>OW240914.1:312091353-312390026 GCA_933207985.1 Pelobates cultripes
GATCCTCTACAGTAACACATAACACATAACACATCCCCTACACACTCTACTCCCTGTGAGTTCATGGGTGGAACATGTAGGTGGCCTTATGGGTGGGCTTTATGGGCATACTCACCGTCATCAGGCCCTGGGGCCCAGACCTTGAGCTATGTAAGAGGCCCCCAAAAATGGAGCTGCTTCCCGTTCTCCCAGAACATTTAATTTTGTGACCACAGTTACAAACAGCCTCCAGAGATCCTGTTCTACACCAGACCAGTGGAGCCAGACTGCAGCCAGAGCCCATCACCATCCTCATCTGATTGTAAGTAGGCAATCTAGTATATTATTAGTGACACTAATCTCTAATTTACCTCACATTAAATGGACACTATAGTCCCCAGAACCACTGCAGCTTAATAAAGTTGTTCTGGTGTCTATAGTTTGTCCCTGCAGGCTTTTTAATGTAAACACACACTGTGTGCAGCACTGGCATTAGTTCATATGGGTGGGGCATTGCGATGTTCCGGGGGGGGGGCGGCAAATCTTTCTTTTGCCTAGGGCGGCAAAAATCCTTGCACCGGCCCTGTGCACATGCAACATAAGAATGAAACTGCAAGAGAAGTAATCAATGAGTGGTACCCTGGGTGGCCGCCATTTTGTGTAGGCAAATGGCACCTAGGGAGAGCATTCGTATCCACACATCGACCACGTGAATGGTGGCAGTTTATGACAGGGGCTGTTGTGAGGGTCTCTGAGGTTGATGTGGACACTTCTGGGGCACTGGCGAGTTTGGTGGGCTTTTCAGTGCCTGCAGGGACAAAGAGACCAGCTCTTTTCCTGCGGGTGGGCTTTTCTGTGCACGGGAGACAAAGGGACAGTCCCTTTATCCAACGCCTGAACTCCTAGGCACAGAGTCTCCTGGAAGAAGACCCCCGGCAGGTAGTGTGGGAAACGCTGGGGGTTTCAGTGGTGGGCTTTGGGACCAAAGGGAATACAGTCCCTTCCAGTGCTAGGGTCCCAGGGAGGGGGAGGATCCGAGGAGGTGTCCTTGTATGTTGTGTGGTCAGCCCCTTTTAGGGGCTATGCATAAAAGCCATGTCTGGCCAATAAAGTGTTGTTGTACCTCCAGAACTGTGTGTCGTCCAGTTACTGGGGAGAAAATGGGTCTCTTTATATCCTAAAAGGTTCCTGCTCAGCTGACGGAAGGCAAATAGCGGAGTTAACCGGTCGGGTTACCCATGGTCCGCTACGAGAGTGTGTCTGTTAGTAAGTGTTAGTGTGTCTCTGCTAGTGAGAGTGTGTGTGTCTGTTAGTGAGAGTGTCTGTGTCTGTTAGTGAGAGTGTGTGTGTCTGTTGGTGAGTGTGTTAGAGCATCTGTGTCTGTTAGTGAGAGTGTGTGTGTCTGTTAGTGAGTGTGTTAGTGTGTGTATGTCTGTTGGTGAGTGTGTTTATTTGTCTGTCTGTTAGTGAGAGTGTGTGTGTCTGTTAGTGAGTGTGTGTGTGCATCAAGAGTGTGTGTTAGTGAGAGTGTGTATGTCTGTTAGTGAATGTGTATGTTAGTCAGTGTGTGTATGCATTTCTGTCACTTAAAGTGTGTATCTGTCAGTCAATGTGTATGTCTGTTAGCGAATGTGTGTTTCTGACACTCAGTGTATATGTGTCTGTCAGTGAGTGTGTATGTATGTTTGTCAGTGTGTATCTGTCAGTGAGTATATGTGTGTCACAGTGTGTGTCTGACACTGAGTGTGCATCTCTCAGTGAGTGTGTATGTGTCTTGTCAGTTAATGTGTATCTGTCAGTGAATGCGTGTTTCAGCTAGTGTGTCGGTCGGTGGATGTGTGTGTCTGTCGGTGAATTTATGTCAGTGTATGCATCAGTGAAGGAGTGTGTCTGTCAGGCAAAGAAGTGAAATTTAGAAGGGGAGGGAGGGTGCCTGAGTTTTGTCATGTCTCTAGGGCAGCACAAAACCAGAATACACCACTGTTCATGGGTAACAATTTTAACAAAAGTATTGTCCATAAAGTAGGAATTTTTATACTTGACTAAGTGGCCTTCTGTGGATTTTTCTGTTGCCATCTCCTCCCTTGCCGGTGGATTCATGGATCTGAAATACCGTTCTCATAGTTATTTGGCTTTACTATGCTTAATAATCAATGCACGATTAAAATGAGCTTAACGTTGCCCTACAATTTCATTATAAACCCGTCCACTGACTTACTATCTTTATTGTTAACGTTATTATTTTATCTACATTAGAAATATTTTACACATTTATTCAAGGTTTGCTGTATACATTATCTACACAAGTATGAAACTGCAGCTATTGATATATCCAAAACCATTTCAGCCAGACCCATAGCACTGCTCCTGTTTGTCTATATATCTAGAATTCTGGAAACTTTGAATTGCTGTTCTATGAATAAGCCAGAGACATTCAGCTAATATAATAATATCAATTCACTATTCCACCACATTCCTTAATTTTTGAGATTGCTGACATCACATTAAGCAAGTATATCCAAACTGTTGGGCTTCCAATAAATAATAATAGCTAACATTATTCATGGGTTATGATCTATCTATCTATCTATTTATCTAGCTATCGGTCTGTCTGTCTATTCGAAAGGTTTAATTTTTAAACAGAAGAGATAGAATAGATCATTCTAAATTAATTTAACCCCCATGAGATAGTCCACAGCATCCAGAGTGCTGAAGGTTACTTATCTTGCACTAAATAGTTGCACTATAACCTGTACAATTCTAGTCACGGAATTCTAACCTAGGACAGTTCCGTCTTCTGTCTCTTTTCTGTAGTATGTCACCAATAGCTCATTACACATCCCACTTTTGGTAGTCATGTCCTGATATTCCTAAAATCCTCATCTGTTCATACTGTGTTATGAAATTCTTATATACCACAATGTTTAAACATATGCTATTGATATTGTTGTTGCTTTTTTTTTAAAATATTTTTTTTCTTTTTTCTTTTACCATAAAGTATATTTAAATGGTTTTAGAATGCTCATTATTGAACACAACTGTGAAAATCAGATTGAAATTGTCAGCTGAGCTGGATATGCAATTACACTTGCTAGCAAAAAAGAAATTGATTTAGTTTATGTAAAATAGCCAAGTCAGGTTTAGTAAATAACCAAATTATAAAAATATTGCATTGGTAACTGGTTCAGCCAAAGTATAAGAAAATAAAACAATCGGCACACTTAAGTAAATTAATTTAATTAATAAAATTAAATACCTTTAATAACGTCCACACTATTATTAACTTATTAACTAATTAGTAGTATGTTACTAGCAATGCGAAGTAACTAAATTTTACTTATGTGATGGAAGTTCCTGTTCATCAGTCTTGGAACTTGTTTATCTAGAGAAAGGATTAACTCGAGACTTTATATCTCAGGACTTGCACTGAGATAAGGTTGTGAGAAAATCACTGGACACAGTTTTACACTGGAACTAGTGGTACGTAATGGAGTGGAAAGAGCTTTTTTTAGAAATAGGATTAACTAGATCTATATTTCTAACCCTTACACAGGGATAAAACTATATAAAAAAACTATAGGTTTCTTTTGGATTTATACTGTAGCTTATACAAACTTCAAAAGCTGAGTTAGGGCCAACTGTGTTAAGCCTAATTACATACTGTTCACCTGTAGCTAGAAATGGAAAAAGCTACAATAGTTTTATCATGTTGGATAATGTGATCATTTGTTTTTAGGGATCCGTGGTTTGGAGAATGTGTGGAGCCAGAGAGGGCGAGACTATTAACCTGGCACTTCAAGGGTTAATGTGCGGATAGGCACTTGCTATTTCTTTTTAGGCAGCGATAGTCACTAGATTAGAGAAAACGCCGGGCAATATATTTATTTATTAATTTTCTTTTAAATATTATTTTATTTTGTTTGTATTTTCAAAGCAAAAAACATACATTACATGCATTTATATAGCTATGAATAACATAGAAGAAGGTATTTGTCTTTACGAACTTACACACTATATTGCAGTATTTCATTTACATTGGAGTTTAATGATGTAATATTTATACCAAAAATAAACAATAAAAGTTTAGTTGATGATGCTTCAGATAATCTTATTGATGATCAATTAGACAAATTATGTATATCCCCTTTCTCTCTGGGCATGTGTAATCCATGGTTGCTTGTTATCGAGAGTGGGTCTCTGTGGTGAGGGGGCAATATTATTTGTAGCTGTTGGAGAGTTTGCTAGGTAGCACCCTTGAAAATGTTTGGTCGCTTGTTACCTACAGTACAGGTTTCCGTGAGCCGAATTTCCCCCGTTCATCCTGACTATGTGAACAGTGTAATTACATTCTGAATTCCTATATGTTTCCAGGGTAGCTGTATGAACACAAACAGTGAACACCTAAGCAACCTATCATAGGATAATAAACAATATATTGTCTGTTCTGGCACCTACCTCCCCATATTTCACACCCATCAATGATATCCAGGAAGGGACATGCTGTGGAATTCCCAGCAAGTGGGGAAAATAGTAAGTGTACTGTATTTGAACCCAGCAATTATATGTGATGTTGTGGGCATAGAAATGTATATCACAGGGTCTACTTGTTTAGTGTATAAGTAGTAAGAACACAAATTTGAGTGGACATCAGGACTCTTCCTGGTGTGTGGTCTAAGAGCACTGGACTTATCCTATAAAGGAGTGATAGCTGCTCTCATGGTGGTTCAGGGTTTAGTATTTGGAGGAGTAAGGAGGGAAATGCCCAAGGTTGTAGCAAAGACCTCCATTCTGGATACATTTGTAAGGATATGGGTCATGTTGTCTCTTTGGACCATCAGTTTAAACAGGTGTCCCCATGGTCCCAATTGGGTAAGAACCATAGTCAGTGGTCTCATATTTCTGCATTTATTGAGCGTGATTGGGGAGAGGTCTTGAAAGAATATTTGCCATTCCAGTTCTGTGGTCATTTGGTGTTTGATGTCTACCATAGCATCCAGTTTATGAAGGTCTCGTTTGGTGAGAGGAGCCTAGACCCTCTCGCACACTCCTTGCTCAGTTAGGATTCCATGCTGGATTCTTCCAGGCCCTGGAAAATGGCGGTGCAGGTTTTAGGGGGGTCCTGAACAGCTTTACGTGTTTTGTTCTCGGAGGTCTGGTAAGATTTATACAGAGGTTTGTCGTCTTGATTTGTTTTTAATTAAGCACATTTTTGCTACTGTTGCACCCAGGGTTGTCGGAGCACATGCCTCATGTGTTCATCTTCGTGGTCAGACTCTTCCCCACAGCAAATTTTAATAGAAAATTAGCCTATTAGACAAAAGGGTTACAGTAAGGACATCATGTTTTCCTTCAATTTATTAATAACTTGAAGTGGATAATGGAAGTCATGCATTAATATTTACAGATACTAACAGATGCTCCAACACACATTGCAAATGGTATATATATTGCACTAATAGTAGCAGTGGCAATGTGTTGGTCGATGACCCTTGTTAAGACTAGTTTCAAGACTTGAGAAAGGCTGTCATGTTGTCCTTATTCCAATAAAAAGTCTGCAGTGTGATGCAGTGTGGTAAACGCGACAAAGCTCTGTGTCTGCTAGAGAAGGACACAGAGGAGCTGCAGGCTGAGTTCCCGGGTCCTCTCTCCCTCCCTCCACTGCCGGCTGCCAGCACGGTGCCTGCAGACCGGGGAGGGAGATCTCTGATCTCCCCTCCGGTCCTTGAAGGCACGTTGCAGGACTGGTGCTTAAACAGTGCCAGCCCTGCATTTGCCAACAGGGGAGAGCCTCGGCCTGTCTTGTAATATCGTGGGGGGGCAATTGCCCTGTTGTCCCCCCCTGGATCCGCAACTGCCCTAAAGAGTAGAGAAGCACAGTTATTTAAAGGAATTTATGACTAGGAGTGACGGGGGGAGGGGGGGGAAGGGAGGAGGGGAGTGAAGGGAAGGGATGTAGGAGGTAGAAGGGGGGAATGGTTGAGCAGACCTGCCATATGTCTGATAAAATTACAATATTTGCCAACCAGAATACCATCAGCCAGATTATTAATAATTACATGTAGCTGCAACAACAAAATTATACAGTAGTATACTGCTTGCCAGCCTCCTGCCAAAAGACTATGGGCACTTTGAAAACTTATGTGATTTATGTACTTTTGTACACCTGAAAGAGAGAACGACCGTTGGCCCTAATTCCCTGGAACTGTATTGGGCATAGGACCATGTGCACGGTCTGTCAAAATGATGACTTCCATGGAAATCCCGAACCCCTGAACCGATCTCGGTGGTTCTTGGAAATGTTAGTCCCCCAGATCGGGGCTCTCAGGGGATATGACATTTGTGGGGTTTCCATTTGTTTTGGGGGTACTTTTGGGTTATTGTAAAATATATGTTTTCTGTGCCTGGAGATAACTAAGTTTAGTACAGTTCCTGACTCAATTTTCTCTCAGGCACAGGGGAGGGATTATCCTGTTTTGTATGGGAGTGTCCTGGACCTGAGAGCCAATGTAATTACAGTGTGTACTTTGTCACAGTCCCCTCTCAGATCCAGTGGGGAATGCCCCTGGAATATGTTATGGAAAACCCCTTGCATGGGATCTTGCATATAAGAACAGTTGTGGCTGCCATTAAACAGTTCAGCTTCTAGGTCTACCCACTGGAAGCTGGATCCTGGTCTTGGGTCCAGGGTGGGTGGAGGATAGCGAGACCCAATCCAAGCTACGGCGGCTACGGGTCTACAGTGCTGATGGAGTGCTTGGAGTACTCGTTGAGCACTAGGAGGTAACTTGGGGCTTCTTGCAGGGGTGAATGTAAAACTGGCCCTTTAAACCGCAGTCTTCAAATTAAATGGGGTTTCTTGCAGGGGTGGATTTAAAACTGTCCCTTTAAACCACAGTCTTCAAATTAAATGGGGCTTCTTGCAGGGGTGGATGTAAAACTGGCCCTTACAGTAATCTATTCCTAGTTAGAATCTGGGGGTATTTTCAAAATCAGTTTACCAATATTATCCATTTGTGCATGGAGTTAGTTTTCACAATTATTTGTTTCAATTTAGTGGTACATATTTTTGAGAATTTAAAAGCTCATATGCAAAACTTAGACCCAAATGGATGAGTTGGAAAAAAAATAAAATCCCCAATTCCCCATCCCTGTTATGGCCCAGTTTAAAATATTTGATAATGGCAGTAATCACACATTACATTGAAAGTAAAAGTTATAATGTTTATTTTATTTTGCACTGTATCTGACTTATTTTATTTAATTTTTTTATGTTTTTGTATTTGTGTCACCTGTTCTATTGCAGTTTTGATGAAGCCTATGCAAATACTAGAATCCCCAAGCACACAAGCAGAATTCTATTTTTAATTAATTCTGTAGGAGTGAAATTCCTGTGACACTTTTAGGTTATGCAGTAAAGAAAATGATTTATACTAACCAAGCACTTTAACAAGACAGCTAATTATAAACAAGACACTTTTAAAATGAATAAAAAGGGTAGCTTGAAAGTGTAATCCGAAGATCATGCCTTTGATCCATTTTAAAGCACAGAGAAGTGTGAGAGACAAGAACTAAAACAGTGTAAAAAGATTTTAAACTGCAATGAAAAAAAACAAAAAAAACGAAAGAAAGAAAGAAAAACGAACAAAAAAAAAGCCAAAACCAATCTTAATGCGTAGGTGCTGATAAAAGAAATGTTGGATTTCATATAAATACTTTCAGTGTTGTAATTTAGACAAACAATCCACTGGCAACGGATTCAGTCAAACTATCAGGGCAATTTGAAACAAATGAGATTTATTATGATTGGAATTGTTATATTTTTCAAGAAGAATTAAGCCAAATTTTAAGGAGGAACCAACACGACCACTCCATATTATTTTTATCTATATGCTTAAATATTTATATGTAGAGCTAATTCAAAATTTCATGCAGTATTAGTTATCTGAGGATATTGTATGGATATTACATTTCAATTTAATTAGATATAATCAATATTTAATGTGATCAAATTTGTCTTCAGTTCGACTATTTGCTAACAATGAGAATTTCAGATGATTTTTAAAAAAACCTTCTTATGCTAAATGTGCTGCTCATTCTGCCTTTACTAAAAATTACAGGAGTATGTATTGAAGTAAGAATTCAAAGTGAATAAGGTAAACATTGCTAAACTGGAAACATTTCTTTAAGTCATCTATGCTTCCCGTTCAGCTGCCCTTACATTTAAAATTCACTTTGAATTCTGATTGCAGTGAATAGTCCTGGTAATGTCTTCTTAGGCACATAGCTATGGACTCACAGCAAGCAATATGATTGATATAAAACATTGATAAATTTAGTAAAAAAATAGGTTTACAAAATTCAAACGTAATAGCAGAAAGGGTTTATAAAATCCCATTTGGGTGTCAGCTAATAGCTGATGCAAATTTTTCCTCTTTCTCAAATGTAGATTCATATTAGGAAACAATGTGCTTGATTTGTTTGGATAGGCCAAAACTCATCCCATGCGGTGAGGGAAGATGTTGGAGCCAGTCCAAAATTCCTATTGGTTATAAGGGGTCTTGGGATTTGTGTTCTATTTTTCATACCATCTCTTCCAGCATTTCCCCCAGCCGGTAACACTCCAGCAAATCCTCTCCAGGGGTCAATGTACTACTGTTCATTTAGACTATCTAACCAGGAATATAATTCAATTCTATCATTCTATGCATGTTGAGCTCAGTAATGAAACTTAGTCTGAGAAATACTGTTACTATTTGGCCACTCCCAAGATTCCAGGCAGTCATGGACTTGACTTGATATATCTGCCAAGCCTTTGGACCCATTGCCACCTCTGGTGTATGGTATCCATTAGACTTGGACATTCGGTTTTGGACAAAGTCAAATTCATCTGAATTTCACAAATGAACTAATTACAATTTGCACACTAACTTGCCTGTCAAAGCATTCCAATCCAATCAGTGCACTCTGAAATCGCGCAGCATGGCAAAGCTATTATCGGGGCTTTCCTCGCTATAAAAGCTCACTTCGTGCAGAACGCTTGATAGGCCAACTTGGACCTACGTTTAAGCATTGTGGATTCAATTTTTCCTCCTTTCTATTTGTAATTCGGTTCTTTTTTTTATTTTAATAGTAGACTTTAATGAATTTCTATTTACTTTTTTAGGGCTGCTAAAAAGAGAAAAGAAGACATCTGATGGTTAGGATATTTTTTTCTTAACATGAACTTAGTTTATTTGGCACCCCTCACTATTATTAGGGTGAGAGTGGAAGGGAGATATTTTTATTGGAGGAGGGCTATGAATATAGGGACCTCTAGTCACACAAGGGGTCAATAGTATGTCCACACCCTTTTTATAATATATTTTAAGCCTCCCATGAGTATGGGATGCTAATAATATACTATACAAGAGGTGTGGACATACTGTTGTCCCACCACAGTGGGCCATAGGTAGGGGATGGGAGAACATTAAGACACCCTTGGATTAATAGTTATTTATTTAATAGCCCCCACCCACTGCCCATGGGTGGAGCCCGGGGGGATAGTAGGTACCCATGCTA
This sequence comes from Pelobates cultripes, assembly GCA_933207985.1. NCBI lineage: Eukaryota > Metazoa > Chordata > Amphibia > Anura > Pelobatidae > Pelobates > Pelobates cultripes. The sequence goes on from OW240914.1 coordinate 312,100,891, forward strand.
TTATAATTAGAGCACACACCTGCTCCTCATGGCTTGGAGTTGTGGGGCACGCAAGGTCCCCTATTCATGTTATTTAATAACCCTAACCTGCAGTCCTTTCTTATTTATATAGTGTCCACCATAGAGACACTGGGAAGACATTATGTCTTCCTCTCACTTGATTATTTATTTGTAGCCTTTATTGTATTGTATTGTATTGGTATCACTTGGCTGAGCTGAATAGTTTTCAATTTTCTGCAATAATTATTCAAATGAACCAAATTTTCCATTCATGCACTAGTCTAGTATCCATTGATTGAACTCTGCAGTTTATTGTGAAGGGTCATCTTCTCTACATGCCCTAGTTCTCTGACTTTTCTGGTTTGTGGTGCAGATTTAATTTCATGCTTATTTGTTCCAAGAAGCAGTCTGTGATGGATTTCCCTTTAAGTTCAGACTCATCCATTAGTACAATTATTTCCCCATTTAGTTGAGTTTGGTCTTATCCAGCTATTTGCAGCAATGGGGACTCTTTTGATGACTCCAGTATAAGGTCAGTCCAGCCTAGCCTTGTCCAGCACAGTTCAATCATCTATGCATTCTATGACCCAAAAGAGTTCAAGGCTAGTTTGCTTATCAATAATAACAGAAAGGCAACGACACACGTAAGACATTTAGTGAATGTTATTTTTGCACCAGCAGGTGATGGTTCTGCTCACATGGTATTTGACATTGTGGCATGTGGTTTATGTCTGATTTGGTGTGTACCTTTCTGCTCTGCATATATAGTTATTTTTCCAGCCCTGTCAAATACAAATGTCCATACAGTGCATGATTTCATATTGTTTATGACTGTTCTGTATAGTCTGGTATTCAGTCTTGCCCTCTACTCAGCCCTAACCAATTCTATGTTATTGTATTTCTTGCAGTCTTGCAGTTCTTATTTAAATTTACTGTCACGTTTAGTTTGCAGTCATCATAAGGTCTCATGAATGTTCTGCTGCCTAATACAATCCAATAAAGTTCACACGTCAGTCGTTCTGCTGCCTAATACAGTCCAATAAAGTTCACACGTCAGTCCAAAATATTATCTCGGAGAGTTTGAGAATATCTCTCTTCCTTAACACATTTTGGTAATTCAGGTTTATATTTGGAGTTTGATTTTTAAGATTATTCCTTTATCATTGATAACGTATTCCATTTTGCTAAATCACGTTAGAAGGATTACTGCCAGGTTTCAATCATAATTGTACAATAGTACAAATATAAAATATGTGATCCCCAGAGGAGCAAACAACACTTGTAAACTCTACCATATATTTCTTCAATTTACATGGGTAAGTTAACCTGAGAGAGAACATAAGGGATGAGAGAGCAAATAATAAAACGACTTAAAAATAATATATTCAGGAGGCTATAGACATATAAAACCAGATATGCACACATTTATACTGACAGATGCGTTTATAAGATAAATTATAGATGGACAGATACATAGCTAGAGAGGAACAGAAATAAACATATAGATAGAAAAATCCAGTAATATATAGATTCAGATCTGGAAAGAAATGTACATAAATATATTGATACCCAGATGAAATGATGCAAATATCAATAGTTGCACAGATTGACAGAAATACACAGAAATCTATAGTTAGACAAACAAAAAACAGAGAAATGTGAAAAATACAGGTACACAGATAGACTGACATAGGAACATATGCATAGAAACTGATGCATACAAAGATAAATGCACAGACAAACTGCAACACGTGACCAGACAGACACTTAAGTAGATACAGAGCTAGAGAGACATACACACATTACATAATATCAGGGTCTGTTGAATAGAATAACGTGTTTTAGAGCTTGCTTAGTGTGACCTTGGTATACTACTAACATTTATTTTCTATTGCAGGTGCTAAGATTAATCTTAATGCTGAAGCCGAAGCATGAAAAAGCCTCACAAAAGTATAAGCTATGTTAGTGGAGCATCAGTTGATACCAATGTCTCGTCAACATAAGGTTGTTCTGCCACAGCTCTCAGCTCACAGCCAAGGATGTATGCAAGTTACCAGTTGGGGGTCTTCCTTCACTCTCCATATAGGAATGGTGGGTAAGACCAAGCTTGGACAAGCATTGTTAAGGTTCAAGTGATTAAATGGATTAAGATTTATATAGACAGGCAGATGTAGATTAATAAAGAAATAAATGAAGGTCTGTGAACGGGACAGCTTGGAAACTTAAAAGAACATAATTCTAGGGCCACGTTTACACTGAATACATTTTGCTTATATGTGAAGGTTGGTTGTTGGATCACTTGCTAAGTAATTTCAGAACAGTAGAAATAAATAATGATATTAAGGTGGAGCGCAATTTATAAATATTTGTGGAAGGAATATACGATTTAAAATAATACTTATTTGTATTGTGATTTCTTTCACAAGACGCTCTCCATATTTCACAGTATGTACATGAAAAGAGAAAATTAAAGATCAGTGCAGATCAGGGACAGACTGACAGTATTTTGGGCACCTGGGCAAAATTAGACTCTGCCCCCTCAAGGTCATTACATATGATTGATCCATAGATTTACATCAGTGTTAAAGGAACACTCCAAACACGTAATGAACTTGAAGTGCATTATGTGTCTGTAATTTTTTTTCACAGTTTATAAACGTTGGTGTATAATGTACAGTGGCTTTGTGTGAATGTTAAGTTTTGTATTATACAGTGCCTGAATATGAGGGTGTGTTTATAATGTGCAATTAGGCAAAAATAGAATAAAACTAAACAAAAAGAATCACAGAACAGAATTACCATCCAGTGGGTACATTCCAAAGTATCTAGAGAAACCAGTGGCATTTAAGCTTCTCATCGGGACCATGGGGTGACACGGCATCCAGTCGGAACATCTAGCGCTCTTTTTATTGTAATAAAATGTTTTCTCTATTACCCCCACGAGGAAGTGGTGGCACCCTTTCCAAGATCTGGTACCTCAATTGGAAGACATTGGGTTGCATCTCTCTGAAGTGATGTGTGACAGGTGTATTGGATTTAATGTTCTGAATGGCCATTTTGTGTTGTGAGATACGGTCTTTACAGGCATTAATTGTTTTGCCGACATAACATAAGCACGAACACTTTAGGAGACTACAAAGTCCATCATACATGTGAAGAATCCTTTCAATTTGATCTGTCCTAGGGTGTGTGCATGTGTCACCTTTAATAACATCCCACAGTGATTACAGTACAGGCATGGGTATGTACCATGAACTGGTTTGGAAAGAAACAGCTGTTTTTGATTGGTTAAGAGGACATCTTTCACAACCATATTACTTATGGTCTGTCCTTTTTTGCAAACAAATAGGTATGGATTTCTAAAAACGTGTCCAATCTGTTTGTCAATCTGTTCTGTAAGATACCAACTAATGCAAATTATTTTTTGAATCTGGGGAGAAAGGACATAAAAGATAGTTACAAATGGGAATCTATTGGACTTGACTTCTGTGTTATGGTGAGCAAATTGTAGGGATTTCAGTCTCTGGAGGCCCTCTGAAATTTTTACAACTCCTCGTTACATCAGGGAAATCCTATATGCAGGACACCAAAGACTTTCTGATTAAAATTAAAGATCTACGTTTTCAGTAGCCTGACCTCTTAGTGAATCTGGACGTCTCTAATCTATGCACTTGAATTCCTTGCAGAGATGGCTTATCCGTTGTTCAAAAAAGGTTGTTTGTAGTCATTCTAGACGCTAATTTGTGCACTTTTTTCGTGACACTGTTGGAAATCATCCTCAAAAAGAGTCAATCTTTTATGAACAAATTATTATGGTTCCTACGCAAATTTATGTATGATTGATTTTGAGGATTGATCTATTTACAGTTTTACACTTTTATAGCACATGGCTTCATGTGGTTCAGATATCTTGATGGCTGTTTTATTATCTGGAGGGGCACACAGATGGAACTACATAGTTCATTGGTACATCTGAACCAGTGCCACTCAGACAAAAAATGTACATTGAATATGAGCATGGACAAAATTAACTTTCTTGATGTTACAGTAGACAAATCTAAAGACCACCTTAGCACTTACCTGTTCATGAAGCCAACTGACTCAAATAGTTTACTTAATTCATGTTGTTTTCACACACGCAAATGGATTCAATCTGTTCCAGCCAGCAGGTAAGGGTGAGAAAAATAGGCCATGATGAATCACTAATTGACATTCGAATTGCATAAATGACACAGAAGTTCGAACAAAAAGGATATGACAAGAGTACATTACAGAGGGTCGCCAGGGAGTGAAATCACTAACACAAGACAATTTGCTCACCATGACATAGAGACCCAAGTTCATTAGAATCCCATTTGCAAGTACCTTTTCTGTCCTTTCTCCATAGATTCAATAATTTGCAGCAATTTACATCTTTTACAGTTTGATACAGATTGAACACATTTCACACAGACCACCCCTATTTGCTCACAAAAGAGAACAGACCATACGTAACATGGTCATGAAACCTGACCTCTTGACCAACCAAAAACAGCTGTTTCTTTTTAAACAAGTTCATGGTACATACCCATGCCTGTCCTATAATCCCTATGGGGGTGACAAGCCAACAATTTAAACTGAAAGGGTTCTTCACGTCAGATGGACTTTGTAGTCTATCTCCTAAAGTGTGGCTTAGGTTATGTCGACAAAACCATTAATGCCTTTGAAGACCGTATCTCACAACACAAATCGACCATTCGGTACATTAAATCCAATACGCCTATCGCACAGCTCCCAATTAAGAGATCTTGGAAAGGCTGCTACCACTTTCTCATGTAGGTATAAGAGAAAAGAATGTGTTACAAAAAGAAGTGCATTCTGGAGTATCTAGAGAAACCAGTGCCAGTTAAGCTTTTCATTGAGACCATGGGGTGACAGTTGGTACGGTCTTTTACCTGCTTAACCAGGGGTAGGGATTGGGAGTGGATCTTCACTGTTTGTCTCTCTATATATTTAAGAGTGTCTCATGTACGTATAAGGACAAGATGCATTGATAAAGGGCTTTGCCTGAAACATTTGCTTGTAAGCCTTGTTCCTCCAAATAAATTTTAGCAGCACTTGTTGCACATATTGATTGTAGCACTTCCCTCTAGGAAGGGTAGCAGCAGCATTATACCTCTTATTGATTCATATATTGTTTGTATTGGGAATCATGGTAACCCAAGCCTCTATCTATTTTTTTGTGGCGTATATATGCAGTGAAACTGTGTGTTTGAATGTGAGGGTGAATTTATGCAGTGAGGCAGGGTGTTTTCTTTATTTTTACCTGCCCAGCCTTCTCACTGCTCCTGTGCTGTCTGCCGGCTCTGAGATGGAGAGAGAGGAGGGGACATGACATACTTCCTGTCCCGCCTGAGAGGTGGCCATTTTGATAGCATTATAGGCCTCTGGGCAAAGCAGTGCAATGGGGCCCTGCCTACAAAACCACTCAAAGGAATGAAAATGTAAATTATAGATAAAATTAAGCTTATATTTATTGGTAGTCGATTCCATTTCGTTAATTATTTACGTTTAGTATATAGCAGGGGGAGGCTGCTATATAAATACTGTTAAAAATATTAGAACTTTATTATATCTTTATGGCTTCAAAAAAAATTGAGTGTGTTGATTTTGTCTTGCTTATGGACAATTATTACGCGTATGTTGTTTTCGTCAAGGTCGCGATAGGTATTTGCCACAGCAATATCGCATGTACAGATAACAGCTAATATTGAGATGATTTGTCCACCTAAACAGGGTAGGAGAACTGGGGGAGGAACAGGGAAGGGTGTTGACAGGGATCTCAGGTCTCATGGCCCCTTAATGCTGAATACCTGGTTGTCGAGTTTTGTAAACTTCCCAACTGGTGTATTGCCTCTCAACAGCAGACGGGACCCCAGGAGCCCCTGGCCCTCGGTACTTGACTGAACTGCCCGCTCAGTCCACACCTTCACAAGCACGGTCATCATAAACGGAGTTTAACATAGGTATGGCATGCGTTGAGTTTGCACATATTTGGTATTTATTGAATCACATCACAACAAGCTGAACTGTGCTGATACATTTCCTTAGGGATGTTTGATATGTATGTGTAAGGTATAACACGCTGGTCAGGTACCTCTAGGTTGATCAGGTGGTTAGCTACCTTGAAGAAGATCTAAACCGCTGAAAGGAATTAGGAACATTCCAACAGTGTAGATAAGAGTAAACCTAGTAAGCCTAGTGCTGGTGAGCTCATGTGGACTAAAGGAGCGTGCAGGCCTGTTGCTAAGAGGTGTGATAAAGTGGTGTGAAAGGCTTCTCTATGTGTACAGCAATCGTAGCATCAGGTTAATTAAACATTAGGAGTAACTTTAGGTCAGAGTGAGTAAAAACTAGTTTAAACAGTAAGCTACTTCGTCAGACTGGATGAAGAGAGTCCCGCAACGGTGAGCTGGTATCCGTGGGAGGCAGTGTGATGAAGCTTGCATCTTGGTGAAGCTTGCATCTTTGACCCGCGGTCATGGAACCTCCGATAGTCCCTGACCTTCTCCCTTCTGGGGAAACAGGAGGCAGTGATGGTGTTGCGCTGCCCGCGGCGGGATGCTCTCCGTCTGTGCGGCAGATGCACAGAGACTAGGTCCCTTGTGGCTTTCTGTCTCGGTGGGCTAACTTCGCTGGTGGTGGGAGTAGGTTGAAATGCTTTGTCTGAAGGAGGCTCCCTCTGTCCCTGGTGCTTACCCCTTCTTTCTTTCTCTGGAGGTTGTCTCGAGGCTTTCGCCGTGCGGGTGTCAAGGTCTACCCAGAAACGTGAGAAGGCTTCATCCAGCCGCTGCATGAATCGGTCTAGGGAGATCCCATTGTAGCTGTGCTGTTGCGCCTGCTTGTGCACCTGGTGCGTCCGCCATCTTATGAGTAATCGTGCTGCAATGATGAACGGTAACTAACTTAGGCAAGTATCTCAGGGACGTCTGCTTGCGTGGATGCCAGGATAACCCTCACCGGCTGGAGGGGGGGCCGAGCTCCAGGTTGGTCAGTGACTGCGAGGTTGATCAGGTGGTAAGCTATCTTGAAGAAGATCTAGACCGCTGAAAGGGATTAGGAACATTCCAACAGTGTAGATTAGAGTGAGCCTAGTAAGCCTAGTGCCGGTGAGCTCATGTGGACCAAAGGAGCGTGCACGCCTGTTGCTAAGAGGTGTGATAAAGTGGTGTGAAAGGCTTCTCTATGTGTACAGCAATTGTAGCATCAGGTTAATGAAACATTAGGAGTTACTTCAGGTCAGAGTGAGTAAGAAGTAGTTTAAACAGTAAGCTACTTCATCAGACTGGATGAAGAGAGTCGGCCGCCCCTCAAGGACCCGACCGCTAGGCAAGCCGCCGTCGCTCTGCCAGAGCTTCCACCGCAGCAGGAATGGTGCGTTAGTGGATAATGGTACTCTTGCATGTAGTAGGGTGTTTCAGGCTTGGAAATGGTGGATTAGGAGTCCATAGGGTAAGTTTAAAGCTCAATGCCGCCCAGAGCTCCAACTGTGTGCGACCGCTCAGCTCGGCGGTCCGGCCCTGCCCCCCTAAATCAGTATATTTAAATGTTACTTGATAATTTGCACCCAAGTCAGCAAAAACTTTAATTACATACCTATGACTACTTGTTACAGCACATTTAACACAAAAGAACAAAATACACACTTACATATATAATTTACACGTCTGGGATTTTAACTACAAACCATTCTATGTTATAATTATCAGAGCCACGTGATGGCACTACTAATGGTGCATCTAGTACCCAATTTAATGTTTAACTTGATCAAAAACATTATTTTCAACGATGGGCGTTCCAAACCTCGACAACTCAGGAGAATCTACCATAGTGAGAATTCAAAGTGAACCTCAAATCCAAGGTAAAAACAGTCAAGCCTTCTCCAAACCATATATCTTTCCCTGAACTCTCAACCCAGCGAACACAGCTAAGGGATCCCCTATATTCCAGCTGAGTATATCCGCTGAAGCGTTTCCCTAGTCCCACAGAGTGAAAGTGTGATATAGCTCTTGTATTCCCAAGCATCAGCCAAAACTGGAGGAAGGGTAAATTAACTGGTTTATTCAGGCAAAAGGTTTTATTTATACTAGGATCCCCAGCATGTCGTCTCTATTCATTCAGCCTTAAGCCTGCCCAGGCGTGTCTTTGTCTGGGAGATAATTGAGTTGATAACCAGTAAACTTATTATCTCCCAGATACAGAAGACACCACACAAAATACCACTAGAAAAACAGTGTACATCCACAAGTCATATATCCCCTGAAAGGGGGGATCCGAGCGCCTATTCTGTGAAAATAGAGCTTTGATCCATGGTGAATTGTCCAAACTCCACCTGGTTGACTTTTAGATCGGGTGCTGCTTTCCCCAAAATAGTTCCATGCGGCCGGGTCTATGTCCCTGTCTTTTACCGGGGGCTGTAGTTGGCTGGAAAAGGGGGGCTCCATTCGTCTCACAGTGAGCAATTGTTCAGGAGGAAGGGCATAACAGAAACTCAAAAGAGCACCCTCCTAGCTCTTTGGGAAAGTTGTTAAAACAAGGTATCAAAGTGACCGGTATGAGACACTGTCCCTAGCCGAGCTAGTCTCAAAATCAGTATGCATAAGACATTTTAATAACATGTTAATTGTGAAAGCAATGTCATCATTGTAGAAATCATACTGATTCAATAAATGATTGAAAGTCACAGACGTGTTATTTTTTTTTACCCTTAAAACATCCAGTTTCTTCATTATATTTGTCTTATATCCTTTACCAAATTAAGCAATGTTGGAAACACTTTAATAAAATAATTGACAACTGCAAATGAGGTTTTCCCAGGGAACATTTCAGTTCTGTAAATTAATCAAAGTATATAAAGGTATTGAGACTTTCATTAATCATAGCAGCTGTTAATTCATCTTGTAAATATATTTTCAACCTAAGGTGTGCTCATTATAATACTTTGCAATTGTGCAGTGATTTGCCATGTGTCCATCTTTTGCAATGAGTTTTCAGGAAAGGTGAGAAATTGCTTTGTGATTTTTTACAACTTCATTTGTTACCTGTTTTCCCTAGGCTTTTTAAATGACATTCACTAGATCACATACATTTTCTAAAGTTAAAAAAAAAGTTTTAAGCTCATGGTTAAAAAAAAAAAACCCAATTCATTCTAGGCTTATTTAGATCGTCTTTTGTACGGATAATACATTTACAATTACAATTATTTATATAGCGCCAACATATTCCACAGTGCTGTACAAAAGTGAAACCATACAAACATTTCATTGTAACAAAACATGATTGATACTGTAACAGCAGATGAAAAGAACCCATCCCAACTGGGCTTAAAGTCTAAATTATTTGAGGATTCATTGTTTATTTCAGATCCCAGAGTGTAGACAAGACTCATTTGCTTTCCATAATGTCTTATCTATCTATCTATCTATCTATCTATCTATCTATCTATCTATTATTATTATTATTATTATTATTATTATTATTATTTTATTGTTTATATAGCGCCATCACATTCCGTAGCGCTGTACATTGGGTGGACTAACAGACATGTCATTTTAACCAGACAATTGGATGTACAGGAACAGAGGGGTGGAGGGCCCTGCTCAATGAGCTTACATTCTAGAGGGAGTGGGGTATAGTGACACAAAGGGTAAAAGTAGGGTTACGAAGTAGGTTGTTAGAAAATTATTCATTGAGGGCTTCATAGGTAATTTTTGACAGTTGCAGGAGAGGAGTCATGGGGGTGGGGGATAAAAACCTACTTACAGTTTAACTGATATGCTTTCTTGAAGAAGTGAGTATTCAAATATTTTTTGAATGAGTGGAGACTGGGTGAAAGTCTTACGGAGAAGGGAAGGGCGTTCCACAGAAGAGGTGCAGCCCTGGAGAAATCTTGGAGGCATCAGAGGTGGGAGTACGGACAGAGGATAGACGTAGGTCTTTGGCAGAGCGTAGGGGCCTCGACGGGACATACTTGTGTATTAGGGAGGATAGGTAGGTTGGAGCAGCATTATGTAGGGACTTGTAAGCAAGCACCAGAATTTTAAATTGAGCCTTATATTTAACTGGAAGCCAGTGCATCTATCTATCTATCTATCTATCAATCCATCCATCCATCCATTTATCTATCTATCCGTCTATCCGTATATCCATCTATCCGTCTATCCGTATATCCATCTATCCGTCTATCTATCCATCATGCATCCATCCATCTATCTATCTTTCTATCTATCCATCCATCCATCCATCCATCCAACCATCTATTTTTCTAAAATCTCTCTACATTTGTCTACATATGAACTCATCTAAAAGAAGTCCTTTTAGTCCATAAATTTATATAGCTTTTTATTGAAATACATTTTTCAAATTGGTAAAAATATAATTATACAGATAATTTTTTAAAGGATTTATGTATCTATATTTATAAATGTGAGAATATTCACAGTTACTAATTTTCTGCAGTAGGACATGAATGATGTATTTGTTTAATAAACACTTTATTCAACAAAAAATTATAAGAAAATTTAAAAAAATTAAACAATACAGAAACATAAAAATATTTTTTTCCCACTCTGAGGATGTATGTAGCAATGATGGATCTTGCCAAGTGACCAGTGAAGAATTAAGTCATAAGTAATAGCTACATTTTAAGGAACAGTGCAGACTTTTCTGTGATGACTTAAGGTGGGTGAATTGCCTCATATGTAAAAAAAAAAAATGTCTAATGCTTTAGTGATCCTCTTGAAGACCATTCCACTCTGGATAAAATGAGCACAGGTTCTTTAAGTACGTAATTTTCTGTCTTATGTAATTAATTAATGAACTTGCAAATGATTAATGAGGATTGTAACAGAAATACCTTAGCAGCTACTGAATATAATGAGTTTAAACTCTCGTCTTGCCACCCATTCCTTATTCACCTGCACAACTGCAAATTAATGGGGCGAATTGACAAGGAAACCGAGACGCCTGTAAAGTTAGCACATTAGGCGTGTGCCATATACCTTTCAAATCCACTCTATGACACGGTCAATGCATAAAAACAATGTAACGGAAAAAAAGGACACTATCTGCTGTTAATTAAAGAATATAGATAGGACACCACCCAATCCCATTCTGCATAGTGTGTGATCATTCGTTTTAATAAAATATTAATGCAATTAATAAAACTAGCTTTATGGTTCTTAGCTGCAAACGTCCAGCATACGAAAAGGTTGAACATTCCACTCATTACTTCAAATTTTCTTATCCTTTGAGACATCAGAAGAAGCTAGATTGTTCTTGTAGCGACTTCATATTTTTCCCAGATAAGTATTTTAAACAGACTTAGAAGAAGAACTGTTTTTAAATAATGCATCTACATTTTCAAATGCTTGGAAACTGGGATGACATAGAGATCCATAAGATAAATTACTATACCAATGTTTTATGAAAAAGCAAATAATCATCATGGACATTATTGCACATTGCTGCTGGAGAATTGAAGGGGAAAAAGTGCTTCAGGCGTAGGCAAAGGTATTATAATAAATTGGCTAATATTTCTTAAAAATAAAAAAATAAAGAATGTGACATATCGAGTGTATTGAAACTCAAAGGGCACTATCACGGGTAATGCATCAATCTAAATCTTTCATCTCTCATGTGCGACCTTAGACCATTAAGTAGTCATCTGACGTAGCTGGTTTTTCTGTGTTAAGCTTGAATGCAATTGGCTTCCGAGCTATAAATTTGAACAGCAAAAATATTCATTCTAGGACATTGATGGACTACAACTCTCATAATATGAGGCAGGCATATTCTCAGACAAAGGCTGACTTGGGATCATGGGAGATGTCCAACAGCAGCTGAATAACTACATGTAGATTTACCTGTTGTGGCTATTAAGACTGGACAACCTTGAAATGAAATGGGCAAAACTAAAAATTAGCCATATCTCCTATGATTGAAAAATATATGCATACAGTTAGGCCCGGAAATATCTGGACACTGACATAATTTTCATAATTTTGGCTTTTTAATTGAAAGAGTTGAACAAAAATATTGTGTGAAATGTTTAGGAATTGCAACCATTTTCACGCAATATATGTACCCTAATTTCAGAGGCACAAATGTAATTGGACAAATTAACACAATCATAAATAAAATGTTAATTTTCAATACTTTGCCAAGAATCCTTTGCAGGCAGTGACTGCTTGGAGTCAGGAACAGATTGTCATCACCAAATTCTGGGTTTTTTCCTTTGTGAGGTTTGCCAGGCCTCTGCTGGAGCTGTTTTTAGTGTGGGTCTTTCTGCCTTACGTTTTGTCTTCAGCAAGTGAAATGCCTGTTGAAATCAGGTTAAGATCAGGAGCTTGACTTGGCCATTGCAATATTCCACTTCTTTGCTTTAAAAAACATCTGGTTTGCTTTTGAAATATGTTTTGGATCATTGTCCATCGGTAAAGTGAGGCACCTTCCAATCAACTTTGCTGAATTTGACTGAATCATACCAAACAATATATTCCTATACACTTCAGAAATAATCTGGCTGGTTCTCTCTTCTGCCACATTATCAATAAACACTAGTGACTTAGTTTCATTGGAAGCTATGCATGACCATGCCTCCACCGTGTTTTACAGATTATGTGTTATGCTTCGGATCCTGAGCCGTTCCAAGCATTCTCCATACTTTTTTCTTCCCATCATTCTGGTACAAGTTGATCTTAGCTACAACTGTCCAAATAATGCTGTTCCAGAACTGGGCTGTCTGTTTTAGATATTTTTTTGGCAAAGTCTTATCTGCCCTTTCTATTCCTGAGGCTTATGAATGGTTTGCATCTTGTGGTGAACCCTCTCTATTTGCTCTCATGAAGTCCTTATGATAGACTTGGATAATGATATGCCTACCTCCTGGAGAGTGTTCTTCACTTGACTGGATGTTGTTAAGGGATTTTTCTATACCACGGAAAGGATCATACGATCATCCACCACTGCTTTTTTCCTGAGGATGTTCAGTTCTTTTTGTATTGCAGATCTCAGCAGTGCATTCTTTTTTCTTAGAAGGTACCAAACTGTTGTTTTGGCCACTCCTAATGTTCATGCTATCTCTCTGATGGATTTTATAATTTTTTTTCACCTCAAGGATGGCCTGTTTAACTAGCATTCAAAGTTCCTTTGACTGCATATTGTGAGTTCACAGCAACTGCTTCCAAATGCCACACCTGCAAACAACTCCAGACCTTTTACCTGCATAATTGATAAAGAAAGAATGGACAAGCCCACACGTGTCCATGAAACAGCTTTTCAGTCATTTGTCCAATTACTTGTGGTCCCTTGAAAAAAAGAGGGGCTACATATTAACAAGCTTTAATTCCTAACCCTTCCTCCAATTTGGATGGGAATACCCTAAAATTAAAGCCGAGAAAGCTCACTGTGAGCCTATATTCATTATTTAACCTTAACTTGAATATATTTTGGTAAATAGTCAAAATACCAAAACTTGTGTCAGTGTCCAAATGTTTCCTGACTTATTATGCTTTATCCAATTGTAATTCTCAGGCATATTATAGCTAACTGATCAGTACCTTCAAATCTCTGATGTTCGATTTGGAACAATACATTGGCCTGTATTCTGTATAGAGACTTCCTGCTCCCATTCATCAATCACAATGAATACCTATACCAGTTAACTTTGATACATTAATATAAATGAATGCAAACACAGTGGAATGGAGAAAAATGGCATATCTCATTTCCTTAAATAGAATATTATACCAGTAACAGAGAAAAGACGATTGAAAATTTAATTAGCAAGACAAATGAGTAGGAATAGCACTATTTGATTTAAAGTAACTTAGCTAAGTTAAGAAAAACTTACCTTATTTGCTATGTACTGATTCAAGAAAAACAAAACAAAACAAAACATCATCTTTAAAGGACCACTATAGTGCCAGGAAAACATACTCGTTTTCCTGGCACTATAGTGCCCTGAGGGTGCCTCCACCCTCAGGGACCCCCTCCCGCCCGGCTCTGGAAGGGGGAAAGGGGTAATAACTTACCTTTTTCCAGCGCTGGGCGGAGAGCTCTCCTCCTCCTCTCCGCCTCCGATCCGCCCGCCGGCTGAATGCGCACGCGCGGCAAGAGCTGCGCGCGCATTCAGCCCGTCGCATAGGAAAGCATTTACAATGCTTTCCTATGGACGCTTGCGTGCTCTCACTGTGAAATCACAGTGAGAAGCACGCAAGCGCCTCTAGTGGCTGTCAATGAGACAGCCACTAGAGGATTAGGGGGAAGGCTTAACCCATTCATAATTATAGCAGTTTCTCTGAAACTGCTATAATTATGAAAAAATGGGTTAAGCCTAGAAGGACCTGGCACCCAGACCACTTCATTAAGCTGAAGTGGTCTGGGTGCCTAGAGTGGTCCTTTAAGGTATACTCTAAGCACCAGCATTATTACAGCTTAATGTATTGAATACAAAGTTACATAGTTGTCTAGGTTGAAAAAAGACTAAAGTTCATCACGTTCAACCGTGAAGTCCATTCATCTATGCTGTTGATAAAAAAACAGAAGGCAACAAAAAAACCCCCAAAAATAATTGTAGTCATTTCCAATTTTGCCACAAAGGGGAAAAATCCATCCTGACTCTAAAATCAGATTTCTCCTTGGATCAACAACCAGTTTACATACATATCAATTATATCCTTGAATAAAATGCTAAAAAAAAATAGGCAGTCTTTTTAAATCAGATTATATAGAATCTGATAATACAACCCCTTTAGGCAAATAATTCTGCATTTTAATTGTTCTTACTGTTACGTACTCTTTCCTCTGCTGTATGCGAAAACGCCTTTCTTGCAGTCTAAAGGGGTGACCTCTTATCTGTTGTATATTCTTTCTAATGAACATGTTAGCACGTAGCATTTTGTACTGACCCTGTAGATATTTGTTTAGTGCTATCATATCCCCTCTGATGTGCCTTTTTTATTAAAAAAAAAAATACCATTTTTTTTTTAGCTTTTACTAATAACTAATGTTTTCCATCCCCCTTACTAGTTTTGTAGCTCGTCTCTGCACTTTTTCTAGTTCTGCAATAGTTATCTTTAAAAATGGTGCCCAAGACTGCACCACATATTCAAGGTGGGGTCTTACCATGGATCAGGTGAATCAACCCCCTTTTTTATATAAATGAAAGCACCTTACTAACTTTTGCAACACTAGACAGGCATTGCATACTATTGCCCAATTTATTATCTATAATTATTCCCAAGTTCTCTTCATTCACTGTTATCCATAACTCTACCAAATTTAATATATAAGTGGCTTGTGGATTCCTTATTCCAAAATACATTGCTTTGCATTTATCTGTTTTGAATTTCATCTGCTACTTTCCTATCTAGTTCCCAGTTTTATCCAAATTCCTCTGTAGAGAAGTGTAATGTTCAGACTGTATTTTCTTACCTAGTGTTGTTTTATCTGCAAACACCGGCAAATGACTTTCAGTGCCCACTTCAAGAACATTTATAAATAGATTAATGAGAAGTGGACCCAGGACAGAACCCTGAGGCACTCCATTTACCACCTTTGTCCCAATTTGAAAACTATCCATTTACAATACTCTCTGCACTCTACCCTTCAGTCAGTGTTCTATTCAAGAACACGATTTTTCATCTAGACCAACTAATTTCAGTTTTATGAAATGTAGTGATAGACTGTGTGGTGGGAAACCAACACCAGTCAGTAGGTGGAGCGCTCAGAAGATACAAGTAAATGACTCACCTCCCCCCTCTCTTGGGTTTATTTGTGATAACCTAGAGGTGGGGATTGAGATAGAGAATACAATCGTGTGATACGTTAAATAACAGTGGAGTGGTAATAAAGATATATAGACCCACTCACATGGTACTGAGCCTCAGCAGGACAGGCTCACTTAGATCACTTAGATCACTTAGGCAGGCGTATTTTTAGGGGTAACACGAAACCAACAATTGAGGAAAATCGTACTGTTCTTTTAAAGATAAAGAAAACCAAATATGGTGTAGTATGTAGATGAATTACAATTTAAGTGGTGGAATACACAGAACTGCTCACCTGGTTCAGAGCCTGTAACCCTGGCTCTGAGTTTAATGATGTATGTGCCAATAAGTGGGCACAAGACCCTATAGATGGGTATCAGGAACACTACTTATGTCCACAGGTAGGAGTTGGAAAAATAAAATGTATTTGAAATATAAAAACACTAATACAAAATAAAATGACTGTATTAAAACAGTAATTCAAGCAAGTCCTTAATCCTCCTGGACGTCCGAGACACATTTCGCCGGTGGGCTTTGTCAGTCAGAGTGTGTTCTTGTGTTCCCGCTCTCCTTTTGTATCCGAAAGGATCTCCATGATTGCGGATTGATCGCGGCTGTATCCCGCTTTTGTCACTTCCACTTTCATCATTATTCAGTGCGGTCGCATTTTTCAAGTCTATATGTGGATAAATCAATAGTCGCCATGTTGTTTAAGGGCGAGATAGTCTGTATGTATATACAAATCGTCTCTCATATAGAGTGACGATTAGAAAACTAGAAAATTAGAAAGAATTCTGGAGGTATGATAGGGAATACCTCTTGTTCAGGAACCTCATTTGTCTCCAACTGCCTAGACAGCGCATCTGCCTTGGTGTTCTTGGTCCCGGTAATTACAAAATTGAATCGGGAGAGGAACAATGACCATCTAGCCTGACGAAAGGACAATCTCTTCTCGTCCCCAATGTAAGCCAAATTCTTATGATCGGTAAAAATCAGAAGTGGCTCTTTGGAACCTTCTAAGAGATGCCTCCATTCTTTAACGGCAAGTACAATGGCTAATAATTCCCTATTCCCAATGTAATCATTTTTCTCTGCACATGTTAGTTTTTCGAGAGAAAAACCCACAGGGATGTAAAGGCGCATCAGGACTTTCTCTTTAAGACAGAATGGCTCATACTCCTGTTTCTGACGCATCTACTTCTAGAATAAATGGTTTGGTTGGACCATAGTGCCTTGTAACAAATTTATGGCACAGTCGTGGCGTCTATGTGGTGGTAATACCTCCGACTGAACCTTGTTGAATACCTCTTTTAAGTCCAAATACTGCGGTGGGATTTCTGTGGTCAAGGGAGGCGATATAGTTATATTGATGGCACCAATACGTTGTTGCACCTTTTTTAAACAAAGACCCCTGCATCTCTCACCCCAACTCACAATTTTTCCTTCAACCCAATCTAAACGTGGATTGTGTTTCTGGAGCCAAGGGAAACCCAGTGTTATCGGACATGTAGGTGAAGATATAATTTGGAAAACCATTTCTTCAGAATGTAAGATACCCACTGAGACAGTGATCAGCAGGGTTTCGTGTGTCATGAGAGGCTGGGTAAGAGGTCTCCCATCGACAGCCTCTACTGCTATGTGTCTATCTTTCTGCCTTAAGGGCAGGAGATGTTTGGCAGAGAATTCATTGTCTAGAAAATTCTCCGCTGCCCCAGAGTCAATCATAGCCTCACACTGTACAGTGGTTTTCTTAAAAGACAAAGTAATTTTTATAAGGAAACGGTTCTTAGTCAATTTAGGGGACATATAATCACACCTAAGGTCGGTCCCCGAACGTGCCTTAGGTGCGCAAGTTTTCCGGCGAACTGGACATGAAAACCTTTGATGTCCCCTTTTGCCACAATACAAACACAATCCCTCATTGCGTCTGTGTTGTCTCTCTGCCTCAGTGAGTTTAGCAATGCCCAGTTGCATGTGTTCAGGTTCTGGAGGTGGAGAATGGCTAATTACCACTGGGTTAGAGAAACGAGGGGCTATGGATAAGTTAGAACGTCTAGTACGCTGTTTGTTTTTCTCTCTCTCTCTGAGCCTGTTATCAATGTCTATCAGGTATGCAATAAAGTCATTAAGGTTAACTGGAAGATCTCTGGCTGCGGTCTCGTCTTGTATATTTTCCGCTAAACCTTCGGAAAAGGCAGCCACCAAACCGCTATTGGTCCAGTCAACCTCAGATGCCAATGTCCTGAACTCTATGGCGTACAGAGCAGTTGCCTTTTTTTATTCTCTTTGGGGCTCTGGCAGCATTCTTTTCTCTTCCCTTTGGCTCAAAAGTAGCTTTAAATGCTGATAGGAATTCATTGCTATTACGGGCAACTGGATTTCCACTCTCCCATAAGGGATTGGCCCAGGTTAAAGCCTTGCCCGTTAATTGGTTCATTAGAATTAGCCAATTTTCGATCTATCTCTAGGGTATGAACCAGGGGAAGCTTCAAAGTGATATTCAATTTGGTTTAAAAAACCTCTAATTTCCTTAGAATCACCTCCAAAACGACGGGGAGGAGAAAGGGTTATGGACGGTGGTTTGTGTGCCACAGGTTCTACTACAGGTGGCGGAGCCACAGGCGGTACTGGAGGTGCCTCCAGATAGGCAGTTCTCTGGAGCAAGGTCTGGAATGCTTGGACAAACTGATCTAACCTGTGTTCCATATCCTCCACCCTACTCTCACAGGCAATCATATGTTTGCATAGTTCCGCAGGATCCATGGCCTTGTCGTAATGTCACGGCTGCTAGTGTGGTCAAACATGCAGAAACTATGTAAACATATACATAAAAAAGGAAAGGAAATAAAAAGACAGAGCATAAACTGGACCTTAGAATGGCCGGACTAATACGCTAGAGATAGAGAATGGTCAAAGGGAAAGCCGAGGTCAAGGAAGCCAGAAATACTCAGATACCGTTTAAACAAGCCAAGTCAGGGGAACCAGAATTCGGAATAACCAGGGGAAAGCCAAGATCAGGATTCCAGGAAGTCAGATTCACAAAGATAAACACACTCTCGGGAGCCAGGAACAGGAAACCACGACAGTCAAAGAACTGGAGTGAATTAGGGATTTAAATATCCCTCTCTGGGCTCTGATTGGTCAGAGGGTGACCTCTGACCCAAGAACGTGCGCGTGCGTTGACGACGTGATGTGATGTCACGCGCAAATCCGTATAAATGTGGGGGGCGGAGCTCATGGTGTGCGCCATCTTTGATTTGGGCGCAACGTCCAGAAAACGTGGAGGAGCGGTTCCCGGCTAGCAGGTAAGCTCACAATATCGGCAAGGTCGTGCCGGTCGAATGTTGAAGCTGCCTTCAACATGGATGCTGTCCAGGAAGTAGGAGGGTCTGGGAGGGAGGGTCTGCCGGAGATTGGCAGGGATGTGTCAGCTGACCGGAGTTCACGGCGAACGGTTCGTGGCGAACCGTGGCGAACCGTTCCCGGCAAGTTCGCGAACGGTTCGCGACATCACTATCCCCTGGTACCATCATTTCTTTCAGCATTAAACAGTTTTTAATGTTGTAATGTTTTAATGCTAAACAATAGTCCATGGCAGTCTATTCCCTCTGTGCTGCTTTGGCTAATAAGGAAGTATTACCCTGAGAGGCAATGGGCAGCTGTGATTTGCTGAGAGTGTCAGCTGACTTCTTTTAACCTGTCAGAGCTCCAACTGACGGTATCAATGGGTATGACAACAAGGAAGTGTGTAATCTCTGCCTTAGCTACACATACAGAAGGGGCATACTGCACAAACATGGTGCAACACTGAATGGAGGGACAGTGCCAGGCCACTCCAGGCACTATAACCAATTCAGAGACAAAGTGGTTATAGTGACTACAGTGTCCCTTTAAGATAATAAAGATAAATAAGTTACTTAATTATCTTTCTTCTAGGTGGGCCCATATATCTAACTACCTACTATAACACTGTAACATTAGGAATACATGCTTGTAGTCCTAATACTTGAGTGTTCCTTGTACAATTAATAACAACCAAGTTTAAAATGACTAAATAATAACAAAGAAAGTTGACTACAAAGACAATCGTACAGCTCTTTAAACCTCATGAAGACAAGGGATGTCAAAACTACTGTGTTTGTCAGCATATTTTTTGTAACAGTGTAAGGACTGGTATTGGTTGTATACTGTAATATTATTTTGATTTTCAAAAGTATGCGTAGATCAGCACATTCAACCTACCACTTCTTACTGCCTTCTTTAGTGTCATTCAATTTCATCCCTTTTTCTTTCTCTGTTTATTGTCATTGTTGTCAATATTGCCACTATTGTTAGTTTCTGAAGGTGATAAGGAACATGAATCTTGTTTAGCTATAAGATGTGAAATCAGTCATAAGATATGAATAGTCACGAAGGTAGTGTGGATCCATATATTTAGTTTTATTACCTATATACCCTTGGCACTTGCTGACAAGCTAACAGTTCCTACTGGTATTTTCAAGTTTAATGCTAATCTTGAGCAGGGCCATGCAAGAGTTTGTCCTTCTTTTTCCTGTTGACATTTATTCTCTTTCTTGCTCTGTTTTCTGTTTCTGTCAGCCTCTTCACCATCTCCATTAGTCTTTTTCATACTAACTAACTGACTTGGGTGGGGTCTGCAAGTGTGATGAAATATATACCTGTATGTGATGTGATGTTTATAGAGACTAGGGACGCACTGAAATGAAAATTCTGTACCGAAATCAAAAATTCAGGATGCCCTTGGCCGAAAACCGAACCGAAAATGACCTTTCCCCCCCAAATGATTTAAAAAAAGTTTTTTTCCTATAATTTTATTAATATTAGACTTTTTAATGAATTTAATTAATCTAATATGAAAAATTACCCTTCTCCCTTCTCTTTTAGTGGTCCCCCCAGCTTAATGTTCCTCTCTCTCCCCTCTAGTGTTCCTCTCACCTTCCTCTTTTTTAGCATTCTTTCCCCCCTCCTCCCCATTCCCATAGTGTTCCCCTCCCCAGTCCCATAGTGTTCTTTTCTGCCCACTCCCTTGTTCCATAGTGTTATTTCCCCCCTCCCCTGTTCCATAGTGTCCCCCCGTCCCATAGTGTTATTTCTCCCCTCCCCGTCCCATAGTGTCCCCCCGTCCCATAGTGTTCTTTCTCCCCTCCTGTCCATGGTTTCTTTTCTCTCCCCCTCCCCTGTCCCATAGTGTTCTTTTCTCTCCCCCTCCCCTGTCCCACAGTGTTCTTTTCTCTCCCCCTACCCTGTCCAATAGTTTTCTTTTCTCCCCCGTCCCATAGTGTTCTTCCCACCTCCCCTGTCCCATAGTGTTCTTCCCCCCTCCTCTGTCCCACAGATTTCTTCCCTCTGCCCCCATCCCATAGTGTTCTTCCCCACTCCCCTGTCCCATAGTGTTCTTCCCCCTACTCTGTCCCATAGTGTTCTTCCCCTCCTCTGTCCCATAGTGTTTCTCCCCCCCTCCTCCATCCCATAGTGTTCTTCCTCCTTCCCCATCCCATAGTGTTCTTCCCCCTTCCCCTGTTTCATAGTGTTCTTTCCCTTTCCCCGTCCCATAGTGTTCCCCCCCCCCGTCCCAAGTTCAGTATTCTTGACTTTTCATGTTATCATTACTATCTTTCATTGTGATATATAACCATCTGAATTGTTAATGCAAGCATGTCTGTTAAACTATGCACAGCAAAAATACAAAATATATTTAAAAAAAAAATATTTTTAATTTCGGCAAATTTGACCTGTTTTCGGCTGAAACGGGATAAGTCCATTTTCGGCTGAAAAATTTGGTGCATCCCTAATAGAGACGCTGTGTATGTTGTGTGTGTGTGGGACGGGCATGGTTTGTGGGGAGGCTACAAATGTGTAGAACAGCTGCGTGTGTGTCTGTATGTGTGGAGGCTGTGTATGTTGTGTGTGCAGAGGCTGTGTGCGTGTGGAAGCAGTATGTATGTGTGGTGTATAGAGTGTATGTGGTATATGGGGACACTATCCTAACTATAAGATAAGGCCAGGGACTAATGAAAGTATTTAGAAAATTGGGCAGACTAGATGGGCCGAATGGTTCTTATCTGCCGTCACATTCTATGTTTCTATGTTTCTGTGTTTTTTGTGTCCTGCTTTCCTACACATTGAAATATTTTCTAAAAGATTTATATTTTTGTTTTTGCCCCCTTCTCGCTTTCCTTTGGGTATAAAGGACAAAAAAATTGAGAGATCCAGTTTAATTATTAAACCAATTAATTAATTTTGTACACAATTTTTTTAACATGTCTTACACACTGACTGTATAAGATTTCAAATTCATATTCCAAATACTAGTTTTCTCTTTGTCCCAGACAAACAAAGCCCCATTTTGCTCTTTTGATTATAACAATACCCAGCAATACCATTCCGCAAATAAAACACATCTCTCAATTATTGCTGGAGCCGGCCAAGAGTCCTTGACATCGGGGATGAGACAAGGGTCAGTGATTGTTGTTTGCAAGATTTATGGTTAAATTGACTCCTCCTCCTTTATATACATACCATGAGTATTACCAGACGTTTAGTCCACAGACATTAAAGGAAATCTAGTTCCTATTATAGATAAACCATAACACTGTGTATATTTGTAAAATATATATTTCCCAATAACTCAATTTACCATAAAGCTTAGCAGGCCTACCAATCAGCTGAGCATCATGGGAAATTAGTTCAGAAAAAACAACTCTCCAACAAAATCTAACCTCGTTCCCCCAATGACATATCAATGTCGCTGTGTAATGCATGTGTAATGTTTATATGTGCTATTGTAACACTGCTGAGTTTATTCCCTAAACCCTGAATTATATTGTACTGAAATCCTGATTGTCTGGAATATAAAAGAAAATTCAAAGTGAATTTTAAATGTAAGGCCAAAGTAGTTAACGTGGAAACATAGCTGACTTGGAGAATTTTTTTGTTCAGCTTGAATTTGAATTTGAAATTTGGTTTGAATCCACTTTGATTCCTGACAATTTTTCTTTTAATAAATAGCCATACAAAACACTGTACATGGAATCAAGGAATTCTGGAGGTGTTTTTACCACTTATGTCACAGAGATGTTTTTTCAGTAAGATATCAGATCATTTCCACTAATGTACAAGAGTCTTGAGACTTAGGTGATCCATTTTTATGGAAGTATACAGCTTATTTTATTTTTAATCCCTAAATAGTCATTTGGCAACTAAGCAGTTTATAATTCTTTTTTTTTTTCAGAGTAGAGAAATCATATGCACTGTTTCTCTATGGAGGAAATTTAAATGCCCACTGCCCTATTTCCCCCCTATACTCTATAGCACCTTTATTTAGGTCAAGCCTTTTGTTTGCCATTAGTCAGGGAGTAGCAAGGAGAAAGAGAGAGAGATTGCTGCATGCTGTAATAGAACTCTGTAATACTCGGCAGTGTAACTGTACTTACTGCATGTGTGCAATATATTTACATACACACAGTAAATTATTTCCATATGCTGATTGCCTATTTATTAAGCTGCATTCTAAGAAATGCCACTAGGTTTCATTTAAATATCCACTGGAGGCTATTTTATATGGAAAAAATATTTTTGCTTCAAAGTTTTTCTTCTATATAAAAATTTTGTACGTTATTGCAAGATTAATTATACCATGCAATCTCTAAAATGTTTGTGACGGACTGCCTGGCACCCCGACCGGGTACCTCCGTCAATGCTGCTTCCTAGTACTTGCGAGCACCATAAGCACTGTACTGGAACACCATAACCACCGTAAACCCAACGAACCGCCACAGCTTGGTTGGGGTCTCGCCGTCCTCCACCCACCCTAGACCCAAGACCAGGATGCAGCTTCCAGTGGATAGACCTCTCCTTGTCCAGAGAGCGTAGCAGGAACAGCTCTTAGAAGAGCTAGTGATTATACTTGGGGGAGTATTGTGATATAGTAATCCCCAGAGTGTATGTAGTTCTCCAAACCCCCAAACATGAGCCAAGACTTCATGAAGATGTAAAGCATTCTGTTTAATGGCAGCCACCACTGGCCTTATATGCAAGTCCCCAAGCAAAGCATGGACCTTGTGGGGAACTGCAACATCAAGTTACAGACCAATAACAACAATGGTTAAATGCATGACACTCCCTTATACAAACACACTATGCCTCCTCTCTGCCTTGGAGATAATTGAATCAGGAACTGTACTAATCTAATCAAATTATCTCCAAGCACAGAAAAAACATACTTTTTTAAAACATCCCAAAAGTACCCTAAAAATACATAAAACCCCACAGTTACATCTACGGATAGCCCTGATCTGGGTGACCAACATATCCAAAAATCACTAGGATCAGTTTGAGTTCAGGAATTTCCTGGAAGTCTTATTTTTGACCCACCGTGCACATGGTCCCATGCCCAAAACAGTTCCAGAGAATTAGGGCTAACGGTCGATCTCTCTGTCTAGAGTGCAAAAGTACATACTTCACATGAACAGAGCCTTTTAAAGTGCATTGGGCAAGGTAATTTGCAGGGCCCATAGTCCTGAGGCAAGAGGCTGGCCAGCAGGCCCCTCCAAGAACCTGTAACGAGGTTCAGTTTGTCACAGGGCCATAATCACAGGGTAGGAGGTTGGCAAACAGGCCCCTCCAAAAGCCAGTGACGAGGTTACTTTCGTCACATTGTTATTGCACAATATTTTTATTTTATTTCAGGAGGAATGAATACCGAGTCAAAGATGTGCATGGTTAAATATTTTTGCTGTTTATGCTATGTTTATGTGCTAGCTAGTGTATGCATCACATACTTAAAAAAAAAAAAAACGATTTTAAGTTTTGATTTACAAAAAAAGAACTTGCCCATAAATGGAATTAAACTCAGAATGACTATGATTAAGTGCCTTGCTTATAATAATTGTCCTCTAATCCAAGGTTTACAGAGTAAAGTAAACGTACTATGCAACCGTACAATAGGTAATTCTTTGCAAAATTGTTTTCAATTTTTTCTTAGCAATATGCCTACAGTATCTGCTTTTTTATAATTCATATTCAGCCCAACAGGCAGTTATAGTGATTTTATGTCTAGCTGTAAGGTAAGACAGATCACATTGCATGAGTTTAAATGAGAGAATCTTAGTGATGCTGTGTTCATCCTCATAATGCATAATGTGATGGCAATTGTAAGGAAACAAAACCTCCAATTTATAAAGCAGTGGAAAATCTCAATGCCACATAGTTTAGATAAAGCAGTAAAACAGGCAAACAGACCTAATCCTTTTACATTTCTTTGACACTTATTGTGACATAGTTATTTTCTATTTAAATAGTTTTATTGTGGACATGACAGAAAATATCTAAACAAAAAAATTCCTGCCAAAAAGCAACATAAAAAAAAGTTTAATTTAATTAAACGAAATTAAAAAGAGACACAGAAGACATGTCAAAAACGACATTAATACCTTTTTGGTAATTTGTTATGCTGTTCAACGTTTCTTAAAAACAATGCAAATTTCTTTTTAACAAATATTACACTCTTATGAAATATAAAACATAATGATTATTTTTCCTCTCTGTGATCTACTATATGCCGGTCTATGCAGGGCAGGCACTCTCCTAGCGCCGGCCCCGCTGTTTGCCACAACAGGCCGGTGGGGAGATCAAAGCTCTCCCTCACCGGCCCAAATGCGGCCGCCGGCGGGGAGAGAGGGAGGGAGACAGCTGCCAGGAGAGGAGGAACCGGCGGAGCTCTAACTTGCAGCTCCGCCGGGTTCCTCTCGCGAGATCCGGTCCGTTGCCATGGCAACGACCGGATCTCGCAAGAGTGAACTCTAGCCCCACAGGCTATGCGGGCTAGAGTTCACTCACCCACGAGGACCACCAGGGAACACTGCCACCCCGCCTCCCAGTCACCAGTGTGCCCCCCCCCCTCCCAGGCTAAAGGTAAGAAGGGAGGGGGGGATTTAATGCCTGTTTTTTGTTTTTGTTTACCCCCCCAACACACACACAATCAATTCTAACATTTATACAGCACTCTCACACCCATCACACACAACACTCTCTCACACAGCACTCTCACACCCATCACACACAGCACTCTCACACCCATCACACACAGCACTCTCTCACACCGATCACTCTCACACAGCACTCTCTCACACCCATCACACTCTCACACAGCACTCTCTCACACCTCTCTCACACAGCACTCTCTCACACAGCACTCTCACACCCAACACACACAACACTCTCTCACAGCACTCTCTCACACCCATCACACACAGCACTCTCACTCACAGCACTCTCTCACACCCATGACACACAGCACTCTCTCACACACATCACACACACACACACGGCACTCTCACATACACACAGAACCCCCCCAACACACTGCACCACACACATACACAATACTTCCAAATATATATATATACTACACTCTTAACATACACACTCTGGATCCCCTATACACACACTAGATTCCTTGTAAGCAAACACATACTACACCCCTAAACACACACTATAGCCTGTATGCACACACTTGCTATATCCCCAATACACATATTCTCTACAGCCCATAGCCACATATGCATCACATTACACCACTTTACACCACAAACACAACATGACTAAAACCAACCTTATTACACAATACCACACCACAAGCAGCTCACTCTACACACACACAATACCACAAGCAGGCTCCAAACACATGCACAATACTCTTTCCTGACCCTTTTGTCTCCTGGTATCCATTTATAGAGACACCAGAGACAAGTTGCAAGGAAACACAGTGCAAGCATGTTATTAAATTTGCTTGCACTGTGCAGAACAAATACAGGGCTTTTTTCTCATGCTAGAGCTCTTCAGCAGAGCTCTGCACATGGTCTGCCCTGGAAGAGCATTGAACCAACATGCTCACTTTGAGAGGAGGCGTGTTTGTCATTGGGGATGACAAAACACACCTCCTCTGCCCCGCCCCATTCTTAGTGGGCCGCTGTGTTAAAAAAATGTCCGGGCCGAATTTTTCTCCCAGTCCGGCCCTGTATATATATATATATATATATATATATATTAACTCTCTATGTTTTAATGCATTTGCTAATTGCATCAAGCCATCCAGGTTTGGAGTTAGTTAAATATACGAGACCATACAAACTACATTTTTGATGTACACTGTGAAATTAGGCAATATTTGGCAAAGTGCGGAGATTCCTTTTGGGGTAAGCACCCCACCCCTTAACTATAGGTGCAGCTCTGGAGGTGACAACAGGAAAGCGTAAACTGAGGATAGTATCTGGAAGCAGTTTAAGCAAAAGTATCGCAGTAAGCAAGTTAATCTCCCATGTTAACATTAGTGTAAGACCCACCTATATTTGGGTACTGTGACGTAGTGGTGGGCTTAGCATAATATGGCCATATGTGATAACTGTATCTCAACATTTGTGTGTTAAGATATGTGATTCAAAGAAACCTTGTAACATTTAAAACTGTTTTTTTTTTTTGTTGTGTGTGCGCTGTTCCTTAATCTATAAAGTGCAGAGATTAAGGAAGGTTAATTTTCAGTTTCCAAGGTAATTTACCTACAATCCAT
This sequence comes from Pelobates cultripes, assembly GCA_933207985.1. Classification (NCBI taxonomy): domain Eukaryota; kingdom Metazoa; phylum Chordata; class Amphibia; order Anura; family Pelobatidae; genus Pelobates; species Pelobates cultripes. Next base: position 312,128,287 of record OW240914.1, read on the forward strand.
CTATCAAAGGAATGCCTTTAGAAGTGCAAATTATAAACATTGTGAACAGAGGAAAACAAGTGTATATATATATATATATATATATATATATATATATATATATATGAGGTAAGTGACAATGGGGTATCAAGAAAGGAAAAGAAAAAACAAGACAGTGTCACTTTAAGAATATGACACGTGCAGATTGGAGGAACCATCTTAGACCAGTAATTTAGAGGCTATATAGTATTGCTAAGAGCCATTATACCTGCTATTAAGTACTTACAATTTCCATGTGCACTAATTCCATTCTTAGAAATTTTTTCCTTACAACATTTACATTTTATTGCTTTATGACCCTACTACGGTGAGATTTTGCTGTGTAGCACTGTATTTCTTTAAACTTGTTACAATATGTTTAAAGGTCGAACTGAATAGACTTGAGTCTTTTTTCAACCTAGATTACAATTTAACTATGCTATTACAGGTTTAACGTATAATCATATCATACGTTGGGGGCATAGAAGACCCCATTGATGTTCCAGTCTGTTGTACATAAAATTTATTTTTAATGTGAATATAGGTCAAGGCCAGTGCCAACTATAACTGAGATCTTTATAAACACGTATAAAAATTCGAGATATATAGATTTCTTTTGAAAAAGCGATATATCACCGTTAACAATATAAAACATTTTACTATTAAACTCTTTCAACATTTCCAAAACAGCTCTTGAATTATAATAATGCACTGCACATAAATTATTAGCCAAAACAAAAAAATATTACCTCCCTTACCTTACTTAGACTTTTACTATGTTTGTGCTATTTACAAAAATGGTAAAAAGTAATGTACTTAACATGCGAACGTATGTTTGTAGGCTATGGAAGTCTCGAGAGGGAAATCCTTAGTGCACTGTGCAATGTATATGTCAAGTTTGTTTTTATATAATGGCATAAGAGAGCGTTAATCATTTTTTACTTAGCTCAGTATTTAAGGGTAAGTGAATGTGATAATTAAACACTTGTAGATTGTGTTCATTTTTTTAACCAAACTTGGTAAGACTCCTAAAATCAAACTTGCACAGAGCCTTAGACAGTTTTATACAATGAATGGAATTTCTAATGCCAGAACTATTGCACTCGTTGTAGTCTAATGGACATTAACAACAAAGCATTAGGGGTTTAATTCTAGTATGTCAGTAAAGAATTTAATTTCCATTTACCAGTCAACTGATGAAAGACAAGAAAGAAATATAATTGTATTTTTAAGTCAGGACACAATCGTTACTTTTAAAATATTTAATGCATATAATTTAGAACAAGTGCACGTTAATTCAAAATTGGAATTACATTTTTTTTTACTTAATTGGTAAGCTAAACTAGATCATGGTATCATTACAATAATAACAATAATTATCTTGCACAAATAAGACTATGGCAGAGCCCTACATATACATAAAAAATACAAATAATAATAATAATTATAATAAGCATCAGGCAAATGCACCCCATGTCCTCCAGGCTGCAATCACCAGTTTCACGAAGATTCTAATATTTATCACGTACTCAGTAAGTTCAGTAAAATATTTTATTGCAGATCAGGGTCCCTTGACCTACTAAATAAAAACAGCTGATACATATATTTTTGACTAAAAAAAGTAAGTGCATTAAGTAGTAAACTACACATTTTATTACATTTTTACAGCACAAAGGTGAACGTCTGGCAGGTAGAATTGTGGAAATTATTGGCGTTTATATGTACATGGAAAAAATATTTATCTTTATATGTCTTTATTATTATATAGATAGTGTATCTTTTATTATTTCATTTGTTTACATGTCTTCACCTGACAACCTCAATCAATGTACAAATGCAAGCATTTACTTTCCAGAAGAATTGATTGAGACCTTCAAGATGTTTAACCCCTTAATGAACAAACTTCTGGAATAAAAGGGAATCATGACATGTCACACATGTCATGTGTCCTTAAGGGGTTAAAGGGACACAGTAGTATAGCAGTCTATTTAGAACATTCTTATAATCATTAAGTAGATAAAGAGTTTAAGAAAACATTGTTTTAAATCTAATACTAATAAAGATTCTCAACTCTGAGTAGTGCTGGGTTTCCTAGTGATATAATATGAATTCTTTCTTTTTCAGCGAAACCTCGAATTACCTGAGATCTGCCAAAGAAGAAAATCTGCCATTAATGCTAATGCATATTTATTTTTCATGATCACAAACTGTGTATGAGCTATCTTACAAGGCCACACCCTAACAATGGATTGAAGAAAAAGAGAACGGAACAAAAAGGGACATTGCCGGTCCTTAGAGTGGCCAGACAAAAGGTGAAAAGTAGATTATCCATGAATGGGTAAATGCAGTCATAATAAAAGCTGCAGTCGGGAAAGCAGATACACAAAGGACAAATGATCCATTACCCAAAAGTGCAGTGGTGGATCTAATGTAGAGAGGGCCCTGGTGCAAGCATTTTTTGGGGCCTCCGTATAGTGCAAGAGTGGCAAAATGGTAGATCCTCATCTGTCGTACAACTTACAAGATGCTATGCCAGCTGAAGATCTACCATTTGCCCATTCTTGCATTTGTGATCAGTGTTTGTGTGTTAGCATGTTTTGGTATAGAGTATATGTGTGCACGTAGGGGTGTATTTGTATGTACTGTTGCCATTGGAATGCAGTGGTGTGTGTGTACGTAGTGTTGGCTTTTAATTGCAGATGTGCTTTTGTGCGTAGTATTGGTGTTTGAATAATTGGGTGTTTTGTATATCACTTTAGCGTTTTAATACGGGTGTGCTTAAATGCAGTGTTTGAGTTTGATTGCTGGGGTGTGTTTGGGTGTAGTGTTGGCTATTAATGAAAAGCTATACTTTTGTGTGTAGTATTGGTGTTTGAATGAAGGGGTGTTTGTATGTAATCCTAGCGTTTTAATACAGGGATATGTTTGTATGTAATATTTGTATTTGAATGCAGGGGTGTGTTTGTATGTAAAATACAAAATGTTTTTTTTAAATTAAATATTTTTTTTTTATTAAACAGTAAATTATACAGCTGTAATACTATTACATCTTCTATGAATATCAGACATTTTTCTGTCTCTGATCCATCAATCTTAAACATACCCTCATTATGGCCTGGGAAACCTCATAATTTCAAATTTTAATTCCCAGTATTTACAGTAGCATTGATACACCCAACAAACGCTCAGCAGTGCTATTTATTCACTAAAAGTGAAATGTATGTGAGTTATTAAGAACTGAAAAATCTATCTCACTTCATTAACTTACATTGTACAAAGTTAACTCATCCTTAATTGCAGGAGTTCTGTGCTAGAGATGGCTTTTCAAATTGCATTGGTAATAAGATTGTTTAGCTCAAAAGCCATCCCCAGCTCATGATTTAATTCCCCTTGGAAGTCTCAACATTTTACAGTGTTCCAACTTGGAATTAAAATGGATTTTTTTAATGGATTTTGTTTTACCATTTGATTTACACAGCATACCTAACACTTTAGAGGTGCAAAATATTTTATTGTGATACAAAAATTGATTAATCAATAGGCAATATTGATTTTATAAGTTTTGTCTCCTGTTTCCGTGAAACCTATAAATACGTTATTATGCAGCCTATTGTCTTTAGAAGTCACATAATTACTTGAATGGAGTTCAACTATGCAATTAAAGTGTCACATAATCTCAAAGTAAATACCCCTGTTTCTGGAAGATACCAATTTGTCAGAGAACAAGCTAAATAAACATCATCATGTAGAGCAAAGAGCTGTGAAAGCAAGTCTTGGTTAAAGTTTTGGAGAAGAACCTGTCAAGGTTTTATTATTAAAAAAAAAAAAATGAAATAGAAACTTTGAACAGGAGCCCTTTTAAATCCATTATAAATACTTTTTAAGAATATAGCCCACTGTTTAAATGAATCACTGTTTAGTGTACTGCGTGCGCAAAATAAAGGCTATTAAATCCTCTCCCAAGGTTAAAATAACTAGGTCCTTCAAAAAATTTAATCTTGAATCCTTTTTAAATGACATCAAGAATCTCTCATGGCACAGATTAAACATTATCCCAGATCTAGACTGTGCTGTTGAATACTTTCAGTCTGAACTCCTTCAAATCTGGAATTTGCATGCCCCGCTGCGTAAGGTGAGGGTAAAAGGAGCGCATATGAACTGGATCACAGCTGACCTCATCCAAATGTACCAGTTTCGGGATTCTTTGTGGTCAAAGTTTAAGCGTACTGGCTCTATGAATGATCACGGTGCATATAGACAATGGCGAAATATATGCACAAAACAGACAAAACTGGCCAAGGCCCAATATTTCTATGAAAATCTGAACAGTAACATCTCAAACCCTAGAAACTTTTGGAAAGTCATAAATAAACTACAAACTCCCCCAATCCACTCCCAACCCTCCACTGTCAAAGTGGGTAACCAAACCCTGCAACTTCCTTTAGATGTTGCAAATGCCTTTAACAATTATTTTGTCGGATGCTCTACTGCCCTGATTGACAAGCTAATAAATGACACGCATCCTGAAACTACAAATGTGGATCAGGCCCCACTAAATTTGCAAAGGCCCAATATAGATAAGTTTAATTTTAGACCTGTACCTGTTAGTGTCATTAAAAAACATCTTAATAATCTAAAAATGAAAAACCAGTCCGGACCTGATCAAATCCCAGCAATGCTGTTGAAGCTCAGTGCGCCGGCAATTGCTAAACCCGTCTCAACTCTAATTAACGAATCCTTGGTGTCTGGATACATACCCAAACTTTGGAAGACTGCGAGAGTAGTGCCTATCCATAAAAGTGGTGACACTACTTTGGTTTCTAACTATCGCCCAATATCATTGCTCCCGGTATTGTCAAAAATCTTAGAAAAATGTGTCCATACGCAACTTTGTGAGTACTACCAACAATTAAACTATCTGACCCCTGATCAATCGGGCTTTCGCCAGAATCACTCCACTACAACTGCCCTCCTAAAAGTTTGCAATGACATCCAAACTGGCATGGAACAAGGAGCCCTAACTGGAGCTATTTTCCTTGATTTTGCTAAGGCCTTTGACACAGTAGACCACGACATTCTACTGCACAAACTCGAAAACTCAGGTATTGGTGATCATTCTTTAAACTGGTTTCGATCGTATGTATCGGATCGCTCGCAATATGTGTCCATTTCTGACAGTGACTCCCTCCCTCTCCCGGTCACGTGTGGTGTTCCCCAGGGTTCCATTCTCGGCCCCCTACTATTTACATTATTTATAAATGATCTGCCTTATGTCTGCCAATCCTCAAATGTACACATGTACGCAGATGACACGGTAATCTATGCGAGCAAACCCAATCTACCGCAATTTGAGGCTTTGCTCCAAAACCAGTTTACAGAGGTAGAAAAGTGGATCGCAAAAAACAAACTCTTCCTGAACACTGACAAAACTGTCACAATGATCTTTGGAACAGTACCTAAATTGCACAAATTACACAATCCCCACCTATCCATCAAAACAAATTCAAATGGCACACTGACCGCAGTCCACTCTTTCAAATACTTGGGTATGATATTAGACCCCAATTTATCTTTTGGCCTGCACATAGAAAAGCTTGCATCTAAACTTTATCCAAAATTAGGTGCCCTGTACAGAAACAAAGCCTGCCTAAGCACTACAGTAAAGGAAAAGATTGTACAGCAAATGCTGATGCCAATCATTGATTATGGGGATGTAGTATATGCGTCTGCATCGCGATCCCACATTAATAAACTCAACACATTGTATAACTCGTTCTGCCGATTTGTGCTACAATGTAATTACAGGACCCATCATTGTGACATGCTAAAGGAACTAAACTGGCTGTCGCTGGAATCCAGACGCACCCTTCATCTTTCCAGCCTTGTTTTTAAGAGCTTCTCTGGGAAACTCCCACCCTACCTGAACAAAATGCTTTCCTTAGCTGTTCCCACTTTCTATAAGCTCCGATCCAGTACAAGCACTTTACTTAGTCTACCTCAATACAAAAAGAAAGCGGCCCGATCCTCCTTCTCCTACAGAGCGCCGCAATTGTGGAACGACCTCCCGCACAATTTAAAATCTTCCCTAAGCCTAAAGTCATTTAAGAGATCCCTCTCTACATACCTCAAAACAGAATGCACGTGTCATGGTTGATTATATATTTCCTGCCTGTTCTATGTTAAATTTTGTATATATTGTGTATTAATATTGTTTTTGTATTTTGTTGTACCTAATGTAACAATGCAATGATTTGTGGACCCAGGACATACTTGAAAACGAGAGAAATCTCAATGTATCTTTCCTGGTAAAATATTTTATAAATAAATAAATAAATAGAGAAACCAAGAAGCCAATGGTAACTGATCTGGGGAAATCCACAGGTGACCATTCATTGGACATATTGAACAGAAATTCTCTACAATACTGGAATTCACAGGCGCTTGTTGAAAAAAGGCCATTGCTGAAAAACAATATCAAACCCCAGTTGGCGCTTGCCAAAAGGCAAAGTAAAGACACAAAGTAGGAGGAGTAGGAGGCAAAGTAAAGACGTGGAAAAGACGTGGAGCATGGGTAAACGTTTTGGAGCGAAATTCTGTGTACGATGCAAATTCAATACCGTTCATCAATCTGAAAACATTCCCATGGTGAAGCATGGTGGTCATGGAAGTATGTTGTGGAGAATTTTTAATTGACAGGGACTGGGAAAACGGTTAGAAATCAGGCTAAAATAGATGAAGAGATATACAAGAAAAGTCTAAGGAAAACCTGCTTCATTCTGCTGGACACTGGACAGGGCAGAGGTACACCTCCAAGCAGTACAGGGAGTGCAGAATTATTAGGCAAATGAGTATTTTGACCACATCATCCTCTTTATGCATGTTGTCTTACTCCAAGCTGTATAGGCTCGAAAGCCTACTACCAATTATGCATATAAGGTGATGTGCATCTCTGTAATGAGAAGGGGTGTGGTCTAATGACATCAACACACTATATCAGGTGTGCATAATTATTAGGCAACTTCCTTTCCTTTGGCAAAATGGGTCAAAAGAAGGACTTGACAGGCTCAGAAAAGTCAAAAATAGTGAGATATCTTGCAGAGGGATGCAGCACTCTTAAAATTGCAAAGCTTCTGAAGCGTGATCATCGAACAATCAAGCGTTTCATTCAAAATAGTCAACAGGGTCGCAAGAAGCGTGTGGAAAAACCAAGGCGCAAAATAACTGCCCATGAACTGAGAAAAGTCAAGCGTGCAGCTGCCACGATGCCACTTGCCACCAGTTTGGCCATATTTCAGAGCTGCAACATCACTGGAGTGCCCAAAAGCACAAGGTGTGCAATACTCAGAGACATGGCCAAGGTAAGAAAGGCTGAAAGATGACCACCACTGAACAAGACACACAAGCTGAAACGTCAAGACTGGGCCAAGAAATATCTCAAGACTGATTTTTCTAAGGTTTTATGGACTGATGAAATGAGAGTGAGTCTTGATGGGCCAGATGGATGGGCCCGTGGCTGGATTGGTAAAGGGCAGAGAGCTCCAGTCCGACTCAGACGCCAGCAAGGTGGAGGTGGAGTACTGGTTTGGGCTGGTATCATCAAAGATGAGCTTGTGGGGCCTTTTCGGGTTGAGGATGGAGTCAAGCTCAACTCCCAGTCCTACTGCCAGTTCCTGGAAGACACCTTCTTCAAGCAGTGGTACAGGAAGAAGTCTGCATCCTTCAAGAAAAACATGATTTTCATGCAGGACAATGCTCCATCACACGCGTCCAAGTACTCCACAGCGTGGCTGGCAAGAAAGGGTATAAAAGAAGAAAATCTAATGACATGGCCTCCTTGTTCACCTGATCTGAACCCCATTGAGAACCTGTGGTCCATCATCAAATGTGAGATTTACAAGGAGGGAAAACAGTACACCTCTCTGAACAGTGTCTGGGAGGCTGTGGTTGCTGCTGCACGCAATGTTGATGGTGAACAGATCAAAACACTGACAGAATCCATGGATGGCAGGCTTTTGAGTGTCCTTGCAAAGAAAGGTGGCTATATTGGTCACTGATTTGTTTTTGTTTGTTTTTGAATGTCAGAAATGTATATTTGTGAATGTTGAGATGTTATATTGGTTTCACTGGTAATAATAAATAATTGAAATGGGTATATATTTGTTTTTTGTTAAGTTGCCTAATAATTATGCACAGTAATAGTCACCTGCACACACAGATATCCCCCTAACATAGCTATAACTAAAAACAAACTAAAAACTACTTCCAAAAATATTCAGCTTTGATATTAATTAGTTTTTTGGGTTCATTGAGAACATGGTTGTTGTTCAATAATAAAATTAATCCTCAAAAATACAACTTGCCTAATAATTCTGCACTCCCTGTATAGTCATCCTAAAACAAATACACTAGGCTACTCCGGAATGGAATAAAGCATATTAATTTTTAACTATCTAGAATCTCTGAAGCAGACATTTTTATACGTAGTTCTGTTTTTTGGCCCATGACAAAAGTCATGAAGTTTGAAGTTTAACATCAGCAACTGAGGATGCTGAATCCATATGAAAATGATTACAGGGTAAAGACACCTGTAGCGCAGCGCTAGTTCCACATAGGCTTTCTGCACTGGTAATCCAAGAGTTGATCAGGAACAAGTAGTTAACACAGGAAGCACAGCATAAGCAACAAAAACAATCCACAGATATCCCATCACCTTTCTCAATAACTGGACGACACACAGTATCAGGAGCAGAACTGATGTTCAGTGCCACATACCCTGTTTTTATGTAACTCTCCCATGCAAGGGAGACACCCACAGAAAAATGTACATTAGCCAATCACATACAGGTTACAGCCCACACATCTCCTCCCCTCAGTTTGAGAGATAACACAATTAACAGAACAGTTTCAACACACAGTTTTCCCTGTTTTCCAGATGTACCCCAAAGACATGATATATACCCCTAAATGATACATCCCCTGATAGCCCTGATCTGGGAGAGCAACGTCCTCAAAAATCATCCAGATCAGATCAGGGGTTCGGGAATTTCCTGGAAGTGTTCGTTTGACCGACTGCACACGAGGTAATAGCCAAAAGCGGTTCCATGTGTTCTGGCCTTGTGCTAGGTCTCTGTTCACGGGGTAAAATATACGAAAATACTTGACATAATGGGCTTTGCCTGGATTCATATGAATTCCCTTGTTCATGGGCATCTTTTTACCGAATGCCTGGCCGTTCGTGTGTTTCCTCACGAACGTGTGGAGGTATAGAGGTCTCTGCGGTGTTCGCATGGTCGAGTGTCTGATTTGGGTTCCAGACACTCGACGACCAAACACCGCTGGGCGTTCGTATGGCAATATTGCCGCCGCCACGTGTTTGCATGTCGAATGGCGCCCACCCAGGGTATACACAGTACATTCATATGCTTTTCAGGCTGGTGTGAAGAACGATGGGGAGGTAAATTAGAGCGATGCTTCTCTCTGGGGTAGTCTGGTTGTTCGGTAGTTTGTTCATCTGTTGAACGTAGCTATTCAACTTTGTATCCACAGCGTTCCTACTGAACAACCAGATGAATGCTTAGGCAATAGATTGCTTATAAGTAACAAAACCATAGGGAATAATGTTGCAACAAGAAATATTATGGACAGCCAAACGCAATCCGCTACAACACTTCTATACTTTCACTTACTTAAAATATGAACCTGAATGTCTTAGCATGGCCAAGCAAAAGCCCAGACCTCAACCAGATTAGAATGTTTGGGAAGTTTTAGAAAATTGCTATTTGCCAAAGACAGTGTTGGAGTAGTTCTGGATGAAGTTGAAGACCCTCCAGTCTGCACAACCATCGCTCCTCCAAGTGCTGCAACAGGAAAGATAATGATCCAGGCCTTTTGAGTTATCCTTTTGAGACCAGTCTTGTGTAAATGACTTCGTACTTAAGTTTATATGCTAAACAGTGAATTCTGTTTTTGAATACTTTATAATAGAATGACTAAGCCAAGAGTAAAAAAGCTAAAATGGAAAAAATAATCTAATAATTTTTTCAGCTCTACTATTTTAGCCTTAATTTTTGTAAGAGAGTTACCAATCCCCATAATTCACAATTTAGTGAGCACACACCTAGTATCTGTTTGTCTGTCTATCTTTACTCAAGTAATTTTATTTCAAAGAACATACCTCTTTGCTGTTTTCTAAAGATAAAAATAAGCCGTGAGTCACCATAAGAAGAAAGCATTAGGGGAAGCCCCATTTCGGAGATGGAAAGTGTTACGACAGCACAAAGAAAGGAAGGATGGCAGAAACAGAAACATGCAGACGTATCAGCCTGTATAGGTCTTGTTTGTTACTATTGTGGAAACCTCACAAGGATATGTTAAGGCTTTATTTTAAAAAAAATAACAAATTGAACCATTTGCGTTACACAGAATGATAAGTATGCTTTTGGCAGCAACGATGCAGTGTTGTTGTGTGGTCTATTATCATTCTTCTATAACTAGACCTGGCAAAGTACATGCTCTCACAGCAGCAATGTTTATTCTTGTCACTTGGGAGAAATGAAACAAGTTTTCTTGGCCCCTTGACACAAATATATGCCCAAACCATCTAAAAATATAGGAAACATGGTATAATTAAATATAGGAAATATATTGTCTTAAATTATACATTGGGTTTGATTTTTAAGTTACCCCTTTAGTCGGTTCATTTTAGAGCTTATATTGGGCAAACAAATGCATGTTGATATATTGTCCACCTATAATAAATACAGTTCCCTTACTAAAACCAACATGTATGATATAGCAGAACAACTACTGGAACAAGACCTTGAAGACTGAAAAGCGTAATTTCCAAACATGAGTACCTTAATTGTATAGCTCCATACTGTGACATCGTATACTATGACTTTTCAATTTCACACTGTACTTGGTTATTAAACACAGGAAGGTGACACATCTTGGTGAGGTAGAACTTCAAATACAACAGGCTGAAAATGTAGGACATGCTGCCCAGTTCTGAACAGGGACACAAAGTAGTCTTGGGCATGGTTAGACGGATGTTCGGTGATGGCCGGCCAGATCTGATGTGGTCCGTAAGCATGGGAAGGCAATCAAAGGAGGGGGGAAGGAGGGCAGGGGGGCAATTGGCCACTGAGCCACTGGTATAGACAATATAAAGGCTGTAACCTCACAGCACAATACTAGATTCTATTATGAAAGTGTATTATTTTACTGTTATTTAGTCTATTCTAGTTCTTGCAGTAGTATTAGGATACAACCTTTTAATATAAAATTAACATTAAAGGGACACTATAGTCACCAGAATAACTACAGCTTATTGTATTTGTTCTGGTAAGTATAATAAATCCCTGCAGTTGTTTTGCAGTAAACACTGTCTTTTTAGAGAAAACACAGTGTTTACATTACAGCCTAGGGATACCTTCACTGGCCACTCCTTCAGATGGCTTCTAGAGATGCTTCCTGGGGCAGTGCTGCACAGTGTGCACAGCATTGACATTCAGTGTCTCCACCCTTTGCGAGGAGACACTGAACTTTCCTCATAAAGATGCATTGATTCAATGCATCAATATGAGTTGATGCTGATTGGCCAGGACTGTGTTTGGCTTGTGCTGGCTCTGCCCCTGATCTGCTTGTATGACAATATCAGCCAATCCTATGTGAAAGCATTGTGATTGGCTTAGATCAACACTTCTGATGATGTCAGCCAAGCAGGCAGTTCAGGGGCAGATAAAACCGCAGCTGACCAAATATGACTATATTTAGTGGGGCAAGGGGAAAGCCAGGGGGGCTATATTTAGTGGGGCAAGGGGAAAGCCAGGGGGGCTAGATTGTGTTTTTAACATTATAGGGTCAGAAATGCATGTATGTGTTCAGGGCTGGACTGGCCTACCAGGATACTGGGAAATTTCCTGATGGGCCGCATCACCTGGGAGCCGGGCAGAGAGCCCAAATCATCAGGCTCATGCCATTTCAGCATTTTCCCCCTCTTTACTCCCCTCGGACTGACAAAGGGTGGCACAGTACGAGGGGAGTAAAGAGGGAGGAGCTGTGGGCTGGTGCGGCCGCAGGGAGATCTGTCAGTGCCTTGCCCCGTATGTAAGCCCTGCCTCCTGAACATAGCTCCACCTCCCGCACATAAGACTGCCCCACAGAAGTTGCTGACCTGGCTAGAAAGAAGAAGCCACAAAATGGCAACTTCACATACCAGTGCCAGGTAAGCTTCAGCTATAACAGTGATTGTGTGCATGTGCCTGCTAGTGAGTGAGCTTGTGTGTGTGTGTGTGGCTGCTAGTGAGTGAGCTTGTGTGTATGTGTGTGCCTGCTAGATAGTGAGATTGTGTGTGGGTGCCTGCTAGTGAGTGAGATTGTGTGTAGTGTGTGTGTCTGGTAGTGAGTGAGCATGTGTGTGTGCCTGCTAGTGAGTGAGCTTGTGTGTGTGTGTGTGCCTGCTTGTGAGTGAGCTTGTGTGTGGGTGCCTGCTAGTGAGTAAGCTTGTGTGTGTGTGCCTGCTAGTGAGTGAGCATGTGTGTGTGTGTGCCTGTTAGTGAGAGAGTTTGTATGTGCATGTCAATAAGCATTTGTGTGTCAGTGAGCTTGTCTATTGGAGGCATGTGTGTGTGTCAGTGAGCTTTTCTGTAGGGAGCATGTGTGTGTCAGTGAGCTTGTCTGTAGGGAGTATGTGTGTGTGTTAGTGAGCTTCTTGGTAGTGAGCATGTGTGTGCCAGTATACTTGTGTGTAAAGAGCATGTGTGTGTCAATGAGCTTGTCTGTAGAGAGCATGTGTATGTGTCAGTGTGAGTGTGCATAGCGAGCATGTGTGTGTCAGTGAGCTTATCAGTAGATAGCATGTGTGTGTGTCAGTGTGCTTGTGTGTCAGTGTGATTGTGTGTGTTTCTAATTATGCGACTTAGGCGATCTCCTAAGACCTTGCATTAAAAGGGGGCTCTCGGCCGCCTAAACCGAGAGCTGCAATGCTTCACCAGTATTAACTTACTGCGGGCAGTCTTTCCCAGTACAAAAATATAATATAAGCCTTCCATGCAGCTGCCGCGGCGCTACTAATACAAGATGGAAGCTCCCCAAGGATTCCATCCATGCTGCAATCCCCTCCTCCCGCACGCTAAATCTTCTGGCAATTGTGGAGCACGCTGTGACACCGAAAACATTACGCCGCAATGCAACCCCTGCCTGCATTCCCTGTCTATGGTGCCCAGAAGAAGGAGAAAAAGAGAAAAGGAGACTAGCTGAGGGAAAGGAAAGGAGAGGAGAAGGAAATGTGAGCAGAGCAAAAGGAGAGGAGAATGAAAGGAAAGGAGAGCAGAGCAAAAGGAGAGGAGAAGGAAAGGAAAGGAGAGCAGAGCAAAAGGAGAGGAGAGCAGAGCAGAAGAGAGAGAAAAGGAGAGGAGGGGAAAGCAGATATAGAGCAAAAAGAAAGGAGGGGAAAGCAGAAGGAGAGCAAAAGGAGAGGAGAGTAGAGCAGAGCAAAAGAAGAGAAGAAGGAAATGAGAGCAGAGCAGAGCAAAAGGACAACAAAAGGAGAGGAGAACAGAGCAGAAGAGAGAAAAAAAGGAAAGGAGGGGAAAGCAGAAGGAGAGCAAAAGGAAAGAAGAGGAAAGCAAAAGGAAAAGAGGGGAAAGCATGTGTGTGTGTCAGTAAGCATGTGTGTGTGACAGAGAGCTTGTCTGTAGTAAGTTTGTGCATGTCAGAGTTTGTCTGTACTACATTTGTGTGTGTGTACCAATAAGCTTGTCTGTGTGTGTCAGTGAGATTGTCTGTCAGTAAGCCAATTTGTGTGCATCTGTGAGCTTGTATTTTTATGTCAATGAGCTTATGTATATCAGTGAGATTGTTTGCCTCTGAGGCTGTGTATCAATGAGCTTGTGTGTGTCAGTGAGATTGTCTGTGTCTGCATGTAAGTATATTTACTGTATAACTAAATGTTTTACTCTGAAAGGACCAATATTTTATTTTAGAAAAATAAATATATATATATATATATATATATATTAACCAATAATATGTAAGGCTATGTCTTGCTACCCCAGATAATTGCATAATATATAAACACACATATCTATATAAAATAGTAAGGGATGGCTTGCAGTCACAGTGTTTTGTAGATAAAAAGTATTCCTTTATTAGAAGTTATTGTATAAATAAATTCTAATAAAGGAATACTTTTTTATCTCCAAAAGACAGTGAGTGCAAGCCGTCATTTACTATTTTATATTTTTGGCTATGGCTTATTGTGCACCCGGCACTTAAATATTTGGGTCAGTCTGCGTGCAAAGACCTTTGTGGTTTATATATATATATATATATATATATATATATATATTACACACAATACATTGCACAATGACTTATGGGGGTGGCATAGATTTTTTTTCTAGGGCTGCTTTGCATCCCCAGTCCGGCCCTGTTTGTGTTCCTGACCCTACAGTGTTCCTTTAATCTGGTTTGGTTGGTCTCAAACTGTGCTATTTGTTTGCAGATGCCACCAAGGCCAAATGTAACCAGCCCTCCTCTGGATGTAACATAATGCAGCAACACAGATCTCTGTATTAGTCCCTGGGAGTTAATCAGTGTAATTATAGGGATTTACCAATACATAAAGGTAATAAATCTTGCGTTTGTGCACGTCTACACAACACAGATATAAATGACAAACCATGGTCCATTTTATTATGGGGTTACAGGTCCTCTCATATAACACTAGGATTAAAGGTACCAAATACTGTACATTTTTCAGTGTTTTTTATATCTTTACTGGAGCTTTAGCTTTAATAGATATAGTTGAGTAGTGCTGTGTGAGCATGAATGACATATTGTCTTAATTATTAAAAACCCCATTAAAATTCATAATTCAAGGCAACACTAAGATAAAGTCTTTGATCTCCCTTATCTTAATACATTTTTAACACCTCTTCTTCATGTAACCATCATGTATCAAAGATATCTGAGAAGAAAAATCTGTGGTATTAACATCCTGTGATGGACGGTGCTGCAATTAACCCTTCGAGTGCTGTAGGCCTGTATGTGAAGAACTGGAAAGAAACACGTATCTGGTATTTGTAGGTTTAATCGTGATCATAGTTACAAAGGAGATGTTGTTAATAAGGAGAGATTGTATGCTTGTTGCTAGGTTATTAAGACAAGTATTTTGTGGTGTCACTTTCCACTCCCGTCCAATTTCTTACCATTAATCTATTTTCAGACAGATGACAGAGATGCATATTACTTCTAACCACACCAAAATGGCTTGTCAAGAATGCATAATGTTTCCATTGGTAAATAGATCTATGCACATATAAATATGCACTACTATAAATTAATTTATATTCATATAAAAACAGTATGCTTATTAGATAAATTCTATATGACACGAATCTCTATCTCTCCGTCAATATATATATAATACATAATCCAACGCACTCGCTTATTCACTAAACAATGATTTAAAATCTTAGAGATTGTAATAGTTTCCCCAAATATATAAAAGAAACCAAGATGGCTGCACTAAGAGCTAGCATTAGGTTGCTAGTGTAGGACCTGCCAAGAATGGGGTACATTGACGGTGTGGCAGGCTTATGCAATATATGATCATATAATTTAACTAAACCCCCATTATTTTTTGCCTAGGTGAGGTGTTTTTAAAGAAAACTATTACAATCTCTAAGATTTTAAATCATTGTTTAGTGAATAAGCGAGTGCGCTGGATTATGTATTTTGTATATTTTGGCCCCAGCAGCACCCTGTAATGTATGCATGTTCATGTGAGTGCAGCCCTCTTGGCTTCTTATATATATATATATGAAGACCTGAGAGTGCAAACCTTTTTCTTTGGGGACTTTATATCTACAATGTGGTTTACGGCACCAAGGCATTTGTTATATTTTTTTGTTCGCCAAGCCTATATTGTGGTTATATATATATATATATAAAGAGAGAGAGAGTTATCTGAGTAATCTAGATTTAAAAAAGTTCATCAAATTAAACCAATAAACCTTTTGTTCCAAAAGAAGGCCAATTACTCCACAAAAAGGGTAAAATCCTTGTTGACTCCATAATAGCAAATACATATATTTTTGGATCAACAACCAACATGATAAATATAGCTTTGAATATTTTGTTTTCCCAAGAAAAATCCATATGGAATCTAACTTATGCTGAGGAGGCTGTTGAAATTGAGGCAGTGGGAAAGGAAATAGTGGGGAGGTGCAATGCAAAAGGAATAGGAAGGAAAAGAGAGTATCTTCATTTTGCTTATTAGCATGGACCTCCAGACTTCAACGTTCACGGTGCTCTTCAATGCTGGATGAGCTCAGAGAGAATTGTCTATATAAAGACTATATGCTGTGGCCTCTCATGTTCAGTCTACATGGACAGCAATTCCTGTTATGTGTCATGATAATTTTACAGGAGGAGCATGTTGACTATTTTGGAGTCCGCTGTATATTAAGTGTTAGGGATATATGGCACTTTATCGACTTAGATTACATCTCTCACTTTGTCTACTTATTGTTTTATGAGCATAGTGGGAGTTACAATAATGATTTTGAAGTCAAGGAGAGAAAAACTAATTTCCAAATCTTACTTTGCCAGTTCAGGCACCAGTCTCCAAATTGTATTTAGTTAATGGAACATGGTAGGGTCAGGAACACAAACATGTATTCCTGACCCTATCGAGTTAAAATCACTATATAGCTATATAGCCCCCTAGCATCCCCTTGCCCTCCATAAATATGGTCAAATCTTACCTTTATTCCAGCCTGCCAGTGCAGACTCCGCCCCCAATCCACCTCCTTGGCTGACATCATCAAAAAAAGAAAACATTTGATTGGCTGAGACTGGCAATTCTGATGATATCAGCCAAGGAGGTGGAGCAGTGGCTGAACCAAACACCACCTGGCCAATCTTTGCATCTCTGTGGAGAAAGTTCAGCATCTCCATAAAGAGTGTGGAGACGCTAAACCGCACTCAGTAAGCACCTCTAGTGGCTGTCTCAGGAGTGACCACTAGAGGTGTTCCTATGCTGTAATGTTAACACTGCCTTTTCTGTGAAAAGGCAGTGTTTACAACAAAAAGCCTGCAGGGACTGGCTATAGACCTCAGAACAACTATATTAAGCTGTAGTTGTTCTGGTGACTATAGTGTCCTTTTAAGCAATGTTTTTTTTTTTTACAAATAAAATGGAAATAGTGTCCACTGGCTCCCCCTAACACATTAAATGTCCATTTTACTGCAGGTGGGGTGAAGGAGCAATATAATTCTGTAAATAGTGCCAGCCCCCCAGTAGGTTGAATACCTAATGGAAATGAATACAAAACAATTAGGAAGTGTACCTATAAAATAGGGAGAGGACTAGTATGAGCTTGGTCCATTTGTCAAAGATACAGAATACAGGCTCATCTAAAAGGACCACGGGGTCAAAAAATAAAAAAAATTTTTATTGAAAGTCAATTATATATTAATGAAAACAATGAAAGATGAGATGTGCAGGATAAGCAAAACATCAGAAATAAGTTTAAAAACACAGTATCGGTATATATGGAATAGGATAACCTCTGATTTCTAAGCACATTAACATAAACACAGTAGTAGCGCACGTCTGCGCACAGAGACAGGGGGAAGGATATAAAGGTGCCAGCAATGATATGCAATTGAATAGAAAACGATAGTGAGAGCTCCAAAAGGAAATGTATAACCTATGTGCCCAATCACACTAATAGGTATATTAATGTAAATGTAGAAATATATTATATGTATGAAAATTAAAATAGTCGGCAGATCAAAGTTCTGAACAGCGTGCTGTGGGTGCTGGAAGAATGTGGATGTAGAAATAATAAAGGTGCACCCCTAAACCTATATCATTACGTTAAACATGACACCACAGCACTAGAGATGCACTCTCTGACGTGCGCTACTACTGTGTCTATGTTAATGTGCTTAGAAATCAGAGGTTATCCTATTCCATATCTACCGATACTGTGTTTTTAAACTTATTTCTGATGTTTTGCTTATCCTGCACATCTCATCTTTCATTGTTTTCATTAATATATAATTGACTTTCAATAAATTTATTTTTTATTTTTTGACCCCGTGGTCCTTTTAGATGAGCCTGTATTCTGTATCTTTGACAAATGGACCAGGCTCATACTAGTCCTCTCCCTATTTTATAGGTACACTTCCTAATTGTTTTGTATTCATTTCCATTAGGGGTTATCTCCCTGTCTCCTGTGTACCTTGGCTGTATTCAAGAAAGTTTTCCTAAAATACCTAATGGATGCACCACACCAACCTCATATCAAAGCTGGTGTTGAAAATGCAGAGGAGCCACTTGTCTTACAGAATATTGGTAATCTGGGGACCCCCCAACTGTATTTATAATGGCTTTTTAAATTATTATGTTATCTTACCCCAACCTGAACCTTCTATTGCAAGCACATCAAAAGATGAACTCAAATATATAATTCTCCCTTTATTTCTCTATAATGGAAAGGTATTTAGATAAATAAATGGATTTCATTGTGAACAAATTGATAAGAACATTGCAAAAATTATAAGAAAATAGCACGCAATGATCGAGTTGGATTTTTATTTTTGGTGTTCTGAAATTTGTAATTCCCAAGTTTATTCTCCAAAAATTTCCAGTTCACTAAAAAAATAAATCTGTGTCCTATTCAATAAATTGGCATGTGTTTGCAATTTGCTTGCTCTATATTTTTCAGCTAGAAGCAACACTTTAAACCAGGGTTGTCGAACATGCGGCCCCCCAGATGTTGCTGAACTACAACTCCCATGATTCTTTCAATGAAACAGATAGCCAGGGAATCATGGGAGTTGTAGTTCAGCAACATCTGGGGGGCTGCATGTTTGACAACCCTGCTTTAAACTGTCCTTTTTTCTGTTGAAATGCTCTTGTGAAGCCTGTGAATTTTTTTTCTCTGATGACAAGTTGACCTACAGCCTTTTATAGCATTGTGTGAGCCTTCTCAGCACGAAAGATGCATGTTTCCGGTACTTTATCAGATAATACCATATCAGATGCATGAAGGAAAGTGGGCAAGCTGACAAATTCAGCTTGGCATAGGGTGTTGAAACTTTAAAAATGTTAAATATGGAATTAGTAGATTTTTTCTGTAGATGATCCACTAAAACTAGAAAATTAAACATGGTTCTCAACATTGAGTTACTTTGATATTAAATGGCGATTTTGAAGTTTTCTATAAATCTGCACGTGCTTTATTCATTTTGTCTAACTTGAGAATAGCATGTTTTGGCACATCGGATGGCAAAGTATGCCAGGGTGAGCAGCAATAATACAACATTTAGAGATTGTCCAAGAGGGAGTTCAGTAGTTAGTGCACTTATTGCAATATCTTTATGGTAGTCTATATTCCTAGAAAGTTAGTCTCAGCTTCATGTACTTACATTGATGATAAAATGAGTACCATTAGGTTGGGTAATAAAAAACTATTTCAAAAATAGTAGGTAAATTTACCATTTCTGATTAAATGGCTTGATGGTCATACTACAGTAATTAAAGGGATATTCTAAGCACCAAAACAAGTTTAGCTCAATGAAGCAGTTTTAGTGTATAGATCACGCACTGCGGTATCACTGCTCAATTATCGGTCATTTAGTAATTTAATCTCTTTTGTTTCTGTTTATGCAGCACTAGCCACACCTCTCCTGGCCGTTGACTCGCACAACCTACACACAGCCTTGATTTTCAATTTTGTACCCTGTCAATGGAACGTTAATCGCACATAACGCTCATGCGGGCTCTAGCAGGCTATTAACATAACAAGAGATATGAAATGGTAAATTAAACAGTCAGTGCAATAAATGACATTTAAACTTTAGATCTCTCTTTAAAGGAAATGTGCAGTTTGACTCTGTAGGTCATGAGTAAGGGAGGTGTGACTAAGGCTGCATAAACAAAGCGATTTAACTTTTGAATGACAGAGACTAGAGCAGCGAGACTGTAGGCACATGATCTATACACCAAAGCTGCTTCATTAAGCTAAAGTTGTTCTGGCGCTTATGTTATCCCTTTAACCAATTCTTCTGTTATAAGGAAATTGATACATTTTGATCATGTTTGAAAAGTTGTTTTTTTTTCGTTTTTTTTTTTGTGCACATAATTAAGAAGAGTTTAAGCAGCTCCAATTTAGATTTTTGGCTCAAATAATATATTTTTTCTGAGTAATCCCGTGCAAAAAGTAGTGCTCCTTTCAGTGGCATTATTGGCAGAAAGGGCAGCCACCTGTTCCTTTGAAAGATTAATGAGCAAGATGTTATATTCTCCCACAGACAAGCATTGTCTGAATTTTTAAGTCATCTTGGTTCTCTTAAAGTGGCATTAGTAGCTTGCACATTATATAGATGTCTGAAAAAACTTTATAATACATCGCTCTTTCAAAATAGTTTTTTTCTAACCTATTAAAGTTTAACTCAGTAATTGTTTGAAAAAAAATAATATTATTCAAACTGAAATGTGACCAACAGTTTGTTTGCATTTTATATATGGTACCTTGTGTTAATCGGCACAATAAGCTGCATGTTTGCTGCCTATGTTTACATGTATCCAATACCAAAATGTGTTTATTGAATATCACTTTTTCTCTGTACTGTACTTTCTTTTCTACATGTCTGTACGAAAATCAAAACCGAAAATTAAGAATGTCTAAAAAATAAATAAATAAATTATTCAATACCCCGGCATCATGTATATACCATTAACACATGCTTGGTTATTTCAAACAAATTTAGTATGCAAAATGTACCCTTACTATGTCTGTGAAATCACTTAGCATTTCACATTACAGCTTACAACCAGACGTAGACACGTGGTATCAGCTACACCTCACTGACGAGGCTCAAAGAAGGCCAAAACAATTGTCCGGGGTTACTGTATCTCTCGCACAGAGAGAACATGCCACCATTTTGGATCAGGACTGCCCTTGTGGACGGGATCAGCCTGATATGCAAATGGTATAGGTTCTCTTTGTAATGGCATAAGTGAGTAAAAATATTTTTGAGACCTGAGAGGGGACTAACTGAGGAGCAAGATACTGAGGTTTCTCACATTTTCTGTCTGTTCTCTGAGTTCTCATATTCTCTGTTTTTGTTCCAGCACATTACAACTTACCTCTTTCACTGTTATGGCTGCACGAGAAAGGCTAGAAGGACAAGGCAGACAATATTCGGAACTCAAAGTGAATTTCAATATTAAGGCCAAATTAGCTAAACTGGGAGCATAGTTGACTTTTTGGATTTTTTCCAGTTTGTATACTGGCCTTAAATTTAAAATTCCCTTTGAATTCCCAACAATTCTCACTTTAGTAAATAATCCTACCTGTGTGAATGTGTCAAGCCCTGTGCTTGTGAGAAAGTAGAGAAAGAATCATGTGTAGAGCACCACATGCTAACTACATACATGTTCTCTCTCAATCCATTAATATTTGTGGTGGTGGTAGGGAATGAAAGCATTCACAGAAAGACCTCCAAAAACACAGAGCCTGGAGCACAGATCCTGCTTGTCCCAGCCAGGTAAACAAAAATGCAGCGCGTATGAGTGAATTTATACTTCTCACCAAACAACTCTTAAGAAAAAGTGTTGCTAACCCTCCATTCTCAACTCATGAGTATTCTGCATGTCCCAAGCATACATGTTTGTGTAACTAAGATGCCGATATTCGAAGTAGCTTTTTCCCAGCTTATTAGGTGTACAGGTTCTTTCCACTCAAAGCTTAATATGAGATGTGAAAGTATTTGAACAGCAAATCATTGGCTAATCCTTCTTTAAACTATCATCTTTTTGCAATAATATCATAATAGCCTTCCCTTTCACGTTTAAAGTGTAAACTATATTTACAGTTTAACAGTGAAAATGTTAAATTGTGCTATCCTTGTACTTTGTTACTTGACCCTGGGGGAAAACTCAAAGCACCATAACCACTACAACATTATGGCCACCAGTCCTGGCACCCTCCCAGAGTAATTTGCCAAACCATTTCAATTGGACACTTGCGGACCAACCCTACGTCTGGTCAGCTCTACTGAGCAAAGCTCAGAATCAGCTGAGTGTGCTGACTGGACCTGTATCAGATATGGGCCTCGATGTAATATTTTTGGATATGTTTTTCAAATTATTTAATATTTCTGGATAAGCGTTTAAAATTATTTTTTCAAGGATTGAAAAAAATTATTATATTAATATCAAAAAATAGATCATATATAAAAAATATATTAAAAAGCATCAAAATATTAAAATATATTTCTTATATTAGTATTAAATAATTTAAAAAATATTAAA
Organism: Pelobates cultripes; assembly: GCA_933207985.1. Taxonomy (NCBI): domain Eukaryota; kingdom Metazoa; phylum Chordata; class Amphibia; order Anura; family Pelobatidae; genus Pelobates; species Pelobates cultripes. The sequence goes on from OW240914.1 coordinate 312,150,641, forward strand.
CTGAGGCCATGACTAGCTCAGTGAAGACATCCGGAGCTGGATGTAGTGCGGGTGTCAGTTGAATGCAGTTATATTGTCAAACCGTTCTAAGAAGGTTTGACAAATTATTCTGGGAGGGTGCTCCTGGCACCCTAACCAGTACAATGGACTGTAGTATTTATTATATTAGTATTAAATAATTTAAAAAATATTAAACTGAGGCCATGACTAACTCAGTGAAGACATCCGGAGCTGGACGCAGTGCGGGTGCCAGTTTAATGCAGTTATATTGTCAAACCGTTTGACAAATTATCCCTAACCAGTACAATGGACTGTAGTAATAATAATTTCAATTTGACTTGTTTTAACTGTGACGGAGCTCCCTGTACCCTGGCTGGGTACCTCCGTCAAGTCTGCTTCCTAGCGGCTGGCAGGGACCCTGGAATGGTTCTTCCCAAGTTACCGCAGCTTGAACTGGGGTCCTTCTGGAGCTTTTGTGCCCAACCAGGCAGCAGTTCTCCTTCCAGGCAGGTATCGCCCCCTCTAACTATTCCGTTACAGCCCTCTTCAAGGCAGGTATCATCCCCTATGCTTGTTCCACTGCAGTTAGGCTTACAGTGATTATAGTTATTGCTTTTACAAAGGTACTTGCAGCTCTCAGGCCTAACTTTCTTGACTTTAGAGGGATTCTTCAGCCAGCAAACCAGTCAGAAGAACTAATACAAAACTTTATTTTACTTGGGACTAGCCCATATGATCATGACATATACATTGCTGTGACAAACATAATAAAATTTAAATAACAATACATGTCACAAAATATACAGGAATTTATAGTAGCATAGTAACATATTTATAAAGGTAAGACAATAACCAGCACAAAATATCTCTCCTGCCTGCAGAATTTGCAATATGCAAATCTACCTGAAAATGCAAATTAACTAACCTTGCTATTCAGGTAGTGCATATTGCTGCTACTACCAACAGAGGGCACTGCACATGCTCCATAACCAAATCCACCTCGTTGGTAGCAGTCCTCAGAAGTACAGGACAGCAGGCAAAACATTTAACAGTATACACACACATTTTAAACACCCTGCACCTATAGTGGGCACAGGGTGACTGAGACATAGGGGCCATTTAGGAACCATTGTAAAGTGTCCTTCTACTCCCAGTGATGGTGACTACCGTCACATTAACTATTTAAAAATGAAAATAGAATTTGATGAGTAACCTCCCATCACTGATTACACAATATTGTTTTTGAAACAATTATTGTTAATAGTATAGTTTCTCCATATTATGGATTACTTAGGCTTTTGTTTTAAACCCTTGGGATAATATACTGAAATTGCACAATAACCTCATCAACTGTTACATTCTATTATAAATTGGTCACATGCAAGCCTTTATGTCTTTGCCTTACATGATTTAGTTAGGATGATATTGCTTGTATCTTCAGGACATGAATTTGCTACAATTCCCTTATGTCTTCCTTCTCTCTCCCACGCTGTATAAACACGGAACGAACTACAAATTCTTCCACATAAAGATTAAGGCAGATTCTTAAGAGCTTGATTGTTGTCCTGTTGACTCTTATAAAGAAACAGATTTTATTCTAAGGAAAATTATCCTGACATATTCAAGAAAGGATAATTGTGCTACTTTATATTCAAATTAAATATTACATTGCCTACAAGTGTACGAGACAAAACATAAAAAATGACATCAGTAAAAGCTGTTGCTCCATTTACAGTTTCAATCTTTATGCCCTTTTCCCGTTTTACTGCACATTTTTTTTTCTTCTCGTCTGTAAACTGGTATCGTGTTGACAACAAATCTTCTTAGCGGGTATTTACTTGAGGGCACGCTATTTGTCTTGTTTGAACTCCTGATGCATCTCATTTGCATATTCTTTCAGTCTGCCCATATTAGGGGTAGGTAAGTTTAGGCACTTTAGATGTTTTGGACTGGATCAACATCTTTTCATATAGGCCAAGGATAGGCCCCTTTCAGCAGTACAGATATCGTGGACTACATCTTACAGCAATAATGCAATAATGCTGGCAAAGACATAGTCCACAATATCTAACAACATTATGGCTGTAGGACATAGTCCACGATATCTGGACTGCTGAAGGTGGCCTACCCTTGGCCTGTATAGAGTGATCTAGATGTTGACCCAGTTCTTACTATATCTCTAGGGTTATTAGCTCTATCTCAGTGATGAGACCTATAAAAGGTCCAAACAGTTGTACTAGTTTTTTTTGTTAGGCATGTGAAAGACTAAATCAAATTCCAAAAACAGTTGCTTTAGACGCACCTCATTGACGTGAGTGTCATAAAGAGAAATTGTCTCCTCCAAGGATTGTTAATATTGTGTTCACTTATCTCTATGTTATACAAAAATGTATTTGTGAGGTGTAAAAAAAAAAAATTAAATGCACAAATCCACACTTTTTTTTCTGCAACTGGGCACCTCCATCTTAACTGTCTGTCAATCATTATTATAAGTTCTGTCCTTTGTACCTGGCAGCCAGGATAGAGAAAGTATACACAGAAAGAATGCAATGTGTGCTCTGCCTTTGCCTTGTCTAAACTGGATTATGGTGCTGTTTCCTAAATCTTCAATATAAATTTAAAGGAAAACAGACCATCTCATAAAACAGGTTAACACGTGTTATAGATGACTTTCAATGTTTTATACAATGGTATAAATCCCAGAGAAGTGATAGATCCCCTATAAACAGTTGCCAGAGCTTGTAAAGGACGCCCATCTATCTTTTTAGCTCCGGACTGCTCCTGTATGTAGGACTAGACTTATATGCAAATTATATAATTTTTATTTGTAATATCTCGTTTGAGCTAAATCGTGTTTAAAAATATGTGAATGGATGACTATCCCCAACGCAGACTATTGCCAGGATTATTTGTGTGTGTTTTACACTTTTTTCAAGCTTGTTGGCAACAGTAAGTTAAATTGCACTCGTTCAGTGCACTAGTAATTCATATGTCTTTGATGACGATAGGCAGAACAAGTTCAGTATCCTCAGATTCAGTGATGTCAACAAAGCAAACAAGGGGTTTTGCTCATTGCACTGCACAACTTGTGTAAGTATGTACCGGAGTTGAAATCTTTTAGAAAAACAGCTGTAAACATAAACAAATAAGATAAATTTTCCACATTTCCAGGATATAATGATGTAAGCATGTAAACTGGATAATGAAATGTTAACAAATCCCAGTGTTTTCTTTATTGTGAAACACTCTAAATAGAGGAATACAGTTATAAACAAAGCAAACCACAACTCACTGGGTTCTAATTGATCTACAACCTTCTCCGGAGTGTAAAATTCCCTTTTCGCTCCAATTTTTTTTTATTTTCTTTGGTCACTTTACTTCTACGGATTCTATCAACTGATTATGATAACAAAGAAATGTGGGTGTATTCACTATTTCCATGCTGAATCTATTAATGCTAAGTGTGCAAATCGAGATGTATTTTCCCTGAAAGTGGGACTCTCACGTTTGGCGATTCATTGACCAGACAAAGGAATAGTTTTAGCAAGATGTTTGTGACTGGGTTGTATCTGTAACTCAGCCTGTAGTGTAGATCTGGATGGGAAACAAATACTCAATGTAGCCTATGTATCAGAGCTTAAAATGTCAAGTCCTATACTAATAACCAGGCCTTAACCACTTCATTACCCAAGTTGAGTATAAATATTTTTATTTTCATGTATTTTGCAGTATGAAATCTAGTCCATAAAGTCCATAAAGTCTCACTCGCCCTCATTTATACTCTAGTTCTCTAGCAGACTGTAGAGGAACACATTTCTCTGCCATAATTAATCACTGGTATAATGCCTGTAAACTTGCTGAAAAAAGTAAGCTCACCTCCTGCTTTCAAACAGTACAGGAAGTTTCAATGGGTTATATCATTATCATGCTGTAGTTGGTATGGATATTTACCAGCCGTTTTAAATACCTTTTAAATACCTTAATTTTAGAAATATTTGATTTAACCCATTTATGCTCAAATGCAGACATCCTTCTTATATTGTGTGTCATTTCTAGTAAGCTACACTGCTAGGAATGTCCTTTCATGTACTTATAAGCAAAGTATTTGTCACCAGTGGCGTACTAGGGGAGGACCAGGGGTGGGCAGTCTGCCCTGGGTGCAACAAGGTAGGGGGATGCCACCAGGCCTGGCTGTGGGGGAGGTGTGAGCTGTGTGGATGCACAGGGCGCCATGGCAGCAGGGGCACCGAGCAGCCGACACAGCTCACATGCAGGGGCCGAGAGCAGGAGAACTTCAGAAAGATTTGGGGGGCGGGGCCAAATCAGCCATGGGGCGGAGCTAAAGGTGGCCTCCACCCGCGGCTGTTACAGCTCCCCACAGAGAAGAAGCAGGAAGGAATACCTGCTTCCCCAACACCTACAGACCTTCCCTTCACTGACTCCACTCCTCCTCCAGTAAGTGAGAGAGAGTGTGTGCTGTTTGTGTGTGTAACTGTGATTGTGTCTGCCTGTGACTGTGTGTGTGTGTGACTGTCTGCTTGTGACTGTATGTGTGACTGTCTGTGACTGTGAGTGTGTGTGACTGTCTGCATGTGACTGTATGTATGACTGTGTGTGTAACTGTCTTCCTGTGACTGTCTGTGACTGTATGTGTCACTGTCTGCCTGTGACTGTATGTGTTACTGTCTGTCTGTGAATGTCTGCATGTGTGACTGTCTGCCTGTGCCTGCGTGTGTGACTGTTTGCCTATGCCAGTGTGTGACTGTCTGCCTGTGACTGTGTGTTTGACTACCTGCGACTGTGTGTGACTGTCTAAGGCTCCCTTATTTGGTGTCTTTAAATATTGCAATCTCACATAAGGATAACAAATAAGTGAGTTATCTACTGAACAATTGAACGATTAAAATTAAAATTTTGTCTTTCAGCTATTTAGTAGATAATTCCCTAAATTGGTGCCCTTTATGCGAGATTTCCATATTTAAAGATACTAAATTAGGGTGCTGTTTAACAGATAGCTCCCTTATTTGGTGTCCTTAAATATGGCAATCCCACATAAGGATAGCAAAAAGGGGAGTTATCTGATAAACAAAGATTGCAGTTAAGAGCCCAGCCAGCCAACAACAAAAAATCTGGCTAATGTGAATTCTATGAATTCTATGAAAATTTGTTGCCGGATGCCAGCATGTTGGCATCAGACAGCCAATGGCAACACATTACCCCATCCCCTAGTGAAAAGTTTTAGTGGCCCCCCAGTTTTGACTGTGGTATCTTATGTGCCCTTCCCCCACTTATATATTGTTCCTAGAGTCGCCACTGTGTCTGCATGTGTGTCAGTGTGTATCTGTGTCTCTATGTATCTGCATGAGTGTATATGTATCTGCATGTGTGTCATTGTGCATATGTGCATACATCTCAGAATCTCGCCAACACTACACACAAATACATCCTTGCATTTCAACGTCAACACTACATACAAACACACCCCTACATTCACTCAAACATACTCCATGCAAAAACATGCTAACATTCAAACACACAAAAACTGCTAAATACATAAAAAAATTGTGGTTGTTTTTTACATTTTAAATTGGGGGTGGTGGAAGTGTCAAAAATAGGACCCGCCCTGGGTGCCAAATGCCCTAGGTACACCCCTGTTTGTCACATCTACTGTGTGTGAGAAAAATGCTTTTTTGGGATTTTTGCTTTTATATTAAAGTTAACCTGTTATGAAAAAATTTACTTATCTGAAATTGCTCCCATATACATCAAATACATCATATGTTAAAAAGATACATGGTGTATTCAATGTAAAATATAAAGATTTACTCACTTTTCCTCTGTTCCAGTGTCACTTTGTGGGTGTTACTCTTTGGGTAACACCCACCTCCTAGCAATCCTCTGCTCCACAGGCACTCCTCCCTAACTCTTCTTTGATTTGCGATCCACGCAGGGCAAATCTCATCAGTGACATTGGCATGCTGGCTTAGTTTGCCTCTGCCACATATTCTTGGAGGAGCCTTCTTGCCAGCCTCCTGCCTCAAGACTATGGCCTCCTGCAATAGTCTATTTCTGCCTAAAATACTCTAAAAAGGCTCTGTTTGTGCAATTGGGATTATATGGTTCGGTTCCCGAACAGCTACACAAACCAGAGACCACCTGGGAGCTTGTTAAGCCTAATTGACAGTTGGTAACACTTTCCACCGCAGTGTTGTAAGTGTTCATCTGGGTGGCCACTGTTCGCATGAAGGATCATGAGGCGGTGACCATCTTGTTCACACGAACGCAGGCAGCGGTGTTTGGTTAGTCGAGTTCATGGAACTGTTTTCGGACACTGAAACTCCCGAACACCGCTGGACTTCCAAGATAGCCTGCATTCTGTTTTACACAACTTAGAAGGGCACTGTTGGGTGGAAATGTTCCCACATACAAGGTGAACAAGCTCCAGGGTAAGAACATTGACTATGTTTGGTAGTTTGTTCGGTTTTAAACTACCGAACTAGACCGACCGCAAGCCATGATTCTCTGGAACTGTTTTGGGCATTGGACCATGCGTGCGGTCGGTCAAATTATGACTTCCAGGAAATTCCTGAATCCTTTAACCAATCTGGGTGATTTTTGGATATGTTGGTCACCTAGATCGGGGCTATCAGTGGATGTTTTGTGGGGGTTTTGTAAAAATTATGTTTTCTGTGCCTGGAGATAATTGAGTTTAGTACAGTGCTTGACTCAATTATCTCACAGGTACAGAGAAGGGATTAACGTATTTTGTATTGGAGTGTCCTGGATCTGAGAACCAGTGTGATTGTGTATATGTTTTTGCTGTAGTCTACTCTCAGGTCCAGGGAGGAGTGCCCCTTGCATGAGGACCTGCATATAAGGCCAGTTGTGGCTGCCATTAAACAGTTCTTCTTCACCCTCAACACAGAGCCTCGTCTCGTGATTGTAGGGAACAGCCATACCAGCTATAATCACCAGCTCTTGTAATAGCTAGACTGCTATACCTGCTATACTCTCTTGGAGGAGAGGTCTTCTCACTGGGAGCTGGATCCAGGAGTTAGATACAGGGTGAGAAAAGCCAAGCTGCTGCGGCTAAGGGGCTACAGTACTTATGGTGTCTGGTGCGGTGCATGTGGTACTCGGCGACAGCTAGGAAGCAGCGATTGGCGTAGGCACCCAGTCGGATACCAGGCAGTCTGTCACAATCACATCACTCTGTTCTTACACATCCTAGCCACTAGAAGCGCAGGCTAGGGAGTTTCCATAGCAACCACAGTCATGCACTGTGGTTGAATACACTGTGGTTGCATGCACTGTGGTTGCTATGAGTGGAGACTAGAAGAACCTCCAATGGGTGGGCTTTTCTGCTCTGACTGACAGCTGGGAGAAAAAAGCTATTTGTAAATAGGTCTTCCTCCTAATTTATACATTTGCTAGCAAAATCGCTAGCACAATATTTAGATGAAATCTTATGCTCAATTTAATCAGCATAAACTGTTTGGGGTATAACAAGTGCCCTTTATATTTTAGACCCCTTTGTGAAGCATTGCAAGATAAAGGAAACTGTATATTAGATAAAGCTTTAAAAATAAAAAAAAAAAGTGTGTAAATTTACATAATTTTGCCTGCAAATTGAGCTATACACAAAATTGCTGTCATGATATCTTTAAATGCAAGTTATGCATCCATTACTTCAAATACATTTTATGCTAATATGATTTCAATCAAAAGGTGTTCGGTAGTGAAGGGTTTGAAAGTAACTCACCACTGCAAGCTTAGACGGTCCATGGAACACTCATCTCATCAGCGGTAAATGTCTATGACTTGACGTAACCTTTAATCTCTAGTTTTTTTGCATTAAGCTAAGTATTACATCTTTCCGTCAATGTAATATTGGGATATTTCATGATATTACTACAGATGTTTGCATAATAGATTTATGGATCTATTGTTTAAACTGGTAGAGGCGTAGTAAAGTATATACATTTATATTGCAACTATAATCTATTTCAAATTTTACATGTAGTGTATATATATTAACTTAAACAAAAGACGTGCGTACACATATATACATATAAGTAAATACATGGATAGTTGTACAGTTCCCTGATTACCTTATAAAATCTAATATATTGAAATGCTTAGTATATTTTAATATGGTACAATTAGTCCACAGTACAAAAATAAAACCTAACAGATTACATGGAAGAACTAAATTAATGACGTAATTCATCTTTTACTTTTTGTATGTTAGTTTTATAAACATGTAAATCATTATAGTTTGCAGTTGGGTGACAATCTAGTTAGGAATAATATGTGATATCTACTCTCTATTTCTACTCCTGACTGGCTTTTTGGAAAACCAAACATGAAGATCTGGTGGCTTTGAAAGGTGACCTTCATAGGGCCATGAAGTCGGTAATATCACAAAATAAATTGTAATTACAGGTGCGATATTTTGTACATAACATCAGAATTAAATTGTCATCAAAATGTCATTTTTAGCATTTGCTTATCAGATAAGCTTGGGTGTATTTTGACTATGAATTGCTAAATTTTATTCGCTTGACAAAGTTGCAGAGGTCGAAACTTTGCCGCTTTGTGTACTATGGCTACTTAAATAAAGGAACACTATTTCTAAAGAAGTTGCTGTTTAAAAAAAAAATTGTATAATTATTTTTGGGTTTGGCGGAACTGGATCGCCCCCCCCGTGCCATTTTTTGTATTTGTATAATGCACTGGAAAACGACCTGCAGTACCTGCTCCTGAACCTGGGAAAGCAGGCTGGGATGTTCCGTTTGCCTTAACCAAAGTGCTCTTTAAGAAGGCTCTTCCATAGAAATGCAAGAAACATTGCAGTTTAAGAATAAGTAGAGTGGCAGTCTGGATGTTTCTGTGGGCACTTGTTTATTTTGCTTTCTGCTTCCAGTCTGGTCCTGGTCATATACCATGGCAGAAGGACAATGGGGAGCTTCTCCCCAACCCCAATTACACAGGAACCAAATGAAAAGAAAACTTATTATACATGGAAAAAATAACTTATAATTCATCAGGAAAGCAAGCTTGCAAGTGAGCCAGGTAAGGGAATATATCCTGGGCTTGGTCAGAACAAACAATTCAGAGTACAGTTAGACAAATCAGCATAATTAATTATACAGTCCTGAGTTTACCAATATTTACTTGTGGCTTAGATGCATATAAAACAGCCACAATGTTGATTACTGATATTAGCATTTGTTATAAAATGTGTAACTATGGAAGTTAACAAAGGATTTGTTTCTGCACTTTAAACCTACTTAACTGTTTTGTTTATGTCGGTCTCACAAAGGTTTGTTGTACTCTTTGCTCATTTATAAAAAGACATATAGAAGTTGTATGTTCTGTAATGTAAATAAATAAGATATATATATATATATTCTCCAACAAAGGTTGTCTAAAAATTGTCAATGTTTCAGTTTTACCAGCAAAATTTTCATCAGGACTCTCCCACCTGGCTGCAACTAACATATCTATTTGTTTGGTGTATGTGTTCTCCATTGGATTAAAAGCCGGTTTACCGGTTGTCCTTCCTTGCACCACATTTTGTAGTTACTAACCACTGCATATTGGGAACTCCGCACAAGACTTGCCGTTTTGTAGATGCTCTGACCCAGTTGTCTAGCCACCACTAGTTTTGTCAAAGATCTTACCTATTTTTTCTCTTGCACACATGCAATTCAAGACTGTTCACTTGCTGCCTAATATAGCCCATTCTTTGATAGGTGCCATTTAATAAAGTCCATACTTTGACAGGTGCCATTTAATAAAGTCCATACTTTGACAGGTGCCATTTAATAAAGTCCATACTTTGACAGGTGCCATTTAATAAAGTCCATTCTTTGACAGGTGCCATTTAATATAACCCATAACCTGACAGATTTTTTTCACTTCACCTGTCAGTGGTTTTAATGTTGTGGCTGATCACTGTATGTCCATATGAAGCTTTTTACTGTTCTCTTACACTATAATTTACAGGGTTATTCACTTGAGTGAGAATTCAAAGTAACCTCTTCCTCTTCTACTAACCTCTCATTCTTTTCTTTACCTTCACCTGTGGGCTGCCCCCCACCTGGCAGCAGGCAGGGCGGGGAATGGCCAGACGACCCTGCAGGGCCCATAGTTTCCTAGCTTTTCCACTTCCACGGGGGTGGGGTGCCTGCAGGTGACTCGAACTGCACAGAGTCAGCCCGGATTGGACATTCAACCTCCCCTCATCTTGGTGGGAGGAGGCTCCTGACCCTGCAGGTTGGCCCTGCACCGGCGTTTGCCCATAGACACTGAAGGGGGCCATCGGTGTATTGCCCTTTCCCCCCCACACCTCTTCCCCACTGACGTTCCCCTGAAACTCAATTACGATGACTTACAGACCGGATTCACTCGTTATCACTACCCAGAACTGTAGAGGATTGAACATCCCCGAATGTAGATTCACGATCTTAACAGGAATCACATATCATTTGACTTCCTCCAGGAAACCCACTTTGTGGACACTGCAGCTCCACCACTGCACAACAAACATTAGCCACTTAACAATTTCTGCAATCACCCAAAGGCTTGTAAAGCTGGGGTAGCTATTTTGATAGCAGCGAAGTTACAGTTTAAGGAGGTAGGTAGGGAACTGGATCTAGAGGGCAGATATCTGATCATCAAAGGTAACATGCTGGGCCGTCGCTATACCCTTGCGACTGTATATGCTCTGAATCGCAATCAGTCCCACTTCATCCGCAAAACTCTAAATGATCAACCTTCACAGAAGGTATGCTGGTCCTTGAAGGGGACTTTAATGCGCCACTCAACCCCACAGTAAATTCCTCCACCGGATACAGTAGTATCCCCCAGAGCGCAATTCGGGGTATCCTTTAATCCCTCCAAGCACTCCGTCTCATTGACTGCTGGAGAATGAAACACCTCGCGGATAGGGACTACACCCATGTATCGGTAACCCACTCGAGGTACTCTATAACAGATATGCTGTTCCTACAACAAGAGCAACTATCCCATCTGCAATTTACACGTATCGGAATATCCACCTTGTCCGATCATAACCCAGTACAGATGGTGATTGATTCGCCTGCCTCTCGACTCCGGACGAGGTCCTGCCGTCTGAATAACTTCCTCTTGCTAGACCTGGCGGTCTGGGACTAAATCTCACAAGCTTTGACTTTCTACTTTGACGATAACCCACCCTAAGGAACATTCGAATGTCACCATTTGAGAGGCACACAAGAGTGTCATTAGAGGCTCCCTAATTCAGATCACGCCCCAAAGAAGGGCAGAAAATAGACGGCAAGTTAAGGACCTGGTGGATGCAATCTTTCATCTTGAATCCCAACACAAGTGTGCCCAAGTCACCTCTGTCTACAAGGATCTTCTCGAGGCCCGGGGGAAACTGCTAGTGATCTTATCAAGCCAGCACTACCAAACGGCGCAGCGGTCAAGAGGCTTCTTAAACCAACATGCCAACAAGGGTGGTAAGCTGTTGGCACGCATGATCTGAGGGCAACAAACACATGCACAAGTCCTCAAGGTTAAAACTGCCTCCGGACGAGCAACTCAAATACCAGAGGAATGCTATGTCCACCACTGAGACTGCAAACCTTTGACCCCGGCTCCCCTTCCACTGGTGCCCCTCACACATGCACTACTTAGGAATTTGTGTCACGGTCGACCCAATGGACCTCTACCAGAAGAATTTCATACCCTTGCTACATTGAATACAATGAGATCTTGCGAAGTGGCGATATCCGCATATTTCTTGACTTGGCCGCACAGCGGTCATTAAGATGAACATCCTGCCAAGGCTACTGTACCTCATTCAGATGATCCCATTGGCACTGCCCTTATCCTACTTTGCATCCCTGCATTTAATGGTCATAAGGTACATATGGCACAACAAACCACAGCGTATCAGGCACAACCTCCTGAGCCTCCCGACATAGTGTGGCAGATTGGCTCTACCGGACTTCCACAGATACCATCAGACTGCGGCCCTCCAAAGTACACTGGAATGGGGCACTCTCACCCGAAACAAAAACTCTGGGTAACGCTGGATAGAGATACCCTTGGGCACCCCCTACATGTATCAATGTGGAATAACAGACAGGTACACATGGACAAACAACTTCAGACATGCCCGGTGGCTCAAACACTGAAAATATGGGATGTAGCCAGTAGAGCCCCGCATGTGTCTCCAAAACCTAGTCTGATGATCCCGGTAACAAATAATCTCTAAGGGGGCGGCCTCCCACCAAGGGCCTGGGACTTTTTAGGGGCAGCAGACTACATGCCCATAAGGAGGGTTCTGCACAACGCAGGACTGTTGCCACTCGTGGTACTCACCAAAGGCGCCACACCAACACAGCTACTCAAATTCCAGTACTCACAGTTCAACCACTTCTACCTCACCCTACCAAACAGAACAGCCATTCACTGGGAACCCACCTGGTATGAGAGCCTATGCAACGACAAGACTAACATTGATGGGGCGATCTCTGCTCTCTACCAACACCTACTAGTCGGACATCTAGAACATAACCGTACCTTCAAGCACACCTAGGAAACCATCTTGGGGAAAGCAATCTCAGATGCTCAATGGGAGAAAATCCTGACATGAGCCCACAAGAGTGAGCTTGGTGAGTTCAAAGTACCAGGAGACCAATTACAAACTCCTCTCCTCTTGGTACAGAACACCTGAATACCTAACCAGGGTGTTCCCCACAGTACCCAACACATGCCGGAGGTGCGGGGAAGCCAAAGAAACAGCCTGACACTTATGGTGGGATTTCCCCTGAATAACACCGTTTTGGGATGTGGTCGGAATGGAAGTCTCGGAGATCCTGGGAGATGCCCTACCTCTTGAGATCAAACACGCACACTCCCACACGCCACCCCATCCCCGCTAGCTGTATACAAAAAAATCTATCTACCGTCACCTCCTCAATGCAGCCAAATCCATGATACCTGCCCTCTGGAAACAGGATGAGACCCCAATGGTGGAGCAGTGGCTAGACAGGGTGGTGGAAATCCAGTCTGCAGAGGCACTACAGGCGTCCTTGACAGGGACTGAGACAAAACACACAGAACGATGTCGACCCTGGTTTGAATATGTGGCGCGGACGGATGTTGCGCACGTCAGGGGCCCTGGGGCTGACCCGAGGGGACCTGATTAGGTACTGTACCTTGCACTGGGCTTGAACGTTCTCGATCCCACTTTTTACCACACTCACCTTTGTATTACCACCCGACTCCACCTGCTCCCTTTCTCACTCTACCCCGTACTCTGATTTCCATACCCTACAGGCACCTGACTAGGCGAGCCTGCCCAGTACTAGGGGATCTCAAATAGTGAGATGACATTACTGTAATAAGCCACATACCAACTTAATTCCAAAAAGCCTACCCCCTTAGCAAAACAGCTTCACTAAGAGCTGAGGGAAAGAACGCACGCCTACAACTAGGCCATTACTAGGCTCACCCAGCACCTCAAGCCCCGGACCTGTACCACTCCTTCCCCAAACATAAATAAATAAAACAAATAAATAAACAATAGAATCATGGCTCTCGGATCCTCACGAACTTACATGGCTGACCAATCAGATGCATCAGATACAGTATGACCATCCCTTATCTACCGCACAGTGCTCCCCAAGCAGGCTCCGTGCGTAGCTAGTCCTAGATGGATCTACAACCCTCTCATATATTCTTTAGAAAAACTAACTGGTTCGAATTTATGCAGGTACCAATTGTTACTTTATTATTGATGATACTGTGATTTGATTTTCATACACTTTGCTGCATTGTCAATTGATTCCATGGAGACCTGTGTATCTCCTGCTTTTCTTATTACCTTTATAGTATTACTGCAACCATATACATAACACTAATAAAGCTTTGTTGAAACAAGAATTCAAAGTAAATTCATAATGAATTTCTAATTTAAAGTCAAAATAGCCATACTGGAAATATTATCTAAGTCAGCTATGCTTTCAGTTCTGCTACTCTGGCCTCCACCTCAAATTTACTTTTTTACTTCAGCAAATAACAAGGCCAAATTGTATCTATTTAATTCCATGGTTTCATAGGCTCCTAAACGACCAAGACTTCAAGGTGTTTATGATCCATACTGAATTTAAAGGAACACAATAGGGTCATGAACACAAACATGTATTCCTTATTCCTTACCCTATAGTGTTAAAATCACTATCTAGCTGCATTGAATCAATGCATCTCTGTGAGGAAAGTTCAGTGTCTCCATGCAGAGTATGGAGACACTGAATGGTAGTAATGCAGTCAGTGCAGCACTGCCCCAAGAAGCACCTATAGTAGCCATCTGAGGAGTGGCCACTTGAGGTATTCCAAGGCTGTAATATAAACACTGCTTCTTCTCCGAACAGACAGCGTTTACTAAAAAAAACCTGCAGGGACTTGGTATTGACACCAGAACAACTACATTAAGCTGTAGTTGTTCGGGTGGCTGTAGAGTTCTTTTAAGAGAATATGGATAATCATGTTGTCTCATGTCCCCAGTGGTATATACAAAAGGCAAAGAGGTTAGCAATGCACTACCCGGCCCTCAACCTCCATGCAGTAGTTTTAAAAATAGAATCCACTGGCTCAACAGGTAAAGTTCAAGATAAAGATTTATTGAAGAGAGGAACAGAAAAAAACATGTTTTGGTCTTAATAATTTATTATATATATGTTTTTGTGTTCCTATTTTTAATACATTTTCTTTTGCACTTTACCTGTTTAACCCATGGGTCCCAACTGTATGTACATCATGTTTATCCTCATAAAGGGTTAAATACAAAGTAGGGGTCTTCAAAGCTTGGTTTGTGTTTTCGTGTACGGTTTCTTTGTCATCAATTTGTTTGTAACGCAATATTCCAAACTGGAATAGATTTGCATTTCATAAATTAATGATTCTAATGATAATTATCATATCATGGTATTTCACATTACATTTCTGACTGTTGAGTCTTCTGTATAAATATCTCCTCACGCAAACACCTCAGGTGTGCTACTATCCTGTCAGCTTTATTTCTGTTACAGTGTAAGGATGAGCAGCTGGGATGTCTAGCACATCATAATATATGCTAAACATCAACCAAAATATAGCATTTTGCCAACAGTTCATTTTTTTTGTTTCATGTTTCAAAACCAACTCATGCATAGTGTGAGTAAAGAAATAAAAAAATTAAACAATCCACTGTAAGGGAAGAAAACATATGCTGTTTAAATGGACACTCTAAGTACCAAACCTACTGTATCTTAAAGCAATGGTTTAGGTTTCTTTTATTTCTGGCAATGTAAAACATTACCAAAATTGGCACTGTTGAAATTTGGCTGAGAATAGGCCTCAAGTGCTGTAACACAGACAGCCCCCTGAATCACTTATTTCCTAAAACCTTCGATTTTTAAAGAACTTCACGTTTTGGTGTTATATTTAGCATGATGACACCAAATGTAGCTAATGCTTCTCACAGAGAATCATTGGACTGATTGCTTCCCTATGAAAAGCATTTGAGTGTCAGAGTGCAGAAATTGCCTTGCGTGTACCGTGGGTCCTCAATGTTTTATTATGAGAATTATCTGATTGGACTAAAGATCATCTCTATTGATTAAAGGTGGAATAAGGAGATTGTCTCGTTGCTGGATTACCATTAGTTTTCTGGAGTAAGTAGTCAAACCAATTACAAATGATTTGACAACTTACCTGTTTCCTGTTGGGCATGCACAGTCACCTCCTGCTGAGCACATTTTGCCATGCTGTGCATTAGCCTCCCAAATCTTTCCTATGGGAAAGCATTGGATTGGCTGCGATCATCAAGACTGTTTTATTTCTTTTTAAGGGAGTCATGGGTGTGTCGTTGTCTAAAACATGTTTTTAACACTATAAGGTCAGGGATACATTTTTGAAAGACAGCATCAAATTCATTTTGGAGCTTTCTGTAGTTCCAACCCATGCTTTTGACCATGAACCACACATTCAATTGGGTTTATTCTATAGGCATTGCTGGAGGGAGAGGTTGGCTTGTGGGGCTGAAACCTAGGATGTGGGGCTTGTTAGCCCATGATCTCTGCAGCTGGTGGTTTTTTATTTTAATTTTTTTACATTTTGGATCAGGCAGGTACTTTTTAATGCAGGTCACCTATAACAGAAATAAAAAAATAAAAAGAAAGAACATTAATATAGCGCTCTGCCAGGCTGCGTAGTGATAAGGTTGTTGCACCCAGGTGATCATTAAAATAGACTACTGGAAAACATAACTTTGCTGCACACCCCTCTATTAGTTAAGCAGCATTGTGGAATCACATTAAATACCTGTCTGTGCAGTATATGCTTGTTTATAACTATGCTTTCATTGAGATCCTGGAGAGCATCAGCAGTGTGCTGTTCATGGGTAGATATGTCATGGGATACCTCCACCTCTCTTTTAATGTAAGCGTCATCAATTTTTCCTTTGACCCAGGTGTTTCTGGAATCTAACAATGCCCCTTGGTTATTCTGTAAAATTTAATTCAAAGTGAGTTTTGGATTAGCTTTTTAAATGATTTAATATTTCTGGATAAACTTTTAAAATATTTTTTTTTCTCCCCCAAAAGATTTCACTGGCAACTGGTGTCTGTTGGAAATGTCAGGAGGAAGAGGGTGCCCTGCTACACGTTTTCTAGAGCTGTCAGAAATGGGAATCATGTTGGTCAAAAATTCAAGATATTCCGCAAATATCTTTGCTGAAGTCGCCACTATCCCTCCAGCCCCATGTATATCTTCTGGACAAGTTGCAGGACACACTGTCACAGGCACAATAACGAACAATAGTGCTACATGTTCTTATAGGTGTCAAAAATAACATTGTGAAATAATGTAAATCTGTCGAGAGCCCGCCAGTCTCCTCAGTAATTAACAAAACGTCATGAGGGGATGATACATAAAAACCGAGGGCCCATATAGAAGGTTCACAACTTTTGGAATATATGGGAAGAGCATTACAGTACCTGAGATAGGTGCATAGCTATCATGAGGAGAGTGCCCGGGGTCCACCATCTTCCCATCCTCTCCCACCCTCCCCCCAACATTCTATTCTCTTCTTTACCATTGGTTGTCTTCTCTCAGCTGGTATAGGATGAGGTTAGCACACAAGACAGAACACCATAGAATACATATGTATTGCAGTTCCATGGCAACAGCAATGCAGTGAACTTACAGCAGTGTCTCAATGTTGTGTTATAACTGGATGGCTGTCCACAGATGTACTGATATGTATAAAATTGATTTCTCTTCATGTATTGTTGCAATACTATTGCACTGTTTTGCAACCTTTGAGTCTTTACATGTACCAATAAAGAATATACACTTAAAAAAATGTAGTTTCTAAATATGCAAATGTAAAAAATATATCATATATTAAAAAATATCAATATATAAAAAACCGAAATATTTATATATATATATATATTTATTTTTTTTTCAAAATATTAAACATTTATAAAAGTTTCTCCAAACCTATTAAGTCATTTGAAAAGCTTGTTCAAAAATATTAAATTGAGTCCTATTTTCTGCAAAATTGAAATATGCAACATTGTGTAAGTTGAAAAAAATGAATTCAGTCTTCCTTGCTTTTGGACTTTTAGAGTTCTAGAATACTGGCAGACACAGTGAGAATTTCTAGGAACCTTAAGGACAAAGCATTTACATACAATTACAGATTTTCAACAAAATTTCTAAATGTAGCTCTAAATCAGCTATGGGAGATAGCTGCACATTGGCAGGGTGATTATAGGGTTCACATTGCAAATTTGAGTAGTAAAATAGTGGGTTTGTTTGGTGCATTTTGTGCCTGAGTTGATAAAATTTGAGGCTTTTTTCGCCATGGGCTCTTGATGTAGTAGATTTAATTAAATGCAAACAAACAGTTTTTTTTTTAACGCTTACCTAGTCCCGAAGTGATTGCAGTTCTTGAACTTAAAAGTAGCTTTAAAAATAAGAACCAATTAGTAACAGTTAGTTGTTTGTTGCACAGGAAGATTCCAAACACTCAAAATGGTAAGTGCAGGGTAGTTTACAGTTAATTATGCTAGGTGGCTTTTATAATAATCCTTTTTTCGCTATGATTTTGTAAAAAAATATTTTGCTCTATAAGTTCTCTCCCTGCAGGCTTTCCATTTGTTTAAAATATATTCCTGTAAATAATGCCATGATTATTTGGGAATTGGAGTTTGGCTGATGGAGGCTGGCA
This sequence comes from Pelobates cultripes, assembly GCA_933207985.1. Classification (NCBI taxonomy): domain Eukaryota; kingdom Metazoa; phylum Chordata; class Amphibia; order Anura; family Pelobatidae; genus Pelobates; species Pelobates cultripes. Next base: position 312,168,915 of record OW240914.1, read on the forward strand.
ATTGTACTACAACTCCCAGAAACCTTCCTTCCACTATCCTTGCGAAGCACTGCTTACGGGATAATCTCAATACTGCTATAAGAAGTTAACTAAGAGTTACTTCCTGGTTTGGGGAAGTTTTAGCTCCTGGTTTGAGCCAAAGTTAAAGCTGCAAAGCCTTGCAACGTAGACAGTGACTTAAAATGTGATTATTTATGTATGTATTAATTTCATATTTAATGTATGTACATGTATTGAGTCGACTCTAACCACAAGTGTCCGTTCATGAGATATATTTATGGTTTTGTTGAGCTGCCCTTTGACAATCCAAATTCAATTTCCAACTCTGATAATTGCAATATTTGTGCATATTATTTGGAACACCATTCATGTCTTTTTATTAAGAGCGAGCAAAAAACGGGTCGCAAGAGTATTCTTAGAACGGACAGCAGCTAAAATAGCCTGCCTTTCGGTGGGTCCCCGCTCAGAACTCAAGCTGGTTTTAGCTAATCTTGTGCCATTACAGAGAGAACATATCTGAAGCATATCAGACTGGTCCCACCCATACGGGCAGTCCAGATCCAAAATGCCAGCAAGTTCTCTCTGCATGAGAGATACAGCAACCCCAGACGATCGTTTCAGCCTTGTTAGGCATCATCAGTGAGGCATAGCTGATATCTCTCTAGGCACCGTGAGGAAGGGGTCCACGTCTGGATTACCCTTTAAACTAATGGAGAGCAAAAATGGGTCGCAAGAGTATTCTGAGAACAGATAGCAGCTAAAATAGCCTGCCCTTTGGTGGGTCCCCGCTCAGAACTCAAGCTGGTTTTAGCTCATCTTGTGCCATTACAGATAGAACATATCTGAAGCATATCAGACTGGTCCCACCCATACGGGCAGTCCAGATCCGAAACGCCAGCAAGTTCTCTCTGCACGAGAGATACAGCAACCCCAAACAATCGTTTCAGCCTTGTTAGGCGTCATCAGTGAGGCATCATCAGTGAGGCATAGCCTCACTGATGATGCCTAACAAGGCTGAAATGATCGTCTGGGGTTGCTGTATTTCTCGTGCAGAGAGAACTTGCTGGCATTTTGGATCTGGACTGCCTGTATGGGTGGGACCAGTCTGATATGCTTCAGATATGTTATCTCTGTAATGGCACAAGATGAGCTAAAACCAGCTTGAGTTCTAAGCAGGGACCCACCGAAGGGCAGGCTATTTTAGCTGCTGTCTGTTTTCAGAATACTCTTGCGATCCATTTTTGCTCTCCATTAGTTTAAAGGGTAATCCAGACGTGGACCCCTTGCTCACGGTGCCTAGAGAGATATCAGCTATGACTCACTGATGATGCCTAACAAGGCTGAAACGATCGTCTGGGGTTGCTGTGTCTCTCGTGCAGAGAGAACTTGCTGGGATTTCGGATCTGGACTGTTCATATGGGTGGGACCAGTCTGATATGCTTCAGATATGTTCTCTCTGTAATGGCACAAGATGAACTAAAACGAGCTTGAGTTCTGAGTGGGGACCCACCGAATGGGATTCTATTTTAGCTGCTGTCTGTTCTCAGAATACTCTTGCGACCCATTTTTGCTCTCTTTTTAATAAGAGATGTACATTGTTCCATGGCTTGACCAAAGTCACCCCCAACCAATGATTGTGTTGTGTTTTAATGTGCAGGGAATTTTGGGCAGCTCTAATGGAGAATGACATGTTCTATCAAGGACAGTAAAAACTGTGAATGCTAGCTCAAAACTAATTAATATAAGTGACACTTGACATCTGTTCTCAGCTCATTGTTTTCCTTTAATTTCTGGATTTAATCACTAAGTTTTGTCTAGGCAAAAACTGAAATAAATCCTGGACAACTTGGGCTGCCTTTGAGAAGACGGAATTGCCAAATACTCTTTTGACACTGGTGCAATTTTCTTCCAAGCTTTCTCTAGCAGAATTTATGATATAATAGAGACTGCAACCACAGGTTCATTTGGTGTGAAACCTAGACACCTGAAAGGTTGCTGAGTTTTCATGCATTTTGCACAGACTGAGGGAAAACCAATTTGTGATACGTAGCAATCAGAGAACCAATACACACTGTATTGTGTAAAGATGGAATAAAAATAAAGAAAACAGTATAAGCAGGTCACTGGGTTGTCCAATATACCAGTGAAAGCATTGAAAAACGAACAAGGGAACCGACTACCCAACAAAAAAAATAAGAAATAGATACTGGAATGAGACATTCATCTGTATGAGCAGCAGGCAACAGAATATCTAGAACAATCTGAGGTCAGGATAATAGATAGTAGAATGAAGAGAAGCAAGACAATGTTCTGAACAGGTAACAGAAAAAAGCATGAAAGGAACGTGATGAGGTCAGAGAGACAAAAAATGTTTAGCTGAGTTTAGCTGATGCAACAGTCAAGATACTTAAACCAATGTAGCAGGCAAATACCACTTACAACAAAAGAGGTACAATGAATTAAGCTTAGAAAGGTTCCAATCATCTGAATTTAAAGATTAGTGTGAATTTACAGGACAACTCTGAGCATCATAACCACTAAAGTTCACTCTAGTGGGGGTGATGCGAGAAGTAGCATGATAATGTTCCCTGGTAAGAGGACAAAGCTCAGAAGCCAGATGTTTATCCTGCCATTAAATTATTAAATGAGAGCATCAAGTGAGCACTTTCAGGCATAGGCTTTAAGGAGTATGCACAGAATTAACATTAACATCCAGCCTGGTACTCTTCCTTAGTAAGGTTACACCTCAGTGCAGTGTTTCAATATGCATATAAACATGCTATGACAACTTTAAAACATGTCATCATGATTATGGTGTTTGGAGTAACCCTAAAAGGGAGACTACAGTCACCAGAACAAGCACAGATAAATGTAGTGGTTGTGGTGTCTATAGCAGTCCCTGTAGAATGTTTTTAGAGAAAAGTCAGTATTTACATTACTGACTACTAACATCTCTAGTGTCAGTCACTCATACGACCACTAGAGGTGCTTCCTGGGTCAGTGTCTCCATGCTGTGCATGGAGGTGTTGAATGTTTCTTATCAAGATGCACTGATTCAATGCATTGTTATAAGGAGATGCTGATTGGCGCAGTGCAGTATTTTGCCCGCATGCACACCTGCCTTCAAGCATAGGATTGGTTGAGGTCGTCAAATTGTAGATCTCCACAGCGGAACATGGAAAAAAGATGAGTAAAATCACCTTTTAAAGTCAAGAGAGGCAAGCCAGGGACCTTATTAGTCATTTTACCACTATAATGTCAGGAATACATGTTTGTGTTCCTGACACCATAGTGTTCCTTTAAATGATGACTCATTGTGAAGGTACTTCCATACACATTAAGCAATAATGACTTGAAGTACTCAGGATGGTAGACTCCGCAACAGAGAATGGCAAAGCATGTTTAAATTACACTGTCTTTTCCCTTAAAAGCATTATGTTTCTAATGGTCTGATCAGGCTTAGCCTATGAGCTGACTTTAAAATTATGCTACCAAATATACTTTGATTAAATAGTGAAACTAATCCAGATCCATATAAGTGAATCAATATTGCGTAATAAACTCACATAATCTATATATTGGTCTTGTATTACACTGCCACCACTTCTTGGCATATGCCGCCAATCATTGTCGTCTTGTTGAAATATTTATTGCACAGGGTGTCAGGCCTATTTTATCTCATCAGGTATATATACTGTGCATAAACTGAACATGTTTGGATAGCGCTGTTCCATCCCTCTTTTGTTTTTTATTATAAACTAAACATGGTATGCAATAAAATCATAATTTTGTTATTCACTAAGTCAATGTCAAATTTAGACCAAAAGAGCTAAACCTAAAACATAGGTGATTATTATTTTGTTGTTCAGTTTGTGTATTTTGATCGTTTGAAATTCATTTTGAAATTTACTTTGAATTCCCATGAAAATCACACTTTTGCGAATAACACTGCTGAACAGTAAAAAATAAAGCATATTTATAAAATATGTACAAATATTATTATATAATATAAGAAACAGCCCCAGTCTTCAGAATGCTGTTTCCACATACATTGAAATGTCTAAAGTGGTTTAACCCCTTAAGGACCAAACTTCTGGAATAAAAGGGAATCATGACATGTCACACATGTCATGTGTCCTTAAGGGGTTAAATAGATTTTTATTGTTCGTATTTTTGTATTTAACTATTAATTCTCCACTACTACAAACCAGTCCATCCACAACACTGTGAATGGAGATAAGGGCCTCTATCCTGTAGAACAGAATCAATAATGGGGGTTTAGTAGACAAATATTCAGATTTTTATGATTTTACGCATAAAATATTTGTCACTTTTTCCATAATATTTTTTTCTATCTCCGCAGTATTGCACGAATTCTTATATATACAAAAAGCTGAGCTTCATGTTTTAGTATATTTATTCTATTTATATCTACCTTTATGCACACTATATGTACACACAAGGGTGACAATATACAGAGAAGGAACTTATGAAGAAAATGAGTGTGCAAGGTCATAGTTTGTCTAGGGGCACCAGAATTAAAAGGACTGGTCCAGTCTGTACTTTGAACTCTCTTAACTCTCTCCCTGGAAACACTGAAGAGAGCTTAAGAGCCATTGTCAGGATTCTGAAATTACGCATTGAGAAAACACCCTAGGATACACATTTAGACATATGAATATTAAATTTGAATGTGGGGTGGATGGTTAAAAGGAGAATGATGTAAGTTATTTAACAGATGTGATGGGGTGGTGACTAGTTTCCATTCTACTTTTTTTTAAGACTTGACACCTGTTTTTACCACAACAGAAAATAATTCTTACCTGCAATATTTGAGTACAGTATAGTGGATCTGAGTAAATCTAAGACATTTAGAATTGTACATTTAGCCACATGCAAAAGGCTTACATAAGCATTTACATCAAAAGGTACTGGTACCTTGCATATATTTTTATATTTATGTTTCATTTTCATATATATATTGGTGAAACATATAGTGGAACATCAGTGAAGGAAAAAGATATCAAAATAATCACGAAGGAAACTAGTTAGTTCGTAAGTATCTACATTTGATTTTTCAGAAATAGTACTTTGGATACAGACGTTATTTTGTTTTGATTACTATAAATATTACCAAAGATTAGCCATTGGGAAGCATGGAGAGCAAAAGTTATATACACCCCACACTGCATGCATGCACATATTCCATTGTCTAATCATGTTAGAATGTGGTTTGAAATGACGATTTCCAGAGTTACAAATTCTCTTTAGATTGATGTCATGGTACATTTGATATACTTCTGTTTGGCCTATGTACATAACATCCCATTTGAATGTTTGTTTGAATCCCATTTATAAAACATACTTTTAGTTGAGTGTATAAATGCATTAGATGTGTTTGAACATCAATATTTGGATCTTCTGACACAGACCAGACTCTGTTAAAAGCCTTTTAATTATGAATACAATTGTTTAGCAGTTGGATTAAGCATTATATAGCCCATAATTAAAACTCTCTTTTTCCATACAAAGCCATGGCACTAAAAGACAGTTGAAAGCTTCTTACATGACCAAAAATGTAAGATATGAGAAGAGAGTAACCCCAATTACTATGGTAAATTGCAGCAGATGTAAGATTAGTTAAGTTTTGAAATAAACCGTATTGTGCATGATTAGGCAAACATAGTGAATTGTACATATATAACCAAGAATGACCAAGATAAATCTCGATGATTTCCCATCATGCCAAGTGAGGGAGCTGACTGTATTTGGAGACATGTATTACAAGTATCTAGAGATCATAACGATAGACCAAAGGAAACCCTAAACCTGTTACAGTGTTTATGAAGAAGGTATCTACACTGGAAAGTAGTATAAAAACCTCCAATAAGAACTGTGACCACCTCTAGGCTTTGCATTTCATGCTGGATACTGTATGTTATCCATTACTGCAGGTAGTACCAGAGCAGATTATACTCTAAATCATGTGAGTGACATATAAAACCGTAAAATGTATTTTTGCATGCTCCATGCAGAAATTAAAAGGTGCTCCTTTTATATTATAAAGGTAATTAGAAGATCCTGAAGCATACGTTTAAAATAATAATTTACACACTCACAATACATGGATTGTCTTAAAAATATACTTTGTGTTATACTGCGGGTGGTGGTCGATTTCATACTGTATTATTGCACTCATTCCCACTATTTGTGTGTTTCTTTACCTGTGGTTCAATATCTGTATATAATATATGCATAAATAGTGCAGCGGTGTATATCATAACATACACATAACAGTTATCAATGCAAATTCAAATGAAATGCATTAACAATAAAATAGAATTAATCCCCCTGTCTAAATGGAGTACACCGACTAGGCAGGTGGATCTTGAATGTGGTAACAGTATCCATCAATTAGTCTGCCAGTATTCCGTTCACTTGTGCAAATAAGAAGCAGATTGCCTCTGCTACATACCATGAAGCTTACTCTGATCTAAACCTGACTGATTTCATTAGCATTAGAATCCATGTTTTCCACTTTATCCATTCGGTTATATACCACAACACTATACGACTTCCTACTAAGTTGCACATTCTGGAGAACTGAGAAAGGAATTTTAATTTTCCCGCCAAAATAGGCAAAATTAATTGTCCATATTAAAATGTGTCAAAGCTTAAAAATTCCATGTCTATGTATGTTATCGTACACTTTTTATGAATGACTGATTTACACATTAAAAAAAATATTGGGATGTTTTTGGCATCCTCCTACTGCAGAGTAGATGTGTTCATCTTCTCTTTGCCTTGTTTCTGACTTTATGTAACCTGGGTATTTAGGATCTTCCCATTCATGGTTATCATCTATATGTTTCCTTTTATTTTAAAGTTGTGTATGTGTTTTTAATATACTACTACTACTAATAATGATAATAATAAAAAAATAATAATTTCATTTAGAGGTTTCTGATTTGTTGGTGTGGTAGCCTCACCAGTCCCCCATATATTTGTACATATATTTATATCTCCCACTATTACCTGTTTTATAACACCCATGGGTGGCAGGCTGAACAATGGTGGCATGTATATATGTATGTATATATATATATATATATATATATATATATATATGGTTGCTTGTTCTGATGAATCACAGTTCCTTTTAGATCAAGTGGGTGCCCAGTGTGTGTTGTTAGAGCAGGGCTGCCATCAGAAATTTTGGGGCCCCTGACACAGCTCAAGGTCTGGGCCCCTCCGGTGCCTGCACCCGAGTCCGCCCAAAGAGCTGTCCCCCCCACCCCGAGTCCGCCCACAGGGATGCAGTGTCTGCAGGGCCGGTGCAAGGATTTTTGCCGCCCTAGGCAAAAGTAAAGTTTGCCGCCCCCCCATGTGACATCACAATGCCCCACCCATATGATCTGCCATGTTAACTAACCCCAGTGCCGCAGTGCCGCCGTGTTTATATTAAAAGGCCTGCAGGGACAGGCTATAGACACCAGAACCACTACATTAAGCTGCAGTGGTTCTGGGGACTATAGTCTCCCTTTAATGTGAGGTAAATTAGAGATTAGTGCCACGAATAATATACTAGATTGCCTACTTACAACCAGATGAGGATGATGATGGGCTCTAGCTGCCGCCTGGCTCCACTGGTCTGGTGTAGAACATGCTCTCTGGAGGCGGTTTGTAACTGTGGTCACAAAAATCAATGTTCTGGGAGAACGGGAAGCAGCTCCATTTTTTTGAGGGCCCTTTGCAAAATTAGACAACCCAAGGTATTGCAAACGGGGTATGTCCAGTCATTTTTAGTAGCCACTTAGTTACAAAGGTAACATTACTAATCTGGCAAATTTCAATGTGAAAAAACAGAAAAATGGAATGTGCTATATTTGACCCTTTAACTTTCCAAAACACCGTCAAAACTGTTAATGGGGGTTACTGTTGTACTCGTGAGGCTTTGCTGAATCCAAATATGTGCTTTTTTTTGCAGTAAAAGCTAACAGTATTATGACATTTACAGCTAAAATGTGAGGCAGAACTACACATTTTTTGAAAAATTTTAATTTTCTCACAGTTTTTTTTATTTTATGCATAATAAATTATGTTTCATATATAAATATTTGATATGAAATGAAAGCCCTGTTTCTCTTGAACAAAATGATATATAATAAGTATGGGTGCATATAATAAGAAAGAGGTGAATTACGGTTGAACAGACATATAGCGCAAATTCCAGTTTTTGTTTACATTTTGTTTTGATCAGAACGTGTACTATTGACTCCGTACTGAAGGGGTTAAATAATAATATTAATAAATAAATAACAACATTAAAGATTTTGACACCTGGAACTACATCTGAAGCTTTAGCCTCATATAACCGATCCCTAGGAACACCACTGATAAGAGCACATATTTATCTAGTGTGCTGTACCATTAACAAAGTGACCGTTTTCAATTTAAACTACAAAAAACATCTTGCAAGCAAACTGTTTAATATTTCACAAGAGAGACAAAATATACCCATATATGTGATTAATTCCAAATTCAGTAGAGAAGACCTTAATAAGTGATCATGCTACTATTGCAAGTTCTTTAATTGTATGCTAAACCTGTGCATTACCGTATCTAAATGGTGTATGGACTGGTCTAGGAAGTGTATGAGCATCACTAACATTTTGATGCCTTCTGAGTTCATTGCGCACTAAAATAGCTGACCCTTGTGTTAAAGTATGCATTCGGTGGTACATGAGATGTAAATCGAACGTATAAAATTTGTTCAGCTCTGCTTTTTAGAGCAAAATAATTAGAAAAAAAAACGTTCTGCATTTCTCTGTACATACTTCTGTCTATCTGTCAATCTATCTATTAGTTTCCCCCATGAAATATTTTTATTTTTTACAGAATACAGATTGCTTTAAATAACATGGATTCTTTAATTTGACATTTTCGATTGTATCACCCTAATATAATAATGCTAATTCAGGAATGCATTGAAAATACAGAATTTTTCTTTCATAGTAGTGCAATGAAGAATATAAACCTTTGGCATCAGCATTCGCAGCAGCAGGCTGACTATGAGTCACAGTGCATGTTCATCCCTTAATTTCTGTTTTTGTTCTGGATAAAGATAATGGCCACCAAAGCAGCAGCTGCTTCAGTTATTAGCCAAAGTTACATCTACTTTACATGTGATCCATGAAAAGACCCATTACGAGCAGATTAGAAAAAATAAATAAGTATATGGGGTTGTATAAACTGACAAACTACACACGAATATTAACAAATAATACAAGTAACAATTGTATATAAACGCTAGAAGACCTTTGGAAATATGTTTAACCTTATTCTGGGAAATACAGCTAAATTATCCCAGCTGCTTTACTTTATATTGTATAAATGTTTGTATTGTGCTAGCAAATGCATGATTTTGTGTTTTTTTTAAGTGTAACTGTTTTTGTCGTTCTTGTTATTTAATGTTCACTAATAAAACTATGGCATGTATGAAACACCGATTGGGAGAGAGAAAGGACTAACTCGTCCATCTCACACCTTTACCACCCTTTACACTGTCAGTCATTCTTATGGGAAGGCACTAAATTGAAGATATTAAAGTGACACTATAGGCACCCAGACGACTTCAGTTCATTGAAGTGGTCTGGGTGCAGTGTCAATATTGTCCTTAGTGCTGCAATATTTACATTGCAACACTAAGACTTCATGCATCCAAACAGACCTTTGGTCCAGTAATTGACGCTGAATACCCTCATGCTCTGCATGAAGACATCCAGCGTCAGATTTTTCCCTATAGGAAATCATTGTTTCAGTGCTTTCTTATCGAGAGATCTAATGCGCTCCCAATCTCTAAAGAGGTTAATGCATCTATGATCAGAGAGTATATTGAGTTATCTTTAATTAAAGTAGAGAAGTCTAATTGTATATTGCAACATAATAGAGCAGAAATGGGGTGAGGTGTGAATGCACTGAAATATTGGTATGGAGTACTAATGTGTGTGTATGTGGGATATATCTGCGTAGAGTGTAAGTGTGTGAAACTCGGTGAATGCAGAATATATATTTATTATATGTATGTATGATTCTTAAAGCATTCTTCTTTTTTTATCGTCTAGGTGCGTTTGAACTATGACAGGAAATAAACATACATAAATGTAATCAAAAAGTTAGTGCAACATCAATGAGCAAAATTTCAATAAGCACAATGATGAGATTCAGTTGGTAAAAAAACAAAACAAAACAAATATAAAACATATTGAAAACTGAACAGTGTCCCAATCGACCAGATGTACTTCAATGAACCATGACCCATTGACATGGAATGTAAAGCATATTACCATTCAACGATGTTTGATAATGGGTAGCATGAGGTCCTTTTTGGACTTCTTTGTTTCATTATTCTCTTTATCTACCATCTCACCCTATGCTTCTTTTCTCTCTCCCTCAGTTGTGACTGTTAAATCTCTCAAGTAACTGTGTCCCTACTTACCTTTTCTCTACCTTTGAATCTCCATCTTTCCTACCAAATGTAAATCTCCCCACCACTTTTGAATATTTTGAAACCAAAAATTTGTTGACTTGATGTGTGTGACTGTCTACTTTGTAGACGTGATGATTTTATAAGCAAATAAAAATCTGTTTTTACCTGTGTGTGTGTATATGGCTGTCTGCCTGTGTGTGGCTCTCTGAGGCAGTTTGCGTGTTTGTGTGTGTGTGTGTGTGTGTGTGAGAATGCCTGTGTCTATGTGTGTGTGATGTGTGTGTGACTGCCTGTGTCTGTGTGTGTGTGTGTGAGACTGCCTGTGTGTGTGTGTGTGTGACTGTCTGCCTGTGTGTGTGTGACTGTCTGCCTCCTGTGTCTGTGTGTGTGTGTGTGTGTGACTGTCCGCCTGTGGGTGTGTGTGACTGTCTGCCCGTGTGTGTGTTTGACTGTCTGCCCCTATGTGTGTGTGTGTGCGTGACCATTCCTGCCCGTGTGTATGTGTATGTGTCTGTGTGTGTGTGACCGTGTGTGTGTGTGTGTGTGTGACTGTCTGCCCTGTGTGTGTGTGTGTGTGCGTGACTGTGTGTGTGACTGTCTGCATGTGTGTGTGTGGACTGCCTGTGTGTGTGTGTGACCGTGCCTGTATGTGTGTGTGTGTGTGACTGCCTGTGTCTGTGTGTGTGTAAGACTGCATGTGTGTGTGTGTGTGTGACTGTCGCCTGTGTGTGTGACTGTCTTCCTCTGTGTGTGTGTGTGTGTGCGGACTGTCTGCCTGTGTCTATGTGTATGTGTGTGACTGTCTGCCTGTGTGTGTGTGACTGTCTGCTTGCGCGGGTGTGTGTTTGACTGTCTCGCTCTCTATGTGTGTATGTGACTGTCTGCTGTGTGTATGTGTGACTGTCTGCCTGTGTCTGTGTGTGTGTGTGTGTGTGTGTGTGATTGTCTCGCCTCATGTGTGTGTGTGTGTGTGTGTGTGTGTGACTGTCTGCCTGTGTGTGTCTGTGTGTGCGTGACTGTCTGTCCGTGTGTGTGTGTGTTTGTTCCATGTGTGTGTGTGGACTGTCTGGCGTGTGTGTGTGTGTGGACTGCCTGTGTGTGTGTGGAGTGACTGTCTGCCTCTGTGTGTGTGACTGTCTGCCTGGTTGTGTGTGTGTGTGTGTGACTGTCTTTCTGTGTGCATCTGTGTGGCTGTCTGCCTGTGTGTGTGTATGTGGCTGTCTGCCTGTGTGTGTGGCTGTCTGCCTGTGTGTGTGTGGCTGTCTGCATGTAACGGTGTATGTGTGACACTGTATATGTGGCTGTATGTATGTGACTGTCCATCTGTACCGGTGTGTGTTTGTAATTGTCTGCCTGTAACTCTGTGTGTGTGTGTGTGTGACTGTATGCCTGTGTGTGTCTGTGTGTGTGACTGTCTGCTTGTGTGTGTCTGTCTGCCAGTGTGTGTGGGACTGACTGTGTGTGTGTGTGTGTGTGTGTGACTGTCTGCCTGTGTGTTTGTGAGTGACTGTCTGTCTGTGTGCATCTGTGTGGCTGTCTGCCTGTGTGTGTGTGTGTATATGGCTGTCTGCCTGTGTGTGTGGCTCTCTGCCTGTCTGTGTGTAAGGCAGTTTGCCTGTGTGTGTGTAGCTGTCTGTGTATGTGGCTGTCTGTGTGTGTGTGTGTGTGTGGGTGTCTGCATATAATGGTGTATGTGTGACAATGTATATGTGGCTGTATGTACGTGACTGTCCATCTGTACCTGTGTGTGTTTTTAATTGTCTGCCTGTAACTGTGTGTGCGTGTGTGTGTGACTGTCTGTCTGTAACTCTGTGTGTGTATGTGTGTGTAATGAATATTTATTTTTAAAGCATTATTAATTTAATAAATCCCCTATACAATCACTACACTTCTATACACACACGATACATGGATGACAGGGGGGAGGGGGGCGCTGAGAAGATGTTTTGTACAGGGCGTCTTATGGCCTAAGGCCAGCCCTGACAATAACCATGATTCTTTCTATCCCATTTATTGCACTGCAACAAAAACAGAGAATATGAGTGCTCTGAGAATGGACAAAAGCTTAGAAAAACTCTGTAGCTCACCTTCTGCAAATGTTTCCATAGTATTTTGTGCAGGAGATTTCATTCTGCATTTCAAAACAGCTAAAAAAAACTAGGATACAATGATTTTGGAAAGAAGCGGGTTTAGAAATATTGTTAACTGTGCAATACAATGAATCTGCAAAATTGTACACGTTTCACAGTACATGTGAATTAATTTGTATGTATTACAAGTGAACAGATGGGAGTCTGTACTCTGCGTTGTTTTTCTGTTTTAATCATCATTTCTTCTTGTGGCTACAGTTCTGTTTTTCTGTCATAATGTACAGCTGAAAAAGATGCAACAGGTTGCGTAGGGAAGCAATAACCCATGACTGAACATGAATACACTGGCATTTGGGTATCCTGATATTACTAAATCCATCTGTTGATGTAAGTTATCAGGTCCAAAAACTCTGCCTCTTACCCAGTCCATGTGAATGAAGAATGTGATTTTAGATACAAATTAGACATAGGTATGAGTATAGACAATGACACTTTTTCTGTATACGACTCATTTAGAAACTTCATCTTAAAGGACCACTATAGTGCCAGGAAAACATACTTGTTTTCCTGGCACTATAGTGCCCTGAGGGTGCCCCCACCCTCAGGGACCCCCTCCTGCCCGGCTCTGGAAGGGGGAAAGGGGTAAAAACTTACCTTTTTCCAGCACTGGGCGGGGAGCTCTCCTCCTCTCTCCGCCTCCTCCCCGCCGGCTGAATGTGCATGCGGCAAGAGCTGCGCGCAGCATTCAGCCGGTTCATAGGAAAGCATTTACAATGCTTTCCTATGGACGCTGGCGTGCTCTCACTGTGAAAATCACAGTGAGAAGCACGCAAGCGCCTCTAGTGGCTGTCAATGAGACAGCCACTAGAGGATTAGGGGGAAGGCTTAACCCATTCATAAACATAGCAGTTTCTCTGAAACTGCTATGTTTATAAAAAAATGGGTTAACCCTAGCTGGACCAGGCACCCAGACCACTTCATTAAGCTGAAGTGGTCTGGGTGCCTAGAGTGGTCCTTTAACTCTGAATTCCTCTGCCTAAATGTAACCAAAGACATGGGATCTTATAACAACCCTATATATTTTGGGGACATAATATCTAGGTATAATGTACATGGGCAGCATACTCGTACTACTCAGACACTTAAAACATTGAGGATATGAGTCTTTTCAATTTATGTTATTGTTTCACTTCAGATATAAAAAAATACTAAAAAGATCAACTAACAAGTAAAACTCTTTCAACTTTGCAAATTTATTAGCTTGCAAAATAAAAAAAAACAAGAAGCTAAAAAAAAAGATTCTATATATAGATATTAAAATGGATATCTACCATACTACCATACATGATTTTAGAAAATTACACAGAAACAAATGGCTAAATATGGACTGAGAAAATCTAAATGCAAATAAGTTATTAGGGTGGATTCTGTGTATATAAAGCAATTGTATGCAAATCTTTAGGATTGTTGGGATTGTTCTGTACATTCCTGTTTTCAATAAGCATTTATCTAAGCATATAAGAAAATAAAGGGCAATTCCACCCCCAAAATAATGTCATGTCCATGAAGTTCTAATGGACGCTGGAGTACCTGGACTCTCACTTAACTTATCGACTTAAACAGTTTTCAATCATTTTAACCCCAAAGTTGTTTTTCTGGTTGTTTGTCCGCACTGTCACCTCTGTTCTTCTCCTGGCTGCTACACCGATTGACAAATTTTGCTTTGGTGATAGGCTTGGTTATTTTTTCCATCTTGGCTAGATTATCCTTAGGTTATTACTCTGTTCTTAATTCACCACATTTCAATGTTTGGTAAATAGCCCTCTCAGTGTTTTATGAACAAACTATTAAGACCCTATCTAGAGGCTCATTCTATATATGTCTGTCTGCACATCATCAGTTCAATGGCAACATAATATTTTTGCTGCCAAATCATATTTCAAACAAATGTTTGTGATATTTGTCACGATACATGTTGTGAACATCTTTGCCCTGAAGGCAAACAAATGAAAACAGCTGTAAATAGAGTAAAATTGAATACAAAGACGCACAGTTTTATTCTATTTCAATTTACATTAGGCAACAGCTGCTTGACATCATTTCACAGTGTGATACATTTGTGGTATGATTCCTTGGACCTAATATAGGCTTGTTCATTTGTAGTTTTTCGTGCTTTGATTTTAGATACAAATTAGTGTATCTGTTCACTTGTAATACATAAAAATTAATTCACATGTACTGTGAAACGTGTACAATTTTGCAGATTCATTGTATTGCACAGTTAACAATATTTCTAAACCCGCTTCTTTCCTAAATCATTGTATCCTATTTTTTTTAGCTGTTTTGAAATGCAGAACGAAATCTCCTGCACAAAACACTATGGAAACATTTACAGAAGGTGAGCCACGGAGTTTCTCTAAGCTTTTGTCCATTCTCAGAGCACTCATATTCTCTGTTTTTGTTGCAATGCAATAAATGGGATAGAAAGAATCATGGTTATTGTCAGGGCCGGCCTTAGGCCTTTAGGCGCCCTGTGCAAAACATCTTCGCAGGGCCCCCCCCGTCATTCATGTATCGTGTGTGTATAGAAGTGTCGTGATTGTATTGGGGATTTATTAAATTAATAATTGGTGATTTTTTATGATTTGTCTTTATTAATGATGTGTTTGTTGTTTTTTTTTTCTAACTCAATAAAATACATCATTTGATCTGTGGAATCATTATTTATAAAACTGTTTCTGAACTATTGATTTAAGGTGTCAGCGTTACTAAAATATTCTTTCCAAAACAATACCAACAGTTTATTTTTCAATCCAATCAAGATATTGTAAGCTTAATTGTAACAATTCCGATCTCAAGATTTGACAATTTTAATAAGAGGCTGTCTAGTAATTTCCATCATAATTTTCCATACCTCAGTTATTGACAAAGAAAAGCAAGCCTGGAGAGAACACGTGATTTGAAAAGCCAAATAGAATATTTACTCTTAGTTTTCCAATATGCAGGATGGAGGAAAGTGTTCTCGGAGTAATTTGTTCAGGCAGTGGGCTCAAAATATCCAACAAAAAGCTGATACTAGTTATTAGAGATGCCGCGAACCGTCCGCGAACTTCTCAGCTGACACGTCCCGGCCAATCTTCAGCAGACCCTCCCTCCCAGACCCTCCTACTTCCTGGACAGCATCCATGTTGAAACAGCGGCGAACAGCGGCGAACCGTTCGCGAGAAGTTCGCGGACGGTTCGCGACATCTCTACTAGTTATAAGACATTTATTTGGTTTCAAAGGAAAGAAAAGAATTGTTGAGCAAACTGAAAAGCAAAAAGACAAATCTACAATATGTAGAAAGTATATAAAATAACTCTTTATGGTATATTGTTACAAATTATTTACATTAATAAAACTCTGTGCCAGCTGGGGGTGTAAGTAAAAGAGTAAATAATATTGACTCAATGTACTACTCATAAAGACTAGGTCAAAGTGATCCAATTGGCCTTCACAATGTTATAATGGTTGTTAATGAGAGATGTGGTGGTTCCAAGATTTCATTATCAACTAACCTCTAAGGATTTTGACCTGCTACAAAACTCTAGAAAAGAATTGTCAATCTCTGGCCCTCCAGATGTTATTGGACAACAACTCTCATAGTTATCTAGTCATCTTGTGCTTAAAAAAAATGTTTATTGTGTTCCATCAACATATACAGGGCTGAAGTTTGACAATCCCACTCTAGAGTTTACAGTATATGGACTAACAAACTAAAACCAAAATATATGTGAAAGTTCTATACACTAAACACCTTGTTGTTGAGCAGATTACTGATCTGGCCAATCTTTACAACAGTGGTGTTCACAAGTACATCCCTGATTACATGTAAATCTTTGAAGTAGTGGATTTCCATGTTAGAGTCCACTGCTGTTTACTAAGAACAAAACGATGAGACTACAGAGTAAACACAATAACCAAAACTGGACGAATGAATATTGGAAAAATATTTCTTATTATTCTTAAATAAATAACCTACAAAAAATAATCTCCACATGATTTCATTTCCCAGCCTGACTCTTTTTGCCTAACATTTTTAATTCCCTGGCTAATTCCCTTCAGCTCCTAGTTTAATGAGTAACACTGTGGGTATATGCATTTTTGGATGAGAACTGAACTCCATATAGGTGATAGTGGCTCCTATTTGTTATTATTATAGTTGTCTTTGTAGAAAATGTGAAATATTCTATATATATCACAGTTAAATATAATTTAATTATGTCAGTTCCAGTAGTATATACATTTCTTTTTACTTATTATGTTTGTTTTACCAGATTAAAATATGTCTATATTTCACATAATTATTTATGAAAACAAGCTTTGTGGTTAAGTAAGAAGGGAATTTAAAAGTTTAGGCAGAGAAACATATTTTGAAAAAAAAAAATGTTCAATGTAACTGTTTTGGCCTGAAATTAGCAATACCTTTTCAGAGAAAGATTAAGATCTCACAGAACCCTAGTCAAGCCAATTTGGGCACCTACCCCCTTCATTCTTCACATAAGAATGGTTAACGAGGCTAAGCAAGTTCATGGTTGCAGGGCCCCTGTCTAACCAGAAGGTCCTATACTAGATACTTATCTATGTAACATTTGAGGTATGTTTTTGCTATGTGAATTATTTCAGTGACATATTTACTTTATAATTTATTTATAAAAGTAATATATATTTTTAAATTTCATATTTTGACCTTTAATTTTACCCCAGTTTATTATAGTTTAATACGCTTTGTTAAGTGCTTTGTGGTTTTAATGTATTGCCATATAGCTAACACGTTTTCATGTAAGATGTGCCGGGGTTTAGTTGTTGTTAACTTCTTTGCACAGAGCAAAAGGTTAGGGTTAGCAGCAACAGTAAAAGGGTTCCTGTCATGCCAGGTGCAGCTTATGCTATTTTAAAAGAGCATTAAATGATATGTTTAGACTGGGAGAAACACCTATTTAAAATTAGGTCTTTCTCACGCTTGTCAATCAATTCTTCAGGGTAGTCTATATGCTGAAGAATTGACTTATAAGGGAGAGTAGAAGAGACCTCTCACGGGAAGTCCTTTTCTCCATGTAAAGAAACCTCAAGGCATGCACTATGGTTGCTAGTGAAATTCCCTAATTAATGCTGCTAGCTCTGTCTAGGGAGTATATGGACTCTGTTCAGTCATCACCATGCTGGCAATGAAACCAGCATATCACCATCAGACTCGAGATTTGCCCTGCTTGGGTAAGCTACCCCAATTATTATAATACAGCATTGGCTGGTAATGAAGAAAGGCAAATCAAAGAAGACTACTTGAAGATCACATGCAGACTGAAGATGAGAGTTTCAGAAGAACACCCACCTCTGTGAGGATATTTCAGAGCTGGAGAAGAGAGTGAGGTGTGTCCATGACACGGCACCTTTAAACAACAGTGATAAGGTTCAAAACCAGCTGGAAAGTAGTTACTAAGGAGGCTACATAGTTACATAGCTGAAAAGAGACTTGCGTCCCTCAAGTTCAGCCTTCCTTACATATGTCTTTGCTATTGATCCAAAAGAAGGCAAAAAAAACAGTCTGAAACACTTCCAATTTTGCAACAAACTAGGAAACAATTCCTTCTTGACCCCAATAGGGCAGTCAGATATCTCCTTGAATCAAGCAGCTATTACTCCACTAATTAGAAATTATATCCCTGTACGTTGTGTTTTTGGAAGTATTTATCCAATTGCAGTTTAAACATCTGTATATACTCTGACAAAACCACCTCTTCAGGCATAGAATTTCATATCCTTATAGATATTACTGTAAAAAAAACTTTACTTTGCCTTAGATTAAATCTCCTTTCTTCCAGTCTAAATGCGTGACCTCGTGTCCTATGTATAGCACTGTTTATGAATAGATTTCCAGATAATGGTTTGTTCTGGCCCCGAATATATTTGTATAATGTTATCATATCCCCTCTGAGGCGCCGTTTTTCCAAACTAAAGAGATTATACTTTTTTAACCTTTCTTCGTAACTAAAGTTCTCCATTCCTTTGATCTATTTTGTAGCTCGCTTTTTCTAGTGCCATGATATCCTTCTTTAGAACAGGTGCCCAAAATTGCACAGCATATTCAAGGTGTAATCTTAACAGTGATTTATAAAGAGGCAAAATTGTATTTTCATCCTTAGAATTTATGCCCCTATTTATACATGAAAAAAAAAACTTACTGGCCTTAGCAACTGCAGATTGACATTGCATATTGCTGTCTAATTTGTTGTCTATAACAATTCCCAAATCCTTCTCGTGTGTGGTTATCCCTAATTCACTAACATTTAGGGTGTAAGTTGATTGTGCATTCATAACTTTGCATTTCTCTACATTAAATTTAATCTGCCATTTTAGTGCCCAGTTCCCCAATCTATCTAAATCCCTCTGCTACAATGCAATATCCTGTTCACATTTTATTACTTTACAAAGTTTTGTGTCATCTGCAAACACTAAAATATGGCTTTCAATGCCTATTGCAAGATCATTTATAAATATGTTAAATAGAAGTGGTCCCAAAGCAGAAGCCCGAGGGACACCACTTACCACTTTTGTCTTAGATGCTACCATAGAGAATGTGAGTTGTCAACTGCTACTTAGGGGCAGCAGCAGTTGGGGATTCCTTGTTGCTACTGCTGATAATAGCAACTGCAATAGCAGCATTTTAGTGAATAGCTGCTGGCCAGTAAAAAGTTTCTACAACATTACCAAGAAGAGAGCAAAAAATGGGGCGCAAGAGAATACTGAGAACAGGCAGCAGCTGAAATAACCTGCTCTTTGGTGGGTCCCTGCTCAGTTCTCAAGCTGGTTTTAGCTCATCTTGTGCCATTAGAGAGAAAACATATCTGAAGCATATCAGACTGGTCTCACCCATACAGGCAATCCAGATCCGAAATGCCAGCAAGTTCCCTCTGCACGAGAGATACAGCAACCCCAGACGATCGTTTCAGTCTTGTTAGGCATCATCAGTGAGGCATAGCTGATATCTCTCTAGGCACCGTGAGCAAGGGGTCCACATCTGGATTACCCTTTAAACTTATGGAGAACAAAAAACGGGGCGCAAGGGAATACTGAGAACAGGCAGCAGCTGAAATAGCCTGCCCTTCGGTGGGTCCCGTCTCAGTTCTCAAGCTGGTTTTAGCTCATCTTGTGCCATTACAGAGAGAACATCTCTGAAGCATATCAGACTGGTCCCACCCATACAGGCAGTCCAGATCCGAAATGCCAGCAAGTTCCCTCTGCACGAGAGGGACAATCATTTCAGCCTTGTTAGGCATCATCAGTGAGGCATAGCTGATATCTGTCTAGGAACCGTGAGCAAGGGCAGGCTATTTCAGCTGCTGCCCGTTCTCAGTATTCTCTTGGGTCCCGTTTTTTGCTCTCCACAAATTTAAAGGGTAATCCAGACGTGGACCCCTTGCTCACAGTGCCTTGAGAGATATCAGCTATGCCTCACTGATGATGCCTAACAAGGCTGAAACGATCGTCTGGGGTTGCTGTATCTCTCGTACAGAGGGACTTGCTGGAATTTCGGATCTGGACTGCCTGTATGGGTGGGACCAGTCTGATATGTTTCAGAGATGTTCTCTCTGTAATGGCACAAGATGAGCTAAAACCAGCTTGACATCTGAGTGGGGACCCACCGAAGAGCAGGCTATTTCAGCTGCTGTCCGTTCTCAGTATTCTCTTGTGCCTCGTTTTTTGCTCTCAACATTGCTAATAAGCTCTTGTTAAATAATGTCCTTTCTCTGTACTTCTACAGGCAAAATGCATACTGTATAGACTGTTAGAATAAAGAAGAATGGAACCGCAATTCAGTTTGAGTAATGAGCTCCCCTTAAAGGAAAGAACCTTGCAAGTTGTGTGGACACCTCTTTTCATACATTTTTGAAGAGGAAAAACAAGCTCCGATGATCTTCACAAATGGGATAATGATGCAAAAAAGGGTGCAAAAATAGCTTTAATGACTATTAACCCCTTCCTTCTTGTTAACTTTTATTTTTCATTGAAATGCAATGGAAAATGAAAATTACATCCAAAAATGTACACACATTTACCTTTCCCTTTGCTCCGTTGATGTTTTTCATACTGCAGATAAACAAATTAACATACTTTTTGTACCTGAACAGTAATTAGTACATACAATTGTTTTTTCCCCCCTGTATTTGTGGGCTTGCTATGGATCTCACATTTCACATAAATGTTATACTACAGAACTGGGCAGTCAGTGGGTTAATAACTTCATGTTCTTTTGAAAAGTAGTTTTTCTGCCAGTAGGGATAAACAATGAAGCAGTAAGGCTACGAAGTGTAAGAAAAACTACTGTAAATCATGGATTAAGAACATATTATTGTATGACAGTCTGTGCATTCTAATTCCGTAATCGGTTACTGCAAGGAGAAAATTCCATTCTGATAATATGTTTTCCCATGTAGTATTTTAACCAAGCCAAAATATAATATAGGAGAACATCGAGGTCACACAAAAAAGTAATTGCTCGCTCTTTCGTCAGTCCTTGCCCAGCTTTTAGTGGTTATATGCTATCCGTTATTTTGCAATTTTTAAGGCTGAGTACGAAATAGTAAAGAATGAGCTTTAGCATTTTTGCCGCATACGGCGTGATAAAAGATAGAGTAATAAAAATGATCAAATGTCCAACTTTTAGGTACTTGTAACTGGAAATTTGCTTAAAATTAAAAATTCCATGAAGAATTCAAGGTAATCCCCAGTCTTATAAATAACCTCAAAGATCTAAAAGTGGTTACAATGCAATGATAGATACTTGTCTAATATCGACTACACTATACAAGGCAATCAAAGCATACCAATAGTCTAACATTTATTCATTTTTAAACTCTGTGGTTACTGACAAAACCTGAGCCAGTATATATGCTAGAATACGGACTTGAAGTTTGACCCTTAAAGGTTGCTGTGTGTACTGGAATTAGTAAGTGACAGGACAACATATACAATGATTTCCTAGTTAGTAGTGATCACTATATTATGTTAAAAAAAAGACAAATGGATGTTGAAAAAATTAAGATTATATGAACTTCTCATTTCTATTTGCTACAAATTTGGTAGTCTGATAAACAGATAAAATGGTGCTTTCTGTAAAGTGACATTAAAGGGGCACAATAGGTACTCAGACCACTTCAGCTCATTGAAGTGTCCCTATTGCACTTAGTGCTGCAGTGTAAAACATTGCAGTACTAGAGAATCTGCAATGTTTACATTGCAGCAGTAAGTCTGCCTCCAGTGGATGTCTACCAGAGAGCCACTGGAGGCGCTTCCTGGATCCAAACGGACCATTGGTCCGGTAACTGACGCTGGACATCCTCACGCTCTGCATGAAGACATCCAGCAACAGCTATTTCCCCATAGGAAAGCACCGATTCAATTCTTTCCTATAGAGAGACCTAATGAGCATGTGGCAGTGTCCGCGCATGCACATTAGCACCCACTCATGGAGGGACGAAGGAGGAAGCAAAGCCACAACCCAGTGCCGAGGGACATTGGTGCTGAGATCAGGTAAGTAAATAAAGGGCTTTTAACCCTTTATTTACCATGGCAGCAGGGTCGTAAGGAAGGGGGGAGGGAGCATACAGAGCGATAGTGCCAGGAATACAGCTCTGTATTCCTGGCACTATAGTATTCCTATAAGTCATGTTTAATATGCATATTGTAGTGCAACAGAGAAATAAAATGGCTGTTCAGTTGAACTTTTTGAGTGATTCTTTTTGACCTGTATAACAGTTTGAGCTGGACATCCATTGATGCCAGCACGTGCACTTTATTGCAATATTCCTTGGCTGAGATAGACTTCTGACTCATTCTTGCAGCTGATTATAAAGTATACAGCTTTTAATATTCTGCACGCCATTGAAATTCACACATGTGTCTCTAGCCCAATATAACTGCAGTAACTGATTTGCCAGTGAGCTAAACGTTGAAATGAGCAAAAAAAAAAAAAAACAAACAAAAAAAACAACAACTTACAAATACTAAAACACAGAAAAAGCCAATGCTGTGTTAATATTAGGGATGCTAATTAATCATATCCTCAATGACATTTTTGGAGAAGTTATTGCATGTTACTGTAACTCTATGCTTTAAAAGGGAAATGCAAAATGATGGACACAGAGAGATATATAGAGTTTATAATAAATTAGATCTATGGTGAATGCATTTGTTTGAAGATGTGTTTTTAGCGTTAAAATGGCCTTGATATTAAGAATTATATTAAAAATTATAACTTTTTGAGTACCAAAGATTCAAAGTAATGTTTAGACACCAATTTGGCTTTTACATTTTAGCTAAAACTCTTTATTTTTTATTTTTAGCCTTTGAGACAACAATCTGCAGCTAAATGCTACTTTAAATATAGATGGCATGATAAAGAGGCATAAAAAAGAAGACTTCTCACTCCTTTTGAAAATTGCTATTTTTATTTTCATTTTTAAAAACATTCCTGTTCTTCAGAATGAGTGGTTGTTCAACAGTTGTGTCAATACTTTGGTCAAGTTTTTAAACGGCTAATCACGCATTTAGAACACAGTGCTCTGATGTTTTAGGAAATGCTGTCAAACTTGAAGAAATAATTACACAGTCGAAAACGATAAGATATCAGCAGTGGAGACAGTGCAGGCAAACATTATTGAAACTTGCAGATATGTTATCAGCCTGGAGGAGAGAGGAGGCATACTTTGTAAGAGAAGTTACATCATTCCCTGATGACAAGCACAAGAACTGAACAAAAATGCTGTAACGTAGGGAAAAAAATTGTAACTACCAATAATTCTAAGTGTAATGCAGTGAACTGACTCGATCATGTAATTATCTTTATGGAAAAACAGGTTTTACACTTGAATCAAGACTATAGTATTAACATTTTATATTTTCAGTTATGTGTTTGGTTTATTTAATTGTGAAAGTATTGGAAATGTTTTCTTTCCAAAGCATTCGTAATCTTAGAAACATATCTTTATTGCTGTTTTAATAATTAATATTACTATTTTTTTAATAAAGTGCCAGCAGATTCCGCTGCAGTGTACGGCATGAAAGGGTTTCAGATGGAGTGATAGTAGACATTGCATGGAGTCATAACATAAAGGGACACTATAGGCATCCAGACTACTTCATCATTGTAGTGGTCTGTGTGCAGTGTTCCTGTTCCTTTAACCCTGCAATGTGCAGGTTCTCCTCACTTACCGTCCGGGTTCCGTTTCTACGAGCTGGTTGTAGAACGAATTGGTCGGTAAGTGAGGAGTTAAGGGATTCCCTTCACTGGTGCGCTTGTCTATGTTCGGGGAAATTTCCCTGAAAATAGACCAACGCACAAGAGCAGGGAATCTCTCTAATCTATGTTTGGAGAAATTTGCCCGAAATTATATTAGAAGGATTCCCTGCTCTGTTGTGTTCGTCTATGTTCTGGGAAATGTCCCAGAACATAGACGAACGCAGGAGTTTAGGGAATCACTCTAATTCCCACGATGGCTCGCACTTACCACCCCGCGAGAGAGCTGGTCATAAGTGCGAGCCATCGTAAAACAGGTAGGTCACAAAACGAGGACCACGTGTGAAATATTGCAGTTTTACATTGCAGGGATAAGACTGCCTCTAGTGACTGTCTACCAGACAACCAGTAGAGCTGCCTTCAGTTTCACAGTTCTTGACTCCATTAAATAGCACTGGACATCCTTTAGCTTTGCATGAGAATGTCCAGCGTATTGAAAAACCAGACAACCACTCAAGGCACTTCCTGCAGTTTTACACTTGGATGATAATTTTAAGAAAGTGGGATACACATGCTTCAACTACATAGAAAGTTCATCCTGTTGGCATACCTTATTTTTCAGATGCCAAAATCCTATTTCTCAAGATCAGTCAAGGGTTCTTGAGGCATCCTGCTGCTACATCGTATTTTTCAGGTGTCATAACATTATCTGTCAAGGTTTCAGCTGAAAGCATAAACTTTATGGGCCAAACAAATGGGTTGTTTATGACGAGCGCACCTAGTGCAGCAACTTTGTAGTTCATTGAAGTAAGTATATTAAAGGTAGCCACACCTAAACCCCCAAACCTAAACATCCTAATCCTCTACACTTCTAGGTCTACACACTTTCTAACCTCATCTAACCTTACCCCTACCTCCTTTCTCTTAAATAACTCTAAGCTCAACTTTTTCTTAATTATGTGTTTTAAAAGGGTCCATTGTTAGCATTTTCTTACGAAGTGAGACATTTGCATCAACGTAGATTCAATTCCGTTAAAAGAAATCTGTCAGTCTCCCTGTCACTCCGCCTGTTTATTCACCAATCTGTCTGTCTCCCTTTTCTATCTCTTTCTCTCTATCTCTGTCTATCTGTCTGTTCTGTTTCTTCTTCTTTCTGTCTGAACGTATACATCACGCACATGTTGCGAAAGCTTGGTATGCACAAACTGGAATGTACACAATAGCCGGGTAAAGCTGTTCTGTAAAGA
Organism: Pelobates cultripes; assembly: GCA_933207985.1. Taxonomy (NCBI): domain Eukaryota; kingdom Metazoa; phylum Chordata; class Amphibia; order Anura; family Pelobatidae; genus Pelobates; species Pelobates cultripes. Next base: position 312,194,017 of record OW240914.1, read on the forward strand.
CTGATAATAGAACAGTCGATATTGCCAATGAATAATAAAAACTTGTGTATTTAAAAGTGAATTGCGACACAACTGGATTAGTCAAAATGAACAAAACAAATGGACTTAAGTCATTTAATAGTCAGCTAATTATCCATAAACCCACATTGAGAATAAATGTACTAACATCCAATATAGCAAGCAGTCTCATTAATACAGGGGTGTCTATTGTTTAAACAGTGCTGTAATAAGCAAAAACATACTAATTTACAGCTAAAGAAGCCATATTGGGAGAAAACTAAATTTGAGTAATTATTACTTAGGTACAGTTAAATTAGCAAATGTGTTTTTTTTTAATTTACCATGAGTCACTGCTTAGTAATAGAACCCCTAGCAAAGAAATTAATATGATGGGGAATATTTTGAAGTGTTAAAACTGACAGTATAAAGTGAGACACAGTAGCTCAGAAAGAACAGGCGTTTGCTATGTAAACGAGGAGTTTAGTTAAGTCAGTGTACAATGGGGAGATTAATTGCTTTGCACACATTGTGCGTTTCAATAGATAACTTTTTATGTAAACGTAAAGGCAACTAAACAGGTATGTTGAGAGATAATACAACAATGCCTATAATCTACTGAGAAAAACTTTTTTGACAAAACTTTTTGTGTCAGCTATTTGTATTAGATTGTGCTTTTTATATTGTCTTTCTGTAACGTATCCTATGCAATAACAATGTTACTATTACATTTACTTACACTTACTGGTAACATATATTCTTCTACCATGTTATACAATACTTTAAAGAGGATTTGTCATCATTTTCAATTTTACAATAGATTTTCGTAGTCAGATGTGTTGCAGAAGAAGAAACAAACATCATCTGCTGCTTTTTATTTATTTTTTTAAGCGTTCTCCCCTGCTACCATTCTCAAATAGCAAGAAAATGTGCAGCAGGCATCATTTTCCCATAATTCCCTGGGCACTCGTGTGTCTTGATTAGCCATCCACAAGATATCATGGGGTATGTAAAATTTGCTAGAATAGTCCTGTATTGTATACATTGAACCAAGTTCAAAAGCATTGGGGATCTGACGCAAATGTACATCCAAGCTTCCACATAGAGAAGTACTGTCTGTATTCAACACATTCACCTGTCCATCTCCCGTGAAGTCATAGGGAGGTATAGCCTCCTCCAGAAATGGTCCAACCAAGTTCAAAAGCATTGGGGATCTTATGCACATGTACATCCAAGCTTCCACATAGAGAAGTACTCTCTGTATTCAACACTTTCCTATGAATTTTACTTGGTAAGTGCCTGCAAAGGCGCCTCTATAGTGTCTGTCAGAAAGATAGCCTCTACAGGTGGATTTAACCCTGCAATATAAACAATGCAGTTTCTAAAAAAAAAATAAAACTGCAGTGCTTTACATTGCAGCGTTAAAAGTTTAGGGTCACTGCACCCAGACCACTTTATTGAGACTTAGTGTCCCTTTAAATTTATGATCACATTTTATGCCTGACTTTCTATCTCATGCATATTGAAGGTACGTAAAGGTGCATGGGTGGGAGGAGCTATTTTGTGGTGTGGAGGGCAAATGAATAAATATATACTTTATTTTTTTTTTTATTAAAAACAAAAATGATGTCCCCCCTCCCTGCTTACCTGTGAGGGGGGACATTTCCTGTAATCCCTGGTGGTCCGTGGGGAAGCCCTGGTGATCCCAGTGGTGACAGTGAACTCTAGTAGCCTCAGGAGCTGCTAGAGTTCACTCCCACGAGATTTGGAGCGTTGCTGTGATAACCGCGGCAACGCTCCGAGCTTGTGAGAGGAGAACCCAACGGAGCTGCAGGAAAGAGCTCCCCCGGGTCTTCTGTCCCTCCCTCCCTGCCAGCTGTCAGCAAAGTGCTAGCGCGCTGGTGTGGGCACACAGTTTGAGAACCTCTGATCTATGACATCAGACACTGTTCCACTGGCACACATCTAATGTTTAAGATTTAATTGACAGGTAGGGCAGTGATCATATTTTAAAAGAGCTCTAAATTAAAATCTGTACATTTGTTAGTATTTCTGCTAGCATGTAGAGATGGATTTTAATGCTCTTTAATATATACTTATTTTATATACACTTTAATATAATACACATTTATTAATAATACATGCATGTGAATATATACTGTGTATACTTATACATATAGACATAAATACACACACAAATGCATTTTACTATATATGACACAAATTGAGGTTAACTATTTTCAATTAAACTTTTTTCTCCTTTTAAGCACACACTATCACTGATCCATACACACAGCCATTGTCACACACACTGTTTGATCAACACACTTTCACTGACATTCACACATTGACACACACACTAACACACTGATAGACACACACATTCACTGAAAGACACACTAACAGACACAAACACTAGCAGACACACACATATTCACTGACAGACACACACTGACAGACACACACACACACTGTTAGACACACATACATACACACAGACATACACATTGCAGACACACACAAACACATCCGCTGACAGTCACACACATACACTGACAGACACAAACATTTTCTCACACACACTCACAAATTATTTTTAATTTTTTTTTCAAGTCCACACAGCCTCCCTACCTGAGCTGGGATACTTTCTATGGGGTACAGTGTGAATACTGTCCCTGGGGAGTTTGACTGCTGTAATCCTGTCATTTACTTGTTCTGCTCCCTCATGCACCATGCAGTGATGCCGCGGCCAGAGTGATATCATATTCTGGCTCCGGGCATCACTGCAGGGCACGCTGGGGAGCAGAAGCAAAAAGAGGAAAGAGATCAACGCTACTGCGACACTTGCTTTCATTGTGCACAACCGCCGTACTCAGGAGTTCCTAAGGTAGCCAGTGCTATTCTATGTGCAAAATGCAAAATGTTATAAAGCACTTTACACCAGTTTTGCCTTCATAAATCTCTCATAAAAGGGAATGACAGACAAAGCAGGATTAATCATTAGGTGACCTTAGGCGTTCTCCTAGGGCATATAGCCTAGTTCAGGCCACTGGTCCCATAAATTTGTTTGGCCATCCCTTTATGAAGAATTAAAGGGGGGAAAACTGGTAATCTGCCTTGGGCGCAATGGAATCTTAAAATTGTAATCCTGAAAGACAAGGTAGGCAATCAGATATAGATAACTGAATTTACTTATCTATTCCAAGACACAAGGTAGTAGTTTACAGATACTCTGCTCTAAAATAGTTATTTTTTATTCTGGGATTCCACTTCTTCAGTCATTGTATGTGACATGAAAAAATGAAGAGAGAGCTTTAATTTCATGTTAATGTCAAACGTAATGTCATACGGATAGTTTTTATGTTGGGTTTTTATTACATCTCTTACACTGTCAAAAAATACAAAGAAGACAGAAATTGCAATGCTTACAACTCCTTCTATATTAATAATTGCAATAATTATTTTTAATTATATCTCCAGTGAAACGAAGGCTTTAATACATTTATTTTTTTTATTTTTAATAATTTTTATTATTTTCATACAAAATAGACATTTAACTTGCTTACGTATAACATGATGTTCAGAATTCAATTGAAATCATAAAAAAAGTCATAGCACAACATATAAATACAAATACAGCAACTTTCAGGCCAAATGGAGAGCGAGGGGAGTTCTATAAATTGGTCACAGAATTCCAGGATCACATTAGAGTCTTGAAGAATAATGAACACACGGTTCAAATGTCTCTGTGTATACACCCGTACAGAACTACCCCCCGGGGGCAAAACCCAGGGTGTACCGACAGATGCCCCACAGAGACCAGTGTACCAATATGGGACTCCAGAGATCCCAAACGGGGCTTAACCCCAAGGAAAACAAAAAGAAAAATATATAGCACAATGCGGTTCGTCTTCCTATGTCATAGGGACTAACCACATATCTGGAAATGTCTATCGCAATATAGCGTCTAATGAAAAAATAACTAAAGACCCAAAAACAAAAAAAGTCAAGTAAAGTATATACAAATGTGACTCAGATTCCATGCCAAATAGAGAGGGTATGTGTGGGGATAAAATTCAGCCATCCAATATGCTATCAAAAACCCTAAATTATCAGCTTTATTATATTGTTGCACTATAAGGGTATGAAAAGCAGACGGCTATGTCCCCAACTGAATACCCCACTCCAAAATTGTAGTTAGTATATAAAAGATGCTCACAATAGAGCTAGTAAAGGTAGAGTGGAGAGATAGAAAATGAAAAACAGATCGGTATTCAGTCTAAAAGCAGACTGATATTAGCATTTAAACAAAGCCTCTCTCCCTGTAAATCTAACTAGACAGGCATAGGAAATAAATAAGAAAAAAGGTAGGTGTTAAATATAAATCATGGTGCTACAATCACCAGTGCCCAGTGCTCATATAAAAGATATGAGAAGGAGATGCCCGACGTATGTTTCGGTGCTATAGAGGAGCACCTTCGTCAGGGTCACATTAGAGTCTTATACTAGTTTTCTGCCCCACCAAGAAATTTCTATTTTTTTCCATCTGTTCAGAGTTTTGGACATGTCCCTAAAGTTGCTCAAAAAGTTAATCTGCATTGATTCTGAGGGATTACTTGTCAAAAATATCCCTAGATATAGGATACTATTTTTAGCCTATTTAAAGTTATAGAAATCTTGTAGGTGGGTCCTGGTGGCTGTATTTAAATTCATATCGAATATGGTTGTTTTATCTTCATTTAATTTATAGTTAGAAATTTCGCTATATTCCTTTACTACCTCCATAAAAGCCTTGATGGATTTAATAGGATCGGTAAGGGTCAAAATTAGATTGTCAGCGTACAGTTTCAGTTTCAACTCTCTGTTTAATAGTTATCCCTCTTATATGTTGGTTGATTCTTAGATTTTATTAGCCAAGATTTCCATAGTAATTATGTAGAGAATAGGGGACAGTGGGCAGCCCTGTTTTGTTCCATTATACAAATTGAACCAGTCAGTGCAGATGTTAGGGCCCACTGTCCTCGCCGAAGGACCGGTATATAGAGATATTATGGCTCGATGGATCCAACACTGGAATCCAAATTTTTTTCAGGGTTTTGCTCATAAATACCCAATCCACTCTATCAAACGCTTTCTCAGCATCCACCGTTACTATAGAAAGGTTTTTTTTTGTTCTATTAGCCAAGTCTATGATGTCAATAATACATCTGGTGTTATCAGAGGAGATTCTACCTGGTACAAAACCTATTTGATCAGTATCTATTATATCAGGTAGTGTGGTTTTCATCCTATTTTCTATTATTGCAGCAAAGATCTTGACATCAGTATTTATGAGGGAAATAGCACTATAACTTTCCACCTGACTTGGGTCTTTATTCTGCTTCAATATTTAATACACAAATACTGTAGATCAATCATTATAATTTTATGAGCAGCATTATACATAATGCATTTTGTGTTCTTAAAATAGAGTTGAGATAAGAAAATAAATATTGCATATGTTTAAACTTTTTCCAGATTTTATATTTTGTGACAGAATATATTCACATCTTTGCAAATGCAATTTTTGATAAATTATACATCCCCAGTCATGTGGTAACTTATCTTGAACTTCCCAGCAAATATCAAAATGCAGAAATTATAAGCTATAGATGTAGTTCATTTACCTTATAATTTAATGTAACCAGTAGCAATTAGGTATAAAAATGTACACTTAGAATGCTTGGCGTAAGCTCTTTTTATGTATCTGTATATTAAAGATCAAAACGAGCAGCAGAGATCTGTTTCTGGCAGAGGTCTATGCTTTAAATGCTTAAAAAAAAAAAAAAAAAGCTTTAATACGAGGACAATTTTGCTAATGCTTTTTACTTGATTATATTGGGATCTTCTCCATGTTCTCTAACAGTTGACTGCAAGAAGAATTTAAGGTCAGCTGCTGAACTGGAAGCATAGTTAAAGTAAGAGTTTTAAAAGTTTGTCTATTTTGGCCTTAGTATTCCCAATTATTGTTACTAGTGAAAACGTGTGTGTGTGTGTGTAAGATGGACAAAGCAATAACTACTCATCTAAAAACAATATAAATATTATACATTTATGAGCTCTTAACTTTTCATGGTTTAAAAAAAAAAAAACCTATGCAAAAAGTACGTGTGTGTGTGTGTGTATGTGTATATATATATATATATATATATATATATGTATGTATATATATATATATATATACTGATCAGCCACAACATTAAAACCACCTGCCTAATATCGTGTCCTGTGCATTCTGGCACCAAGACTGTGGCCAAAGTAACCTTGCCACTGGTTCTTGGAGGGACCTGTTTGCCAGCCTCCTGCCTTAGGACTATGGGCCATGCAAAAATGTAAGACTTTATTTGTGCCTTTTTGTTATCCTTTTGTATTATACTGCTGTTAGAGGCCACTGCCATCAGGGAACAGCATTGTCATGAAGAGGTGCAACAATGACTTGCAACAATCTCGAGATAATGGTTCTTGCTAAAGTACCATCCACACGAACCAGGGACCACCTGGGAGCTTGTTAAGCCCTATCATCACCTCTTAACGATTCTAACCGTAACGTTCTAATTGTTCGTGTGGGTGGCCGCAGTTCGCATGGTCAACCACGAGGTGGTTTGGTTGTTGAGTTCACCGGTGTTTGGTTGTCAAGTTCATGGAACTGTTTTCGGAAACTGAAACTCCCGAACACCGCTGGACTTCCATCATTGCCTGCGTTCGGTACTTTACATCCTCGAAGAGTGCTGTTCGGTGGAATCGTACGTATGGGGTTATAACTTTCCATGGGTTTTAGGGGTACTTTTGGGGTATTGCTGAAATGTGTGTTTTTCTGCCTGGAGTTAATTGAGTTAGTACAGTCCATGATTCAATTATCTCCCACGCACAGGGGCGGTATTGTCTCATTTTGTATGGGAGTGTCCTGGACATGCATGTTTTTACTGTAGTCTGCTCTCAGGTCCAGGGAGAGTGCCCCTTGCATGGGGACTTGCATAAAATGCCAGTTGTGACTACCAATAAACCAGTTCCTCTTCACCCTCAACATAGAGCCTCGTCTCATGTGTGGAGGGGACAGCTATATTCACTCTGGGTATTGCTATATCACTATACTCCCCTGGGATTATAATCACTTTTAAGAGCATATTGCTACACTCTCTTGGAGAGAAATCTACCCACTGGAAGCTGGATCCTGGTCTATGGTCCAGGGTGGGTGGAGGACCGCGAGACCCTAACTAAGCTGTAATGCTGGAAGTTGGGACAACAGTGCTGATTGTGTCTGGTGGAGTGCTTGGAGTACTAGGTGAGCACTAGGAGCATCGATTGGCGGAGGCACCTGGTCAGGGTGCCAGGTTGGTCGGCTTCAAAGACATTTCTAGAAGATCCTTTCAAGTCCCACAAGTTGCAAGGTGAGTCCTCCATGGATCGAATTTGTTGCTCAAGCACATCCCACAGAAGTTCAATTGGATTGAGATCTGCTGAATTTGGAAACACCTTGAACTCTTTGTCATGTTCCTCAAACCATTCCTGAAGAATTTTTGCAGTGTGACAGGGTGTATTATACTGCTGTTAGAGGCCACTGCCATCAGGGAACGGCATTGTCATGAAGAGGTGCAACAATGACTTGCAACAATCTCGAGATAATGGTTCTTGCTAAAGTACCATCCACATGAATGCCAGGACCCAAGGTTTTCCAGCAGAACTCTATCCAGTGCAAAACACTGCTTCCACTGGCCTGCCTTTTTCTTCCCCAGATACATAATGCACACACACCAGGCCAACCACTTGATCTAACAAAAACCATGATTCATCAGACAAGGCAAGCTTCTTCCATTGCTCTATGGTCCAGTTCTAATGCTTACTTCCACATTGAAGGCACTGTCGGTGGTGGACAGGGCCTTCTACAGCTATGCAGCCCCATACACATCAAACTGTAATGCACTGTGTGTTCTGACACCTTTTTATCATGGCCAGCATTAAGTTTGTCAGCAATTTGAGCTACAGTAGCTCTTCTATGTAATTGCATAAAAGCAACAGCAAACACTTTGGGTTTTCCATCATAATGATTTTTTATTTTTTTTTATTTGAATTCTCTGTCGTCATTGTGTGGTCATTGGAGCCTCCATTTTGTTAATACACACCTCCTTCTTACATACTTTCCCAGGTTTATTTAAATGGTATTCGACTTTCTCATATTTTGATAGGACTGAAATGTTGACTTTGCCAGATGTAAACTGCCATAAGCAATAAAGGCAGCTATTTTGAAATTAAGAGAGACCAGTGAGTGGATTCTACTGTTGGAACTTTTTAACGGTGGCTTGAACTGCACTGTGGCAATATTCATAGAGACATTGAAAATTTCCTTGTAATGTTTATCTCGATCTCTAAGAACTAATTTAATGCACGATGGCTGAACATATAGTTCTCGATTACTAGTAATTTTTATGTGTCTTTGTTTTTCACAAGTGAGTTGTAGTGAAGTCAAAACCAAATTGCGTTATGTCCAAATGATGTTCGTTGTTAAAATATTCTAAGAAAGTTATACACTGTGAAAGACTATCAAGAAAATAGACCAACTATTATACAAACACGCTCAAATATTCATGTTGTACTTTATTAAAGGGATATTACAGGCTGAAAATGATTTGTTATTGTTAAAATTCTTTATACATGTAAATGAATTTAAGAAGAAAAATAAATCCGCAAAAAAAATTATCCTCAATAATGTTTAGTCAATCTGTGCTCTCCCCATGCAAACATAAGGGTGTAGCACTGTGTGTGATTATATATGATGTCATGTGCCTATAACATGATGTTTTCATGTGAACAATATTGCACTGACTACTGAGTATGGTAATATAGTAGAATGTGTAATTGCCTTTAGAAGCCCATTCCCTATTGCCAGCAGGAGCTAAAAGTGTAGCAAACTTTTGCTGGTATGGTAATAGAATGTTTTCCAAAAACAAAACTATTTATAGCATGCACATAAAGCATGGTAAGTTTAATTAATGCTTTACTTTCCAAATAAAATGCAATATCCCTTTAAAGGTTTTCAGGCAGAAAAAAGACACATTTTGCAAACAAGTATCTGACAAAATTCTTATTATTTTTAAATAGTATATTTATTTGTGCAATATAAAAATACATGTTTTATCAAGGAAATTCTACAATTTCAAAAGCTGAAAAAAAAAAAAAAACGGTATATGTTGTACATGAGATTGAGTAACACAATGAGTGACGGTCAGCAGTATCCAACCAGAAAATAGAATTATTATTGAAGGGATCATTGTTTGCTTCGTTTATACATGCACAATAGATTGTTTGAAATAGTCTTGATTGCCATAGGCTTATTTTTAAAATGCTTTCAGTAGTGTCTCAAGTTATTCCAAGAAGTAGTTTTTTTCTCTGCAAAGGATATTATTTGTTCATGAGATTCTTGAAAAATTCCAATCATTTTTTAAACTGCAGTATTTAATACAGGTTAACAAATCCTTGCAAGAATCAAGGAGACTAATCCTTTTTTTCCATCTCTAAGGGCCTTTCAATGTGAATGTTCTACCAGTAGAAATATGAGCTCTTCATTTTTAATATATATTTCTTCTGATCTGTTGTGCAATGTGAAGTCCATTTGTAGTACATCTTGTTTAACCCCTTTATGACCAACCAGCTGTATTGTGTTAGTTTTGCTTAGATTTGTTTTAAAAGAAATTAACACTTTTAAACAAACACTTATGTTGGCCATCATCCTCTTTTATAAGCACAAGGATTGGTAATAACATTACACTCATCTTAAAGGACCACTATAGTGCCAGGAAAACATACTCATTTTCCTGGCACTATAGTGCCCTGAGGGTGCCCCCACCCTCAGGGTCCCCCTCCCGCCAGGCTCTGGGAAGAGGAAAGGGGTTAAAACTTACCTTTCTCCAGCGCTGGGCAGGGAGATCTCTGCCTCCGATCCTCCTCCTCTCCTCCCTTTCGGCTGAATGCGCACGCGCGGCAAGAGCTGCGCGTGCATTCAGCCGGCCTCATAGGAAAGCATTTACAATGCTTTCCTATGGACGCTTGCGTGTTCTCACTGTGATTTTCACAGTAAGAATCACGCAAGCGCCTCTAGCGGCTGTCAATGAGACAGCCACTAGAGGATTTGGAGGCTGGATTAACCCATTTATAAACATAGCAGTTTCTCTGAAACTGCTATGTTTATAAAAAAAATGGGTTAACCCTAGCTGGACCTGGCACCCAGACCACTTCATTAAGCTGAAGTGGTCTGGGTGCCTAGAGTGGTCCTTTAACTAAGCACAATTCTGCTAGATTTAATATATTAAAGGGATACTATAGTGCTCCTTTGAGCACCCCCTCCCTTGCGCTCCCCTCCTACACTGTAAAGGTTAGAAACCCTTACAGTACTTACCCAAATCTAGCGCCGATCTCCCTTGGTGCTTTGTCAGCGCTCCACCTCCTCCAACATCACCCAATGTGAGTCGCTAATGCACATGCACTACGAGCTCATTAGGCCCTCCCCGTAGGAAAGCATTTCTGCAATGCATTCCTATGGGGATTTCCTCATGCAGTGTGTGAGGACGTCCAGCATCAGTTTGGTGACCAAAAGTCGCCTAACAAGCAGGAAGTGTCTCTAGTGGCTGTCTGATTGACAGATAAAAGCTTATCTTTCTAAAATATATTTTCCGAACAATAAAATAATGGCAGCAAAAGAGATTATTTTAACTGAAAGAAAAAACAAGTTACTTTATGTTATTTTTTTGCAATAATAAACTATAAACGTTATTTCAATATTATCTCAATGGTTTTCTCATGGCTCTTTAATACTTTTTGTTAGTAGAAGTCTCATTTAAATACATGCATGCACACCAGACTTGTGCATTTTTTTTCTCAGTTTGGCAGAATTTTCGTCAATCAGAAGTAATTCGAGTTCTGTCTGTCTCAATCACCATATGACCAAATCATGAAACAAATGACATAGGCAACGGACGAGCCTTTTAATTTGTTTTGTGAATCTGCGTTTCCCTCGGGCACCCACAAAAAGTAAATTGACGGTTAGAGGATAGTCATTGAATCAAATAAATAAATACAAATAATTAATGAATAAATAAATCCGGGATCAGCAAGACTGAATGTTCAAAAGTTACTGAATGCTAAAAAAACAAAGGACAGAATGTGAATTGAACTTGAATGGTAAAATATCATTATATTCTGTTGGAGTTGAGTTGACCAATTTAAATCATAACTAGCTTCAATAAATATTTATATATATATATAACATATATATAATGGGTATATTTTGCGATACACCGATAGAGGCATTTTTGTGCGCTTTTGGTTCGTCCGAATCATATTTCCCAGCCCAAATTTGGGACTAAATTTAATTTGTCCAATCACATTTTTTTTCTGAAATGATTCGGAAACATCACATATTCTGCCATGCATAAATCTAAAGAACGCAATGAAAACTCCCCCCGGATTTATAGCAAGTTAATAATCACTGTTGTACTCACACAGTTCCTTGGGAAAAACTCCATTTATTGGCACAGCAATTACCAAGAAATCATGTTTCCACAACTCTACTAGAGTTCTCAGCTTGACGTGTCAATAAGCACAGGCAGGCATTATTTTTCAGATTTCATTTTGCATTTCTGTAGCACGCTAAGTAATAGAGCACATTATGGAACACAGCTTTTTAAAAGAACGCATGGGTTGTGATTCAAAAGAACAAAGACCCAGGGATCAGAAACCAAACACGGACTATAGAGTTTCCACCCTGTGGGTCTCGTCGGCATGGGTGTTGTAGAAGTCTTTCTGTTAGATTATAACTAACTACTAAACAAGTCAAGATTAAACTCTCCACAGATTTATTCAAATTCAAAAATGCAGGAAATCAGAAAAATTATTTCTTAGAGATCTGTGAAGACATGATTTGTCATAAGTAATGTGTCCATATAGGATTTTTCTCAAGATCCTACTTGAGATATGTATTGTGCAATTTGTGCAATTTGTGAATATTTATCTATCTATCTATCTATCTATGTATCATCTATCTAGCTATCTGAAAGTCAATGTTTCAGTTCATAAACATTTTCTCAGGACAATGTTTCCAAAGTTAAGTAACACTGACTTTTGATGGAATAAAGTTACAATAAAAATGTTATGTTTATAGAAAAAAGGGTTAACCCTAGGTGGACCTGACACCCAGACCACTTCATTGAGCAGAAGTGGTCTGGGTGCCTGTAGTGGTCCTCCCTTAAGGACACATGACATGTGTGACATGTCATGATTCCCTTTTATTCCAGAAGTTTGGTCCTTAAGGGGTTAAATAATGAAAATAAGTTTTTTTGTTTTTTTTATCCTCACACTTTTAGATTTAGTTCTGCAAGAAAGATGGTAATTTATTGAATACATCTCAAGAGGCAAATTTGAATTTTGTGATTCATTCGTTCATTTCTGTTAGTGTCCTATTATTTGTGTATTTATTATGCATGTATTAAATAAAAAATACCTTGAATTCCATGCTGCTCGAGGTCCTCTTTGCTTTGTTTCCCGGCACCATCTGCATCATCCGTGGTCCAATCAAATGCTTCTCATAGTGAAACAATTGATTGGACCGTTTCCTTGGCTCAAAGTGCATGTGCTTGCTCTGGACTGTAGAGGGAATATGGGAGGAGAGGAAGGCACATGGAGGCCTTTAATTCTGAAAAAAGGGATTAACTTTTGAAAATGGAGGGTAGCAGGAGCACAGGGAGGGAGGGGATCCTGAAGCTTCATATTGTAGGTGCTGATCCAGACCTAATTTTTGCACATAATGATATTAGGCAGCCAGGAACAGAGTGCAGGGGTGTAACTAGCCCATAGCACAAAAGTGAAAATAACTCTGTGCAGCATTTCAACCACACATATAGACATCTACCACCATGACCACTTCCAAAAGCAGAAATGATCGTTGTGGTTGTTGTATCCTTTTACGCTCCATGTCCCTCGGAAAAATATTTACCACAAAATATTCAGCCAAAGTCCATTTTTCTTCACTTTGTTACAAATGTCATAGATGTGCCCCAAGACACAACCTTATCTAATAAGAGTTTGTCTCCTATTTAGATTTCTGCCTTCAATTGTTCATAATTATTATGATTTAGCAAATAATAAATGTGTACTTTTTAACATAAAACTGAGTAATCGGTAGGTGTACACTCTAATTTATATGTTGCACATGCTTAAGATAATGATATTGGTCTCTGATAAATGCAGCAATATTGCGACACCTTTATAACATTTTTAAAGGAATTTCTCTCCAATATATTTCAGAACCTAGAAGCAGCCTCCTTGTCTGGAAACGAAAACAAGGCAAGGGTTATTTTTATTACGCTATCAATGTATCTTATAATCAGATTTAGAAATAAAATGATCCAAAAATGTATAATGTTCATAAAGTTATTTATACTCAGTTTAATATTTATGCTTACAATAAGCAGCTGGTGGCTCTCTTGAAGCTTGCTGTAAACATAGAAAGGAATATTCAGGAACTTTTGATCCTGGGAAGTAAATCTAATTGTGGACATATAAAATGCACCCAATTCTGTCAAGTCTTTCACAATCGCACATACTTAGAGAGAACCATGAAACTGAATTCTCTAGGAGCTATTGGGACAAAATGGCCTATATAATATGTGTTATTTTGGTATATTAGTTATATTCTAAGCTGCATTGTATGCCCTAAGAAAGATCCAGAGAATTAGTGCAAATTCAACATGTGTTTTACAGACACTTATTCTGGTGATATATACATGACCTTTGTTTAAATTGTTTATTAACACAGGGGGGAAGAACTAGCCTTTCTGTTGGAATGTCCAAGGTTATTGTGTAGTGTGATAAGAACAAAGGATAATTAGCTCAACCTAATTCACATCCCTCAGTCGGGTCTCAGGTCTCCCATACCACATGGGTATTGACAATTAAAGCATAATTTACGGCCTTCTATCTGTTCATATTCTTATTGCGGGTAAATCATTGTACATATATTTCATTAGTTGTGGTCTTTAAGAAAAGCTTGTAGCTCTAGAATAAAGTGATTCAACAAGTTGCCAGCAAGAAACCTATTGTTTTGTCTCTTTCTGAGGTCTTTGAATCCATGCAAGTGTAAGTCATAATGATCCACTAAAGAAGAATATTCCTTGAAGTGTATTGCCAGTGGAACAAGTTAGTTAGTATACTCTGTAACAGCCAGAACATACAATCACAGCATATTCTAGGTTGCCAGTGAGTCTGCTACCAAGAAAACGTAACCTAGGGGCTTAGTTGAACAATTAGCGGTGCAGGTTCAACAAAGAAAGCCATGGGCGATAGGAGGCGATAGGAGGCCTGAAGTGGTACAACTTTAGTGCCAGGGTCATACCGTCACAGCTATCATTCCTTATTAGATGAGCCCCAGGCAATAAGAGATAAGTTTCACCTAAGCATAAATCTTTATATATGGACTCCCATATCATCCTACAGCATAGAATGTAATAAAAAGTAGGCTTAATCAAGGAAAGCAAAGCTTTTATAATTTACGTAAATGTTGTTTGTTCTCCACATAACTGTAAATCCATTTGTTTGGTCAGACCACTACTCCATTCACTTCTCCATTGTATCACAATCAGCCAGACCCTAGCCTCAGAACCTAGTCAAACAACATTAAAAAGGGTGACGCCATTGGACGTAACATCACATATAGATCTAAGTGACCTAATGGGCACCTGTGAAGACCCCAACCCCTTAGTCTGACTCTACAACAAAACCATGAGAGACACCATAGAAAGCATTGCATCAACACGCACATGCACTGTCAAAACCCACAACAATTGATGGTTTGATAGCACCATAAGAAAAATGAGAAGAACAGGCTGTAAACTCGAGAGAAAGTGGCGCAGGACACATGATCCAGAGGATAAAACCGCTCTTACCAAACATTTAAATGAATATCAATTCAAGATAACTCAGAAAAAAATCTTAATTTTTATCACGCGAAATTGCACTCTCCCACAATACACTAAGGCAACTGTTTCGCACAGTAGAAAGGCTCTTCAAACCAGCATGCATGCATGTACCCAACAAGTTTTCTCAGGATAAGTGTGAAGCATTTGCGATCTTCTTCAGAGACAAGATTTCCTCAATCCGAGCCTCTATCACAGCAGGCCAAACAGTTACACACCAGAACCACTACAATTGAATGCCAGATTGCCCCAGTTTATGGTCCACTTTTACAAATGTGGATATAAAGGGAGTTAAAAGAACCATTCAAAAGTTACACCTTACTACATGTGACTTAGACCCTGCTCCAACTCAGCTCATATCTGGATGCATTGAAACACTCACCCCAGCCCTCACAAAAATAGTACAGTGTTCACTAAAAACTGGAGACTTCCCAAATCCTCTAAAAGAAGCTGTGGTAAAACCACTCATAAAGAAACCTTTATTAGACCCAGACTGCATGGCTAAGTACAGACCAGTATCCAACCTTCCATTTCTGGGGAAAATGATTTAAAAAGTAGTGGCCACTCAACTGGAGGCCCATCTATCAAGCTTGAATATATTTGATCCTTTCCAGTCAGGCTTCAGATGCCACCACTGCACTGAAACAGCGCTAGTCCGAGTGCTAAACGATCTCCTTGTGGCGAGAGACAAAGGTGATTACTCCATCCTAATCCTCTTGGATCTCTCAGCTGCATTTGACGCTATTGACCATAGGATTTTAATAGTATATAGTGAACTATTTAAGTTACTATATCTGTATTGATTTATACCATTTCATTTGCAAAATATATGATGTTGAAGCTGATTACGTAGCAAAATATAATTTCTGGAACTTCGATTAACCCCTCTGATATGCCTAAAATAAGCACAGAAGACCCAGAAAAAATGGATGCACTGTTAGCTAAAGATATATTTTTTAATTCAATTTGTTTTATATAATTAGTTAACATAGGCTTTCAAACACTATTAGCTACAAATTAAAATTGTATTTTTGTACGATATATAAATTTTATAAATTTTTCGAATAAATGAAAAAACTTGGGTTTTCAATCACTATTAGTTAAATATATAATTTATGTTTTATATATTATTATTATTATTATATATTTTATATATTTTTACATTTCTTTTGTTTTATATAATTATTTAACACATGCATCAAAGAACTATAAGCTAAATATATAATTTTTATTTTTACATGTTATTATATATGTTTTATGCATTTTTAAATTGTTTTCTTTAAATATTATTAAAATGTCGACTTTCACACCTGCATTTGCCTAAAACAGATATGACTCAATTTGCTATGATGTAATTTATTAAAAAATATTTTCTTTACACAGAGGGTAAGTTCTCCTGTTTTATTTAGAAATTGTTGATCATAAATCCAACCATGTTTCATAGGGTATAGTTTTATATCTTTAGTGCTAAGAGATCTCTCAGATATTTCTGTAGATTAAAAACACCAATGGAAGTTCTCTAATCTAGCCTTGAACCGATAGAAGAGACACCAATGGGAGTTGTCCACAAGTTGACTTGAACCACTTGCCAAAAATGAGGGGTAGCCGGAATATTTTCTAAGAATATTTTCTATTCTGATAAAATGTTAACTTGGCCTTATATGAGAAAAATGTTAGTAGGCCTTCAAATGTCTTTAGTTTTAATTATCAAAGTCTTTGTTACATGATATGTCAGCAGAATCATAAGACAGAAAAATAAACATTTAATGGATGAGTATATGGCCCCACTGAAATTATCCTATATGTCAAAGATATTATTATTATGATAACAAATATAGGTTTATTTTTCATTTCTTAAAGGTTAATGAAAATTAAGGCTCTGTATTTAATTTAAAGAAAATGTAATAAATGTCAAGCTATAAGCATTCTGTCTCAGATATTGAAAAAAAAAAAAAGGAACAGAAATTAAAATCAGAAAAAGGATATAATGCATCTAAATATAATAAATCTTCTATCGATTAAATAATTACTGCAGCCTAACTATTCCTCACTAATTAAGTAGAGCACCCGTCTTAAGTTTAAAATAAACTGTTTTGACGCTCTTTAAAATGGCAGTCGTGTAAAAAATTCAGAATTTTTAGTTACGACAAAAATTTTACAGGATGTGATTGGAAGCATTGAAGCGCAGCTCTTTTGTGCAGTTGTGTGGATATTGCATTACAATATATATAGATAAATCTGTATTTATAGCCTTTATCCTATATGTCAATTGGAGATAATATTGAAAAGGTTGCCAGAACGAATTTTTTTCTTTTGATAGCAGAATATATATAGTAACATTTAACTTGACACTCATCTCTTCAACAAAATGTGTATATTAAATACCTAGGTGCCAACCCGCATAAAAAATCCACAGCAAATGGGGTGCACTCAGAGGATTTCTAATCAGTGAAATAGTTTAATTGAATTCAGAAAAATACAGCAAAATACAGCATCCTGATCAACGTTTCAACCACTGAGGGTCTTACTCAAGACCCGGATTAGCATGAATCAACATTTTGACCCTGCCAGATTTTTATCAAGATGCCAAACAAAATGAAAAGAAAACCCCCCGGTATTTGTGCACTTAAGACCTGCACGTGGAGCAAGCTAGCCTCAGTCCCATACGCCGACACTTTGATCAGTGCTCTGAAGCATCAGGCGTCGGGACACTCCATCGAAGATCTCATCATGTTGCCATAGTGACTCTATGAATAATGAAATATAGTATGTCAGGGAATGTGTGAAACTGTAACCATACAAAGAGGACGCACCTTGAACATTATAGAATAGGTATAAACCAAAACAGAAAAAGAGAGTGTGAATATATGACAAGCAAAACTAATCACCACCGAGCAGTCTATATATAGGAATATTAACCCATCAACAAAGAAAATAAAAGAGTAAACCAAAAATAATAAAAAATATAAAAAAGACCAGAACAATAAAGAGAATAAATCTGTGTTATTAAATATGAAACAATATATATTAGTGCCTGTGTAAATGAGAAGAAAACTGTGAAAATGTAAATAGAAAAGGAATAAATAAAGCAAAGATAAGAAGTAAGTAGGAAAAATGTGTATAAAAATGTAAAAAACATTATAACATCTTTACAACAAACAATATAGGTAAATAACTATAAGTGAATAATAATAATATAAGTGAATATATGAGGCAGCATTAGCCTGGGCAGCAATAGGTGACTGTGATTGGCTAAAAGTGTCCGGTGACCGCTTTTAGTCTATCAAAGCACCCATTCATGGTGTGATTTGTTATGACTAGAAGGAAGTGTGAAAATGTTGCTGTAGCCATACTTCCAGTAGAGACTGGGCTGTGGGTGGCCAAGGGCCCTTATTTAGTGTTAAACTACTAGAAAATAGCTTAACACAGAATGGACGGACAGTGCCAGAGGACTCCAATTCAATGAGGTCTGAGGTTATAAATCTCTTTAATCTTGCAAACTGAAAAGATTACGATATTTTAAAGCTAGAAAATACTTGAAAAAGATGGAATATTTGGGCCATTTACACAGATTTTCAATGATTATTTCTTCAAAGAGAAATTCTCTTCTTGCGCAGCTGCATTTTTAATCTTATAATGTCTATAATTATTATTATAATCCAAGCCGATTTAGACTGTGATCTCATTTGAGCAGCGCCCTCCCAGCCTTTTGTTCCTGTGAGTCCAACTTGTCTTTTTCAATTGTTTGTTTGTTCAACCATTGTGCAACCCTGCGGAATATTTGTGAGTTTTAAAAATAATAATACTTTTAGATCATTCTTTATATAATAAATAAGAGGTGATAGTAGATGTAATATGCTATAATTTATGCCACCAAAATGTGTTATAAAAAAGAGTGTTAGTATAGGAAACTAGTAAAAGTAATCAGTCTATATTGCAGGCACACTTACTTCAGGCTTCAGTGAGACTTGTGAATAACATGTTTAAAGATGTAGACAGTTACTTAGAATTTCGTTTATGGAGAAACATTTCAACAGGGCCATCTCTAATGTTATTGATACCCTGCTCAAATCTCTGCTTCTAGGCCCAATCAGCGTTCCTCCAATATGGATTTCTCTCAATTTTCTGCATTTCTACAGTCCCACTTCCCCTGTACTATCACAGCACTAACTTCAGTTACATTATCATTGCAGTTACACCACATCACTTCGTTTTGGTAAATACCATTCCCCACCATCAGCTGCATCATTTTCCTGTGGATGCACCCCTATAATATATCTTAGTATAGTCACCAGAAACGCTACAGCTTAATGTAATGGAATTGCTGTCTATACACTGTCTTAGCATTGTAAATACTGCCTTTTCAGAGAAAAGACAGAGTTTACACTGCTGTCTAGTAATACCTCTAAGTGCAGTCACTCAGACACCTCTAAGTGCAGGCACCGTATGCAACACCTATGTTCAGTATGTTCATGCTCTTCATGAAGACACTGAACGCTCCTGAAAGAGATGCATTGTTTCAATGGATCTCTATGAGAAGATGCTGATTGGTTCATTTTGTGTTTTGCGGTGCAATAGCCATAGCTTCCCGATGTTTTTCTAAGAGAAAGCATTCAATTGGCTAAGATCATCAAAGATAATGATCTCATCCATGGATAGATATGTGTCTCCCTACCTGTCTGCTGCAGCTGCTGTGAGTTTAATGCCAATAGAGGAATATTGTGTGGACCCAGCTACAAGCTACATATGTGATATTAGTTCAAATTCACAATGGGAGAGCAACTGACACACCGTGACTTTTTGTGCTTATAACTCCTCAATTATTTGTCAGTTTGTATTTGGATATGCACTCTTTATCTTGGACTTGGCTACAAAAAACAGGGGAGAAATAAAAGCAGAGACAATGGGAAAACGGGGGGCTGCTTTGCCCTCCCCCTCTCCCGGTGAGTTCATGGGTCCTGATCAACTGTCCCTTCTGCCCTGCCTTAACCCCTTAATGACCAAACTTCTGGAATAAAAGGGAATCATGACATGTCACACATGTCATGTGTCCTTAAGGGGTTAATGAAGGATTTGCATTTTACACAGACTTGCTGTCATCAAAGCAGTCACTAGGACAGGGATAAGCAACCTTCGGCACTCCAGATGTTGAGGACTACATCCCCCATAATGCTCTTACACCCATAATGCTGGCAAAGCATCACGGGAGGTGTTGTCCAAAACTTCTGGAGTGCCGAAGGTTGCCTATGCCTGCACTAGGATATAATGGAGCCTGATTCTTAAATAAGTTATTTCTTGCACCCTTACATATAGAATATTCTATCACGTGACTCCTCACATCTCCCTTTTTATCCCTTTTAGAAAATAACCACTTCAAAGGGCCTTATGTTCCTTAAAGCAACAGTGTATGATAAAAGTATTTAGGTATTATAAGATGTGCATATGGTCAATGTTAGATAAGAAAGGAAAAAAATCTGTCCTAGTGGGTAGGTGAGGTTAGTATAAAACTTAACTTTAAAATAATAAGTCAACATAAACTAAATAAACCAGATTGAATAGACAAGGGATGACAACATACTCAAAAAATGAAATAAAATCTAAATAGGTAATACATACATCTTATGTGGTCAATATTATGTTCCTGGCAGGTGTAATTATGTGTTTTATGTGTATATTTCATGTGCAGTGGCATTTTGGGTATTTACGAGGGTACATCATTGGAATGGCTGATGTGTCCAAATTTACACCAAGTTCCTTGTACATGTCTGGGCTCTGTTGCAGGTTAATTAGAGTGCTTTTCGGGGTTCAATAGCATATGATTAGATTATGTAATATTTTGTATAATTTATAACTCACCCGATCTTTATCATTTGTATGACTTATAACCAAGCAGGTAACTTGAAATGTCAGCAGACCTGAAACAGCACAGCTTTTGTTTTTTGCATTTTTTACAAAGAAACATTTACAATGTTAATTTAGACAATTTTGCATTTGATGACACTGATAGGTAGATCTTATCATGTTTTTTTCCACTTAATATGGAAAACCAAATAAGCAATATAACATTTAAGATCATATTAACTGTGCCACGTTTTATAACAAGACAAAGTTAAAGTATCCATATAATAATAATAATAAAGTTCAGTATGTTATTTACATCTTAAGTAGTTGTTCTTAATTAGGCTGTAAATGTGTTTGAATATTCCATTTTATAATGGAAAAATTCTAAGCCTCTATTAACATTTTCAATTTCAAAGGTCAAACTATTAAATAGCATTGTGAAGGGCTGATAAGCTAGTTTTATTGATGCTGTATTCTGTAAGAGCCAACATGTTTTTCAAAGACGAGTTGAGTGCACATAAAACTAGGCAAACATGCAGAATAAAAATGACAAACAGTTGATCATTAACATGGAAAATATGGAAAATAAATATTACAGAACAAGATGGTTGCACAAGTTATGTACTGAACTTCCCAATCCCTGCACAGACCGAATATGCATCGAATATTTTCTTCATCAGATTCTGTTCTGTTCCATTTCCCAAAAATTTACTACTTTAAATTATGATTGTGTTTTACTCTGAAGAATACCAACAGACTAAATAAAACAGTTGATTTAAATACTTAGGCATTACAGAAATTCTTAAATATTTGAGGTTTAATCTGATTTTACCAGGTAAGTCGAGGAGGCGGCTTTATTCCTTTTAGCTTGGAGTTTCTTTGCTCTTTTGCATTTTTTAAACTTTCATTTTATTCATAAAAGTCACACTTTAATTGCTGGTGAAATTATCCGTGCCAAATTCTCTCTCTCCCTCATACTCTCTAATGTCGCCTCTGTGTCCAAATATGGTTTAGTATATAGGCATTATTTACTTAAAATCACTTCAGACATTGACAGCCATTAACCTAAGATTTCCACAGTATTTCTCTAACACGTTACTTTCAAAAACAAGTGCAGCACTGCTGTGTGCATAGGTATCTACTAGATTTGAGCACTGGGACTTTAATAGGACCCTTACATGCAATGTAGTCAGGGTGGGAAGATATATATAAGTCTTCCCTATTACAGCCCAGGTCCCCATTAGTTTCCAAGAAAGTCACCCTAGTGTATCTAAAAGGTAATAAACAGAAGGGTGTCTGAAAGAAAACTGTATTTAAATATGTTTTGTGATAGTGTGTATGTGTGTGAATATGTGTGTGTGTATGTGTCTGTGGCTACAAGTTAAAAAAACAAAAAAACAGAAGAATAATGCTCCAATTGAGGGTTACATTAAACCATTTACTGTAATATTCTAAACAAAAAAAAAAGATTGGCCATTCTGTTAAACATTTGAGTCTGATCTATAAGAGCTCAGAGAATGCACAAAAATATACTACAGGGTACAAGGAGGGTCCTGCTAGCGAGGTCTCCTTATTGTGAGTAGCTAACCTGCAGTTCTACATTCTCTCCCACATGTAATGTTCTGCTGGTCAGCCTTGTACAACCTTCGTGTTCACTGACTGAGTTTCTCAATCCAATTTTGTCTTTAAATCTGTCAATCTGGTTAAACTGGAGTGCATGCACTAAGCACTTTGAATCCGCCAAAAAGTGCAATATAAGTAGGTTTAATTCAAGCATTCATTAAGTCATTAATTGGTATCCTCATTTTTGTCTTCCTGCTATAGCTTTATAGTAAAGGAACCCTATAGTCACTAGAATCACTAAAACTGGCTTTTCAGAAAAAAAAGGTAGTATTTACATTGTTCCCTAATAACACCTCTAGGTGCTGGCACTCAGACAATCACTAGAGGTCTTTGCAAGACCTACATTCAGAGTCTCAATGTTAAGCAGCGTTGAATGAATACATCACTATGAGGAGATACTGATTGGTGCAGCACAGTGTTTTGCCTCGTATGCACATTAGCTTACAGATGCTTCCATATGGGGAAGCATTGGGTTGGCTCAGATAATGAGATCATCAGTCTTGATGACCTCAGCTAGGGAGGCAGGCCAGAAGTAAGAACCGCAGCGCGGCAAGGGAAAAAAGGTAATTAACCCTTAACAACGTTAGGAAATGTAATTACAAGCAAAGTATAATGAGCTTTAATGACACGTCCTGCAGATTTTTATGGCGAGAAGAATAAAAAAACCAGCAAACATCAGGAAGTCCCACATATTATTATGACATTTAAAAAGTGCAACCTTTATTTGATCCCTATCTGTAAAAAAATAAATAAAAAAAAAATAAAAAAATTAATTCTTGTTTATAAAGAAACTAGGAAAAAAAACAAAAAACAAAACAAAAACTACAATATAATCAAATTAAAGTATTTTCTTTACATAATTCACTGGGAATAGGAACATTTTAGTAAAGACATAAAGCCATTTAAAGTGTTTACATTCTCATCTATATGTTTAATAATACGTGAAAAAGATAACAGTTGTCTAGCAGGGTGTGTTTACATGGAAATTCATAAGCCTCAAGCCATTATCTATAATTGTACTGTATATATATAAAAAAACATCAATTCATGCTGAGCAACGAGCTTTCTTGATATATTTTCCTATGGTGCGCATTTATTACATTATTTATAGAGTGAGTACTCATTCACAATGATAAAAAATGCTATTCTGTATGTATAAAATAATGTTAACCAGAAAAAATTAAAAAAGCTGTTTAATAGAGTCAAATTTCTGTTAGTTATAATTGCATAGAAAAAAAAGATGAATATACAGGAAGTCAAAACCATGGTTCATATACTAAGATGCATATCGGAGAATAACTGATTCATTCTAGATTAAATAAAAAAGATGCCAAAGGCATTAAGCACTATGGCATATTTGTATGGTGGCAATAGAGGGTTGATATGTCCTGTTGGTACAGTGAAGGAAAGTTTAGTGAGAGTTCATGACCCCTGGTTAGGTTGTTGGACAGAGTGGGGCAAGTAGCTGGGCAGATTTAGTGACACAGCTGTTGCTGGACACAAGAGCTGACTGAGGATTGGTTGCTGGCCGCAAGCCAGCGAAGCGCAGGAAGCCAGGTAAAAATAAAAGGGGGCAGCGCGAGCAAAACCCCTGTCAGCTGTTTGCAGAACAGGAGAAGCACGGACGGACCCCCAGTACCTCACCTGTTCCAACCGCAACATGTCCTCTGAAGACCAGAGGTACCGTCTGGAAGAAATCCTGAGATCGCCTGGAGGGGAATTCTGGTTGAGAGACTGTGCGGTACAACCGGAGAAGAGTACCACCAGCTGAATAAAGAGAATGCACGCCGGTGAAAAAATTGGCTCTAGAAGTTAAAGACACAGCTCCTGGAAAGAAGAGAAGGTGTAAAAGAAGCCTGCCCTCCTCCCCTGTACCTCTTGTGGGTTAGGGTAGAGTAGAGGGCCGGGCTGTAGACACCCTGGCGAGGATTGAAGAAAGTTCGGATGATGGGAGTGAGTGTCATCTGGACGACATGCCAGCCCTAGAAGAATGGAGGTGCAAGGCAGAGCTGGTACTTCAGGCGGTGAGTATGAACGCAGCTCTGCTGAACTGGTTAAGATTAGTGAGATGTTAGCAGCGGTGACTGGACTGATAAAGGTTTTTGCAGAAAAAAGTCCAGCTCAGGCTTGGGGTAGTGGGAGTATTAGTTCTAAAAAAGAAGGATTTATTCACAAATATTGTAAGAAAGAAGCTCTGCCAAGTGAAAGTTCACTGTTAGGTTTTCACTTTCCAGCTCATGCAAAATAAAACATTTGAAAAGGTGAATATGTTGATTTGCTGTCGTTTTTGCCTTCAGCAAAAGATTTTCACAGAGCAGAGAGTCACAAGGATGAGGAAAAGCGTAGATTGATCCCACGTAATTTGAATAACTGGCTGCAAGCATTTTGTATTTTCTCAGCCGTACTGGGAGAAAAGAAGCCAAAATTATGTAGTGGGCTTTTCCAAAATGTAGAAGTTATATTAGAGGCTTTTAAGAATTTTGGCGTGGCTTAACTATGATGAACTTTTCAGACAAAAACTGGCTGTCCACTCTTCTCTGAAATGGGGAATGAAGGATTTTGGTCTTTGGCTGAATCTGATGCTGCCTCAGAGATGGTCGGTTAAACCAGAGACTAATGTCGGCACTTCTAGCACAGTATGAATGATGAAAAAAGGCCTATGTTGGACATTTAATGAAGGGCATTGTAAATGGCCCAGTATGTGTAGGTTTAAGCATGAGTGCTCATACTGTGGCAGAAATCATTCAGCCTTTCGCTGCTTTAAAAGAATTGCAGCAGGATCCAGTCAGGGAAAAGTCCAGTTTGAAAAAGGCATGGACGCCAGTGCAGCTGGAAAGGCTGCGTCCTTATCTTCAGGCATACCCAAACAGGGAGAGAGCTAAGTTGTTGCTTCAAGGTTTTGCAGAAGGTTTTAAGATTCCAATGTTTTCCGGTTCTTGCAGGATGTTGAATCTGTCAGCAGGAAATTGCAAAATGAGTTAAACTTGGGTAGAATAGCGGGTCCTTTTGACTGCCCTCCTTTTGATAATTTTCGCCATTCCCCTTTAGGTTTAATTTCTAAGAAAGAGCCAGGGTCGTTCAGGCTAATTCCCCATTTATCTTACCCCTCTGGTGCGTCATTAAACGACGAATTTGACAAGGATACGTGCTCAGTGTCCTATGCATATTTTGATGATGCACTCAGATGGGTACGTGAATTTGGACCGGGTGCACTGATGGCTAAAGTGGACATTGAGTCAGCCTTTAGGCTATTGCCAGTGCATCCAGAAGGTTTCAATTCATCGGGTTTTTCATTCATTGGCAAGTTTTATTTTGATAAATGTTTACCGATAGGTTGCTCCATTTCCTATTTTTATTTTGAAGCCTTTTCTTTATTCTCGGAATGGGTTGTTAATGTTGAGACCGGGTTATATTCTATTGTACATTATCTGGATGATTTTTTGTTCATTCGTCCTAGTTCCAGTTCAGAATGTGTTATGTTGTTAGAGTTTTTCTGTAATTTAGCCGAATGGTTTGGTATTCCGTTAGCAGTGGAGAAGACACTGGAGCCATTGACATGTCTTCAGTTCTTAGGGATAACAATTGACTCTGTTGCCTTTCAATGTAAACTGCCGGCAGAAAAGATTTCTAAGCTCAAAGAAAAGTTTGGTTTCTTTTAAGCAAGCAAAAAAGCAATGGTAAAGCAGTTTCAGTCGTTATTAGGCCTATCAGCATTTGTAGGTCATATTATGCCTATAAGAATAATTTTTTGTAGGCGAATGGCTTTGACTTGTGCAAAACAAAAATCGGTTCACTGTTTCGCAAGGATTTCTGCAGAAATTAATAAAGATTTGAAAGTGTGGGATCAATTCCTACAAGAATGCAATGGCTGTTCATTCCTGCAAATGGAATTTCAGGATAATGAAGCTTTAGAATTATTTGTGGATGCTGCAGGGTCAGTTGATTTTTGCATATTCTGGAACAAAAAATGGGCTTTTGCGTAGTGGCCAGATGAATGGGTGGAACAAGGGTTAACCAAGAATTTAACTCTGCTGGAACTGTTAACAATTGTATCAGCAATTTTGGTATGGGGCGAGGGACTGCAGAATAAACGGATTTTGTTCCACTGTGACAATAAGTCGGTGGTACAGGTCATTAATTCCATGCATTCTAAATGTTGCTTTGTTATTAATTTGTTGCAAAATCTAGTATTGTTATGTTTAAAACATAATATTTGGGTGAAGGCTATGCATATTCCGGGTATTGAGAATAAAATAGCTGATGCTTTTTCTCGTTTTCAGCTCAGCGCTTTCAGGAGTTTAGTGAGTTTAGTGCCGGACGCAGAGGAAGAGAGCGTGGAATTGCCAAAATGCCTTTGGCAATTAATCTGGGAAGAGCCGGGCAATTTCTCATGAAATCACTTCCACAGGGCACGTGGAGTGCATATGTGTCAGCATGGAATGAATGGATTAAATTCCATGAACTAATCCGAGTTGATCCAGTAGATAGTAATATAGAAGCTGTCTTCTCTTTTGTGGTTCAATGTATTAACAAAAGTATGTCAAAATATGCCATCTTCAGACGCTTAGCAGGTGTAATATATTTTTTGCAACTTTTAGGTAAGCCAGTAATAGCGAATGCATTTGTGATTAAACAGTTGTTAAAAGGTTCTTTTAAAGGGTTCGAGTTGCTGACGTTAGGCGGCCCATAACTTATTCAGTGTTAGGAGATTTGCTTGATGTTTTAAACATGGTTTGTTATTCACAATTCGAAGTATATTTGTTTTCAGCAGCCTTTTCTTTAGGCCTTTTGCAGCATTTAGGATCAGTGAGTTGGTTTCTTTCAGTAGATTCAGACTGTCAAGCTTACAGTTTAGGAATGTGATTATAAGGTATTCACAGGTAGATATGTGGTTGCAATCTTCAGAAACCGATCAGATGGGTAAAGGCTGATGGATTCATGTGTCAAGTATCAAGGAAGGTAGAGTTTGCCCTGTGGAGACATTGCGTGCTTATTTAGCTGTCCGCCCTGCTGGTGAATATCTCAGGCTCTCCTCTAATACGTTTTCAATTCCAGAGGGTTTTGCAGTTATGTTTCGAAATGCTTGGTTATAAAGGCAAATTGGGGCAGCAACTGAAGCGGCAAAATTAGGTTTTGGAGCAGATGCAATTAAGAAGATGGGGAGGTGGGAGTTAAACTGTTTTAAGTTATATGTGCGAAATGACATGACGTAATGTTTGTTTTTCCTCCTTTCACTCTTTCATTATTTTCTTTATGTATCGTAACAAATGTTTGGGTTGTAGGTCATTCTTTTGTAAAACGGGCCATGCAAAGAGCAGGAGCAAGGATATACGGACTGAATTTGGGCTTCAATCGTGATGACGTGGATATATCTTGGAAAGGTGTAGGTGGTCTGCGAATTCATCAGTTAATGGAGCTCACATTAGAGTGCTCATTGACTTGGCCTGCTCCAGATATTTTAATAATTCATATGGGGGGTAATGATATAGGTTGTTAAATCCGTGCAGTTATTACGTAAGGTTAAAAAATTTTGTTTTGAATTGAGATAGTTATTTCCTTACACCATTCTAGTTTGGTCAGAGATGGTCCAGCGCTGGCGATGGTTAGTGAACCCTGAGTTAAAAGCGCCGGAAAGGGTGCGTAGAAAGTTGAATTTGACAATGTCAAGATTTTCGCCATGGCTGAGCGGGTTTTCATACCGGCATTTAGAATTAGATCAGAATGAACAAGGCCTGTTTAGTACATGCAGGTTCATTTGTCAAATATCAGTCTGAATATTTTTAATCTGGATCTGCAAAACATGATAGAAAGGGACTTGGCTGTGGGGGGCCTCAGCTGGGGTAGTTCTACCTCAGCTGAGGCAGTTGGGCAAAGTCATCCTCAGGTTCAAGTTCTGAGGAAGGATATGTGTTAAATGGTTGTATATAAAAGGCGGTCAGGTTAGCTATGACTGACTGGCAATTAAGTGATGGTGAAAGTTAAAAGTTTTGGATGTAAAGTGAAAAAGTTTATGTAAATATGTTACCGTTATTAAGTTATGGTGGTATGCCCCCTTTCAAGCTTTAAATAAACACCACGGCCTAGCCCATTGAAAAAAAATAAAACAAACTGTGTCTGTGTTTATTGTGTGGTCTAAGTTATTTATGTGAAATATTGCCTACCATACATAAAGGGAGGCAGGTGGCTGCTGTGAGTGGAGGGCACCATGTTTGAAACAAAGTAAAAAAAAATAATATATATACATCCTGCTTTCAACTCAGCTTTGCTGGCTTAGGTTTATGGCTAGTAGGGTTATTCGCTTAAATTAGACTTTTCTGGAATTTAAAATTGGTTTCTCCACCTGTAAGCAGTGACTGGTACACCTCAGGTAGGAAGTCACGGGGCTGTGGTGGTTATGGCACTTTGAGTGTTCCTTTAATAAACAATAGACCTCTGACTAATTATGGGTATAATTTGATATATAAATAGTACATAGAAAATAATAGTGGTATAAAGAAATTATTTTTTATTCTCACATTTGGGATTATTTACTAAACCAAGGAATTGTCCCGTCAATTGTGCATTTTAGGACAAAATAGGTGAGCTAAAAAAAGTTGAGTTTGAGACTGTTCTCAGTTTGGATTTTCTTACCTAAAATTTTCAGTTTTCGATTTGATTTGTGATTCCTCACACGTACGGTGATAAGCTCCATTGTGTCAACCTTTCTCCCTGGACGGTGTCCTCACATCAGGACTGGACAACCTATAAAGTGTGCAGGGATAATTTAATTTATGGCCAAACCTTCAATTATTGGAGATGGGTTGGTTTGCTAGGTGACATTCATGTTCTTTGATGTTGTATACATTTATTGACATATTTGTAAATAGAAAACACAAGTTTCAATATAAACAAACACCAAACAAAAAACAGACTATATTCAAGAACATTTTGTAGACGAAGGTCAACGAAAAAGCCTGATTACCTAATTTACCAATTTCTAGCCCCTAATCCCAAAGATTAATGCTTAAGAAAGCAGGGAAATCCAGCATAAGGTGTGCGTGTGTCTATTTTTCAGGAGTCAGAAACGGAAATAAGTCTTCGAAGAGACCAGTCTACTCACAGTTGATTTCAAGGTTCTAGCTGCAAATGGACTTTTCTTACAGCCAGATACATAGATGCACTAGCAATTCTGTTGTATAGCTTTATATTAGATGTAATTTATGGTTAGTCAGTTTACATGTAATTGCTGAAAATTAAAGCTTTGTTTGCAATATATTATCCAGAGGATTTGCAAAGTAACAAAAGAAATACCTGTCGATCAGTAGAGATTGTTATCGTTTTGCTTCAGAACAGCTTAAATTCTTCGTGGAAATATGTCATGTACGTCCTGAACTGTGTGCAATTGAATATTGCTTCAATTATTATTATTTTTTTTCAAAGTGGCTGTTTAGTTTTCACTGAGGCCTATATCTAGGGTTTATTGAGGTCATAGAAGGTCTATAACTTTATTGCAGTGTACATGGAATTATTGGCATTATGTAGGTGGAAATTTAGATTTGAGGATCTGGGAACATTATGTCTGTTGTGTTGTGTTTTTGCACCAGAGAGTACATATGGCTCTGTACAATTTTCCTTTACTGGTGTACAATCAAACAGAACAATCAATGACCCAATAATTCCCATGTCTACCCATATCATTACTGATCCACCTCATAATTGCAAATCCCCCACCATGAAGGGCTATTTTGGCCAACAAGATAATGTTGCTTATTTGTAGAATGTAGAGTTAAAGATGAACTATCAAACCATTTTATGGGTCTAAGATTTGTGCTCCTTACAGTATTGCCATGTTCTTAGATAGAAAGGGATACTGGATGGAAGCCCTCCCATCAATTCCAGCTTTGCGACGTTTTTGTTCATACTCACAATGTACATTAAGATAACAATTTCATGATAAAACCAGGTCACAGAAAAGTTGATTCAATTGTGTGTTAATTTAAAATACAGAATTTTTGTGCTATTTAAAAATTATTCTGGGAAGTGTTTGCATATCCCTGACTGTAAGCTTCAACTTGTCATCACTGTTTCTATTTGTCGATACACTCTGCCCACATGTGGATATTCTGTCAACATGAAATAATTTAGCAGTTTTTGTGACCGATGCAACTGTAATTTGCACACTGACATTTCAACTTTTCTTAACAGCTTCATATTGGATTGAAAACCATATATCAAAATGCTAATTGACCCAAGTCTTTTTCAATGGACACACCATTCTGATTGGTAACCAACCTAATATGACTCACCATTACAGCTACATCTTGATTTGTGGTTTAGTTAGAAAATTTTCATGTGTTTTTTCCAATGTATGCTCTTCATGGTTGCCATTGACATATTCCTGATTATAAATTTAATTTGTATAAATATGCATACACTTACTCTCTATTTCACATTAATTTAACATACATGGCATATTATTTTTATCTCAATATAAATCGGGACTCCAAACTCAAACTTACAGAATACTTTCATAAGTTATTTAATTAATTTAAATTTCTCTTATATTCTCTGGCAGTACACTCTCGGTTATACAAAGCGATAATAAAAATGGCAACTCAATTAAATGTTGGTATATTTGCCATTAAATAAATTCTTGTGAATTTAATTCTACCATCGCCATATTGCACAATAACTGCTGATAATAATGTGAAAGTTATGACACTGACATTTGATAATATTATCCAAAATCAGGGCTACCAACAGAATCTTAGGATCCTTTACAAAACCACACAAAACATGCTCCCACACAAACACAGATCTACAAACACACATGCACACACATAGAAACACACACATGCACATACACACACACACACACACACACACACACACATACTTTTAAACAAACATATAGCATATAAAGTGATACATACTCCCAGACTTTAAGTCTTTTAGCTGCACTATATCTTTATATATTATTTTAACCTCCACCTGTTTTTCTAGAGCAACATGGTGGCATCCTTGCTGTTTGTTGGGAGCATGCCGGAGCAACTTTAACGTTGCACTCCAATGTAAACTCTTGATTGCGATTGTACCAGTTATAAGTGATATAACATTAAGTCCACGCAGCACTGCTTGTTGTTGAACCTTTCTTTTCCAGCTTTTCCGGGTTCTCCAGTTAGGGCAAATACAAGGAATTTTTAATCACTCTAGTCAGTAATTTACAGAACTGCTATTGTACTTAATCATACACATTACCTGGGACTTTGTAAACAATAATTTCAAATCAATACACAACAGGCCTTTGTACAAAAGACATGTAAGTAAGGAATCAAAATCACATGTTTGCAATTTCCATCTCTGGAATAGTGGATGGAAAATGCTCAGAGTTCTAAAGAACAGGCTAAACGATTAATATAAAATAATATGTTTTTGTAAAATTAAAAACAAATACGTTTCAGGACATGATTAATACTAAAAGTACGCAATACTATGCTGCATACAAACACCCCTACTATTCTATTTCTATAACTTGCTTAAAGGGACACTCCATTGCCCAAATGCAAAATAAATAAAAATCACTATGCCCCAAATGAAAACGTGCATGTATTTAATTGTGTATGTTTCATTGGTGATATATCTAGAATCAGCTTGCAGAACCTGCAGATCTTTTGTCTGCTGCCTTTGCAAGCTCTCCCATTCTAACCCCGCCCAGATTTTCTGGGGCTGTCCAATCACAGACTTCCCAATGTAGCTCAATGAGAAGTCTTTGTAAGTCAGGTGCTCTGAGCAATTTCTGCCTCTTGAGGTCAGCTGCTCTGAGCTAACAAAACCAGGAAGTAACATTATCTGTTATCTGCTTAAAAGCCAAGGGGGTGTAACAAGATTGATTTATAAAAGTGTCAATTTGTATTGAAAACTGCACTTTTTGCAACTGAAAAAAGAAGACACACTCTTCACACATAAAGCTTTTCAGCAAGCTAAAGTTGTTTAGGGTTCTAGAGTGACCCTTTAAATAAGACTGTAACCAGTCAGTGATACATATATGAGAAAAAGGCCCACCTCAACGTATGAAATATATGAAATGATATCACAGAATAAAAAAGCAGACATCGATATTGTTATAGAGGTGTCTGGATGTATTTTATGCCCAATGCATTACTCAACCCATATGGAGTCCCCAGCCATCAGTGCTAGAGTATAAGAGCAAGGTGGTAAGTATGCGGACATTACATTGTATAATCATTCTGAGAAACTGATACAAATGTTTTACACATTAGTTGATCAAAATTGTTTGCACTATTTTTGTTACTAAAACTGTGCATCTTTTTTTCCAAACAAGCATTCTTCAGCAAACAGTGATAAGTGCACAGATTTCAGTGTCTTTAAAACATTCTTCTAGTGTTAAGAATTTCCAAATGCTTTAGATGTGTTATAACATACAGTTAAGACAACTGATTGTAGATCAAATTTATAGATACATACACAGTGTAATAAATCCCTGAGTGTGTCAGTCTAATTTTTTAGTTACATAGATTAAGCAAATAGGATCAACAATGCTACTTGGACTGAACATGTGTATACAATATGCTAATAGGTAAAATACTAACAGTCAGATGCAGTAACTAAGACAAAAATTAGTTAATCCTTATTCATCCTTATTCATTTCTCAGTGATCATAGAATACAAACTGTCAGGCACGTCCATGTCTACAATAATAGACCTCATAGAAGATTAAGCAAGCGTTAACTGGACATGTGTTAATTATATGGTTAAGTTAAAAACCACTGGACTATGCATCAGTATATAGTGGCTGCACCCTCAAACAAATGTGTAGCAAACAAATGTGTAGCAAACAAATGAAAACTTGTAGGTACAGCAAACATAGAAAGCAGGTATAGAAGGGTTGCTGCTAGACAAGCCTACAGTGGCCACAGGGGCTATGTGGAACCACATTCATGCCAAAGCACAGCGCTCTACCGGGCCTGTGTGAGAGCCTGCATCTGTATTCCACAGACTCTGGTCCTCTCAGGGACCTTTTCCTTCCCCTGACCGGGGTATGCTGGGGTTCTGCATGTTGTAGGCCAGATGTGGCGTGTGATCCTCCGCACACGTGGGTGGTGCTGTAAAGCTGTGCCTTGTGTGGCTTTCAGCCTTGGAAGGCGAGCGGCAGTGTTGGGAGGCATGCTAATGGCAGAAACCCCTTGCGGGAGCTTGCTATTCCGCATCAGCACACCTGCCTCGTGAACCTCCTGGTGCCATGGCAATTCGGCTCTGTGACGTGCTTGAATCCGCGATCAGAAGGACTGGAAAAATGCATCAAGTCGGAGCAGGATGCTTGCTGTAGGGCTACTGAAAGGCCCCTAAGGTGAGCTCAGGCCTTGTCCGGACAGTGAAAGGGATGCCACCATCTTTGGTGCAGGTCCCTCCGGTGTGCTGCAATGGAATGCAGGATGAAGGGTGACAGCACTGCCCAATTGACCCCCGCCAATCCAGAGGGGGTGGGGGGGGGAGGGTAGGAGGGCAGCTTCGACAGGTTATCGGAGAGGAGTCCAGGAAGATTGGCCACATCTCCCCTGTTCCCTCCTTTGTAGTCCGCAGCAGGGCACCTTGGGTCTCCAACATCATGCCGCCTTGAGTAAGGTGTTGATGTGTACAGGAATATACCCCCGACTTTTGAGGCAGCTAATGTGAGGTAAAGTCACTCAATAGCAGGGGCAAATGGCCCAAAATCAGCCCAGGACATGGGATCCCAGGCACCACATGTTTACTTTCCTCTGTGGCTTGACTTTACCCACATACTTTATTTGTATTAACCAAATACTAAAGCATGTAACATCATGGTTGATAAATAAACAAACAAAGTGTACACTCAGAACTGTTGATTAGGCCCATTGTGACTTAACAAGTCCTCCTTACCCCCTTCTGTACATTTGAGGATAGGATCCCTTGAATTAAAGCTGTGCCAGTTGTGTGGCTGTGTGGCAGTCTCCAGATACTTTCTGTCTTCAAAATGACCTATATTTTTAACATTCACAGTGTACACTGCTTTCACCATGTATATACACGGTAAGTTGAAACACATTTAAGGATACAGTGGTATATATCAGATGCTACTGCTATAAATACACAAAGTAACTTCTTTAAAAAAGTTACTTTTGCATCACACATCACTTTTTTTTTAGGTCTATCTAAATGCATTTCAGCTAAGACTCTGTCCTGGTGCTGTAAGATATTGTTAGCATCAGAAGCTCTGTAACTGTCAAGAATAATCTATTCCTATTGTATGATGTTTTGGAATGTAATGCAATCTGCTGACCATGTAGACGTCATGTTAACTGTGGTCCAGTGCTGCTGAATCATCGGTTTCTCTTGTATTCCTGGTCCTGTCATGCCTTTTCCACATTATTACTGTAGTCCTACCAAATTTGCCAAGTTTTCATTAATTCCTAATCATTCGATTCTGTCTAGTAATTACTAATTTTGTTATCTAGCAGTCTTTGCAAGTTCTATTCCTTTCATCAAACCAAATATAGTCTACTTTCTGCTCCTGTCTTTCTGTACAGCAGGTGTTTTAACAGGCTCCAAAGTCCTAGCAAATCAAAAGATCAACTCGAGAACAATGGTGGCTAACAAGAAAAAGTCCCAAGTGGCATCCCTTTATCTATATAGCGGAGCTTAAATGACAGAAAATATCAAATAAAAACACAGACCAAACATAGATACAATTTTATCTAGAATGTAAGCTCATTGAGCAGGGCCCTCCACCTCTCTGTTCCTGTACGTCCAGTTGTCTGGTTACAATTACATGTCTGTTAGTCCACCCATTGTACAGCGCTACGGAATCTGATGGCGCTATATAAATAATAAAATAATAATAATAATAATCTAGTGATTACATCAATCACTAATCACTGATTAAACAAATATTATTATCTCTCTGTCTATATATATATATATATATGATGAAATTGGTATTTTGTTAAACTTTTTTTTTTTATTGGACTAAAAGAATTTTGGAATTACAAGCTTTCACAAGTCTAAAATCTCCAGTCCATTTCACTGGACTAATAAGCTACAATATATAAATATGTATAGTACTGATCCTGATGAAAGCCACTGACGATGGCTGAAACGTTGATTCTAATTGAGATTATGTTTTAACAAGATATGGAATAAAGAAAGAAAACTTTTATACAAGAAAAAGACCGTGAGTGCAAGTCTTCATTTACTATTTTTTGATATTTGGCTTTGGCTGGAATGCACCCGGCATTTGCACAATTTGAAAGAGTGTGTGCGGGGATAAAAAAGGAACATTATATATATATATATGTTGTAGCTTATTAGTCCAGTGAAATGGACTGGAGATTTCAGACTTGAGAAAGCTTGTAATTCCAAAATTATTTTAGTTCAATAAAAAAAAGTTTAACAAAATACCAATTTCATTTGTTATTTTACATCTCTCTCTCTCTCTCTCTCTCTATATATATATATATATATATATACTCTGTCTAGACAAAAAAAAAAGTTGCCACCAAAAAAAAAAGGTCACACACTCTAATATTTTGTTGGACTGCCTTTAGCTTTGATTACGGCGCCCATTTGCTGTGGCATTGTTCATTGTTTTAATTGCTGCAATGTCACAAAATTTATTTCCATCCAGTGTTGCATTAATTTTTCACCAAGATCTTGTATTGATGCTGGGAGAGTCGGACCACTGCGCAAAGCCTTCTCCAGCACATCCTAAAGATTCTCAATGGGGTTAAGGTCTGGACTCTGTGGTGGCCGATCCATGTGTGAAAATGATGTCACATGCTCCCTGAACCACTCTTTCACTATTTGAGCCCGATGAATCCTGGCATTGTCATCTTGGAATATGCCTATACCATCAGGGAAGAAAAAAATCCATTGATGGAAAAATGTGGTCGTTCAGTATATTCAGGTAGTCCGCTGACCTCATTCTTTTGGCACATAATGTTGCTGAACCTAGACCTAACCAACTTTAGTAACCCCAGATCATAGCACTGCCCCCACAGGCTTGTACAGTAGGCACTAGGCATGATGGATGCATCACGTCATCTGCCTCTCTTCTTACCCTGATGCAACCATCACTGGTGGTTCCCCACTATCCTTCCAGTTTTTAATAATGCGTTGGAAAGTTCTTAACCCAATTTTAGAAGTTTCTGCAATCTCCTTAGATGTTTTCTCTGCTCGATGCATGCCAATGATTTGACCCTTCTCAAACAGACCAACATCTTCTCGACGACCACGGGGTGTGTCTTTCGATGTGGTTGTTTAAGATATGGAAAACTACTCATTGCGTCAGTTGGGGTTAAATAGCTTGTTGCCGGCTGAAAGATATTCGCCCATGCAGTAACCATCCAATAGGAGGCTCTTACCTATTTGCTTAGTTAAATCCAGCTGGCGACTTTTTTTTGGCCAGACAATATATATATAATGTTAAAGTAGTAGTGATTGTTTTACACACACACACACACACACACACACATATCTCCACACACACACACACACACACACACACACACACATATGGAACCAATATTAAATAAATATTATACACACACACACAGAGCGTTGCAATCAAAATAATTAACCCCCCATATGTTAGAGAACATGTCAAGTAATGCAGGAAAGACATATATTACTAATTACTAATACATAGCACAAATCCTTAGAGTGGTTGGGATTAACATAGATACCTCTAGAGAGGCAAATTGCAAAGAGACAAACTCAAAAGTAGTCTGAGAGAAGCACAAATAATCACAATATAAGGTAGAATATGAGAAGAAGACTATCAAGGGTATCTGAAAACAGAAACCACCAATTATATGAGACAATCAGAGACCATTCTGAACTGAAACAGTAAATGGAGCATGCATCAATATTTTTGTCACTGAAAGGTATATGCGCATTAACGCAAGAATGACAAACAGCTCTATGTGGACATACATTGATGTCAATACTTACGAGTATAAAAAGAAACCAGTTTTAGAGAAGGGTGCATCAGAAGCACTGCCTTCGGAATGAAGAAGATGGTGTCACTTTGGACCAGGAACAGATTAGAAACGGACAAACTTGTAGCAGGTTACCGTACAGTTTGATGATCTCGGAAGCTTTATGCTCATAGCTGTATTTAGCCATTTTTCTATGAACTGTCCTCTTGTGATCTAGGAGTGACCCACTAACATTATTGCCCTTGCTTTGTGGAGAATATGACTATATTTGTTTAATTAAGACTCCCAAAGAGTGAATAAAATAATCTGTGTTCATTGTTAAATGCTTAGCATCAAACTTTCCATTAAAACAATACAACTATTATATATAAAAAAAATATCTAAATGTAAGGACTCTAAAAAAGTAGGTCATGCAAAAATCTAAATTTGCTTTGAGTAGTCCTAATACTATTAATTTTTTATAGTTGTGTATTTTAGTAGTCTAGGACTTTACATAATTCCAAGTCTGTATGTTATTTCCTTTGGAATTAAGTAGTACAGTTATGTGATTAGACATACAAGTACATTTCAATCAATAATTCATTATTTTCCGTCCTGTATAATAATTAGTTCAACACACGCCAAACGATACAGACAATATCATGAAAACTAGACAGCCCATTTATGAGTCAAAGTACATCACTTCTCCCAACAATTTATTGAGAAATGGAATTCTTCACATCTCTATGTTATCCATGATCTAAGACACTTTGAAATCTAAATCAATAATCACATCTTTAAACAATGCCCACAATATGGATACGTTTTTTTTCCCCTATGTCCTCTGTTCTTGACTCAGTGTTAATGAATAATATATAACATTACCTAAACTTTACACATATAAAATGTGTAAAAGTGCTATTTTCATTATAAATCAGCACTTTTATAATTGAGGAAATTTGCTAGCGGAAGTGGCCAGGCACAGTCTGTTAACAAGCACATTCTCAATAGGCAATCTTGCTTCGCGATTGAGTGCATGGGTGTGCGTGCACGCTTGCGACTCCAGGAAAAGACTGCTCAATAAAAAAACCTTGTGATTGGTGTATTTCCCATGCACAGACTGAAAGTCCACCTTAGTTTCTAGTTGTGGGTTGATTTGTATTTTCTATTTATTTATTTTTTCATAATCGTGCCACAAAATGTTGGATGTAGTGATTCCCTAAGTGACTGAAAAATAGAAATGTATATATTTTATTTTAGGAATAATTAGGCGTTTCTGTATGTTTTGCAATAAAACCTACAGCAAGTTTCCAAACCAAACCCCTCAGAAAAAACAGGGATTTTAGGTATTAGTTAGTTTTTCGTGTAAGAAAATTTAACTCTTTCATATATGTAAAACTGTTATACATTAATTGAGGAGCTACAACATCCCAACATATACTTTAATCTAAACTAAGAACGGAGCAGAAAGAGTACTAAATAATATTACAGCGCACAAGCTATTTAATTGAACACAATATAAAAGCATATCACATCTATCATGTTAATTTTTTTAAATAAAATTTGAGATAATTGTTTCAAATAAGTTGCCTTGCAAGCAGAATGATGTTCAACCCAGATTAAAAATTGGACCTTAGCTCCAGATTTTGTGCAGGAGTAAGAACTCACAAAAATCTAGACAAATATTTTGTTAAACATCCAATATCTATATACTACATATAATATGTAACTATATGTATAATATATATATATATATATATTGTACAACCTTCTACTTATAAGTGCTAACGCTGTTCTAAAATACATGGTGATCCCCAGGTCCTATTTCACAGAATCTGTAGTATCCAAGGTAATTTTTTTAAAAATGTTGAATTGCTTGCCTGAATTTTACAGGTGTTTCCTTGGGTAAGTTGTTTATGTCCCAGGGATTGGATGAACAGCATCACCATGTGGATTTGTCTCATAATACATCCCTAAGTGTAATATATTATGTGTGGAAAATTAATTTGGCCAAGGTGAAAATTAGTATATTTAAATCCCCATATACAAGGCAATGCCTAGCATTTTCTTTATGTTTGGTGAACATTCTGCATGCGGGCTTTTCCTTTACAGGGATTCAACAGTTTATATATATTTTTCATTTTCTTGTTCTATAGATCAGAATTATAGAAAACCTTAATGGAACCTAAATCTTTATAAAGTTTCGTTTTTATAGTTGGATAGGAAAATTGAAAGTTCCTTTTTCTATTACCAGTTATTTACTCCCTTTGGTGTAAAAGCAAATTATATGATTATATTTTAAGCTTTACCCTTGCTAAAAATTAGACAAATAAAATGTATAAATGTAATGTATAAATGTAATGTTTAAATGTAAGACATCTGTAATATGGAGATCCAGGGTTGCTTGGAATGGTGGAGCTCTCCTCCCAGCTCGAATCAGATGACTGGAGAGCCAACAGAGACTCTCTTCAGTTTGTCACACTTATCTTGAAAAGTGGACCTAGCCTAATTTACAAATTCTATGAGGACCAGGGGTGTAAGCATCTGATAACCACTGGGCCCCAAAGAAAGGCCCCCCCTGTCATCACTGTTTTCTGCCCTCCTAGCAATACACCTGAATGGGATGTGTGTGGTGGCTGTGTATGAATGTGTGGGGGCTTGCTGTGTGTGCATAGTATGTCTAAAGTTGTTTGATTGGAAAGGTGTACGTTTTGAGTTGGCTGAGTGTGATTGTGCATGGAGTTGGCTGAGTGTGACTGTGTGTGGTGTAAGTGTGATTAGTGTAGAGTTGGCTGACTCATTGATTGAGTCAAAGCGTTGTCATGGTAACCTGGCGGAAGCACCTTGACTCATTCTCTGCATACCAGGACAGAACTTTAGCTGTTATTTAATATATTCCCAGAATGGCAATGCATTTATTTATTACGGGTATTTATAACGTGCAAACATATTCCGCAGCGCTGTACAATTAGTGGAAAACATACAAGATACACAGACAAATACAAAAGGTAGAGAGGGCCCTACCCATCAGCTAATATCTAGCCATCGAAGCTTTTTTATACAAATAGCTTAGCTAGATAGCCGTGAGCTTACAATCTAAATAGCGATTTTGCAAGGGGACAGGGGTCACTGACTGGCCTGGGTTCCCCCTTGACAGGCAAAAGTGTAATTCACCCCATGAATTGTAATTAAGCTGCTGTGGTTGTGGTGCCTATAATGTCCATTTAACACCATATATTTCTTGAATGACTGGTAAATACCTGCAAAACTGTTGATTTAATGTAAAATAATTATATGCAGTCATTCAACCCAGTAGATTTTTATCAAGTTCAAAATAAAAATATCAAAACGTAAATAATGGTTCCACGTTTAAATGATTGTAAATGCTCATTGTCTTGAATTCAGTACAACGTTTACTTACGATCTGACTATTTACCTTTGTAATGCAATCCCACACCATAACCCTTGTAGCTCACTGTTGTGGTTAAAATTTGCTGTTAGTTGTGCCTCTGTACACCCTATCATGAAAAGAGAACTTTTCTGAAAAATAAAAAATGCACGGTTACATAGCGCATATATTACATAATGCACCTGTTGTTTTAGTGTTTTAATATGTTTAAAGTTTTTTTTAGAGTAGGGGGAAGTGAAACATATCCTCATATTACTAAAGGATATAAGATTTTACACATGCCTACTTACATTTTCTTCTGTCCGAGTCCTTCTCATTTGAGTCTGATGATTGCTGATGTACTTTGTGATTATTATTGCTCATTTTTGTCATTCACATGTGAAAAAGCAGATCTTTCATAGCTATAAAACATATGTACATGTATGAAAACTATGTATTATAGAAGATATCTATCTGCTTTAATATATACTGATTATATATATTTATATATATATATATATACACACACACACACATATATATATATATATAGCATATACAGTCTAAAGAGTTTGTCATGAAAAAGTAATTTTATGTAGCGATATTATAAAGCCTCTAATATTTTCTGCATTGTTTGCATCTACAGATCAGAGATATGAATTCTGATAGGCTACTCTCTATAGCCCAATTACCTGGTCATTGCCTACTAATTAATTGGAGATTACATTTAATAGATTGTCATGCTGTAGAACTATATTTGTACATATAGTCGATACGCAATTTATTCTTGTCTCAAGGACCTAAAATCGTTTTAATTTTTAGAGCGTTCAGAAAAATAAGCTGTGGAATTGTCAATACTGAATGAAAGACATTATTTAATGTTTTTATTTTAACTAATTGTGATAACTCCCAGCATAAGATGTATTTTAAGATGTAATCCTGGCACTAAAGCAGCCTGTGCATCCCCCTCCCCTGGGCCCTTCCCTTTATTTACTTACCTGATCACAGCGTTGATGTCTTTCTGTGGTGGGTAACAACTACGCCTCCTCCTCCTCCTCCATCCCGCAACGGTCAAATGCCGCATGCGAAATTAGACCTCCCCATAGGAAAGCATTGAATCAATGCATTCCTATGGGGAAAAGTCTAACGCCGGATGACCTCATGCAGAGCGTGAGGACGTCCAGCATCAGATACCGGACCAAAGGTCCGTTTGGATGCAGCAAACACCTCCTGTGGCTGCCTAGGAGACAGCCACTGGAGGCAGACTTACTGCTGAAATGTAAACATTGTAGTTTCTCTGGAACCGCAATGTTTAACATTGCATCACTAAGTGATACTGCGCCCAGACCACTTCAATAAGATGAAGTGGTCTGAGTGCCTTTAGTGTCCCTTTAACCAGCTGATCCGCAGAGCAATGTATGCTTCCTTGTTTAATTATCTAACATTCTGAGATGAATTAAAAAAAAAAAATAATAATATAAGTCTGAAGATACTCACCAATATAGAATAGGGTCGCTTTATATCAAATCATCACAGAATGCTTATTGGAATACCAATTTATTTTCTCCCTATTTTGAAATATAAGAGAAGCATTGTTCCTCTCGATACAACACTTCCTCTACCTAAGACAGGAAGTGTATCAGCCTCTCAATTGTTTTCAAGCTTTCCTCCATCTGTCATGTATGGGAATAATGGGTAAACCTAGATCTTTCCGCTTATAACTGTCACACATTTCCCCGAGACACAGGGGATATTATTAATTGATATAAAACATCTCCTCCACCTCTATAGAGAGGCTTAGGTAGGTAAGCTGCACAATGCACCAAAGGAGTTACAAAGCACATGAAGTAGTATTTTGCTAGCATTGTTATTTCATTAGGCTACCCACTGCATGTGTTTAAGGATTTAAATTTTTAATGAAACAAATATAATAATATATGGAAAGAAAACCTGCCAGGCATGTTTAACTTTGCATGCATTATTAATGTCCGTATTGTTGTAGATGCTTGCTATATTGTCCATTTGAATATATATTCGTCATTGTGTATGTGTAAGATATTATTATTAAAAATACAAATGTCTTTATATCGTGTCATTACAGAATCAGAAAAAATGTTCTGTATCACTTTACAGATCATTGTTGCCAAGTTTAAATTAAATAGTAACTATGCAATTTTATCTTTATTAGTTACTGCCATATATTATCTTCTGTGAAGCTTTGATAAAGTCCAACTCTATTAGAAGACTAAAAGTATGCTTGACATAGAACACGGCTGAGCCTAGGGGGAAGGAGAAACTGTTTGTTGTTTTCTGAATGCCTTCCGGCACGGTCACTTTAGAGGTTATTTATCATCCTGCTTCTTCTTATTTCTCACCATTGTGATGATTCCTGAACAGTACTATTTTACGATAGTATTTGGAGCGCCACTCACGTGACTTCTGATGATCGTTGACTGCTAGAAACTTTAAGCATTTATAAACAAGATCGTCAGATTGTTATG
Source organism: Pelobates cultripes (assembly GCA_933207985.1). NCBI lineage: Eukaryota > Metazoa > Chordata > Amphibia > Anura > Pelobatidae > Pelobates > Pelobates cultripes. The sequence goes on from OW240914.1 coordinate 312,237,299, forward strand.
TATTCAATCAATACACAATTTGAAAATTAAGATCAAAATAGTTGATTTGGAAACATTTTCAGCTCTGCTTTTCTGATAATTTGACCATTTTATCTCAAAGTGGCACTCTAAGGGGGGGCACTTCAATATAAAAAAATAATAACATAATAAAAGATAATAAACTAAACTCACATTTATAGTTTCTTGCTTTTATGTGAATCCACAGACATTACTTCATCAGCCATGAACTTGACCAATCAAGAGCCTATAATTCTGTTCATTTGAATATGTTAAAACTAGCAATGCAATTTAAAGTTTAAAGTGTATCGATGACGGCTGGCTAGAGGACTTTAACGTTCTATGTACACTGGTTGAGTTATGCTCTGAGCAGGGGTTCTGTTTAGTCGCTTTTTCTTTACCTATCAAAACTGTCAGCTGGAGTACAACTGTGCATTTTTCATTTTAAACCATGAGCATGTAGCTTTATTTTTTCATGAAATAGTGACCTATTATCTGCAGGCTTTTCGGTGGAGATGCAAAGAACCTATAACATGTCTCAAACTTAATAGAACTTGTTTAGATTTAATTTAAACATAATTTAGATTAGAACTTGTTTCGATTTCATTTCATTTAAACATAGTTTAAAGCACATTATGTTAAGATGAGAGGGAGAGACAGAGAGAGAGAGAGAGAAAGAGAGACAGAGAGAGAGAGAGAGAGTGACTGAGAGAGAGATGATAATATGTTTGATAGAGTAAGCTTTTTTGAAGCACACATAACCCCATAGTTAGAAGTGAATTGTGATTTCCAGTACAAGTATACTGGACCCATATTTGGATCAGTCTTGGTAGATTTATCAGACCATATAATATTGCATACAATTAATACAAAATAATACTATGTAGCAACATTGCTTACCCCAGTGCAGAAGTGACACCATTGGCACACTACAAGTGTCCAAGGTGTTTTGGAGACTTAGTTTATTTGAAATTATGTTACAATAAAAGAAGGATCATCATCACTGAGCTGAAGAATGAGTTGGCAGCCTAATCCCTGCGAGTCCCTGTCAAAAAAGGCTAAGGACCACTGCTCTATGAAATAAAGTGAAAACTAGGGACTTTTTCTTGCTTGGCTGAAGAAAGCGTTTACCAGCTAATCATCACTTTTGGACTGCACCCATCAACTCTTGGTGGCAGAAATCACTGCAAAATAAACTGATACACATAAACTTTCATTGTATTTTGCTTCGCATTAGCAAAAGTGGGTATACATGAATCTCTCTATCATATGTCTGTCTGTCTGTCTATCTTCGGTATAATTCAACTATAACTCATTTTTGATGTAAACACATTTAACAATTAAAATGTCTACCATTCCAAAGCAGAATAATATATTAAAAGCTCACTACACGTATATTCCTAAATAACCTTGTTTTCTTCCAAATATTCCTAAAAATGGTTTCTAATTTGCTTTTTTAGATTATAAGCTGACAAACGTAGCAAGCGTTGAAGGAAAGTAGCAGTTCAGAGCGTGGCAGCTGATAATTACCATCTTTTGTTGAGCGCTCTATATAACCCAAGCTTTGTGAACACTGAGCTTGATTACAGGGCTCCGAGACTAGCTCAATATGAACATTTCACTTCGTTAGGTAAACAGTTCTTATTTTCTCTCCCCCTACGGATTTACCACAAGCACACTGCAGATTTTGGATTCTCATACTGTTTTGTAATGTTCATTTGCTGGTACAGTTAATAGGCTAAGAATAAACAAATTGAAAATATTAATAAGAAACTCAGTGTGAGGTTTCGCTCTCCCTCCTTTCTCCCACCCCAAAGACATAGGAGACAGAACCACTGTTCATTTAATAATGTTAGTGATAATTATGATAGGGCTAGCCCCCTCAAAATTACATAAAATGTACATACATTTTACTGACCCCTTTTAATCCGCCAGCAACTGACGTCTCACTGCATGAAATTACATAATAATAATAACAGGAGACATTTATTTGTGCAAAAAAAATAAATTCATGCATGTAGACATAAAACCATGTGAGTAAGAACCTCACGTGGCCAGAAAACCACATTGGGCTGTTTATGTTATATATGTCATAGGAATAATGTATTACACTTTATACTTGTTTGGGATTTTCTGCGGAGCACCTATTTTACAAACATTTTTTTTCCTGGCCTATTCTGATATGATAATATTTAATAACATTATTCTAGAGGGTTTTTTTGGGGCTATAGCCTTATCTGGACAAAGTCAAAAGAAAGCAAAAATAACACATATTGTTCTTTATGAATTATTGATTTTGTAATATTTGGAAGTGCCATTGATTATATAATAATATCTATCTAAATATAATAGGTTGTATGAATTACAGCAACTTATAGTAAACGTATGCATATATTTTGGGGATAGAGTAGTAAACATTTCCCCATATTTGTCTTTGTTTTCATCATTTTAATTGTGTATTTATACACCTTCTGAAAATACAACTAAAAGGCTTTGATGAAGCTACCATTACTGCAAACAGAACTTGATGTAATATTGTTGCATAAGCTTTTCAAATGATTTAATATTTTTGCATAAACTTTGAAATTATGATTTTTAAAATATAAAAATATTTTAAAAAAATCAAACATTATATCAAAACGTATCAAAATATTCCAAAATTAATATTTAAAGGAACACTATAGGGTCAATAACACAAACATGCATTCCTGACCCAGTAGTGTAAAAAAAATAAAAAAAAATAAAATATAGTATACCAAATAAAGTTCTGGATCAACTGTGTAGTCCAAACAAATGTCCAAAGTTGGACACTTTGGACTTTATTTGGTATACTATATTTTATTTATTTTATATTCAAGTGTATTTTAAACCAATAAAGCACCTTTTCTTTGGAAGAAACTTCTCTGACTTGGCATCTGCACTATCCTGAGCTGGTCAAAGGTGGGACAAGACAGAACATTGTATAGAAGAGGGATCTGGACATCCTTTTAATGGTCCACAAGCGCACATCATTGAGTCATATGAGGGTATGACTCCAGATTTGTGAGTGACACCACTCTTGCATTTTAATATACGTTATACTTCACAATACTGTATTGCACTAGTGTTTTATAATTTTATTTTTCAGGATATCTACTAAACAGTTATTTAGAAGCTCCAATTTATGTATGTATTTATACAAGTCAAACACAGCCCTGGCCAATCAGCATTTCCTTATAGAGATGCATTGAGTCAATGCATCTCTATGAGGAAAGTTCAGTGTCTGTATGCAGAGGGTGGAGACACTGTATAGCAGTACTGCACATTGTGCAGCCCTGCCCCAGGAAGCACTTCTAGCAGCTCTCGGAGGAGTGTCCAATGGAGTTATCACTAGGCTGTAATGCAAAAAGCTTGAATGGAATGATTCTACTCACCAGAACAAATACAATAAGCTGTAGTTGTTCTGGTGACTATAGTGTCCCTTTAATTATTTTAAAAGTTTATAAACAAAATACTAAATCATTTTAAAAGCTTACCTAACAATATTAAATTGAGGTCTCAATTTAATATTTTACAATAAGATTTTCATATGATTGTATATTTTTGGATAAACTTTTAAAATCAATTTTTCAAAGTATGAAAATAAAAAACAATGTATCACATATAAAAATATATCAATATATTAAAAGATAAAAGATTTAAATGTTAATCAATTAGTAGAAAACATAAATCAATATACACCTAGCTAAACATTAATTTAACAGGGATCAAGAACAAAGGGATTTTATGCTAAAAAGCAAAATGGTGGAGGTTCCCTAGGTGATTAAAGACATTTTCCAACAGAAGTGTTAGTAACAGAGTTGATTATGGATACATTTACTCAAGCTAGGACTGTGAATGAACCCTTAGCTCTGTGAAATTGACAGTAGAATTCTAACAAATGTGACCAGAATGAAAAGTGTCTGTACACCCAGAGGGCAAATTATATAGCTGAAACCAACCGATTTGTCATGGGGAAACAGGAAAGAAATTCAGGAAGCTTCCACTTTATAAGCAGATTAATTGTGACAAAAATGAAATTATACGCCGTGAGCTTGGATGACTAATGGCTTTAAAATATCTATCTGTATTCATATAAGCAACATAAGATTAATGTTCTTAAATAATGAAAGAAGACTGAAGGTTAGTAAGTCTATAAACTGGAAACAAAGACCTGTAATGTAAAGGAAGATACACAAACGAACTGCAGTTGCCAAAGATATGTAACATAAAACATGACATATATACATAAATACTCAGGAACCCACCTCTAATGGAATTATAAACTAAAGCGAGAATTCAAAGCGAATTTCAAATTTAAGATCACAGTAGCCACACTGAAAGCACAGCTGCCTCTGAATTTTTTGGCTATTTTGACGTTAAAGGGAAACTAAAGCATTTGGAATCCAAAGTGCAATTGAATGTGCCTCATAAAGAAGCACTGAGGAACTAATGCACATGAATGTCGAGTGTTGCGCATGAATTAAGTTTTACTCAGGGCCTCTAGTGGCTGTCATGACTTAAAAAAACTGCAATATTTTACATTTAATATTGCAGGGTTAAGAGGAAAGGGACACTATAGCCAGACCACTTCATGAAGTGGCTATAGTGTTCCTTTAAATTTGAAATTCAATTTGATTTCACCTTCAGTTCTCACATTGGTGAATAACCCTGTATTTGTTTGATAATAATAAGATTATTAATTCTTGTTGCATTCATAGAACATGTAAATTGTTCACCATGTACAATACATTTATTCAATATGTAGTAAACATCTAGCGATTTCCAACAATCTAGACTTTTATCTAAATGTGTATGTTTGCGTGCATGTTTGTATATGTCTACAATAAACAAAGTTTAGTGTATGTGTCACAGTGTGACATATGTTTCTTCTTTTGAACGGTATATAATAAAACATGTCTCATCTGTAACATTTTAGAAACATTTTAGAAACATTTTATAACATTTATTTTTAATATTTTTTTTATACAATACATGAAGTTGAACACTGCCCATGGAATGGGAAAGGGAGGACTTGTGGGATGGATAGCAAAAAAATCTACATACTTTCTGGAGCTCTACTGAATCTGGTACCCTATAGCATCTGACCCCCTCCGTTTCCACTACGCTATGCATTTATCAGACATGGTATCTTACTTGCTTGAGGAGAAACTATCAATTTCCTGTAAATTGGTATTATTTCACTGAATAAAACATTTAAAATCACCTGCAATTTGTGTTTACCTTCTTTCATGAGAAGCTCCATTCTTCTTTAATTTGTCCTTTCTTAATGCACCCGGATATAAAATTAACGTTGCACACAAGCTGAACCTGTTTTCCTAAAAACTCTTTAGCTGGGATTTTAAGAGAATATATCATTATCCATTTAAAAAAAAAAAAAAAAAAATAAAAGAGGAAAACATATTGAAAAATCTCTGGGACATTCTTCAGTCCAAAGGCATCAAATAAATTATATCCTTCTCCCTTGACAATGAATCAACTAAGGGGTATTAAAAACTATTTTTAGAGTTATTAATATATGTTATGCTGTGATATATAAAATTTAATATTACTTTTGCCTAGTTCAGATTGTATTATTCTGTTTATATAGTCTTGCAGGTGTCAGTCTGTTCAGAAATGCTTTCAACTTCACAAAGGGGGTTTCCAACATCTTGTTGCTTCAAAATTCAGTTAGCCTAATTAAATTTTACATCTGCATCACCAGACTAATACAGCTACTCTATAAATAAATTAAATATATATGTAGGTTTATTTGTGTATTGTAACCACAGCCGGTTCCCTTATTTACCACTATAAAGTCTTAAAGCATAGAACGTAGCAGAGCTAATCATACAGATATCTTAGCCATAATATTATATGGTTAGTAAGAGATCCTCTATTTAAAATATATAAATAATTGAGAATACAATATAAAATAAGGCTTGTCTTGGAAGCAATAAAGTTTTGTCTTTTTAGATATTTTATTAAAACCAATATACAAATAGTCATAAAATCCATAACAATAATTTATAGCAGAGTTTATAAGATTAAACTATATTCTTGCAATATCATTAAAATAGAATAACATACCCTCCTGAACATGTCAACATGTCAGCCTCTCTGTCATTATAATATGGAGCAGCGTCTCTGTCTCCAAATCTCTCCTCTGTGTCCTAACATTAAAAAGGTACATATATAAATAAAGATAGAGATAGAGGTAGAGTGGGCTATATCCTATTTTGCCTTAAGAAAGGAAGAGAAAGAGATGATATCAGCTCTCATCTTAATTCAATTGCGTAATTTACATGCTCTCTATTTCTCTCTCTAAAAGGTGAAGTTGAAGTATACTGTTCTAGTCGAAGGAAGAAGACATTAGAATTAGATTCTAATCTCAACAGAGGTACCTTTAATTCAGGATCTCTTACCTCTGTTTGAACAAGAAATTCTATCATATGATCAACCCTAGCTTCCTTCTTGCAATGATTCTGATAAAGAGTTTGAGAATATTAAAAAGGGCACCTGACATATAACATGTGATATTGTTTCACTTTAGAATGACATTTCACCTGTAGTTTGTGCTGGCAAATCTGTTGCCGAATGTATATATAAAAAGTTATTTTATTATACATCTTAACCCCATAGTCTTTACCATTATGCCAGTAGCATGGCAGGAATGACTTTAAATATAGAGGCAAACAATGGGTACAAATATAGCTACAAGATCTGCTAGTGCTAAGTATTCCACAACTTCTGAAGTGCAGGTGTGGGGCACTTCATGAGTCATTTGGGGGTTTGTTGACTCCAAAACCAGTCTCTCCATTTTTTCTAAGATACAATCTTTGGTAGGCGAAAGTTCCAGGTAAATCTATTTTTTTCAGTTATATATTTGAAGGGTGATTTTGCAAGTACAATGTATAGAACAAATCCATAATTACTTAAAGTTGACAATCAACTAATTTGTTATTATTTTATATTGTTTTCATCTTTAGAAATTACTTGTTTATTGACCAAATACTACTAATGGGGGGAGATGAGTAAATACACAAATGCAAAGCAATTAGCGCAAATCTTCAGCTTAAGTCAATGAGCATTTAACTTGGATGGCTCTGGGGTTAGCAGCAAACTATGAATTTACTGCACTCCCATTCCCCACTGGAACCTCAACAATAAGGGCAACATTTACTTTTTCTCTTTATTTATAAATATATCTGAGATTTTGTTATTGTGTAACAGCTCTTCAGAACCTCAATTATTTTTCACTTTTATTTGGACTTAATTCTGTGTGGAGGTGCTGAAGGTTCCCCGTAGAGATGTATTGATTTCCCATCAGTAGATTGGCTGAGATCACTAAGCATGATGATCTCGGCCATGGAAGCAGGCCCAGCCACAGCGAGACCAGCGCAGTGATCATGTAAAGGAAAATAAATTCCCCTTTTTTTAGGGAAATCGGAACAGAGACAGTTGCATAAACAGCCAGACCAGCACTATAGTGTCAGGAATACATGCTTAGTGAATATTCCCCTTTAAAATTGTACAAGGGTATACAAATAAAAATAAAACAATATAAATTTTTCCAATAATTGATATTGTTTTATTTTTATTTGTATGCCCTTATACAATTTTAAAGGGGAATATTCACTAAGTGCTGACAATTTTTGCACTGTATGTATAGGATTCGGGAAAATTCTTTATTTGTTCCAGCTGCTGATATTCATTGTGTACCTTAGGTACCATTTTCTGCACTTAGCCACTTTCTACATAGACACCAAAACCAGGTTAGATAGTTGACTAGCTAAGACGCAGTTGAGTTTACTTTTTATATGCGCTCTCTTTTTCATTTTTTAGGAATACATGCTTGTTTTCTTGACACTACAGTGTTCCTTTAAATTTAAATTCACGTTGAATTCTCTCTTTAGTAAATAGCCCTGACAATGTCACTCAGTTCAACAGTTCTTTAAATAATCTATTTCTGCAGGCAACCTCAAGTCTAAATACTGTATGAGTTGCACTACGTTAGTTCTACTCTTGAATAGGCTCTGTTTTTTCTCTTCTTCTATATCACTGGCTGCAGTGTTAATACTTTATGCAGACTGCATTGTCAGTCAACCTTTGCAATGCTGGAATTGTCAATATGCTGTCCATACTAGAATATTTTTCTAAAGTTAGTGTTTAGTGTTACATTGTTACGTAGACTATTGTTAGCTGGCCAACTTACTTCCTGAAAAGATGTCATTGATATGCTACATTGCATAAAATACATATGTACAAATGTTTTCTGGCAAATGTGTCATTAGAAATTTATTGAAATAATTTGATATTTCTTGTTCCTAAATATTCTACTGTTTTAATTCAATAAAGAATATTGAGAGGGAGGCACTCATCAGAACGCACAGAGGTAAAGCATTTCACTACATAATGCTTTTTATAATAATTGGAAACAAAAAAAGTGGGACATGTATTTGTTTAAAACATGTGACAACTAACTAGAGCAAAACAGTAATTTTGTATTTGTAGTATTTAAAAACGGAATTGTATAGATTTGAACAATTGAGTAAATGTTTAATTTATCCATTATTACTTACCAGAAATATCATGGGGATAAATGCATTATTTTTTCAAAGTATAAAAATATACACAGTTGTAAAATACAAATCGTGTGGGTAATTGCAAGGAACCTGGATGCATTTTAGGAATACAGATTTCTCTAAAATGCCACCACAATGAAAACAAATGCCTGCATGGGGTATAATGCACACATATATAAGAAGCACAGATGCTTCACTAAAACCAGGCTTCTGTACTTTACAGTCTATTGCAAATTGGCATTGCATTATATTTTATTTACATAATACATTTTGTGTCCCCTCCCACATAAATTGCCTTAAGCTCCTCCTAAAACACTACCCATTACCTTGTCCTATATGGAATCGTATACCCCATCATGTTCTAAGAATCTTATTACAATATAAAATCTTTCAATGATTTCAAAATACACTCAAAATATATTGTGAGTGCAGTTATCCTGCATTTGTAAGTGTTTTGTGAAATACTAGTAACGGCACCAAACAACCCAAAGTAGCACAGTCACCTGCAAGTGAGTAATTTGTTTTTAAACTCTTTTATCACATGGATGGTTCACTCTATTTTTTTTTCTTTTTTCTTTCACTCTAATAGTTTTCCTTTTTTGGTTTATTTTGCTTGAATTAAACCACTTTTTAACCCAGTCTTTTTCATCTCAGTGAAGTAGCCTGTGTGCAGTGGTCTTGTCAATTTAACCTTCAAGGTTTCGCCTTGAAGAATTAAACACACCTCCAGTGGTGCATTCACTGCAACAACTGAGTAAAAAATTGATTATGTGATGTTGCTGCCACCCATAGCAAAGCATTGGCAAATTGTTTTCTTTTGGGGAACCTTAGATGCATGCATGCACATAAGGTCTCCAATGCTCCTCAATTAAGAGCATTGAATTGGACCTTGCTGGAGGAGGCCATGACATCACGGAAGGTGGAGAGGCTAACAGTGCCGAGAGAGCCTTGGTGCTGGAAAAAGGTAAGTATAAAGCTTTTTTGGAAATATTTGTATTGGATACTTAATTGAGAGTGGGGGCTAAATAGATAGGCACAGGGACACTAAATGTTAGGAATACAGACATGTGTTTCAAATGCTTTAGTGCTCCTTTAATTCCAAATATGGTGCATTAAAGTAACGCTATCACAAATTATGTAGTTGGAGGTGTGACTTCTCTCTGAATACTACAAAGGTGCCTAAATCTATTCCAGTGCTTTTCAGAACCCCATTTGCGGCTCCAGTCCAGGTCAGTTACCCTGCAATAATCCTACACAGGAAGACATTTGATGTAAATGAAATCTAACACCCATTATTTATTTTACCATGTGCACAATTATATGCAAATAATTTTTTGGGGGGGCGGGGAGCAGGCACTTCTTCTAAATCCAATTTGTAGCACTAAATCAATCAAAGAATGCAATACCATTCATCCTTAAATAAATAATCACTTGTATTAACATTCAGACTGAAAATTGATAATAGCACGACCTTGTTATCATTACCTCCCAATATGCCCGAACTTGTATTGTCACCAATTGTTTGTGCATTTTGCCAATACATTGTACAGTGTTGCTAAGTATATATATATTCTCTCTCTCTCTCTCTCTCTCTCTCTCTCTCTCTCTCTCTCTCTCTCTCTCTCTCTCTCTCTCTCTCTCTCTCTCTCTCTCTCTCTTTCTCTTTCTCTCTCTTTCTCTTTCTCTTTCTCTCTCTCTCTCCAGCAAGAATAGCTTTTAAAATATAATGAAAAAAATAAAAAAAAATCCTCTTTTGTGATTCTAAGACAAACTCTCCTTCACCTCAAAGAAGTCAATCCCTCGGCTCCATACTGCCACACTCTGCATGCATCTCCGCAAGCAAATTTAACAAAGCAAACTCATTTCCTTGCTCCATTCTGTTAGTTGCTAAGGTACTGTCAGGTGTGTTGACTAAAGAAGTGGAAATTTCTATTCAACTAATAAAAAATTAAAGAGCTGGACTTGGTGAAATGTAAAACGAGCAAATATTCCATCTTATCCTGGGGGGGCAGATCGGGATTCAGTCTATAATGTTGTCATGTCAACAGTGGAACTGCTGCTGTTGATGATGCCATGCTATAAGTTATTCATGTGAACACAGCAAACAAAAGGTCTAGCTTCACCAAGTGCTGAACATTTTTTAACTGCAACATTCGACCCACTTGGAAGATGAAGGCTTTGAGGTCAACCAAGATGTAACTGAAACAGTCGTAAAAGCTTATGGGGCCAGTGGAAATTTTGGGAATAAGCCAATGTGATCGTCGCCCTATGTTTGAGGATATAACTAGTTTTCTACTCACTGTAGTTATTGTATGTACATAAATATGTATTTATATGCCTGTTTGTATGTACTGTATGTATGTAAACATATATGTATTTGCCTGTAAAAATAATCAGCAGTGACCAGGGCTGTTCAAAACGTTCACACATATATTTTACATTCTTCTTGATCCCCCTGTTAACTTCCAGTCATTATAGAGTTTAATTTGGGAATTAAATGTATTCATTTGAAAATGAAGTGCAATATCCATAAACACATAACTAACATCAACATTGTAATTTCAATAAAATAAAAGCAATATTAACGAATTAAACTTTAACATTGTGGAACATGTTTTATTGTTCACATACATGCGGCTAACTCAACTTAAAAATAATATATATATATATATAAAAGCACCCTTAAAAAAAATAAAACAAATACGCACACACACACACACCCACTTCATGTGTTGAAAGCAGGATAAATGGTCAAGCCAAGATCTGAGTGACTTTGATAAAGGCCAAATAGTGATGGGTAGATGACTGGGTTAGAGCATCTCCAAAACAGGATCTTGTGGGTTGTTCCCAGTACGCAGTGGTTAGTACCTACCAAAGGTAATGCAAGGAAGGGCAACCGGCAACCTGCATCAGTGTCATGGGTGCCCAAGGCTCACTGATGCATGTGGAGAGCAAAGGCTAGACTATCTTGTCTGATCACACAGAAGAGCTCCTGTAGTTCAAATTGCTAAAAAAAATATATTACTGGCCACGATAGAAAGGTGTCAGAACACACAGTGTATTACAGTTTAATGTGTATGGGACTGTGTAGCTGCAGACTGGTCAAAGTGCCCATGATGACCCATGTCCACAATGAATGCACCTTCAATGGGACACACAGCTGGCTGACTCAGCTGATTCTCTCAGCCAATGAATGTTGTTGTGCATGTTCTGTAGCACTTACCAGATTATTCTAAAAGAAAAGACCAGATGCATTGGCTGTGGCAGCAGGCACTAAAATGGTTTGATTATTTAAAGTAGGGTGGCACTGCTTGCACCATAGCCACTTCAGTGGACTATAGTGTTTATAATGCTCCTTTAATGTTTCACTATATACAGTATTGACCTTTCGAGAGTTTTCTTGATTCAGATATTTCTGGTTGCTTGATGACTTTAGACCTAGATTTTTTACATTTGATTTATTATGTAGGTAGTGGAAAAATCTAGTTAGTTGAACTTTATAACATTAATCTTCTTTTGAAAACATTTTCCATTCTTCTTTTGCTGGCTCATGGAAAAAAATGACACAGTCACTAAATACAAATAACTTACTAACTAGTTTCACATTACAGAAAATGTTTTGGGGAGAATACTGCACTTGTCAGCGTTTTGTGTCATACTTCTGTTTAACCCTGTGAGTGTTGATAGCAACGGATTCAAACTGCTTTAGTCTTTCTTAACGAGTTGAATTCTATTGCTGCAAATTTGGAATTCAGTAAAGAATCTATTTTAGTTTAAATTATTCTAAAGAAAAAAAATCAAAGTATGAAAAACAAACATACCAAAACTCTTGCATGGTGTCGGACAAAGTGAAGAGTTAACATTTCTGATCATAGGAAGCATACTGAACATATTGAAAAAACAGGCTAAACAACATTATACAGCATAGATTGATTGCCAGAGACAACTAAAATAAAAGTAGATTTATGTAGCTGCACTTTTTTTTATTTATTAATTTGCTAACATACTGAAAGATACAATGTTTTACAGATCCTTTATCCGTCTCATAATATATGCATGCAGGATATTTTGCATATTACACATCACATATTCCATCGGGAGGGGTGGGGTGGGGGATAAGAATGGGGTGGCACTGGACCCCTGGACACTAGGCTTAGCCAGCACTGTCCTAAAATCCTTGATTTACTAGTCTGGGCTCATGAGAAAAACATGTCACTCAAAAGCTACCCCAATTTCCAGTTTTGAGTGCAAAAGTTAAATACTGTTAGAGATGCAAAAAAACTAGCAAAATCAATTTTGATTTACAAATGACATTAAGAATACACTTGAAAAATGTCTATTTTATGACAAATCCTACAGTTTATATGCAAACATGAAAATGCTCCAACAACATTTATACATGTGCTGCATAGAATAATAATCTTCTGTGATACTGAAAGGGTATTAAAACATCACATCAACATCGGCGTCCCAGAATGCAAAAATTCTATCTCAAGCAAAGGAGCAAAGCCAAGATGGGCGCCATTTAGATTCCCAAGTCCATAGTTACAAAAATCAACCCTTTCTCAAATCCTACCTCTAATGTCATGTATCACACCTTCTTGAGGGGTGGTAGTACATCATAATACAATAATAAACTGTAAAACAATAATATTTCATACTTACTTTGTAAAGATCTTTTATTTTCAGCCATAATAATTCTAAGAAAAGTCCACATAAACCTTCACAACTGTACTGATGATAAAAACCACCAGCTTCAGTCCCTGCTAACCCCTATTAATCTATTATATTCCACCCCATTATACATGAATACAATGGGCAGGGGCCCTACCTGGTTATTGTGTTACCCTCTCATTACACCCTTACACAGAGTGGAGTAATAGGGTATGCCATTTTCAACACTCCAAAATGGGATCTATAAGGTGTGAGTTTTTTTAATACATATGAGAATGTATGTATATGTATGAGAATATTTGACAGAGCAGTTCTTGGATTTAAGGAGCCAGTCTTCTCCCTCTTATTACATGTTGGGGTCTCAGACACCAGCATGTTTTTATGAAATGCTGACCATATAATTCCTGCAAACAGCTTACAAGTTGTGTGGTAGAGAGCTCTAACTTGTCATTTGCACTACACTACAGAGAACTGTCCTTCTGACCAAAATATTTTTTGAGTAATGTTCTTTGAAAAGCAAATTAATTTTAAATCCCAATCTCTAGTTAACTCAACATTGTGGGCCTCTGACCTATTTATAGTGTTTCAACTGTATTTAAATAAAGGTGTAACCAATGCAGATGTAAATAGCAAATAAAATAGTGTTAGCTGCTAAAACTAGGAAGTCAACATAAGTAATGGAAAAACATACAAAAAAACAAACAACCTTTAAAAATATGTAATATTCATTACAGAATAACAACAAAGTCCACTAGAAAGATTAAATATTGTAAATAAATATTTATTTGTTTTAAAACTTGACATCAGCAACCTAGACATGTGCATTCAGGGAATACAATTCCCTGATGAGTTAGAAATAGCGACGATCTTACCGAGCCATGGAAATAGGAAAAAATAAAATAGCAATTTGGACTTTGTTGAAAAGGTATATATAAATATAAAAAGACACACAGGATAGTAACATCCCCGTTTCATATTCATTCTGCCATTTAATGGCTGGGTGGTTTCCCCAATGTAGCATCCTAGGTGGCATTTAGGGAAATCATGTATACCACATTGGTATACATGATAATGTAAAGGTTCATACTCCTGCACATCCAGCAATGTGGTATACATGATTCAATGCACCAAATGCCACCTAGGATACTACATTGGGGAAACCACCCAGCCATTAAATGGCAGAATGAATATGCACAGACACTCTATTAAACACCACAAAGAAGAATCCTACTGCACTCCTTTAGGACACCACTTTACCCAGCCTGGCCACTCACTGAAGGACCTAAAAACCAAAGTACAGAAAGGGGGTTTTAAAAATACCCAGGAAAGAAAAGCCTTTGAAGCCAGAATGATTAAATGGTTTAACAGCAAGAATAGAGGACTAAATATTGATTTGGGATTCCTGTCCCACTACCAACACTTTACATGAACACTCTCCCAGCATTATCTTACTGTTCTGTCATATGTATCAACATTTTATAATGCATTCCTATATGTTTATTCTGTCTATATACAAAGTACTAAGTGTAGGCCTATGCTTTCCCATACTCGTATGCATGTATGCTTATATATATATTACTGTGCATTTATATTTGTGTGTATGAGTTCATGTGCATGTATGTATATGTGTTTATGTATATGTATATGTACATGTGTTTATGCGTTCACATATACATATTTATGTGCGTGTGCATGTATAAAGTGTACCATCCTCTGCACTGTCTGCTTTTTTTTCTTCTCCCTCTCTCCCCCCTCACTCTGCTCTTCAGAAAGATATTTATGACCCTCTGCAAAAATGGTGTCTATTTTCTAACAAACCTGTGTCTTATCTACACTCATGTCGCTTTAACCCCTGTATCACAACTCAACTTTGAATTCTATGTGTCGTCTTGCTCAGAAATGCTTCAGACTTGAGAAAGGGAGGTTCTTGTCATTAAAAAATTCTGTTAGTCCAATAAAAAAAGGTATTACAAGATACAAATGTTATCTGTTTTTTACATCTTTCTATATATATATATATATATATATTACATTGCTAAACACAAATACACACACCAGTCAAACCATCCGACTTGCTTTCCCCACAGAAATCTCACTTTCACAGTGCTCTCACTGCTGCAAGGGATTCTGGGTAGGCATATGCAAATGAGCTCAAGAAAGAACCACATGTTTGCCTCATAATTTATATATGTATACTACATATAGTATTTTAGAAGTGTATATAATACATATACCAGAGTATATATAGTATTGGAAAAATGGGTTGAAAGTTAAATGTAATAAGAAAAGTTATGGCTAGATGTCCCATTATGTTTCATTGTGTAGAACACAACATATAAAAAAAGATGGTAAAAGAGGTGATACATAAAGGCAAGTATACAAGCAAGGAATCAATTGGATTTTTACTTGAGATACAACATGCCAAGGGGAATAAATAAAAGGTGTAATATTTCTAATTTATTATATAGACATGAGAGGTAAAGGGAGGGCTTGTTGAGAGATTCAAATTTTTTTCCTTTTTTGAGTTTTTCTTTACAAGGCATATTGCCTCTAATGACCTTTATGTCCCACAGTTACCTACAAGTATTCCCTATCATATATAAACATAAATCTTGGATATTTCTGTATACATTCCTATATATACACACACAACAACGGCAGGGTCACAGCAGGTTATTGAAAACAATAATTGTTTTTCTAACCCAGTTCTCTGCGTAATTAAGACATAGTTTCTTACAAGTAGAATATTAATTATTTTACATTTAGCACAAAATATAGCAAACAAATAATGGTAAGTAATACTTTGCTTTCTGTATCACTTTGAAAAGGAAATAAATATTATTTACATAGACATCTAGTAGTGAGTTTAATTAGCATTTAGTGATCAATTCTGACAAAGTTACCTGTAGCAGTTTGAAATCTGAAATAGAAATTGTCAATATGGTTGAAGATTTGTCAATACATTTGTCATTGTAATTACCTAGTTCATTTAAATGTCCAGTCTTTCACAAATCCTATTGTGCCTACGACTAATTGCTAAGCATTAACACGTAAGGAAACCTGGGCTTACAAAAAAATGGAAGAGAAAAACATTTAGGAGATTAATTTAAATTGTAGAACTCACATAAAGGTAGAGTATTACTAAAACAGCTAGTTAGGTTATTGACATATGTGCAGCAAACGTCCTTTTTTTTGTTTGTTTACTCTAGACTCATGAGAGCATTTATGTACACGTCCGACTGCCTCACCCAAAAGATCATCTCCTGATCCATCACTGGATACATTCCATTGCCTTCAACTTGCATGGGTTAGCTTTTGCTGGTAATAAAGTGATTTCATGATTGAGTCTACAGGGCATTTTGCTCTTCGGGAACCAATTTGGGATGAGAGATTATTCCATTGACTACTGATTGAATGAGAGTGCAGATAAGACACTAAACTGTGTCAGAACAACAGGAAACAAAAGGATCGGCATATATTTACTGAATTTATTATAATTAGTGTTAGCTACATACAATGAAATGTGGGTTAACATATTGGTATCAGTGACTCTAAAGAATAAAAATCTCAACCACTGACAATGGTGCCAAGTCACATACTGACTGCTTATTTACCTTGGGATCTAAATGGCACCTAGGATTATCTTGTTAAATGTAAACTTAACTTTAATCTCATTCCATGCATGAATGGGTACCAGGACATTTCTGTTTTGGTCTTTTTAAGGCATTTTAGAAACAGATTTAGTGACAGAAACTTGTGTATTTGCTGTTGCTTTTAAATTATAATGCTAGGTCTCAAATTTCAGATGATGAGATACTAGCCAGGCCTAAAATTTTCTTTCACCTCAAAATGCACACGGACAGCATTTTTGATCTAGCATGTGCATACTATGAAGTATCTTCGTGTTTGTGAATGCAGGTATATTTGTGACAAGTGTAAGTGTGTTTATTTCTGTAGGTTTTATATAAGTGTGGAGTATCTGTGTGTGAATACACGGGTGTATGTGTGGAGTATTTGTGTGTGAATACACAGGTATGTTTTTGTGGAGTGTGTGGGAATGCAAAAGTGTATTTGTGTGGAGTGTCAGTGGGTGTGGTTGCAGGGTTGTATGTATGTGTAAATGCAGGGGTATGTTTGTGTGGAATGTGTGTGTTAATGTAAGATGCATGTGGTATGTGTGAATGTAGGGGTATGTATGCAGGAGTGTAAATGCACATCATCGCCCTTCCCATGCCAGCTGTTTCCCTTTTAAAAATACTCTTTTCTCTACTTACTACTTTTATATATGAACACTTTTTAATATTTTGTCTACCTATCCATGCTTCTTGTAGAGATGCCCCTTACTCTGCCCCCTCCCCTCTTTCCTATACCCTTTGGTCTATTCACCCATGCCTCTTTTCACTATGACCCTCTATTTTTCTTCTATGGCATGCCCCCTTCTTTCCATTTATTATTGAACATCTCTCTCCCATACTGGAGCCCATGCAATCTATAATCTTAATGTCCCATGAGGTCTCCTCCTTATTGTTTAGTGGAGTGGAGGAACCTCATCCCTGGTGTACGCTGATGTGAGGTAGTTTTAAGGAGCTGTATTTGGCTAGTTTTAAACACAGCTCCCTCAGGGCTCACTGTGTAGTGATATCGTGCATTAATGCAGTGTATCTAAGCACAACTGCTCTCAGCTACACTGTTTGAAATAGTTCTTCCAACCACTCTGGTTCCAGAGCTTCCAAAGCTCCTGCTAGCTTCCTGACACACGACAGCTTCCAGTTGTGTGCAGAAGTGGGTGTTTTACGACACAGCTGCTCACACAATGGCTCAGTTAACCCTCACCCTCTGCGAGAGGGGAAATTTTGACCCCTGATGATTTGTAAAAATAAAAATGTTTAATCTATGTTTAGGTATTATCCATTATGCTAAAATTAAATCATAAAGTAAGAAGAATAATGAACTATGTAGTGTTGTACTGGCCCTGTGTGAAAGCAAATAGCAGTTCAAAACTATCTTCACCCTACAAAATAAAAACGATATTGCAAAAATTGTTTTGTATAATATACAAAGCTATTATTTTCATCATCATTCATTATCTTTTTTTTTTACTATGTGTATGTGTGATTATGCTATTTTGTTACACTCATTATACTCTATCACTTTTGGATGATTAGTAATAATGTTTCTTATGATATATTAACTTGTGCACAGTACCTGGAATTTAATAATATTATAATTAATAATTAAATCTATATAATATTTCTATATGAAATCATATGTTGGATTTAACTGTAGTACTGTAAGTTCCTCTGGGATGTATTTTGTATAATAAAGGTTGCCCTTTCACTTCACAATAGCTATTGATGTTCTATGGTTACATTCTATCAGGATTATCAACTAAAGTCCGAATGGCCCAGTACCAAATGTGACAAAACCATCTGGCTGCAAAATGCAGACAGTGTTTACACCATTTAACAATATTTTGATTTTGCAATTGAGGCACTGAATGGGCCTGAATTTGGTAAGGACTTCAGCCGGACCAAGCTCCACTGGACATCTGAAATCTGGGCACGAATGCTTCAAACCTGCAGCCAGCGGACAGTGTGAGGATGGATTATGTGGCGGCTGACCAGGGCTTTCTGGTCTTTATTAAAAAAGTTTAAAACTAAATAAACAAATAAATAATAAAAAACATATGGGAGTCAATAAGACTCCATATTACTATGAGGGAGGTTGAAAACATCCCCATATGGCATCTCTCCTTAATATTTAAACCTGTGACTGAGTAGCCATTGCAAAATCCTGTGTTCCATAAATATCCCAGTTTATTTTACAGATAGCAGGCACAAAATCTGTGGGGTAATTTGCAGGGGTGGATCCAGAGCCCACTAGATCACTAGATAAAATGTTTTTGTGAGTTGATATGGGGTTTGGTAAACCTTTTACATTTCTTCATTTGTCTGGGTTGGTTTAATTTTAAGCAATTTTCAAATAGATTTTTACAACTTGAATCTATTTATGACTTATGTTTGAGCTATGCAACATCTGCTGCTGAGTGGGAAACCACCAAAATAGGAGTTGATGTGCCCTCATTATTAAAGTGACACAAAAGGTAAGGATAGTATTAGACTAATGACAGTGGCAAATGAGGAATCAGTCGGGAGCTATTAACAGTTTAATTGATACGCTTTTATGAAGAAGTGGGTTTTTAATGATTTTTTTGGAAGGAGTGGAGACTGGGTGAGCATCTAGGGGAGGAGGGAAGTGAGTTCACAGGAACGGTGCAGCCCTCAAGAAGTCTTGAAGGCGAGCATCAGAGGTGGAAGTACGGACAGAAGATAGACGTAAGTCTTCAGTAGAGTGTAAGGGTCTAGATGGACATACTTGTGTATTAGGGAGGATAGATAGGTGGGAGCAGCATTATGTAGAGATTTGAAAGCAAGAACCAGAATTTTAAATTGAGCCCTATATCTGACAGGAAGCCAATGTAGGGACTGACAGAAGGGTGAGGCGTGGGAGGTGCGGGCGGACAGGGAGATGAGCCTCGCTGCTGCATTCATTATGGACAGTAACGGCGCAAGTTGGGAGCATGTAAGACCACTGAGAAGCAGATTACAGTAGTCAAGGTGAGAAAGGACAGTGGAATGGACTAGCACCTTAGTCGCATCTGGCGTTAAGAAGGGTCGGATGCGTGCAATGTTTTTGAGATGGAAGCGGCAGGATTTGGCGACAGACTGAACATGAGGCGTGAAGGAGAGGTCGGAGTCAAAGAGAAAACCTAGGTAGTGAGCCTGCGTGGTGGAACTGATGGAAGCACCATTGACTTAGAGGGAGACAGACACAAGAGTAGCAACACTTGAGAGAGGAAAGACCAGAATTTCAGTTTTGGTCAAGTTGAGTTTAAGGAAGTGGGCAGCCATCCAGTTAGAAATAGCAGAGAGGCAGTCAGAGACACTAGTCAAGAGGGACGGGGAGAGATCAGGAGAGGACAGACTGATTTGCATGTTATCCGCATAGTAATGATATTGGAAGCCAAAGGAGCGAATGAGTTTACCAAGGGAGGCAGTATAGATAGATAACAGTAGGGGACCAATGACTGAACCTTGGGGGACACCAACAGAGTGGAGTTGGCGAGAAGAAGCACAGCCAGAGAAAAAAATACTGAAAGAGCACTGGGAGAGGTAGGAGAAATATCTTGTAGACCGATATTGCGGAGGATGAAAGAAGCTGTTGATGCCGCAGAAAAGTCAAGGAGAATTAGGATAGAGTAGTGACTACGAGATTTTGCAGCAAATAGATCATTGGATACTTTGGTCAGTGCCGTTTTCAACAGAGTGCTTAGCATGGAAACCAGACTGAAGCGGGTCTAGCAGAGAGTTGGACTCGAGGAAGTCTGTCAATCTCGCATACACAACTCTTTAAAGGATCATGGACGCAAAAGGCAGTAGTGAGATAGGACGATAGTTTGAAGGGGAGTTATGGTCAAGGTTGGGCTTCTTTAGAATTGGGGTTACAGTTGTATGTTTGAAGGGCGATGGAAATATGCAAGAGGAGAGAGAGAGAGAGATTGGAAATTTTAGTGAGAGGTAGAGAAAGAGAAGATGAGATGTGCGGTAATTCAAATTCTGGTCACCAAAAAGGATTCTATGCATTTTAATTAAAACACTTGTAATAGACAGGGAAGTGTTAATGATATGGTTTAAAAATAATACAAAAAAGTGAAATGTGAGATATGCAGTGATCCTTTTAGAGCATTTGGCATTATGCAAAAGCAGATTAAATCTGCTCTAACCAGATTAGGGAGTAGCACATAAAGATGTTCTAGATTCATATGAGCCCTTACTTCTTGCCTCAGTGATCTTTCATTTACTGGCTCAGCTAACAAAACTTTGTTCTACAAAATGTTTGCTAAATAACTTCAATAAGGTATGTCATATTGTTTGCTTTACTTATCTGAGATTTTGCAATATTTACTTTGAAGAATATTATGTTTGCACATGTAATTTTCTCAAAGGTTTAAGCATGAGAAAACACTAAAATTGAAAGGAAAACTGGGTATTAGCATACAATAAAAACAGTTAAAGGGACACTCTAGACACTGTAATTGCTTTACAGGTGGTCCTCGTTTTGCGACCTACCTGTTTTACGATGGTTCGCACTTACGACCAGCTCTCTCAAGGGAATTAGAGGGATTCCCTGATCTGCTGAGTTTGTCTATGTTCGGGGGACATTTTCACAAACATAGACAAGCGCACCAGAGCAGGGAATCCCTTAACTCCTCACTCTTAACTCCTCACTTACCGACCAATTCGTTCTACGACCGGGTCATAGGAACAGAACCCGGTCAGTAAGTGAGGAGTACCTGTATTTAATTGAGGTGGTTATAGTGTGTGAAGCCACCCTATACTGTCCATTCATTCACTGTTCAATCATTTTCAAGGTTCCTAGCAGCCCATCCACTCTGTGCTGCTTGGGCTAATAAAGAAACATCAGTCTGAGCAGAAATGGGTAGCAGTAGTTGTCTGAGAGCGTCAGCTGACCCCTACTGGTATGAACTGGTAACACTAGGAAAGTGTGTAATCTCTGCCTTAGCCTTGATTCAATTCATTGTTAAGAGGAAAAGCATTGCATTGGCTGAGATCATCAAAATTGATGAGCTAAGCCACGGAGGTGGTCAGCAGCAATGAGACTGGCATGGCATTGGAAAAAAGGTGAGTAAAATCACCTTGATTAGAGCATACTATGGAGGGTGTCAGGTACCTAAACAGCCACACAGGCACAACAATGTCAGGAATATGTTTGTATTCCTGACACTATAGTGTTCATTTAATCATAATGTACTATGTACAAAGTAAATAACAAATACAATGATTTGCTATTTTAAAATTACAGAGAAGATGTATAGATTTTTATACTGTACACAGAAAACAATTCCTGAAACATAATACAGATATAAACACTTTACATTCATGCACATGTAAAAAAAAAAAATTGAGGCCTGCCTGCTGTCTCTTTAAGTGCATAATAATGTTATAGGCAAACTGTTTCACTACAAAGTTAACAATGGGCAGTGGAGGAATTGCTAACTTGCAACTTTTCTTATATCTAATTCTGGCATTAAAGCAGATGAACCACTTCCATTAAAACAGAGATCAACTGAGTATGTTTTATTGAATGGTTTAAATGTGATCAATCCTTTACGGATCAGCTAGTATGACACATTACCAGAAGAGTCATTTGACTAAAGAAATAAACAGAAGCACAGAGTATGAACATGTGATGAGAGAGAGGGACAAGACAGCTGTAGGGATTTACAGTAGGAAGTGGTGGTCCCCTCTGTGGCATGGGAAAAACTTCCTGTCCTTTCTAGATTAAGCTATTACTGGCATACACCTGCTAGCAGTTAATTCTCTCAAAGAATAAATAGAAGTGAAACAATTAAGCCTACAAAATGAATCACAGTTTGAAAGGCAAAACCATGCACTGTCATGTGCGGACTCGTAAGCATGGAGACATTCGTGTACGAAATAACTAGTCATGCAAGGACATATAGCAAAACATCAGTCTTACTTTAAAAATAATATTGTTAAAATTATAGAAAGTTTACAACATATATACTTTATTAAATTGCTAATAATTTTTTATTGAAGTGACAAAACAACAATGGATTCTTTCACAAGAAAGTTTTGTTACACAGTTTTTGAAACATTAAAATGTAGCATATATATTTTTTTGCATTCATTCTATTTTTTTTAATTATTATTTTGTCTGCTCACGGCATCTTAGGCAGAGACATAAGTATAAGAATAAGTGTACATCTTCAGCCAATCAGCAGAGGCCTATACAATGAATGGTACTGGTATTTAGATATATTTTGCGGGGGTTTTCTTGGATAAAATGCCCTTTAACAGTTACTAATGCTTTGGTCTTGGGATTGCACCTTTTAAAAAAAATCAGAACTGTCCGGCTATGTCTAATAGCTTTGCACCCTAAATAAAAAATGTAAATGATGCCCTACCTCCCACCAATGCCCATCATTATATATGGACAAGTTTCTTAGCTTCAATTTCTGACCAAAAAATAGACATCCAAAATAATATTGCTAATAATAATAATAATACAAATTGCAAATAATAAAATAAACTCTGAAAGTATTGTCACAAATTGCACAGAAAGAAAACAACAAAAAGAAAACACTAAAAAAAACACACAATAAACAGGCAACTCTGTCCTGCACTCTTAAAAGATGGAATCTCATGCTGGACTCAGAACACCTGGAGTTCTGCTTTTGGTACTCTTTAAGTGTATTTTTAGTTTATCTTGGAGACCCAAGGATATGCTCTTGATCTTGACTATTGTGGAAGTGGATGTTTTACACTGTATTGTAATTTCTTAGATAAGGTTTTACAAAAAAAAACTAAACAAAAAAGCAAATAAACAAACAAACAGGCATCTAGTACTGGACTCCCCTTGTGGACAGAATGAGTCGCATATGAAAATTTTTATACGTAGAATCTTTTTGTAATGTGAGTTAAAAATTGTTGCAGTCCTGAGAAAGGAGTAGCAGAAGGGCAACAAATTAAAAGGACATTCCAGACCACTAAAGCACTTTTTTTTTTAATTAGAACAAAACACATTGATGTCCTGCTCTGCCTGATCTTAATTAGAGTTATACTCCTGAGCAGTACTTGAATCCATTTTAATGACAGCAGTCGGAGACAGTAACTCTCACTAATCTCATGTATGTCCTAGTGATGCCCTTACAGTAGACATTAACCCCCAACAGCACTCTAACACTAACCATTAGCCATTTCACTACCTTAAGCCTTTCACTAGCACTACATTATGTTTACTTAACATATCATGTAATATAAAAGATATCTTTGGTGTTGTGTATTATTGCGATTTTTCTAGAAGCCCTCAATGGCATTAGTCTATCAGGTTAAACAGGCAACTCTGTCCTGCACTCAATGGCATTAGTCTATCAGGTTAAACAGGCAACTCTGTCCTGCACTCAATGGCATTAGTCTATCAGGTTAGACACGTATTTCTTTAACTAATGCCGTAAATTCGATGCTGTGTTTTGTAATACTAGCTCTGACAAATGTAAAAAATCCAGCTCACGGGAAGCTAGAACAAAAATGAAACTACTACATTAATATTGAAGTTCAACAGGCGTATTATAGTTTAGAATTCAATAACCGCATGGCTAATAATGTCAGCTGGGCCATTATTCCCTTTATTGAATGTTGCCAATAATGCATGTATCACCTTAGTTCATTCTAATTTTGGGCTGAACTGGACACATATGTTCCAGTCTGCCCAAGTTTAGAAGGAGTTCCTCCTATGAGTGACATTTGCTGCCATCTTAACTCAGTTAAATCAATAGCAGCTACTGAAATAATTGCTTTCTGGAACTCTGTATCAAAATATATGCGTCTTACTGCTACCCCTACACTACCCTAACACCAACCCTAATCTTACACCAAACCTAACCCTAACACTGACCCTCACTCCAATCCTAACACGCCAATCATATCCTAAAAGTGTGTGTCAAAGTGTGTATTATGGCCATCTTGGGGTTCTACAGACATTTATGAACTAATTCATCGTCAGTATCCTCGTTTATTATGATTTCTTATTATTTTACTATTGCATGGACCTGGAGTGTCCAAATACTACGATAATAATTGTTTAGGGTTGGAATATGGTAGACCTTTAGCAATAAAAAAATAATAATAGTGCCTAATAAAACAGATATTTCAAAGACCCCAAAAGTGTTAAATTATTGCACCAACAATTTAACATGAGTTCGCCATAATGCTTCACCAGAATGCAAAATTGTAATTCATTTTTTTTTTTTTTACAAGAGAGATAATATCTAATTTACTGTTCTAAGTGTACGAGTAGATGTAATTGTTGCAGCAGAGCTCCCCCTACAGCAAATGTTGATAATGACTTATGCATTTGATTTACAGAGGAAGCTAAATTAAAGTGACATTGACCTTTACTTGTCTGGTATGGAGAGGATTGTCCTGCGAGGTAATAATGATCTCATTATATCATTCAACTCTTGCTCTTCTTAAAGCATATAATTCTCTCCTCTTTATGAAAGCCCATGCATCATGCATAAAAAAGAAGTTATATTTGTCAAGAGTAATTCTAATGAAGGCATTAGCAGACAAACTGACAGCCTTATGTCAAAATCACATTCACTCCCACAGGTACTTTAAAATAAAAAAATACAAATATTCATTCATCCGAAATGCGAGTGCCTTTTCATGGTAGATGCAATCCTGGAACAGCATAAATCTAAATTATATACATTATATAGTAAGGATAGATTTATACCATAAAGTATAATTTTTAGAGTGTTTACATCAAAAAGCCTGCAGGGACATGCTATAGACACCAGAACAACTACATTAAGCTGAATTTGTTCTGGTGACTATAGTGTCCCTTTAAGTGTGTAGCGGATTAGAACAATAGCAGAGAATCTGCAATTTTTACATTACTGACTAGTAACACCTCTAGTGGCAGTCACTTAGATGGCAACTAGATGTGGTACTGACACTGAACCCTGGCCATAGATGCATTGTTTCAATGTATCCCTGTGAGGAGATGCTGATTGACACAGTGTGGCGTTTTGCCGTGCATGCGCAATAGCCTCCCAATGATCTCAGCCAAGGAGCGGGGTGGAGACAGCCACAATGAGACCGGCGCTCCACTGAAAAAAACCTTAACAGCGGTTTTAGAACTATAGTGTCAGGAATACTAAATCTAGATAAAATAGATTTAACAAAAATGCTT
Organism: Pelobates cultripes; assembly: GCA_933207985.1. Lineage (NCBI taxonomy): Eukaryota > Metazoa > Chordata > Amphibia > Anura > Pelobatidae > Pelobates > Pelobates cultripes. Next base: position 312,263,374 of record OW240914.1, read on the forward strand.
TATTTTAAATTTTATTCACAAATGTTAATTTATTCTTTTTACTTTTATTATTTTAATTACTGGGAGATTTTCTAGGGTCACTTGTCTTATTTGTTTGCTGTAGGAAGAGCAAAAAAAACCCAGCAATATCATTTCAGTAGCAGTGTACTAAGTTTCAAGTCAACAATTTGTTGAAATTCCATTTTTATTTTTTGTATAAGAAAGTCTTAAAAATGTTTCTGCAGCCTGCAACTCAAGTAATCCCTTGTCTATTTTTAGTGACTTAAATCCCCGGCTTCAGCAATGCTCTGATGGTTAGAATAAGGAGATTGTTAAAGTGTGGAGGATTAGCCAGAAGCATTGTATAACAAAGCAGTACACTTCCTACTGATAAGAGAAAGCGAGAGAAGAGGAATTCGTTACAATAGAAATGTTTTATTTTCATCACAAAATATAGTCATGATTTTTTTAATAGAGTGAATGTATTTTCTGTCTGGTTTCAGATGCCATACTATAGTCTATTTACTATAAGTTTTATATTTCATTCACTTTGTCTGGGCAAATAAAAGTCTGGAAAATAAATATGCTAAATATTACATGTTAAATATACACACTGATTAACCTCTGCATATCTGTCACGCTGAATTTTATTAAATATAGGTACAGTTGGTAATGGCGCAATATGGCAAGAACGTTCCTTAGAAAATAGTGTTACCTGCAGGACTCGTATTAGAAATTCGGGATCTGTACTAATATAATATTCCTATTCTCATGGCTCTGGAACATCTCTTATCATAACTCTAAAACCAATTTAGATTCTACCTCTTTAACCCTCAATTTCATATCCCACCTTTATCTCTACCTCCAACTGGCTTAAAGTCAGTCTGTGCTCAGTTAATCACCTTCTGCTTGAAGCCTATGTTGACATCCTTTCCAAAAATATTTCCTTCATGAGAAATAGTTTCATAGCAGTGGACTCCAATAGTGGTTGTGCTGCTTTACATGTGTACCTCAGTTCTTTGGGTACAGCTACATTGATGCAAAATCTGAGAATATTTAAATACAGAACCATCAGGGATCTTTGCCATAATGTGGTTCTGATCTGACGCTCTGTAGTGTGTATTAGGTATTTTTTTTGTCCAGTTTTACATTTAAGGGGCACTGTAGGTACCATAACTACGTAATCTCTTTGAATTGGTTTTAGTATCTGGAATCCCCTGGAACCATCCTTCCATTCAGTGTTAATCCATTTATAATGTTGTAATGCGTAATACGATTCCCAGCAGTCCACCCCCTCTGTGCTGCTCTAGCTAATGAGGAAATATTATCCAGAGCAGCAGTGTGTTGAGGAGATTTTATGAACTTTTAGCCTATCACAGGTTAGTGCGCATGCACAGCAAAAACTATTTTTCCCCCCACTCACTGTTTTTTCCAACTTATGCCCTTGTTTTTTTACCCTTCTCTTATTTTTCACTGCTATTTGTCCTTTCTTTTTTAAACTCAACTTTTCGTCATTTGTGATCCTTTCCTATGTCTTCATTTTCTTGTTTTCCTACTCTTCACATCTCCCATTGACCATTTTCATGTGCTAACAATTGACTCTTCAACTGGAGGCTTTATCTGGAGATCTTAAAATGAAGAGGACATGATGGACCTGTTGTTACAGGCAAGGTGTAATTAGTACCTTAAAAATAAATTACACATTTGTTCAATAGCTAGAAAGAAAAATTATTATTATTGGAAACAAGAATACAAAAAAAAAAAAAAATGCTTGAGCCTGAAGCCGAAATCATGTATCATGTATCTGGCTTAAGGCCAAGACATTGTAGAATTTTTTTTGTTTTATTGTTCATAAAATCCTTAATTAATAATTTGAAGTTCCCACCCTTTTTTAAAATGTGGACTTTCAACTTTTGACTATTTGTTTGAAGTGAGCAGTCCTTCATACCACGGTGTACCAGGTTAGACTTTCGCTATTTCTTATGCCTAGAGTGCCACACCATATTGCTATTGATGATTTATGCAATATAGAATAATGGATACATTAGGATAGGGGGTTTCTACTCTAAATAAATGTACAATTTGACTAAGAATATAGGCATACAGATAAAACATGGAGCCCTCATTAGAAAGAGTACACTGTCACAGAGCACATTACTCCAAGTGTGTCCTTGACTTGCTTCTGAGTGAAAAATGGTTAAATAAATACTATTTTTCTCTTTTAAACTAAAAATAATGCTAAATAATCCACCAACATCACAAACACTTAACTCCAGTATCAAAAGCTGCCACCAGTAAGGACATTTTGTCCCCCAACCACATTAGATTAGAAACCCAGAAACACAGGTTATCAAAACATCTTATTAAACATACTTTTAAATAGGCATCTACAGGTAAGTTGGTACTCACATTTCTAGTATAGTAATTGTATCTTATGTCCATAGGAGTACATATAGGGAAACTGGCAACTCACCCAAACTGGATTGACTCTCAGAGAAGCATATCACTAATTTACAGTTTCTATACCTGTCACTGCTCCTGCAATATACCAAGGGTAGTTGGTAATTTATAGAGGGAACCCTGTAGCCTTGGGCCATGCTGCAAAAATAAATAGAGCACATGCTGACAATCTGTTAGGGACCAGAAACCAGACAAAGACAGAACGTAGATGCAAAACACCTTTATAAAAAAAATAGCAAAAATGAAATAAGCCAAAGTCCAGGAGGCAAGCACGGATCAGGCACCAAGCAGGTAGGTAGACGAGCCGGAATCAGGAGAACAGAGAGCAGTGGAGTCAGGAACAAGGCCAGAAGTCATGAACCAGGAATTTACAGGAAACAGGGAGTCTTTTAGGAAACCACCCAAGGGCAAGGAGGTACTGGGACTTGTTGCTTAAATAGGCTGCACTGATTAGCAGCAGGGCTGGTTACTACAATCAGGTAAATAACTGTGGCTACATTAATGAAGGAGCTGTTCATTAAAATCAGCTGAATAGCTCAGACAAAAAGTAAGGAAGGGTTACTGTGTAAAACAGCAAAGAAAAACAATCAAAGTGATTGGCACAGAGATACAAAGGGAGAACATAGTTTAAAAGATTTGGCCCCTCGCCTTTAACTTTGATTACGGCACGCATTCGCTGTGGCATTGTTTCAATAAGTTTCTGCAATGTCACAAGATTTATTTCCGTCCATAATAAATTTTTGCATAAATTTTTTACCAAGATCGTGTATTGATGATGGGAGAGTCGAACCACTGCGCATAGCCTTCTCCAGCTAGGGGGGATGGATTAATTATGGGGAGTGGATTAATTAGTGTGTATTAATTATGGGGGATGTATTAATTATGGGGGGTGTATATTAATTATGGGGTGTATTAATTATGGGGGGTGGATTAATTAAGGGGGAATTAATTATGGGTGGGCGGATTAATTAGGGGGGGTGGATTAATTATGGGGGTGTATTAATTAAGTGGGGTGTATTAATTAAGGGGGGATGGATTAATTATGGGGGGTGGATTAATTAGTGTGGATTAATTATGGTGGAGTGGATTAATTAAGGGGGTGGATTAATTAAGGGTGTGTGTATCAATTAAGGGGGGTGGATTAATTAAGGGTGTGTGGATGAATTAGTGTGGATTAATTAAGGGGTATGAATTAATTAAGGGTTATGGTTTAATTAAGGAGTGTGGATTCATTAGAAAACCTTTAACATTTTTTACAGGTTTTTTTTTTTTTTGTGGGGGGGTGGGGGGGGTGCCAAGCACAGGATCCGCCCCGGGTGCCAAATGCTCTAGGTACGCCCCTGAGCTATCTGTATGACATTTTGAGACCTTCAGATACCTAGGGATACACTGATTTTCTTATAAGATTTGTGTTCTCTGCTCTACATTAAACAATTTGTCAAGTGACTGTAGTCCAATAATAGGAGAAGGGTTTGTGCAATTTTGTTTACACTATTCTCTTATGTAATGTTATGTGCTCTATATTTTTTATAAAACTCACTTGTAATCTTATGTGTTTTTTCTCATCTTAGGTGGGACTCGGGATGTTCATTGCTGAAAATACTATCAGCTACTGCAACGTAGAATGTAGTTGCTGAATGTATTAAATAAGCATCGAGTGCTTTCAGAAATCAAGGGGGATAGTTAGTCTCCCTTTTAAGACAGGTTAAAAAAAGAGCACTGACAACACAGATGACCACAGATATTCAGAAGCTGGATTTCCCCAGATATGCCAGAGGTAAAGAAGAGGAACCCCGCACAAGCTCAGATGTCTCATGTGGGATATGAAAAGCTCTACTCCGTAGTGGGTTCTCTCAAACAAGGAATTTTAAAATTCAATCCTATCCTTTCATCTACAGCTAAATGGAATGTTGGCTGTAATTTACAAAGAGCTAAAGATACAGATAAATAAATTTAATCACAGCCTGCACAGGAAAGAAAAATGATTTGTAGTTCTCAGTGTTCCTACTGAAGCTAGTTTGGTGCCAAATGGGTGTTGCCAACTTTAAAAGTGTTGGCAGCTTTTTGTATTCATTCTGCCAATATTATAGAAGATCAGTTGCTGAATCCTTCCTAGGCTCAGCTAAATAGTTATTAACTATGGTCTAAGAATTAGCTTAGTCAAAAACATTAGTCTCAAAGGGTCTGATTTATAATGTCAAGCTGAGCTAGTCTGCTGTCCGCAGCTATTAATGAAAAGCTTTTACAGCATAGCTGCCATTAGTGTAATAATAATGCATATACAATTGAGGACATGCAATTCTTTCCATATGTTAAGGTGTATATTGCAAGCAAGAATCATCAATTACCCATTGAAAGAATACAGAAGGGTCCATAGAAATATATCTAAGGTAATAAAGGGCACACCGAGGACCTAGACATCTTCAAATCACATTCAAAGGGACATGCATGTGAGACCTATATACATGAGTCCAGGCAAACTTTCTGGTACAGACTGGCAATTGCCACGTTGGTCACCCTCAATTCCACACTTTGTATATGACATACCAACTGTAAAGGATTTCCTTGTATTAACCTGTGTTCATTTGGTTATTTCTTTTCCCTGCCATTTAAGTGACTTTGAAATATTCGTTTTATTTATGTGTTCGGAAAATTATTTGTTCTACCGAACAGAGACCACCCTGGGTAGCAATCAGAACTTAGAACACCAAGTAACCACACGAAAACCAAAAGTAATTGAGTGCTCCTAGGTGGCCGCCATTCGGCATACGAACACGTGGCGAGAACAAAGGATGGTGGCCATCTTAAATCTCCCGAACGCGGCCAGCGGGACTTACTCGTCGAGTGCCTGGAACAGTTTTCGGCATGGCACTCACACGAACAACCGGTCCTTATGGAAGTCCCGTTTGACCTATTTCCACTTGCAGTACCAGACGGGCGTTCGGGAATTCCAATCAACCGAACAAAGGGAGCAGTCCCATGTAACCAGCTGCAGTATAACTATGGTGGTTTTCATGTAATTCTGCATGAACGGAGACCGGCTCTTGCTACCAATTACATGGAACTCTAAATCGGATACAACTGCATGGCGAGCCGGTCAAACTTCCACACGATGCGACATGGAAACTACCGAACGGATTTTCGTGCAATTTGGATATGCTACTCCCAGTATCCTCAGCTACCCAGGAAGGTTTTTATGTTCATATGTCACGTAGAAAGTATATTTCTAAAAATGTTGAAAATTGTTAATGTTTCTGGCCAGCAGATAATTGAGTTTAGTATGTTGCTGAAACTCAATTATCTAGTATGGCCCAGAGGAGGAGCATGTACTATATAAATTGAATGCCTGTTGCTTCCAGTAAATCAGTCTTGTTCCAGCATTAAGCTTTGGCTCATGAGTGGATTATTTGGTGATACCAGCATTATTTTACCCTGTGAATTATTTTTGTTATTCTACTATTGGGAAAAAGGGAATACTAGACGGTGATACAGATTACTACCGTGACACCAACTCTGGCCAGTGAGGGACCCTGATACGGGAGACAGAGTGGCACCCCAGTTGCCCCTTACACTTAAGGGCATGGGAGGTTTATTCACCATAGCTCTCATCAGTTAGCAGTTAAGTTTTTATGTTAAAAAAACGTTATAACGCAACAGATATAAACTATTTAATGGTAACAGACAGGAAGCGAGCGGAGGGTTGTTGTGGCCTCATGCCTGGCTACTGAGTCACTGCCAGGGTCAGCAAGTGGCTCCTGTTTATGAATGTCTCAATGGACACCTTCTCCCTTTGATAAGCATGGCAACCCAGTCCTCAGGCCTGGCGGGATTGTCAGCCTGAAGCGTTCACCTCCCCTGTGAGATACAGGATCCGCACAAATGGTCTCGGTCTCACGGGGTGCTGCCCTCTTGCTCCTATAGTGTACTGCTGGTTGGCAGACAGCGAGGGGAGGGACAGGCCGGGGAGCAGAAGGCACATGGTTATGAATTTGGAAACTGCTGTTGCATGTATGTACCCAACTAAATAAGTGCTTGGCGGCTGTTCAGATGCATATGACTTCCTAAAAGACAGAGGACACACACAGTGTAATTTGCTACGGGGCACCTCCCAGTGCATTAAGCCCATGCCTGCACCACTTCATCTGGGCTCCCACCACTTCTCCGTCTATTCAACGACTTGATAAGGCCGACCACGACACCAGACCTTAATATATTAGGCTAGTCGAAGAGAAGATGTTCACACTAGGTAGAAGCCATACGCTTCTACCCCTATGATGCTTTATACCAGTGTCTAGCCATTTACTTGGCAACACTCACCTTTTTTCTCACCAGGTTTGATCTGTTACCCCTTCCTAGGACCCACGACAAATGTCCCTTGACAGCCGTGGAGTCTACTTTAAGGTTCTCCCCTTTCCCTACCCTGTTGTTCCGAACTGAGCGGGCGGCTCACATGATACACTAAATTGGATACAACCGTATGTAAGTGACTGGACAGACAACACCACAGATACACGAAGCCAGCAAAGGTTACTGACCGGACAGACAAGGGTCCATACGATCTGCTTGTCAAAGGTGGGAGGAGCGTACCCCATTGACATAGAGTACCGATGGCGTTCTTCCGATCATAAATGTGCTCAGTGTGACCCTCCATGAAAATTTGCTAACTTAATGTTAGAGGACTGAATATTCCAGTCAAGGCAAATATTGGGTAGATAATTAAAATCCCTGGGAGCAGATGTGGTATGTCTGCAGGAAACACACTATAGGACCAATGACCACGTACACAGTTGGCTAGCAGACTATCCTTACCAATACCATGCCACCACCCCCACTAAGTCTAAAGGAACCTCTATCCTAATTAGCAAACATGTAGCCTTCTCCTTACATCACCAAGAAACAGACCAGAATGGCAGATATATGATAATCACTGGACTGCTGAATAACGTCCTGTACACTATTGCAAATGTATATGCCCCACACACAAAACAAAAAGATTTTTACACACTATACTTGGCAAACTGTCCACTATAATCATTGGGGACTTTAATGTGATATTAGATCCTAAGCTAGATATAACCCTATCACGGCACAGTGCCAGCTACCAACAATTTAAGAGACCTCAAAACATTGCTCAACACACATCACTACTATGACGTTTGTAGACTTGCACACACTAACGAACGTACGTACACACACTTCTCCGCAGTTCACAACTCCTACTCTAGGATAGATGGGTTCGTCATTCTAGGCCCTGCCCTAGAACAAGTTGAAAAATGTGAGATAGGACCGATCACATGGGCTGCCCACATGCCTGTCACATTGGTACTCAAAGATCATTATGACTTCAAACATAGGAGCCTGTGAAGAATGAATGCCTCCCTACTAACTGACGCCACCTTCCAAAAGACCTGCAAACTGCACTACAACAGTACTTTAGGAAAAAATAATCCCAGGAGATATCGCACAGCTCCCTTTGGGTGGCACATAAGCCTGTGATTAGAGGTCTCTTGATTTAGTATTTTGATTTATTATTGGTATTAAAGGTGATAGACTTATAGCCATCAGGCTAATCACCAGGCCCAGATGGTTTTTACAACTCATACTATAAGACCTTTAAACATACATTAGCACCACATCTGGTAAACCTCTTCACGGAAGCCATAGCCACCCAATGAATGCCCAAAGAAATACTCCTTGCACATGTGGTGACCCTGCCCAAACCCAGCAAACCACCAACCCTCCTACAAAATCTTAGGCCAATTTCCCTTTTAAACTCAGATGCAAAACTATTTGCCAAACTCCTAGCCCTTCGAGCAATTCTTCCCCACTTTATACATAATGACCAAGTGGGTTTTGTGACTGGGTGCCAGGGCTCTGAGAACAAATGAAAAGTGATAGATATACTCAACAGCCTAAAACGGGGATGCACTCAGGAAGGAGGCTTGGTCCTCTCCCTCGACGTGGAGAAGGCCTTTGACTGACTCCATTGGCAATTCCTGGAGGCGGTCATGGTCAAATTCGGCATACCGGCTGGATTCCTCTCTGCTGTTCAAGCCTTATACCATTCACCAGCGGCAAAGATACTCAAATTGAGGGATCCCTTCATGATCTCGAATGGGACGAGACAAGCATGTCCACTGTCCACTGTCACCCGTACTATATGTGATGGCCCTGGAGTCATTAGCGGCCACTATACGAAACAATACAAATCGAATCTATTTGCGGACAATGTCCTACTGACATTGACCCAACCAGGTATATCCCTGCCTTCTCAAAAGAATTCACCTTCTCAAAGAATTCACTATCTACGGCCAGGTCTCTTATTACAAATTGAATGCAACAAAGACACAGGCCATGGGGATAGACATACCAAGTGAAACCATGCAATCCCTTTAGGCTGCCTTCAGCCTAAATTGAAGAACCGACTATGTCTCCTTCCTGAGTCTGAAAATTCCAAAAAACCTGAGAGACCTATTTAAACACAACTAGGAAAACATGCAAAAAGACATCACAAAAACACTCCAGTCATGGGAAGGCAAATACTTGTCATGAGTGGATAGATTAGCGGCAGTGAAGATGTCACTGCTACCCAAACTGCAGTACCTTTTCTGCACCTTACAGATTCCACTCCCTACAAATACTTAGAATCCATCCAACGTACGATTGTGTGATTTGTTTGGGCCAGCCACAGGATAAGGGTGGCCACCGCACTGTTGAGCAAGCCAGTTGAGAGGGGGCGCTGGGTCTACCCAACATGAAGTTATACTACAAAGCAGCCTTGCCTCTCATATTAATAGCCAGGGAGTGGAAAACAACAGGGGCTCCCACACAACTGCTCTGATACACACAAAGTTCGACTACGAAGCTTTGTCCCATAACCAAGTGACTCCTAAGAAACATGTCCTGGTGGCGCAGGGAAAATGGGAAGACTTTCTTCAGACCCTTACACTCGCCTGATTTGAAACATTAACGCATATTCCGGCTTGCCAATAATCACAAAGGAACACTGTCAGACCTTTAGATACCAGGCAGATGAGGCCCCCAGGGAGGAACTGACTGTTACTGAGACAATAATCCTCCATACAGATGCAGTAACTCAACATACCCTTTGCTGGCCTGACTAACATCCACAATAAGCCCACACACACCCGAACCCCCAAACCCTTTACCACCCCCCTTCAAGACGATATCTCGTACCAGTGACAGTTGTCCAGATACCGCACGCCAGGGTTACTCTCCCTAAAACACCAAAGGACAAAGAAGATATAGTGGGGTACCGGGGTCACACCAAGGACTATGGGATCAGGTGTGTAGCAAGCCCAGGGTGGGAATTCATGAACAATTTGTAAACAAACTGTAATTAAATTGAATGGCTTTCAATGTCTCTGTTTACAACCTGTCTCGAAATTTAAATTGCAATTGTATACAGCATATTTACCCCTGCCCATCTTCTTTTCTGTACCCCGTTCACACTTCTTCTAACCCTTCTTTCAAGGGAACGAAAAAAGAAAAATAATAAAAATTATTACATTGAAAAAAAAATAAGCTTGTGTATAAATGCTCATGCCCTTTGGTGTGTAAAGCCCAGACACGTCCTTGTTTCTGATATCATGTCAACACCAACGATGGGAGTAATTTCTCAATATAAACAATCTTAGATCCCAGAAACCTTGATGTCGTTACCTTGCTATCTGTAAAGTGTATATAAAAATATACATTATTTGAGGTATGGGTCATTTCTTTATTTAGACCTAAAGATGTTAGCTTTTTAGAAAAGGGTTCTTAAGGGTAATTCGTATGTGGGCCCTGTGCTCACTGTGCCTGGGGAGATATCAGCTTCCCCTCATGACAAGGCACAAAGAGGGTAACAGCACAAGTAAAGTAAAACCTGTATGAGACTTGAGCGGGGACTCACCAGTGGGCAAACTATTTGAGCTGTTGTCTGTTCTTGTAAACACTTGTTTTTGGCTAATTTGGCTCAATTCACTTCCATTCAGGAGTTAAATCACTTTATCATAGTCATAAACTGACAATTACAATGAATCATGTGCAAACTCTAACAAATTACATAATTACATGACTTGGTGTATTTCCATTGCACATTGTGCTGCTAATTACTACTCTTGACTAAAAAATCCAAAAGTGGGGATTGTACCACTATATGTTGATTTTTTTGAGCCACGCAGGGCTCTATTACATGTGAGTGAATTATATACTTACATTATTATCCCAAACCACCTTACATACTACACCATATATTGTTCCTGTATTCTACTCTGTCTTGGTGTAGACCAATGTACAGTACAAGAAGATATCCCACATATCCTAAGTCAGAGATTGTTCTGCCCAGGTGCAATACCTCAGAGCTGGTGTGAAGCTCCGCCTAATGTAAGTAGCTCTCCACATTTCCATTCTGACATAGAGATACACTCCACCATTGGACTTTTTTTGTTCTTTTAGTCTTACATACATATCCATCTGAAGTGCAATTATAAATCTACTGTGAATTATTACCATTACTCTGGCCAGGAGGAGAGACCATTGACAGGATTATTTCTGCTACACACCAACGGAACTGTTTTAGGAATTGATCTTCTGTTTTTAGTAACTTATAATATGAGACTTGTGTGTCACTCCTTATAAAGTGCCTATATTTTCTATTGAGTTGAAAGACCATTTTGTAGAATGCCTGCATAATAATTTGCCTTTTTTTGTGTGTCAGGATAGAAAAGAGGCATATTAATTAGTGGATATTTAACCACTAGAGAGAGCATACAATCTGTAAAAGAGAGATTAAAACAGTATGCAATGTTGATCCATAGGAATCCGAGGGGTAATTTGTTTATGCCTACAGTTATTTTAAACTGTTGGGCTGTTGTATATGTTGTATTTTATATATAAATGCAGAATGAAAAGATGCATACATACATATATATATACATATATATATAATATTTTATTGTTTTATAAAACAAGGGTGAAGGATACAGAAAGAAGAGGGAGGAGGTTGGGAGGGGAAATTCGTCGTATATGTCGTACATCATACATTGCAGGTATACTTGTTTATTGTACAGAAAATCTTAATATTTAACATTGGTTGAATGATACAGTATACCAACAGAACATTTGTAACGGTGATTTTGTCCAGCTGAAACCTTTGCGGGGACATTATTGTCATTGGTTTTGCATGTTATATAGAAGAACACCTACCAGTGACCTGGCTCAAGAACTAGTTACATTACTTGCATTGTCGGTAATATATGGCACTTTCCTAATAAGAACCTCAGGTTAGTCATTTCTAGGTTGGTTCATAAGTCTACAGTAACACCAATTGAATCATGGGTTGTGTCTATGCCATATTGCTTGTTAAACTGGGGGGTGAAGAATATCTAGAAAGGAAGAGGGAGCAGGGGGGTGGGAGGAGAAGTCAACCATGGTAGGCCTATAGTTGGTGGAATGGGTGAGGGGGGACAGAGGGGTGTGCTGCTGAGGTCAAATGTTGTATCTGATCAGGTGCATGCATTCTGTGGTAGGAGGGTCCATCCCTGGCTAGAAGATCCCATAACCCCATACCTTGCAATCAAATGGAAAGCTTATCTTTATCTACGGCATCAGTGAAGAGTGTGTGTATATTCTTTGGTGTAGTATGCAACCCAAGGTTGCCACACCTTCTTTAGTGAGGCATATTGGACAAAAGACTCTGCAGCCATTCTTCAATATGTGTGAAACAGGTGTATTTTTTCAATGAGCTGTGGTCTAGAGGGGCAAATGTGTTGTTTCTAGTGAAGAGCAATAAGGTGCCTGGCAGCCGTGATTATTAGGAGCCTATCAGCTTGGAATCTCTTGATACGTTATTAGGTAGCCGCAATAGTAAGCAAGTACATACTGTGGTGTTCAAATCGGTTATTCCAATACCTGTCAATAACTGTGCTTCCGTTTCCCATAATAGGATTATGGTTGGTCACGACTACTATATATGTGTCATGGTGCCGTAACTCTGTCCACATCACCAACATAGGTCAGAGGTTTGAGGAAATATTTTGTGTAGACGTTGCAGTGTGAGGTACCACCGATATATATAATTTTCTTATGTGGCTCTATGTGGGAGTAGCACCTTGTGACCCCTTTTAAAGCATTGATAGCTGAGACACAGTCTTTAGGTGCTAGCTCGCAGCTGTAGAGGCTGTTTTAGTCAGAATTGGGCTTGTGTTGTTACCCAAGTGGTCATGTGTTGCAATAACGTTTTTTAGATTAAGATATTGGTAGATATAGGAGTTTGGTAAGTTATATTTGCTTTGTAATTCTGGGAAGGGGATTATGCTCCCCTGGTTACACATGTCTGTTATTGATTTTACGCCCTTCTGGAGCCATGTGCGAGACATGATAAAGCTGTAAGTGGGGCTCCTAAGTGGAATTTGTCACTATTTCCTAGTTTAGACCTGAATTGGTCACATTGTTGTATGGAAAGATTCGTAGTAGGGAACAGTGACACCGACTTTTGTCTAAGGTGTTTAGGTGTCAACAAGATGTCAGTGAGTGAAGTGCCTAAGCCTGGGAGTTTTCTATATCAACACACTGCAACTTGCCCTTCTGGGTGTGCATCTTAATTGCGGATTCTTGGAGGGAAGTTTTGTGGTATATTATGTCAAGAAGACCCACTCCACCCTTGGATCTGTAATTCTGCAAAAGGGCTAGTGACACCCGGGTTAGTGGGCATCCCAAATGAACCTGTTGAAAACCGATTGAATATGTTTGCTGAGGCGAGGAGGCAACCGCAGGGGCAACATCCTAAATGTGTATAGTTGTTTTGGCAGTAGTACCATTTTTGTCGTGTTGACCCTACCGAGCGAGGAGCGCTTGACCATTTTCCATTTTGAGCTTGTGGTAGAGCATATGTGTGGTAGAGTTTTTTACGTCAAGTTAAAGATTGCTCTTTGTGAGGGAGCTATTTTGACTCCTAGGTAATTGATGCTGGATTTCCTCCAAATGAATGTGTACAATTGCACAAGTTGCTGCACCACTTGTGCCGAAAGGACGATTGGTAGGGCTTGTGTTTTTGACTAGATAAGTTTGTAGTAGGAAACTGTTCCATACACTTTCAACAGCTGAAGGAGAGCAGTTATGGAGCCAACTGGATTACTTATAGTCAGCTGTATGTCATCTGCGAACATTGACAGATTGAAGACCTCCTTCCCCAATTGTACCCCTTCTATGTCAGGATGGTGTTTAATTTTGTGTGCTAGTGGCTCTAAGCATATAATGTACAATCGCGGTGAGAGAGGGCATCCCTGCCATGAGCCATTGGTAATATGGAAATTGTTAGACAAGAATCCTGCATTAGAGACCTGTGTTGTTGGTGAGTTGTACAAGGCTAGGATTCCTGCTTTAAGTGCTGGTGGAAACCAAATTTGTTGAGAACATGTTGCATATATTGCCAATTGAGCTGGTCGAAGGTATTCTCCGCGTCCAGCGCTAAGAGAAGCCCCTTGCCTTTTGATAATTGCATTTGAGAGATAATATTCATCACTTTATGTGTGTTGTCCAAGCCCTGTCTTCCCCGGACAAAGCGGATTGATCAGCAAGGATTATGCGTGGGATTATCCCCGCCAACCTGTTTGCTAGGATTGTGGCATAAAGTTTTACATCAATATTCAAAAGGGACATGGGGTGGAAATTTGGGCATGTAGTGGGTGGCTTTTGGGTAGGGTGGAGACAGACAGATATTTTTAATACTAAGTGCTAGAAATTTTGAAATTTATTTAGTAGAGAATAATCCTGTTATATAATATGCAAAAGCACAATCTGATCTGTAAAATAATCAAACCATTCAATTCTCCACGTCAGCTTTGCTTCCAGTTTGTCTATGTTGACCTTAAATATGAAATCCACTTCAAATGCACTTTGAATTCTCATTTTAGTGAATACTCTGATAATGTTGATGCAATTTCACAAAACTTGCTTTTGAAAAATTTATTTTCAGTTGCTTTCAACATAACAGAATATTAAAAAGGTACACACAATTTAATAATAACTCATTAATAACAGTTTAATTTTTTATAAGCTATAGTATAATGTTTTGCATTTGACTCTACTTTTTACATGTCTAAATCTAGTAATATAAAAAATAAATCAACTTAAAATAATTGCAAGCTAATTCACAGTTTAAAGGCAAGTGCAAATTAAATTGTCAAAAAAAAACCTTGTGGAATTATAAAGATTTTCAACCTTATAAAAATTGTTTTCACAGACATTTATTCTTAATACCTTCTTAATCCTTTTTATTCTTCACGTTATTCGAATCCTAATATTAATAGATCTAGATTTGTAACATTTAACAGCATAATGTAATTCTGGAAGGTATAGTGAATAATATAGAATAATAGCTAACATTCAGGGCATTTCAAAATGTCATTGCTGCCTACTATTAATATATAAAACCTAAATTTACATAAGAATTTTAAGTGACTTTTAGCTGTAATCCACATTTCATAGTAATGAGTCATTTGTATTAATTTATTGGATGCATGGTTTTTCATGTATACATTTCAAAGAATTGCTGTAACATAACAGGATAAAATTGCAAGTAATTCTCAAAGGGGCACTGTGGCCTGCTGTTGTTTGCTTGTTTTTAATGTTTTATGAAGATAAAACATGAAAAATGCAAAATAAGATAAAAGATAAAACTATACCTCTGAACTTTTTTTATACCAAACAATATGTGATTGGAATTACTTGAAAATCCTGATCATTCTTTCATTTTTATAGAACTGCAATGCATATCCTATAAACTGGTTATAGGTAGTGATTTATGGGATAAGCAGTTCAGCTGTTGAAAATATTTTCTTTCATTAATAGGCATGAATGAAACTTCTCAACAAATCACTAGATCATTATATTATTTTTTTTATTATTATTACAATATTTTAGTCATGCAGTAAGCCAGTTATGGCAATAATTAAATGCAACTGCTGTAAAGCTTTAATCCTTTAAGGACCGAGGACTAAGGTACGTCCGACAAAAAATGCTCCTTAGCGACCGCGGACATACCTAGTACGTCCTTAAAGTCCTTCTTACTTACCCGATCACCATCGTTCCCTCTCCGGCGATCTGTGTTTCCAGACAGCCCAGACTATCCCCCCTCAGCAAATTAGACCCCCGTGAACCATGTGAGAGCTCTGAAAGAGCGGTTACATGGCTGCAATAGATGTCCATAGTCTCCCTGCATGTGTAAAAAAAAAAAATATTAATAAATAAAAATAATATTAATATATGTATATATATGAAATATATATCTATACATATATTATATCTATATATAAAACATGTATACATATATATATATATATATATATTCTACATAACGTCATACTAAGTGTATTTTTATTAATATATACATATATTAATATAAAAATACACTTAGAGTAAAATTACACACATATATGTAATATATATAATTATATATTGCATATATATATATATATATATATATTATTATAAAAAATAAGCAATAATTAATTTAAAATAAAGTAAAAAATTGAAAAATAATTAAAAATTTTTATTCTAACTGTATTTTGATATTAATATATATATATTATTATTATTATTATGATATTTATAGAGCGCCGTCAAATTCCACAGCGCTTTACAATGGGTGGACGAACAGACCTGTAGTTGTAACCAGACAAGTTGGACACACAGGAACAGAGGGGTTGATGGCCCTGCTCAATGAGCTTACATGCTAGAGGGAGTGGGGTAAAATGACACAAAAAGGTAAGGATATATATATATATATATATATATATATATATACAAAAATACACTAAGAAACACTAGTATTTGTGTTCAGCTAAGTCTCCTGAGTATAACAGTACCCCCCCATGTACAGGTTTTATAGTTTTTTTGAAAGTTACAGGGTAAAATATAAGGCTTGATTTTCCGTTTTTTCACATTAAAATTTGCCAGATCGGTTATGTTGCCTTTGAGAGCGTTTGGTAGCCCGGGAATGAGAATTATGACAGCATATCATTTGCAAAAGAAGAAAACCCAAGGTATTGCAAATGGGGTATGTTCAGTCTTTTTTAGTAGCCACTTAGTCACAAACTAAAAGTTAGCGTTCATAATTGTTTTTTGCATTTTTAACACACAAACAAATATAAATACTATCTTTGACCAGTGTGTGTGACTACTAAAAAAAGACTGGACATACCTAATATTGAATACCCTGGGTTGACTACTTTAAAAAAATATGTACATGTGAGGTGTGATTCAGAGATTTCTGACAGATACCAGTGTTACAACAATGTCACTATTGATACAGTTAAAAAAATATATATATTGAAACAGCAATGTCCTACTTGTACTTATAGCCCTATAATTTGCAAGAAAAAGCTAAGAACATGTTAACTTTGGGTATTGCTCAACTCAGGACAAAATGTAAAAACTATTAAGCATAAGTGTTTTTTTGCGGTTGTAGATGAGTAACAAATTTTGGGGGTCAAAGTTAAAAAAAAGTTTGTTTTTGTTTTTTTTAGCATATTTTATAAGATAATGTTATCTTTAGAAAGACCATTTAATGGCGAGAAAAACATTATATAATATGTGTGGGTACAGTAAATGAGTAAGAGGAAAATTACAGCTAAACACAGCAGAAATGTAAAAACAACCCTGGTCCTTAACGGTAAGAAAATTGAAACACGGTCTGGTAACTAAGGGGTTAAATCGATGAAAGAGTCCATATACTTTTTTTTTCTATTTACTTAGAACTTGTGTCATATGATTAAAGGGAAACTATAGCGCCAGGAAAACAAAGTTGCTTTCCTGGCACACTACATCTCCCCCTGTCTTGCGCCCCCTCCCCCCGTGGTGCTGAAGAGATTAAAAAACCCTTCTGTCACTTACCTGGGTCCAGCATCATTGTCCCTTGGGGCTAGCTTGGGTCTGCCTTTGCTCGTCCCCTGCCGACGTCAGCTGGCGGGAGAGACCAAATGCTCTTGCATTAAGACTTCCCGATATTATTATACAATGCTTTCCTATGGGGTTTTGGATGATGCTGGATGTCCTCATGCATAGTCATTTAACAGCCTGGAACTCCCTCTTTTGGCTGTCTGGTAGAGAACCACTAGAAGTGGAGTTAACCCTGAAAGGCAATTATTGCAGTTTCTTAAAAACTGCAATAATTGGCTTTGCAGGGTTCCATGAACTGAAGTGGTCTGGGTGTCTATAGTGTCCCTTGAACTATTGAACACATGTCACATTTGTAACATCCGTATATCACTTCTAAGTTACAGAATTTCGATGACATGCCGATAGGTTTAAAATCTTATTTTACTAATAGACTTTATGCTTGGAGATTTCTTACAGTACAAACTGCAATTTGTCCGAATTTGAGCCATTCGGGCGACTGATCGAATTCCCGAACTCCTGTAAGCAATGTACCCAAATCATGAGACAATGAAAATGTGCAATGGTTGAACATGCCTGTTTCGGTTTGTGATTCTGATTCCACCCATGGAGGCAAAAAATGAGAAAAAGTGATGGGAAAAAAATTATTTATAGTTAGGGGACAGTCACTCAATGTTGATTTTATTCACTGATTAGGTGAGAAGTGACTTCTAGAGAGAAAAATAGAGTAGAAGTATAAATATATATATACATATCTATACATATATATAAATTTAAGTTATGTACATATTTTGCAGTACACCTTAAGTTATGTAGATATTTTGCAGGTCCTTTTTTGTGCCCATCTGGTTCACTTGATTTGATTACCGAATACTTTAACTTTCTTGAGTTTGACAAAATATTTTTGTATGCCTTCTTCCCTGCAATGGAAAATGCTGCTATATTTTGTATGACTTGAAGGTATGAGATATAGGTTACTTGGTATTTTTAGGTTGAACACTACTTTGTGCAGATTAAGTGAGAATTTGCTGCTGAACATCACTCTTAAGTATTTACCTTTTGTGGAGAAGAAATTAGAGTGATGGCTCCTTAGATGGTCTACCTGGTGATAGCTACAGTTTTGCTTTTACTCTGGTGATTTCGTTAGGTTCTGAACATTCTGACAACCATATAAAATCAAGCACACGTCCATTCACTCTCCTTAGACAATTATTGGTGGTGGAATTGCTCACACAGATTGAACTTGATGAACTTGTATCTTTGTTAACCTCGTTTAACTGTGTGACTGTGAAAGGTAAATGCGTACAGTGTTTTGTCAATATGAGAAAATTGGGCTCTATGGAAAGCACTTCTCTATTAAATCGAATAATATCCCCGCAAGTTGAAATGATCTCCCGTGGCTTATTCAGAGATTGAAATATACTCGCAAGGTGTGTGAGCGTAACTGCCATATTATTTTGATTCGAGAAAATGAATGAGATCTCTAAGAGTAAAACAACAAAGTGAGAAAAATTACAAGCTAATGCTATCATACGTTTAACTGGTATATGGGTCATGAATCTTAGTGATATTAATTAAAACAGTAATATATATGATAGTTGCAGTTTGTCATAACTTTACAAGCGTCAGATAGTTTATTTTTTTCTCTTCGTAACACGTACATTTTCCAGAGCAGCAATAAGCACTGCACGCATGCACGCACACACACACACACACACACGTGTCACTCTGGGTAGAGGATCTAAATGTTGAAAGACCTTATATTGGTTTCCATGGTGATTTAGCTCTTTGCCTCAGAGTAGCACCTATTGTTTTGATGAAACTCCTTGAAAGTGCCTTAATCAAGAGATTATGCTTCCAAAATGCAGAGTTCAGAGCCACACAGAACATATTTGAAGTGGCTGTTATGCAAATTACATACAGCATTTTCAAGTTGTGCTTTTAAACTATAAAATAACAAACTATTTTTAAAAAAGTAATGCTTTCGAATCTAAACATAAAATTTTTCTAGTCTCTGGGTCACTGGAGAAAAGTCACCTTTAAAGGAACACTATAGCATTAGGAATGCAAATCTGTATTCCTAACGCTATAATGTCCCTGTCCCTAGTCAGAAATAGCTCCCCCCATTTCCCACTAAATACCAAATTTAAAAATTAAAGCTTAACTGACCTTTTTAAAGCATCGAGACTCCGTCAGAGCAACTCCACCTCTCCAACTCCCACAAATTCACGGAGAAGACATGACCTCCTCTGTGATAGTCCAATCCAATGCTCCTAGAGTAGCACTGGTGACCTAATGCACATGCACAGTGGGTTCCGTGTGCACATTCTAACTTCCCCACAGGAAAGCATTGAGTCAGTGCTGTGGAAAAGTCTCTAGTCATTGTCATACTGACAAACATTACAGCTTCTAAAAACTAAAAGGACAGCCACACTGCACCCAAACTACTTCAGATTGTAGTCCCTTTAATGCGAGTCCATCTCATATCGCTCATGTTTGGGCCATGATTTCATTTTCATTAAAATAACACGATTGCACCAGCTGAAGATAGCTAAGGTTTTGTGAATATTTTGAAAATACATTTTCATATAAGCAATTTGTTTTGCCTTTTAATTTACTTTGTCTTTTCAGTTCAAGTTAAATTAAGGTGTTAATTGAAATTAATTTTATATTCAAATGAAATATGTTGTATAATTTAAATATGAATTGTAAATTTGATTATGATTAATGGCTTCACCAGCGAAGTCTGTTAATTTGTATTCATAAGCATGATACTATTAAAACCATGGCAATACGTTTCTCTCTCAGTTTTCTGTTTTTCTACATGGCAGACTTGGATGTGTTGGCTGTAATGTAAGCTGGTAGACAGACAGTAAAGTGCACATCTATATGAGAAACAATGCTAAAAAAAAGGCTGGAGGTGAGAGAGACTTGAAAACGTGGCGAGCAACAGTGTGGTGTCCAAAATCAAACAGGGATTTTCACTAAACACCAGATTATATCCGGATGGATGAAAAGGAGCCCCCTACTAATAAAATAAGAAAACAGGGGAGATATTCACATCCCACCCTACCCCACCCACCGGCCAGTGGATGGTGGCTACTTACTAAACCGAAGTAACCTAATGTCCCCTCCAGAACCCACCCAATGACACCACTATTATAATACAACTGGGAAAGACCAAAATTCCTTGCCCCAATCCCTACCCAAAGGTAGTAGGTGTGGTCTCTAACAATAATATTGAAGGAGTGGCCTGATTGTGTTCCCCAATCTCTGCCATTGGGCTCTAATTACACTCTAATTACAATAGACCAGGGGGTGGAGATCTCATTGTCCACTCTCTCAAATTTTTGCCATTGATTACCCAGGTGACTAAGGGGGTCTACAATCCCCTATCCAACCCCATTAAAATACATTAACTCTACCTACCCTTGCTCACCCTTATAATATTAAGGGGAGCATTAAACTAATATCTGCAAAAAATGAAAAGTCTCTTTTCTTGTAAATCTTCTTCAGCCCCCAGAAAG
This sequence comes from Pelobates cultripes, assembly GCA_933207985.1. NCBI lineage: Eukaryota > Metazoa > Chordata > Amphibia > Anura > Pelobatidae > Pelobates > Pelobates cultripes. The sequence continues at coordinate 312,284,241 of OW240914.1, forward strand.
TCTAAAGAAAATCCATAATACAATGACACACAAATATTGAAATGAAAAAGAGGGGAATAAAAGAAAAAGCAGTAATATATATAATTTTTTTTTTTTGTGTTCAGGGCATAAAGCTGTGTAGTGGTGTGCCGGAACCGACAATGTGGTAGGCCTGTAATAAAAGAGGACCCACCTTAGATGATGATGTAAAAAGAGGGAGTGATGGGTGGGGCAAATCTTCAGACCAGCAACGGTAACGGAGAGAGGATTGGCATCCCTACTGATCATGAAGGAGAGCTCTCACTGGACTTTTCAACCATATTCAAGTATTTATTGTGAATACAAACACCCTTAAAAAACAAAGATACAAAAATCACATTACCGGTTCCAACCAGTTAGCCCAAAGCAATCAGGAGCAGTGATATACCATTCTACGAGAGAGTCTCCCACTGTCAATATTATTAAAAGTGCAAGATTGCTTGTTTGTATCATTAGTTGTCGGGCCACAGTTTTGATGCCAAGTAGCAAAAGGTTCACTAGAGAAAACTAAATGATACCTTGAATACACAAGGAACCAGGCAAAGGGAGTATACCACCATATAAGTAGTGAACCATATAACATATAAAAATAATTTTACCACCAAAAGTGAAGTGGCATGTGAACATAAAATAAAGTACAATATAGGATACCTTACCCAAGTGTAGATATATTGTATACGCCGTATTTAATCAGCATTGAGCAGCTACTAGCAACCTATGTGTTATAACACCTAAAAGGTAGCATACTGATTCTCAAAAGGAAAAAAACTACATTCAGGAAAAGGCAATCCACATAGTGGACACATGAAATCCATAGCTTGGCATGCACTTGCCTGTACTTGAAAAATAAATATAAGAAAAAGAGACCAGTATTATTTTTTTGGGATTTTAATATTTTTTGGGGAATATTTTTATATCAGAGGGGCAAATCAAAACAATTTTTTTTTTTAAACAAGTTGATGTGCATAGCTTCATCCATAAAAGCAGCTGCCTTTTTAAGCCTTGGTTGGATAATATCCCTAAGGGACAATTTTTAAGACTTAGGAGAAATTGTACCGATATAAAAGACTTTGATGAACAAGCCGGAGTTTTAAGTAATTAATTTTTCAATAAGGGATATAACAAAAAGGCTTTGATGAATGACATCACTAAAATCAGGAATTGTGATAGACCTGCTCTTCTTAATTATAAGACCAAATTAGAACCAATAATAAATGAGGAAGTTCCGATAATTTTTTATTTTAATACCAATGCAGGCGATATGAGAAAAATTCTTGAAAAAAAATAGCATATTTTACAGCAGGATAATGATCTAAAAAAGTATGTTGGTGTAAAACCGAAAGTTGTATTTAGAAATGCCTAGAATTTAAAATAAATCCTCACCATGAGTTTTGTAGAAAAAGAACAAGGTAGTTTCTTATCTAAGATTAGGAACACACAAAAAGGTTTATTTTACTGCAATGACTGTATGGGGTGCAAAGTGAGAAAGAACAAAGAAAGAAAGATTGACCACTTTTACTCTTTTACTAATAAGAATACATTTTTTATTAACTCGTTTATTACTTGTAACACCAATAATGTAGTGTATGTTCTCGTACGCCCATGTGGCCTCCAATACGTGGGGAAAACATCGAGGCCCCTCAAGATCAGTATACAGGAACATATATACAATATAAGCGTGTCCCAAGATTTTTTAGAACATCACAATAAAAATCCAGATTTTATTTTATTTTTTGGTGTTCAACAGATTTTAAGTCATTGGAGGGGTAACAGTATCCCATCCAGTTTAAATAAAAACAAAATGAAATGGATTTTAAATTTGGACACTATGACTCCTAATGGCCCTAATATCGATTGGGAATCTGTCACATTAATTGAATATGTTTAATCATAATCTGTGATATGTATTATATATTTTATCCCCATATTATAAAGGCTTTTTAAATATATTCTAAATTTGAAATATATATATATATATATATATATATATATATTTTACTTTTATTTTTATTCATTTTTTATTTTAATTTTTTATTTTTATTAAATATTAATCTTTTATCCTTTACTATATTTTAGATTCAAAGAGGGTTATCTTTCTTTCTGTGTTTCTAATTAGATTATGAATCTAATATATTAATGCCATTCTAATATGAAGTGTATTAATAACATTGTTTTATTTATTATTTTATTTGATACATATGTTTTATGGATATACTTTACATGCATAGGACTTTCGATCACATAAATGGACAATTCAATGAATATCCATCTGAAATCCAGCCTACATGAGATATGAAACCGGAAGTACATCTAACCGGAAGTGCTATGAGGAACGCAAGTCAACCTTAGAACTCATGAATCATCACTCAGAATTCCAGAACTGCGGCATGTCAATCAGATGCCAGAATTTGGCTTCAAATTTGATTTCCTGTTCTATATAAATGTGAGATTATGTATTGTAACATTATGATGCACTTGAAAAAGATGGTTACCGTTGAAACGCATTGTGTTTTTAATTATTCTGAGAAATAAAGTATCATGTCTTCCCATCCACTGCATCCTGGAAATTCCTTATTTGGTCTGCGTGGTAGCTGTACGAGCTGGATACATTTTATTTATTTGTCTACACAGCCGGAGCCTGCTATAAGTGGCTCTGGTAAACGTGAGTTCTGAGCGGAGCTTGCTACAAATATATACCTCATAACTATATTTCACTATGTGAGCATTCTTGTTTTTGTCTCCTATATAGACCTGCTATTCTTGTGTCCCATTGGAATCTCAGATCTAAGTATTTTATTGTTTATTGCGCTTTAGCACTTCCCACTCTGTTTCTTATATTTTATATTATTTTATTGTAATGCCACATTCGGTGATCAGTTGCATTGGGAATTTGTGCATCTCTCTATTAGCACCAATCAAACCTTATTTTTCTGTTTTGTGTATAATAAAAAAGAGACAAAAATCAGTATGCTGCAGAAATACAACTATTAAGTATACGACTATAAATTAATAAATCCAATCCCGGCGGATGCAAATATGCAAATCCTCTAACTGGGAGGTGTTCACACAATATCGAGCAGTTCAAGTCTGAAACTATACCACGAAAAAATGTATATATAATGTTAATCCAAACAGTACAACAAAAATACTAAATGAAAAAAATAAATAAATCAAAATACATAGCAAAGCATAGATGAAGTATCAGTCCCAGGAAGAAACCTTATCTTTTAGTCAAAATAAAAATAAATACATTCATTAAGGCCCTTTAAGGCCACAGTGTCCAATGTAAATATGCAGAATGCCTGATGTTGTAGTTAGTCCCGATTCCCTACTGGATTTGCAGATATGTTCCTTGTCAATAAATTTACAGAGTAGACAGCTGATATCCCTTCTCATAGAAAATTCTTGCAAGAGGAGATGCCTCTTGTAGGTCCATTGTGTCAGATCTCATATAAAGTTCCCTCAGGCTATTTTTAGTCTTGCCGATGTTTGGTAAGCCACATGGGCACACAATGTTGTAAGCAATGTACTCAGTGGTGTAGGTAATCCGTTGTCATATTCTGTATTGTCTGCCTATATGAGGATGATAAAAACATTTATTAGGAATCATTTGGTTACACGTAGTGCATTCAAGGCACCCGTACCAACCATAGTTCAAGAACCGAGTATTCTGATCAATGTGCATGAATATATTCCTCATACTTGTACCCCTATGATAGCTGGTAAAGGGGGGGGGGGGGAGGATTTGTTTATAATGGCAGGTAATATCATGTTTCTCTGATTTTTATATCTTGGGTATTTAAGAGGGTTTGTAGTTAGTAACAGTTATCCTGATGAAAGTCTTTTATAGACTGAAACATTGATATAATGTAAATGTACTCACAATAAATATTTGTTTTTGATCTCCTTTGTGATCATTATGTACCTGAGGCTGGAGATTGCTCCTTGGCAAATACTTCTGAGAAGTGTGTGCAGGACCTTAGATTGAATATAAATATAAACGTACATTGATTAACCAATTGTTGGGCTTTTTGGTTATCCTTATAGGTTTTCCCGTATCATTTGCATGAACAAAATCTGTCTGAACCAAAGCAACATATGAACAAAATCAATCAACCAAACTCTTTGTTCGGAATAATCAAATTTGTTTTTTTGCCAGGCACAAGTTTAGTATATATTCTTTGTTGTCTGTAGATTTGCTATTAACATAGTAGTTCCCAGATCTGCATTCAGCTTTAAAAAAACCGCACAAAACCCCCCAGTAAATAATGTTTAGAATAAAGTTCTAACACCGATCATACCTAGTCAGTAAGTGATGACATATGCTATATTATTAATTTTTAAAAGAAAATGTCAGACTTTTAAAATGAAATATCAAAAAATATTAAAAATCAAATAGTTGGGCTACAGTTTGAGCCTGAAAGAAACTATTTCTTCTAAATAATGTACTGTAACTGCTATACTGCCAGGATGAAAGTTTGTTGACTTACATCATGCTAAATGGAATATCCTGTCATCTGGTGTATTATGTTTTTTGACACCATGTTAGTGTAATGCTTATTTTTTTTTACATCAGAGTACTTATCAGAACTGGCTGGCTGCAAACGCATTACAAATCAGAGTGAGTGGGAGGACTGCTTTATTTGAATGCTAAATGGGAACACGTATTGGGTTTTAAAATGCCAAACCAATTTAATTTGGTTATTTGAATCTTGGAAGCAATTGCTAGTTCTCTCTTGTAAACAGTACTTATTTCTGATTTGCAATGGATGAGCACATTCTTTGTACTGGATAACATTGAAGGCTTCTCTTAAGTGTATTTTCTGTTTAAATTATTTGTTTTAAAGAAGCTGTATCTTGATTGCTACATAAAATTATTATTTTTTTATTGTAATTTCTGTGCCTTGTTCATACATTAAATCTTAATAACATTTCCCATTTGCGAGCATACAAATATTTCATCAGGGGTCAAGTCCTGGGTAAAAAAGTGTGGGAACTCACTCAAAATTTACCCTCACCCAAAAGCATCTTCACCTGTGTACATCTTAAATTGCCTTTTGTTTCTTATCCCTTTTTTTAAACGTCTTACCCCCTTTAGTGTATCTTATACTGTATTTTTCTCCATTGTGCGTCTTACACCTGCCTTATGTATCTCTTACAACCCCCAGCCCCTTTTTGTGTCTCCTTCTCTCCCAGCCCCTTTGCATATTTTACTCTTACCAGCTCCTTTGTGTGTTTCTCTTGTTTATCACCAGCTTGTCTATCTCCCCTCAACCCCTCTGTGTCTCTTTTTTCTCTTCTCCAGCCCCTCTGTGTCTCTTTCACCCCCGGGCCCTCTGTGTGTCTTTCTCCCTCTTCATGTCCATCTGTGTATCTTTTTTATGCACCATGAGAAATAGAAAAAACAAATAAACAAAAAAGAAAATAACTATATACAGTTTCCATTCAATGTGGCCATGATCCCAAGCCTATGTAGCAATGGAAGAAACAATATAGCTGTATATGCGGGAAATGAGGAGCTCTCAGAAAAAAAATGTTTCCTCCCGTGATCCAGAGATTAAATATAATTGCCTGCCAGACAATACTAAAAGCCAGTTATGCTTTGTAAGAATTAGTTTTTTTTTTTTTCATCCAACACCTTCGTTAAATTGTAAGACAGTAGAGTAAGTGAGCTGCCATAAGGTAGGTACCTGATCACATACAAAAATGCCAAAATAATGTTGCAAGAGTGAGTAGTAAGAGTCCAGGGACAGTCATTTAGAGGCCAGAACCTTCTGCCAGTCTGGCCGAATCTTGCGAGGTGAGCCCTGGAGACTGCTCAGGTTGTGTATCTGTAACTGGGTTCATGTTCCATAGGTGAAGAAGCTTGTGCCCATCTTCAGGCATGGTGATGGTCTTATCAACCCCATTTCTTTTCATAAGTAGTTGTACCGGGAAGCCCCATTTATATGGGACACCATCTCTTCTGAGAATGTTATCAGATCAAAGGCTTTGTGTTTTAACATCGTATGAGTGGAGAGGTCAGTGATAAGCTTTATCTTAGCATAGCATTCCATTAGTGATACATAGATTCTAAATCTTTTCATAATGTTGTCTTTGGTGGTATAGTAGCGCACCTTCGTTATAATGTCTCTAGGGAGAGTCTTGGCTTTGGAAGACTGTGTGCATGGTCTAACCGTATATCTCCATCAGAGGCCTCTGGGATTAGGGTCTGGAAGAGTTGTGTGACATAGGCAGGTAAGTCGGTGGAACTAATCTCCTTTGGGATCCCCCTGATCCAAACATTGTTCCTCCTATTCCAGTCCTCGTAGTCCACTACCTTCTCCTCCTAGGCCTGTCATTTTTGTTCCATAGAGGTGTATGTGTCCGCTAATGTGTTGTGCGCCTAAATTAGCTCTTCGGCTTTATCCTCTAGGTGAGAAGTGCGTTCACTTCATTCGTTAAAATTATTGAATATCAGCCCTTATATCCTTAGCAATTTGATCAAAATCTGGCTTAAGGAAGATTGCAATTCTCCCAGCATTTTGCGAATAGAGTGTTCTGTAACTGGTACAGGGTGTAGCATAGAAACGGATGTAACATATCTCATTTCTGAGCTTGCGGCTGGGAAGCAGGTCCATGGATGAGATTTTGGGCCTTGCTCACAGTTGGTGAGATAGATGAATCTCAAAGTCCCGGTGCTTTTGGTTCCAATTTCTTCCCCGATTTCGATGTCATCTTCATACACGCGGTGTGATAATTCGCTGTGGATCAGTCTTTTGGTAAAATTCCCTGTGGGACACGCTGTTAGCACTCATGTTGCCTGGGAGCTATTACTCTGCACGTCTGATCACATCGAAGCTCAGGCCATGCCACTGTAAATGTTATATTTTGAAGGAAAGACTCATAACACTCTAACAACTACACTAAGCTCCGGTGGATATCATGCTTGGAGTGTTCCTTTAATGACATTGTAGGATTTACACAGGAAAATAGAGATGATCATTGTACCCAAAGCTTACAAACTGAAGGGGAAAAAAAGAAAGTATCTATAGTCTGGCACATTGCTTATTGGCATACATATTTTTTGTGCAAAGGTGTTTTTGAATTTTAATTATTGTACAAGAAAATGCTGTTTTCAGCATGAAAATTGAAAATAGGTCTCTGCAAGACTGCAGCATTTCAAAGGGATTCCTTGAGAATGACACAACAAATAGATACTATGGCTTTGTGAGCGAATTGCGTAAATTCTAAATGAATCACTATGAGAACAACTTTGATGCTGAAGGGTTTTGCATTATAAGTATTTTATTTGAATCATTTTATTCAAATAACTAAAATTCTATTACAATATCTCCTGCATAGCAGTTTTTGTGAAAGAATTGCAGAAAACTTTCTTGTGAATTAGATATATCTAAATAGAAATATCCAAATAAACAGACATGGCATTCTTGTTAATAAAACACCAATACCGCACAGCTAAATAGTATCTGCATTAGAATGTAAAGGCTCATATTCTGTGTTTATGTATTAATCCGTGTGGTTATCATTTAATAAGCACTGATAGGAAAACACGTAGAAGTCATATTTCAGTGGGTAATCGATTAATATTTCTGAATCGTAAATGACAAAAGGTATGAGCAATGTAATAAAAAAAAATCTAAATATATTTAACGTATCTAAAATGTATTCTTTTACAACTCCACAGCTAACCTTTTCCATTAGCCTTAATGAGCATTAAAGTATTTAAAATAAATTAAGCCCTGTAATGATAAGATTGATAATGTGAGAATATTGGTGATTCGTGATTGGATCCTTAACATATTTCTTAACAACCAAAGAGAAACCATATCAGTTACATATCTGTATTATTTAACAATGCTTTCCATTGAAAATGCTATTGATGGTGCATTTACTTTAAGATAAGTGAATATCCTATTGTGTCCTATATACTGTAGTATCTCTCATGGGAGTTCTTCATTTTATCTCTGCAGGGAACAGTCCATAGAATTAGCATATAAATAAGCCCTACAATCGTGTTCTACTTTTAAAGTTTGAAATCTGTTTTCCCAGGGTGATTTGTTATACAAAAATAGATTTAAATGTTTAAAACCACCTTACTACTCAAGCCAAGAATACTATTTTTGTCTAGCAATTATGCTAAGCATAGAGTTTTACACTAGCGTAAAACCTATAATATCACAATTTTTCAGATTAACTCGTGACTTTATAGGATTTCTTGAAGATTAATCTGTGCATTAGTGTCTACTTTTTTGTATTAATAAAAAATAAAAATCACACAACAATGCACACCAAGAGCTAAACAGTAATAATTATTTGGATACAAACTCTACATTTTGCGCTCAGAACACAGACAGTACATGTAATTTGCAAATCAGCATCAAGAGGACTAATGGGTATTTCAAGAAGTCTCAGTCTTTTATCCCAGTACCATGGCAGGTCTGGTAGCCATAGGATGTGCGTTGTTTTGATGTTATGTATGTGATACATGTATAATGATATGAATGATTCATGGGTAATCTGTATAATCTATATGTGTGGCAGTCCACGCGAATATCGCCGCCAAAGATTCCCTTTCCCTTAGCTCCAAAAGTATCTTTAGTGTTTATAGCTGTATAGCAGATCCACCCCAATCACTAGCCAAGACTTAGTGTAGGGTGAATTAGAACTGGCTTATTGTCAAACTTTATACCCTGGGTCTCAATAGGAGGTCGCCGGGGAGAACAAAGGAATTGCCATATCCCCGGCAGCTTGGTGCCTGTACCTTAGCAGGTCATTTAATTTAATTGCCAGGCATCTTGGAACCAGGGTAACAAAACAGGAAGCTTGTTTCAGAGTACTCGGTCCAAAAAGCCCTCAGATTGGATGTTGTAAGTCTGATATAGATGGAAGTCAAAGATTCAGCAGGCCGCAGCTATCCTCCAGTCAGTGGCGTACACACAATCCATAGGGCCCCAGTGCGAAACTGATCCGTGGCCCCCCCCTCCCCTGATCCCACACAAGTGATCTGAAATGCCGGGCGCATTTAAACAAGCCATGAGGACTTGAGGAACAGCACTGGAAGAAGGCTACCAAGCCGAAACGCGTTTGCTGCTATTTACCATTTGATTGTAATTTTTATTCTTCTTATATATCACTCCTTTGGTTATTTCAGCTTGGGTAAGTGGATACCTCTTTTTATATTACTTGCTATTGGGTTCCACTCCCTTATAACCAGGAGTTTGTTAATTATTTTATTCTCAAATAAATATATACATTTTTACCACGGAATTTTTCCATTTATTATTTGGAATTTCGTCAGCCTGAATTGGCACCCTTGAGCCTGCTATACAGAGCCTGGTACGGCTCTGTTAAATGTGAGTCGTTGTCCACCTTTTATTTAATATACATTTGTATTATACAGTATACACTATGCTATGTTATGCATTTATATTTTGTAGATAATATTCTGCCATCCTTCAACGTTCAGGTTGTACTTTATGGTTGTTTTCTACCACTTCACTTGTTTTTGGGACTATCCCTTTTTATGTGGTTTTGATATACATTGTTTTTCTATATTTACTCTTATTTAGTGTCTGGGAAACACTGCTTTATCAACCACTGTATTATATTCATCATACTTCCATTCTGTGAAGCGCCTACTCACTATCCTCTATTTTTGTGTTACACACATAAACATACACACAGACAGACACACACATACATCCCTCGACAGACATACATACAGACACACACACACACATATATACACAGATACATACATACAGAGACACAGGCACACACACACACAGACACACACACAGACACACACACACACACACATACATAGACACAGACATAGACACAGACACATACATATATGGGACCCCATGGATTGTGTGTACGCCACTGCATACAGAGACACACACGTACATACAGAGACACACACACACACACAGAGACACACATATGGACCGATGGAGCCCTCCATATGCAGCCCCGGCGCAAAATATGGCAGCAGGCCTGCTACCCAGTCGCAGGGGTCTGAAGGATGGCCAGGCCCCCTGGAGTGCCGGGCCCGGTCGCAGCTGCGACCCCTGCGACCGCGGTATATACACCACTGCCTCCAGTCCAGTGCTAAAACAGCAGTGCATTCCATGAATACTTGCAGCTCCCCAATTCCAGGATATCATTGCATGCCACACCACGTCCTCTATCTCCCCTTCAAAAAGCACTCTGCTAAGTGGTCTTGGGACTGACAGCACTCTGGACAAGGTTTTAGCAGACCACAACTAAGCCAGAGTTCCAGAGAGTTTGGAGGTTGCTCCCAGTTAGGCACGCCACGCCTCTGGAGCCTCCCTTTGGGTCTTTGGGTCTTTAAAGCAACTAGGTAGAGCAATGGAGTGGGGTCACATCCGGTAGTGAAAAATATGGTGAATACAGCTCCTTTTGGAGGAGGTGAAGGGCTAAGAGCCAAACACAATCCCTGGGTGACCAGGTGGTCTGTCACACTGCTACCCTCGTGTATCCTTATCCAACAGACATGGTTTTACCCTTTGCTGGTTTACTTGGGGATGTCCTGGAAAAATGTCCCAGTTCATGAGCTCGGTCTGCTCGGACAACCCGTCGTTGTTTCCATTTTGCTTACCAGGTCGATAATGGATCGTAAAGTCAGAGGGTTGCATGGCAAGGTTCCACCTCAGCAACCACATGTTGTCCTATGTAACCCAATTTAGCCAGACCCATGGGTTGTGGTCGGTGAGCAATGTGTATGCTCATCCATACAGGTATGGAGGCAGTTTCTACAAGGCCCTCCTAAGCACTCCATTTCCACTGCAGCATAACTCACTTCCTGGGGTAGTAGCTTCCTAGTAAGATGTCAGGATTACAGTATGATCCAGCACGTAGAACTGTGTAACACAGGAGACTAATAGGTAACGTATACCGGGCCTTAGAATGGCCGGACTCACGTACCAAAGAATAGTCAGGAATATCTGAGGTCAGGGGACACAGAAAGCGACACAACAATAAAGGAAAAACAGGGTCAGGGATATCAGAAAACAGGGAAGTGAAAATCAATGCTAAAGTCAAATAACCAGAATAACCAGAAGGAACGCGCTCTCGGACAACCACTAGGGAAACCACGACAGGGCAATGAGGGAAGGTATTTTTAGGTTTAAATATCTGCTTTACTATTCTGATTGGCTCAAATCACTCTTTGACCCCAAAACGTGCACGCCAACGTCATCAATCACGTGAGCAGACGTGGGGTATATTTTGCCGTGGATCCGCAGTGGCCGGCATCCATTAACATGCCGCAAGTGTCAGTCATGCAGACGCACGGCCGCTGGGTGCAGAGACTTCAAGGTGAGGAAGAATATGTTACATAAGATAGGCAACGGGATGTTCTCCACTGTCCTTGACGACCTGGCTATGAATAGCTCCCAGTCCAAACATCAAAGCGTCCTTGTGTACACTAAAATGTTTGTTAGGATCTAGGGCCATCAAGATGAAAGCATTGATCAGTACTTGTTCAAGGGACTGGAAGGCTGTTTCGCATTCGGGAGATCACAGGAACTGCCTAGACAGATTTATCTTAGTCAGGTCCGTCAAGGGTTCAGTGATGGCGCTGTAGTCAGGGACAAAGCGTCGGTAATAGCTAGCTGTCCCCAAGAAAGCCATAACGTGTGTCTTGGTACAGGGTGGAGAGAAGATGGCTCGGGTTTTATCTTGGCTGGTTCAGGCTGTCGCATCGAATATCCTACTTAGTTTCCCAGATACTGTACTTCAGCCATGCCAATGTGACACTTGTCTGGCTTTAAGGTTAAGCTAGCATCCCTAATCCTGTCTAGGACCATCCCTACATGCTCTAAGTGAGCCTCCCAGGTGTCACTGTAGACAGATATGTCATCCAGGTATGCACAGGCACAGACCTGGAGGCCATCGGGGAGCCTGGAGGCCATCGGGGATCTCCCATGTGTTGAAAGGTAGCTGGGGCATTCTTCAACCTAAACGGCATGACCCGAAATTGGTACAAGCTGGATGGGGTGACGAAGGTCGACTTGGGGATAGCATCCTCTGCCAGGGGAATTTGCCAATATCCTTTACACAGGTCAATGGTTGTAATGTAATGTCCCCTAGCTATGCAGTCTAGTAGCTGGTCCCTCTGGGGCATTGGGTAGGTGTTGGTTACTGTCGTATCAGTCACTCGTCTGTAGTCTACACAGAAGTGAGTAGTCCCATCTCGCTTTGGTACTAAGACCACTGGCGAGGTCCAGGGGCTTTCGGAAGCTTTGATGACTCCTAAGCAGAGCATTTAATTTATTTCTTTCCACATCCCTTACCGGACTGCCTTGGGGTTGCGTAACGGCGGTTGCCTTAGTAGTGCTTGCCCAGGGGTCTCTACTTTATGCAGGGCTAATGTAGTGTATCCTGACTCATGGGCTCATGTGGACCTTTGGACTTCAAGGAGCCGATTAGCTTGTTCTATCTCCTGGAACCCCAATCTTTCCTCTACTTTAACTAGTTCTAGGGACCTTGCCTGCTAATCTTCCCCTAGCAGGTTGGACAGGGGCAGGTTATATGAGTCCTCTGAAGTGGGGGTGCATACTGGGGTAACCTCTTCCTATCTTTCCCTATACTCTTTGAGCATATTAATATGAAACGTGTGTCGCATCCTTTCATCGCTACAACTGGCCACCACATATGAGGTATCACAAACCCGTTCGACTCCTTGCCAGGCAGCCTGTAGCTTGTCATGTCAGATTGGTTTTAGAACCAAAACCTTTTGTCTGACCTGGATGCTATGGTGCCTGATCCCCAGTCAAACATACCCGCTGCCACCTCTGGGTCACATGGAGGTTCTCCAGCACCATCCAAGCTAGTTGTTCCAGACTGTCCTTTAGTTCCAGTATGTATGGCACAAGCCATGTGCCTTACATCCCCATCTCCCCCTCCTATTGCTCCTGGATGAGCTCTTGTGGGCCTCTCACCCCCCTTCCATACAGCAGCTTGAATGAAGAGAACCCAGTGGATTCCTGCAGCACCTCTCGGTATGAGAACAGGAGTGATGCCGTGAACATAACATTTTCGGTTCGCGAACGGCGAACACGAACATCCGCAAATGTTCGCGAACGGACGAACCGCCATAGACTTCAATAGGCAGGCGACTTTTAAAACCCACAGGAACTCTTTCTGGCTACAATAGTGATGGAAAAGTTGTCTCAAGGGGACTAACACCTGGACTGTGGCATGCCGGAGGAGGATCCATGGCAAAACTCCCATGGAAAATTACATAGTTGATGCAGAGTCTGGTTTTAATTCATAAAGGGCATAAATCACCTAACATTACTAAATTGTTTGGAATAACATGATTTAAAACATCAGTTATGGGGGGGCAGAGCCTGACAAGGAAGCGAGCAAGACGTGCTCTGCTCGAGCTCCCGCCGATCGGAACACTTACAGCTTAAAATCTGGGGGTGAAACACAGAAGGACCCACACACTGCGGCTATATAGCTTGGGGAACCCAGCACACAACCGCAGACACCCGACTTGCCGCATAGAATGCCTGGGAACCGAGATGGTGGACCAGGGCCCACGGGGATGGACGGACCGGGATGGCGGCCGCTTCCCGGTCACCACTCCAGGCCACAGGCAGGCACCAAGCATTCCCCCCCCCATGGACCGGGGGGGATATCCCGGTCCCCGCCACACGGAGCTAACCCGGCAGTTGGAGCCGACAGCCGAAACCAACAGACCGGAGGTGAGGGCCTCCAAAATGGCGGACACAAGCGACTGCAAAACTCATAGCATGCAGCAGCAGCCAGCAACACTCATTCACATCCCTAAAGCGAGCAAGATGGAGGTGAAGCAAAGCGGGGCAACATACCCACACAGCCTGTCCAAAATGGCAACCCAGCCTATGCCTGAAAAGCGGAGCACCAGCCTCAACACACACAGGTCCCCACTGGAAACGTTTGACTGGCTCTGCGCAGGCCTAAGGGAAGCTCTACTCAGCTGGGGAGTAACTCACCACCAAGCTGACTTAACGTTGGCCTCATGGATACGTCCTGCAGCGAGGCGCAGCTACTATATGCAGATACCCCGAGCCTCCAAGATGACCATCCGGCAGAACAGATACCGCCGGGCCTCGAGGAGGGATGTGGCACCAAACCTCCCGTGCATACAAACCCAACAGCACACCAGAAACACTGTGGCCTACGAACCAAGCGACGCCCACATATACCCAACCTGACCGAAACCCCGGCAATAAGCGCAACACGACACGCACCTCCCTATACAAGGCAACATCGCAAGCGACCACGCAACTGTACCACATGGGGGACACTATCGGAGCAGAACCCCGAGGTGGAGAAACCAGGCCCTGTGGCAGCAAAGACGAGTCCCACAGACACAAAGCACAGGACTTACCATCACTGGGTATAGGCTGAAAAGCCTAAAACGCTACCTCACATGGGGTAATCCTAGCCTGGACTGATCTGAATTCCCAAAACAGCGGAATACCCAGACGAAGAAATATAACACAGGCCACATGTGGACGATACCCCCATAATAACGCAGGACACAATGCACAATGCCATTGAAGGTTGTTTGCCCAGCTAATTAGTGGCAAAGCATCATTTTATGTTTAGTTACTTACGATACAGTCTATACTTACATTTAGCTTGTGTAGCGAAGTAACCTCACACTGTAGGCACAATACTGCACTGTTATTTGCTTCTCACGACACAACAGCCTACACAAGAGCAGCGCAAGCAGTACACATATCAAACACATGCCTGTTACCTTTATAGTATAAATCATAATACCATATTACTATTACGGCAGCATAACTAACATACCTAACCTAGCACGGATAAGCGTTGATTATTTCACCTTGTTCTAACGTCTTCATTGCGCAGCCAATCTTGTTATTGTTATAATCTGTTGTGCCTAGCTCTAGCATGTAGCATTTCACCATGCCTATCACACGACAATCTAGCATAAAACACTAAGATTTTAGCGGGTTAACTCACCCATAGGCAATTAACTACTATCTCAGGATATCAGTGCTTCAAATCATATAAGCTTGTTTAACCCTTAACATGTTTCCTACTTTGACTATAAAAAAAATGTGCGATGTTTTTCAATGCCATACCAACAGGGCCGGCGCTTCCTATAAGGCGAACTAGGCAGCCGCCTAGGGCGCCATATAGGAGGGGGCGCCCTGCGCCCCCATCGCCGGCCCTTTAAATTCTGCAGCCGCCTGAGCGCTCTATGGAGAGCGCTCAGGCGGCTGCCACAGTGCCTCACCTCCCCTGCCCTGCTGTAGCGTGGCCGAGCTCCTTTCCGGTCCGCGACCCGGCCGGACTGACAGGACCGGAAAGGAGCTCGGCCACGCTACAGCAGGGCAGGGGAGGTGAGGAGAAGCTGCTGGGAGGGGGGGGAGATGATGATGAGGGGGGAGATGATTAATGGGAGGGAGTGGGGGAGATGATGATGATGGGGGAGATGGAGGGGGGAGATGATGATGGAGGGAGGGGGGGAGATGATGATGATGGGGAGATGGGAGGGGGGAGATGATGATGATGGGGGGGAGATGGAGGGGGAGATGATGGGGGAGATGGGAGGGGGGGAGATGATTGATTGGAGGGGGAGATGATGATGGAGGGGAGATGATGGGAGATGATTGATGGGATGGGGGGGGGAGATGATGATGATGGGGGGAGATGGGAGGGGAGATGATGGGGAGATGATGATGATGGGGGAGATGATTTGATGGGAGTGGGAGTGGGGGAGATGATGATGATGGGGAGATGGAGGGGAGATGGGAGGGGAGATGATGGGGGATGATTGATTGAGGGAGGGGGGGAGATGATGGGAAAGGGGAGATGATGGGGAGATGATTGATGGAGGGGGGGAGATGATGATGATGTGGGGGGAGATTGAGGAGGGGGAGATGATGGGGGAGATGATTTGATGGGAGATGATTTGATGGGGAGGGAGTGGGGAGATGATTTCATGGGAGGGAGGAAGATGGGAGGGGAGATGATGGGGAGATGACGGATGGGAGGGAGGGGGGAGATGATTGATTGGGGAGATGATTGATGGAGGGGGAGATGATTGATGGGAGGGGGAGAAGAAGAGAAGATTATAGGGGGAGAAGAAGAGAAGATTACGGGGGAGAAGAAGTGATTACAGGGGGGGGAGGGGAGAAGATTATGGGGGGAGGGGAGAAGAAGACAAAATTACAGGGGGGAGAAGAAGCGGAGAACACAGGGAGGGGGGGAATAAGAGGAAAACACGGGGGGAGAAGAAGAGGAGAACACGAGGGGTGGGAGATGAGAAAGTAGGGGAGGGAGAGACCACTAAAGGAGGGAGGGGGCAGTGGAGAGACCGCTAAGGGAGGGGGGTGGAGGATAGACCACTAGGGGAGGGTGGGGGGAGAGGAGAGACCACTAATGGAAAGTCGGGGAGAAAAGGAGACCACTAAGGGAGGTGGGGGGAGAGGAGAGACCACTAAGGGGCAGGGGAGATCTCTAAGGAATGGAAGGGAGAGCTCTATAGGACAGGGGGACAGGGAGCTCTTTCACACCACGCGCACACACACACACACACACACACACACAATGCATCCCTATACACACAGAAACACAACATGCTTCCCTTACACACAGAGAAACACACAATGCAAACCTTACACATAAAGACAATGCATCCTTTGCACATATACACAGAACACACACAATGCATCCCTTACACACACATGCAAACACACACTGTTTTTCTTACACACACACACACAGAAACACAATGCATCTCTTACACACACTCAACACACCCCTTACAGACACACACACTGCATCCCTTACATACACAGAAACACACTTTGCATCCCTTATGCATACAAACACAGATTCACACAATGCATCCCTAACACACAACAAGAAACACACAATACATCCCTTATACACAAACACTCACTGCTTTCTATCCCTTACACAAACAACACTGCATCACCTACACAAACTGGTATCCCTATACACTACATTCCGTAAGCACACACATTAGATCCTCTACAGTAACACATAACACATCCCCTACACACTCTACTCCCTGTGAGTTCATGGGTGGAACATGTAGGTGGCCTTATGGGTGGGCTTTATGGGCATACTCACCGTCAGGCCCTGGGGCCCAGACCTTGAGCTATGTAAGAGGCCCCAAAAATGGAGCTGCTTCCCGTTCTCCCAGAACATTGAATTTTGTGACCACAGTTGCAAACAGCCTCCAGAGATCCTGTTCTACACCAGACCAGTGGAGCCAGACTGCAGCCAGAGCCCATCACCATCCTAATCTGATTGTAAGTAGGCAATCTAGTATATTATTAGTGACACTAATCTCTAATTTACCTCACATTAAATGGACACTATAGTCCCCTAGAACCACTGCAGCTTAATAAAGTTGTTCTGGTGTCTATAGTTTGTCCCCGCAGGCTTTTTAATGTGCAGCACTGGCATTAGTTCATATGGGTGGGGCATTGCGAAGTTCGTGGCAAATCTTTCTTTTGCCTAGGGCGGCAAAAATCCTTGCACCGGCCCTGCATACCAATGTTAACATATGTTTGCATATTTGCTTGCACCAGCTATCGTGGCAGTGCAAACATGTTTGTTCACGCTATGCACAAATAAAATAAAGAATAAAAAAAAAAAAAAAACCCCATCAGGTATGATGTTGTATCGATCAGGTAGTGTAAGGGTTACGCCCGCTTCACAGTGACAGACCAAACTCCCCGTTTAATGCACCGCAAACAGTCCATTTGCACAACCGCAAACTCCCCATTTGCACAAGGTTGGATACCAAGCTAGCCATGTCCTGTTCCTTGTCCTCACTGATGTCATTGAAGGTCTCTTCCTCCACCCAGCCACGTACAACACCAAAGGTCCCCAAAAGGTGACAACAAGCCCCCTGGGACGCCTGCTGTGTTTGGTCTTCCACCTCCTCAAAGCCACCTTCCTCCTCTGACTCCTCTTCTTCAGACTCCTCTCTCTGCGTCGCCTCTGTGAAGAATCCCCCTCCATTCATTCGGTACTTTCCCTCCCTGCTACTTTATCCATGGATTTATTACTGTGACGAAGTGCCCTTCACCACTTGTGCCTGGAGAGGACTGCTTGCCCGCCGCTTGCCCAGTGACTATGGACCCTGGGAGATTTGGCCCGTTCAATTCAGTATGATAGGAGTTATGTATTTTTGTATCCTTTTGTGTTTCACTGGGAACATGTGCTCAATGGAGTCTGCCTCTAACCCTGGATATAATTGGATTATGTTCCCCATTGTCTCCAGGATAGAGGGCTCTGTAAAACCGGTTTGGGCTAGATAACCATGCTGCCAGCCAGGCCCCAAAACATACTTTACTAACTTCTGAACCCCTGGTCTGATTCATGCCATTTTTTGATATGTTGTTTCCCTGAATGGATTGATTGTGAATATATATTTTTATGTGAATGTGATGTATATTTTAGAAGTTATGAATATGCTGTAAAAACTGTATTTTTCCTACCTGTGATAATTGCATCTTCTATTGTATAAGATAATTGAATCACAGGCAGAGGGGAGGATTTTGTGTGGGCTGTAACCTCTGTTTTATTGGCTACTGTAGATAACGTGTGTGTCCCTCCCCTGCATGGGAGCAGGACATAAAATAAACTGTAGCTTGAATACCTGTTGTTGTTACTTCCAGTAAAGTCTTGTTCCAGCATTAAGCCTTGGCTCATGTTTGGGGGATTGGAAAACTACACTCTGGGGATTGCTATATTCACTATACTCCCCAGGGTATATTCACTAAGCTCTGCTAGGAGCTTGTTCCTGCTCTCTGGGGAAAGAGAGGTTAACCCACTGGAAGCTGGATCCTGGCCTTGGGTCCAGGGTGGGTGGAGACAGCGAGACCCCGGCGCAGCTGCATCGCTGGGAGTGGGGTCTGCAGTGCTGATGGTGTCGGTTGGAGTGCTTGGAGTCCTCAGCGAGCACTAGGAGCATCAATTGGCGGAGGTACTCAGTCGGAGTGCCAGCGGTCCGTCACAGCCTCTCTCTGCATTATTATAAGGTGTGTTAAGTAGTACTATTCTTATCAGTTTAATCCCTGTTACGTCCCCTATCAGGGGACGTGTATATGGCATCGATTTTAGGAACCGGGAGATGGAAAAAGATGCTTGGTCGGTCCTCCTTCTTCAAATTTGGGGCACTGCGCATGCAATCTAATGTGCCACCAGATAGGGGTGGTGTATTAAGTAGTACTATTCTTATCAGTTTAATCCCTGTTACGTCCCCTCTCAGGCACAGTATACGCTGTGAGCCTGACATACACACTGGCAGACAACTAACTGCTATTCAATCTTAAATGTACACTACTGTTACACCAGATATGAGTTGCACTGGTGTGACACTGTGCCCTGGCAGTCCCTGAAACGCACACTCGTGAAGGAAACTGACTGCTATTATATTACAGTCCAAAAAGTTTTGGTTTTTTTAAATGCAAGCTATTGGGACACCAGTGAGTGAGTGGTGGCACTGGGCAAGTGGGCAAAGAATATGCTGTGAGCCTGACACACAGGCTGGCAGGCAGGCAACTGCAATTACATTACACAGAAAAAAAAAAAGCAGACTGATGTTCTAGCCCTAAAAAGGGCTTTTTGGGGTGCTGTCCTTACAGCAGAGATTAGATGAGTCCTTCAGGACTGTAGTGGACACTGAATACACTAGCCTAGCTATCAATTTCCCTATCAAATCAGCAGCAGCTACACTGTCCCTCCTCTCACTAAGAATGCAGCTTCACAATGAATGTAAAATGGATGCTGTCCAGGAGGTGGGAGGCTCTGGGAGGGAGGGTCTGCTGTTGATTGGCTGGGATGTGTATGCTGACTGTGAGGTACAGGGTCAAAGTTTACTCAATGATGACGAATAGGGGGCGGACCGAACAGTGCATATGTTCGCCGTTCGTGGCGAACGCGAACAAGCGATGTTCGCCGGGAACTATTCACCCGCGAACCGTCCGGGACATCACTAATGTTCACCCTACGGCTGCCTTACTGAAAGGTTCATCTATAATGGACATGGATTGTAAACACGTGTCAGGATCCTATCCTGACAACCAAAATTATGTTTCTTTTCTGCTGTTTTATTTTCTACTGTACACCTACCGTAAACTATGCAATCTACCGGGAAATTACAAACGTTTCTATTATTTGCAACTATCTTGAAAGGCCCTGTTACAACTATCTGAAACTGCAGTTCTGCCTCCAAACCAAAGAGGCTGATCACTTTAATGTCTAAACTAACCTGTTTTACTTAATCCTTTATATTTCTGTTTAGTTCTGTCTAGTTGTATTTTGTCTACCTGGAACCTATAATTTAATTTTTAGGTTTTCCTTATCTTGATTCACCTATAATCTCACTTATAGGTTTTCTTGCTACCTTAAACCTGTCTGGAACATATTGCCTAACTTGTTTTCTATTATCTCTCCTCACACTTACTTATAATTTTGTTTATAGGTTCTCCTTCTTACTGTTGCCTATAATTTTGTTTATAGGTTCTCCTTCTGCCTATAACATCACTTATAGGTTTTCCTGCTACTTTATCTGGGGCTTATTAGCTAAACTCTTTGTAGCAGAATGGACCTTGCTACAGTACTCTTTTACCTGCTCCGGGCTGTCCGTGCCCACTTTCCCCCTCCCCGTTGTCCCCTATGTTTGGGACTTGCAGTCCATGTGTGGGACATGCTCCTCTCTAATTGAAATGTAAGCTTTTTCCCTGTTTCGCCTGGCCGTTCGTGCAATTACATTCCCCTAAGTTGTTTCCACAGTTCTGGTTGACAACCGAATAAAATACCGAATGGCAGACCACCCAGAGGTGGAGTGTGCAGCTCATTAACACCGTTCACACCTCCACAAACTGCAACTAAACGAACATTCCAAGCGGTCAGCTGGGTGGTCGCCGTTCTTATGGGCAAACATGTGGCGGAGGCCATCTTGGAACACTAACAGAGACAGCGATGTTTGGAAATAAAAACGGACACTCAACGGCGCGAACACTGCTGGGACTTCCACCTTCAGTTACTTTTGTGATAAATCATACGAACACAGCGGCATCCAGGAGGAGCAACCTCCCAAACCAGATATTCATGCGAACGGACGCACAAACAGATTGCTATGTTATTTTATGTTTTTCAGACTCTCGAAAAGAGACCGGCCGCACAGCCTATTTTCATGGAACTGTTTTGGGCAGGTGCCTCGTGTGTGTAAACTATACCCCAGTGGCGTTTTGGCTGCATTCGTGGGATCTGAGTGCTTTTCGGATATCTTGGGCGCTCAGACCCAAGCTACCGGGGATATAGTGCTTGAGGGGGTACTTTATTGGGAAATGCATATTTTGGGTTGTTAAATATTTTACATGTCCTGGACCTGAGAGGTAATTTAATTATCTTGTGTATTTTGCCCTGTCTACTCTCAGTGGGAAATGCCCCTGGAATTTGTGTCCGGAAACCCATTGCAGGGTAATTCTCATAAAAGGCCAGCTGTGGCTCCATTAAAATCAGTTATACCCCCAGATATTAATGTTATCCAGTTGCTGAGGAGGTGTTGGGAGAATCTTGGACTATTCTGCTGTATTTGGATGTTCCCTTGGGGGTAATTTACCTATTCCTGAGTACAACTTGGAGTAACCAGTGGAGGAGAGTCCCTGCTAGGTCTATCGCTCCGCTACACTCTTTATTATATAGTCCTCAATATACTTACCTGTAATTTCATTTATAGGTTCTACTTTCTTCCTTTGTCTTTATTTTTTCCACTTCCCTTTAAGTACTGTGTAAGGATACCTGGTATATCCAATACCCATTCGGTAGTTTCCTCCCAAACAGCCAGAGAAGCAGTGAATTATAACTCTCCATTCGCCAAAATAAAGTAAGTGATTCCCATCCAAATAACAGCTTCCCCTAGTAAAGCAGACAGGTACCCAAACATCAACCAAAGTCTAGATGAAGGGTATAACAGAACTGAAGTTTAATGATGCCACACTGGCTTTTATGCAAGTCCCCGTGCAAGGGGACCTCCCACAGGAACATAAATCACACAGCCAATCATAAACAGAGAAATATTTAAACACTCCCAGAACAAACATATAATTCCCTCCCCTCGACCTGGAGATAATTAAGGCTGATAAAGTAGTAACTTCATTATCTCCAGGCAGAAATATCACAATTTTACCCAACTTTTAGAACACCCCTTAAAACATAAGGTATCCCCACAAAAGTCACATCCCCTGATAGCCCTGATCTGGGGGACCAATATATCCAAAAATCACCCAGATCAGTTCAGGGGTTTTCAAATTCCATGGAGGTCTTAGGGGACCTGCTAACCACGAGGCTCCTGCCTAAAACAGTTCCACAAGTTTTGGTGGGTTTGCCGGTCCAATTCATAAAGTCACAAAAACCAAATAAATCCACGAACGATTTCCCCTGGCTCCTAGCAGCGATTGTTCCCTTCATTCGAATGAACAAAAGTACCGAACAGTGCTCTCATAGCGGTTCGGGAAACAAAAATCCAGCGTTCGTATGTTGGGACCGGTGTTCGGGATGTCGAGTGTCCGATTTTTAGTTCCAGACCCTCGACGACCAAGTCCTGCCTTTGTTTCGCACAAAAAAGATGGCCGTAGTTTTCTCAGCCACGTGGCGTTCGACAATACGAACAGCGGCCGCACAGGAAGAGAGATTAAATGAGGGCTCGCTTTGAAGTTAATGAGGTAGTCTCCGTTCTGGAGAGTCAGGTACTCTGTGTCAGGGCTTACCTGGGTTGGAAGTCCGGCAGGAAGAGATGTATGCTCACCCTTGCAAGTAAACAAAGGCCGAGGTGGTCAGGCAAGAATTCACCTGGCCTGTGAGTTGGTGCACGGGGCTGTGCAGGATAATTCTCCAAGTCGCAGTACAGGAATGGATAAAGCAGGAGAATTGTCGTGGGAAGCCACAGGTCAGAGGATGCCAAAAATCTGAATAAACTAAACAACAAGCCAAGTTCAAGAGTAAACTGGAGAAAACAAAACAGCAGTATGATCACCAGAGTCAAGGAACTGACACTGCCATCTGGGAGAGGCAATGTTTTATACCTGGCTAACGAGACCATCAACATCAGGTGTACCATGAGAAACTTCAATGCATGTCTAGCCCCCAGTACAGGATACAAGACAGAGCTGGATACTGGCATTACTAAAGCTGAATGGTGGCTCAGAGGTAACATAGTAACCCCCGGACTGCAAAGTACACCAGGTTCAAATCTGCTACTGGGCACTTCTGGGTCAATCTTGTTTGGCACTCCGGAAGTTACGGTGACACTCTGCTACTTCCCTTACAAAATCATCTTGTTTGTTCCAGGTCATATGAGCTAACTCTATGGTCAAGGTAGGTGCAGATTGTCTTACCTGGGTCTCCTCTAAATGTCTCCTCTGGGTCTCCTCTACAGCTCAAATGTGTACAGAGGTCTTTACAGGATGTGCCCCCACTGGGGTTTGCAATCCAAAAGCTGATATTAATGGTACCGAACAGTGGCATACACACAATCCATGGAGCCCTGGTGCAAAACTGATCCATTATGTCTCTGCAGAGTCGTTCACTTCTCGTCTGAAGGCAGAAAGATTCTGTGTGAACCTGTCTCGATTTCCTTTTGTGAACAAGTTCATTTCAATGCCCTCCACCATCAAATTCTTAAAGCACAGACGCATGGCTTGTTGCTTCTCAGAAGGGGGCTGGCTACTAACAATGCTGATCTGTAAGTCAGAGAAATTCTTCTCTCATTGAGGAGAATGAGACCAAGGAGATGTTTGCTCATGGACGACTGATTCCGACAGTCTTCAAGTATATGATGATATTGAGAACAGTGGAGAGCATCTGCTGGGATCACTGCAGGGTGTTGCTGCATAATGTGCAGGAAGCGCTTGCTCTCTTGTGGTGGTGGGGGCTCCTCGTTTCTTACCAGTTCGGGATAACTGTTTGAAGAGGTATGTGACTATGTGGTCCAGACAAGAACAGAAGAGCAGCCTGTGCACGTCATGGTGTCCTCCAGAGCTGTGAGCCCCTCAGAGAGATGGAGGACAGAATTATTTTTTTGCACTTTAACAAGTGCCTAGTAAGTAATATGCAGATTACCTAGGTAATGTGAGAAATATTTGAGAAACAAAATCATTTTCTGCACTTTAACTGATTGCCCTAGTTAATCTGCACTTTAACTGTAACATATATATAAATATATATAAAAAAAATGATATTCTCACAGTGTGAACCATAGCTTTACTCTGAAAATACATAGTATCCAGTTCAAATGCTGCTTGGATTTTAAATAGGTCCATTAGATGCTTAATGTCGGCAGTCAGTCACTGCAATCTTCATTATTTGCTTTTTGTAGCTGTTAAATGTATTTAAAATAAAATAAATGTACACTGTATATGGAATTCTCTCAGAAATTCTCAATTATTTTATTTAAAAACCATTTACAGAAAGGCATTACTAATATTTTATTGATTTTCATTTAATTGATCTTGATATGAATATTGACATTTCTGATTTATACACTAAAAAGTGAAAAAGTAAAACTATTTTATATCTACAATTGTATATCTTATTTAAGCTATCAATAGCCAGAAATAATAGCGTTTTAATGGAGTTTTAAGAGCCAGTATGTACTCTGAGATTTCTTGAATAATTTTGAAAGGAGCAGAGGATAACGGTTTTAAAGGAAGATCCATTGGCTGAGACCAGAACCTCAATGGAAGTCTTAATTTAAAACTGCTGTTATGTATCTATAAATCACTGGGTCAAAGCATCACCTGTTTCCTGTTGGAGCTGATAAAGCATATATTTGCACTGAAAGAGTTCTTAAACTTAGACCTATGTCTAAGCTGTCTTGTAAAAATCCAAGGGAGACAAGATCTGACCATTTTTTGTATTTTGTATAAATTTTGGTCTCAATGGCAGCATCATCATGCATGTTCCACATGTGCCCCAAATTCCTTTTTTTAGATAAAGCGATGGAGACTAAAGAGACACAGAGGTACATTAGACTGGGGAAGAGGGGAAATATTAAAAAATGTAGATGGATATGGGAATAGAAATATAATAAAGAGAGACAGAAAAAATGAATATTGGAAGATAGAGTAACTAGAAAGAGAAATGTGATAGCAAATAAAAGGTTAACAAACTAGGTTTTTAGCTAGTTGGTAAAGAGGTCCTTAAGGCTGGCAAATCATCATGCTGCTAAAGTTCTATAACAGGCATCTCAAAATATGCCCCCAGACATTTCTAAACTATAACCGCCATGGCATAATTTGGGAGTTGTAGGCTATCAAAATCTGGGTGGAGGGCAAAGTTTGCAATCTGGTCTAGATTTATATAACAAAATATACCATTTCCATAACTAATCAACCATCATTAACAAAATCTAGCATCACTATAGAAAGTTAAAATTTCAATATGAAACATAGCTAATGTGATTTATTCTGTATTATTCGTGTATTATTAAAAATATGCTTATATCATAAAAATGCAGTGCAAACCAATCATAACACATATTTTTTTACCTGTTTTCACAATTAATATATTTGCTTCCCATGCTTTGATTCCATTATACACTGCTTGAAATCTGGACGTGTTTGGAATATTGGAAACCGGATTATTTTGCCTTAATCGTTGTTAAATTGTTGAGTTTTTGCCATCATATCACAGTTCACTATTTAGTAAATATTCTCCATGTGATCATTTAAGTAACATTAACGTTAAAGGAACACAGCAGAAACTTTTAAACGCCTCCAAGTTTAATTATTCAGACTAAAGATTAAATTAATCTATTATCTCAGTTGCCTTGACATAACCCACACTAACCTCACATATACAATTTTATGTTTTCTCTAAAGCTATTGCTGTTTAAGGTATGAAATATATAATTTTTAATTATACTAACTCTGAAATAAATGGATTCATAAAGCCAGCAGGGGTAACAAGTGGGAAGAAGCAGAATAGTAATTTGCACAGTGGAAAATGATGTGATACAATAATACCTAAAGATTATAACTGTGTTATAAATCTATAACAATCCCATCAACTCATAGCTAATTTCATGAATCATAAAATTTCATGACTTGATATTCATAGAATACATATCGTATATATTTAAAACATGTCAATTCCACAAAGTGCCTGAAGACTCCTAACTGGTCGGTACTGTACACCCGCCCTACAAGTAAGACTAAATGCAGTGGAATACAGTTTTTTTTTTCAACCTGCAAAGAATCTCTGCTAATAATCCATTCTCTTCTCTCTGGCTGCAATAATGTAGCTGTGAAGTTTGACCTAAAAAAAATGCTGTAAATAATATAAAGATGGAGTTCCATGTTCAATCCCTCTGATAAAGAATCGGAGGGAGGGACAAAATGTATCTTTGTCAGATAACTTTTTTTCTGTGCTGCAGCAAACGCGAAGGTGAATGGGACTGTGGGCTAAATTGTGTTTAACATTGTAATACAATCTAAAATGAAAGTTATTATACGTACACCTGTTGCTTTTGTGAGTGAAAGGACTAGTATGGATTTGCTATTTATTTATTAGTTTTTTTAATTATGCAATCAAATTAGAAATATGCTTGTGTCAATTTCCAAACAGTATACTTTTTCAATTGCCTCGTGTTAAAACAACCTTGCTTGAAGATTTTAACTGATTTGTTTGTTTTATCAGTTTAATAGCAGGTGTCTTTCTAAAAGCATTTGCTGTGATGAAATAATCTACAAAGTGTTAATGTATCGGGACCTTGATTACACCAGATGTTAAAATTAAACTGAAAAGCTGCAGTGATCATTTCTTGGCTGCTGCTGTTTGTTAGCTGGGCACTGATCCATTGCAAACCACTAGCTAAATCATTCAAGGTCACAAGTATTCCCTCACTATAGCCCCATAGAACTCTGAATGGGCATTATAAACATCTTTTATAGAAGATAATTTATTATGTTGCTAATACTATACTGGCCTATTTAATACTAAGACCAAAGCAGCATTAAAAATGGAAACTCGTGGTAGTCAGCACTTGTCAGTGACCTTGAGAAGATAAAGTTTTCTG
Organism: Pelobates cultripes; assembly: GCA_933207985.1. Lineage (NCBI taxonomy): Eukaryota > Metazoa > Chordata > Amphibia > Anura > Pelobatidae > Pelobates > Pelobates cultripes. The sequence goes on from OW240914.1 coordinate 312,311,380, forward strand.
TAAGAACTATTGCAGTGCCAAAAATAAGTAATGAGATCTAGGATTAAATTAATCCTCGATAAACTTTGATTTGTAGCAAATCAATATCCAAATCAAACATAGGGCTAAAATAACAGATTTAGAAAAATAATTCAATTCGGTTATAGTCATAGCTTGGCTGCGATTTATTAAAATGAGGTTGCTAGTTCAAAAACACAATTTGGACATCACACATTAAATACATCAAATTATCTCACTTAGTGATACGAAACACCAAAAAGGAATCACTCCCATAATCCAACAATATAAAAAAAATGTTTTTTTACAAAACACTAAGAGAATCATAGAATTAGTGGAGTGATACAGATTATCATCAGTAACTATACACAGTATACCTCTAATCAAGAGGCAACCATATGTCTATGCAGAATATTCTACAACTTAAAGGATCACTGGGTGCAGTGGTCTTGTCATGTGATTGGAGTAGTGCAGCGTTTGGCCAGTCCATTGGAAACATGCTAATGTCTTTGAAGGTGAAGAATATGGGAGCCGAAGAGTCCAGGGACTGTAAGTAATCTCTTTTAGCTTTAATTTGTTTATCAGCAAAGAGGGATAAACGTGGACAGAAGAGAATCTATGAATTGTACCATAGTGGCTGGTTGCAAGATAGTAGTAGCAGCATACCCTGAGAGACACAACCAAGTTACAGGTATTGAGAACCAAAACATTTGCTCAGAAAATGGTCTGGACCTGGGAGATCACACAAAGAGTAGTTGAGAATGACAGGGCTAAGATCCTGTGGGACTTCAAGTTCCAGACAAGTGAGCACTGGCCAACCTTACATCATGTTTGTAGACAAGGAATGGAAGACTGCCGTGGTGGTGGATGTGGCAATACCCAGTAATTATAACATCAGGAAGACGGAACATAAGAAGATGGACATATACCAAGGATTGAAATAAGAGCTATAAAGGATGTGTACAGTGAAGGCAGTAGTAGTCCCAGTTGTGATAGTAGCACTTGGGACTGTGACTCCCAATTTGGGGGAGTGGCTTCAACAAATTCCAGGTGGGGCATCTGAGATAACTGTCCAAAAGAAGGAACAGCTAATATACTGCACAGAACCCTCAGACTCCCAGGACTCTGGTAGGGATCATAGACTGAGTAATAAATATACCACCCAGGAGGGGTGAGAAAATAAATATTATATATGTATACAGATTATATCTGCATGTGTATATTCTCAAATATGTCTCACAAAAATTATAAAGATTAACGTTTAAAATGTTCATTACCATTATATTGGAAGGATAGTAAACAATGAAATATCTCTGGCATTAGCTGTAATATAATTTATTAGTAATACAATTCTGTTAAGCTAAATGTGTTCTATAATAGCAAGCTCTTCGGGGTTGCTCTTTTCACCAATTTTAAAATATTTCTTATGGTGAAAAATGGAATAACTCCCCCAAAATAAGTTGCCTTCATTAATTTAGAAAAGAGAGAGCTAAAGAAGATCATTATGCCCTGAGCATGATGTGGCTTTAAAACTGCATGAACTTTTTTCTATTTTTCTAATGCCGTTCCTAAAGCTGGGGAAAAGCATACTTCTAATTAGAAATATTGTCTCCAAACATATGGATAAGAAAACACCACATATAATGCTTAAACATGCACTCATACCAGTCCATTCAGCAGTGCTAGTCCTGCCTTTAAAATGCATTCCATCTACCTCCTTGAGGGGACCAATACATGCTTGAGATATTTCAACTACTGTCAAGATAATGTCCTGCACATTGGCCTCACCTCCAACGTGTACATGCCAATTAAGGTATGCAATGCTTGTGTATTCTTTTCCCCAAAGTGCATAACAAAGTGCGTTTTTCTACATTACATCTTATGTGCCATTTGAGTGACAGTTCCCCAATCTATCTAGATCCTTCTACAGCAAAGTACTATATTGCTCATATTGTATTACTTTACAGAGTGTTGTGTACTCTGCAAACACTGAAATTTGACTTTCAATGCTTATGTCAAGATCATTTATACATATGTTAAATAGAAGTGGTCCCAGAACAGAGCTATGAGGGACACCACTTGCAACTTTTGTCCAGCTTGAAAATGTACCATTAATGACAACTCTCTGTACTTTATTTTTAAGACAATGTTCTAACCAAGAACAAGAATTTTCACCTAGACCAATTTCTTTGAGTTTGAACAAAGTTTGAGTTTGTGTGAAACCATATGGCAAGGATTTTGAACCGTTTTCGAATTTAGGAATCACGTCTGCCTTCCTCCAATCCTCCGGTCTAATTCCGGAAAAAAAAGAATCTTGAAAGATTAAAAACAGTGGTTTACTTCTTTACACACTTAGTTCCTTAAGTACTTGTGGGTGAATACTCTCAAGCCCTGGAGCTTTGCTTATATTAACTTTCTTTAGACGATGCAGCACCTTGTCTTGAGTCAACCAATCAGAATTTTTCTGCAAGTTTTTTGTTGCAAACATTTGCATATCCATAGCCAATACAATCATTGTTTGATATAGATGCTTACAAAATCAACAAAAAGATCTACTTATGTCCTACATTTAACATATGTGTGTTTGTGAGGTAAGAAAAAACAAACAAAAAGTAAATGTAGAACCCCACACTACCCTTTCCTGGAACCGAGTGCCTCCATGTTCCTTAAAAGATAGCTATTGTGCCAAGAAAACAAAGTTGCTTTCCTGGCACTATAGCTCCATATAGTGCCCCCCTCCCTCACACCCCCTCCTTAGTGCAGAAGAGGGTAAAACGCCCTTCTGTCACTTGCCTGATTCCAGCACCAATGTCCTTCTGTGCTGGTTCAGGCAACGCCATTGCGCCTTCCTTACTAATGTCAGCTGGCTTAATAGATCTAATGTGCATGTGCAGCAATGAACATACTCATATTAGTATTTCCTCCATAGGAAAGCATGTATAATCTATCGGTTGACAGCCACTAGAGGAGGAGTTAACCCTCAAAGGTAAATTTTGCTGTTTATTAAAATCTGCAATAATTAGCTTTGAAGGGTTAAGGGACCTGGGACACTGCTCCCAGACCACTTCAATGAGCAGAAGTGGCCTGGGTGCCTATAGTGTGCCATTAAGCTCTCTGTCAATCATTGTTATAGGTTCTGCCATTTCCTGTCAATGAACAAAGGCCTTAATTTAATAAACTTTAGAAATGATTCAATACTGTTAGAAAAATTTCCAAGACTTTTGTAGGTTTTAGAAGACTACACAATTTCTCATTGACTTTAATAGTGACTTCTGTAAAAAAAAATATTTGGAAAGTTTTCCAACAGTATTGTATTTGGGTAAACTTTTGATTTAATAGTATGAAACATAGATTTATTTTATAATATATATATTTTTTTTAAATAATATATTGATAGATTTTTTTAAACTATATTATATATTTGCTGATGTTTTAAATGTTGATTTTTATTTTAAGTTTATCCAAAAACATTAAATTATTTGGAAAGCTTATACAACAATACTAAATCAAGGCCGTAGTAAGCAGAAGAGAAGCAGGAACAGTGCGTTGTTTCTTAGCCTTTAATCCATTTTGTGCCTTGTCCGTGCCTGGACTAAACTGGATTGTGAAGTCAATCACTAAATATTTATTACACATTTAAAAGAAAATGGAGCATCTCATGAAAAATGTTAAAACATTTTCAGTGATTTTCAATGTTGTATTCAATGACATAATTTTAAGAGAAGAGACAGTTCACTTTTAATAACTGCATTCCAGAAATGTTTACTGCCTCAAAAATATTCTACAAAATGTAGAATGGAGACAGCACTTGGTAAATCCGGACTTTGGAATCAGTGCCACTTAGTCCAAATATAGCAGTCAACTGTTTTTTTTTTTTATTAGTGTTGTTTTTGTGTGAAAATCTAAACCCACCTCCTCCCCACCATGTCCAGTCCCCTGACTTCGATTCTTGTTGAAATTTAAACTGCAGACTGTTAGTTACATTTGTTAAAATTACTTGTAAAGTTACACGTGGGGTATTAACCCCTTAAGGACCAAACTTCTGGAATAAAAGGGAATCATGACATGTCACACATGTCATGTGTCCTTAAGGGGTAAACTGCATTGGCAAAACATCTTTTAAAATCTGCCTATATCATTTTTAAGTGATAGGTTTCCAGAAAACATATTCAGTATGTCAAACCTATAGCAAAATACAACAACAAACATTGATATACCAAGTATAGGTACTAATGGGGATATTTGATGAATAGTCATACATAAATGTATCATCTATCCTTTTATGTGTTGCAAATCATCTAAAATTCCCTCTCAACATGCTTATACACCCTTCCAGATGAATTGTCCAGAGTTACATTTTTATATTTTAGTCTTTATATCTCCCAACATTGCAGCTCGTGAAACATGTCACTAGCTATGTCCACAGTAGGAGTGGCTGCCAATTAAAGGGGTGGCCCCATTCAAAAAGGAGGTGGGTCCACCAGAAAAAGGGGTGGGCCTGCTACCTGATAGGCAGCCTGGCTAGTCCCTGCTATTATGACCATGCAGGGAGCACTGCAGGAGCTCTCATGCATGGTCCTTGTGCCTGTTCACAGAGCATTTAATGAAGCTCTAAAGCTGTGTTGACCGGGGATAGTTTACTTGTGCCCCAGATGCGGGACTCCAGTGAACTAAGGCGGAATAGAGGATATCACCCCAAAATCGGGACTGTTCTGCCGAAAGCGGTACGGTTGGGAGGCATGTTTTTACACAGGAAAAAAGTCCTCTTTGCTTTCAGTTTGGTTGTAGTGACCTACTTTTTCTTGAAATGTTTAATAAACAGAATTTGTGTGATATTACTGAGGTCAGTTTCAGGTGAGTGAATCAGATGCCCACATGAATGTAATTACAGCCACCTGCACACCAGTCATATTGCTCAGAAATGACTTACCTAAGTACTAGAAATAGCAGCTGTGCTTTATTCATCTGTACAAACTGGTATGCCAGCAGTGATCACGACATCAGAAGTATAATTTTACAGCAGATTCTAACAATACAGCTATTTCATAAGACCATTACAGATATAGCCTGAAGGCCATTTGCTGCTGTCATTTGTTACATCACTTTCTATCAAAGCCAAGGAAAGAAAAAAAAACAACAACTCATTTTCAAATTCTATGATGCAGAAAATATGTTTTTTTTTCATCATCATTGTTTTGTAAATTGCTATGTATCAGTGTTTTCCAAGTTTTTATTTTTATTTTAGTACTGGTTTTTTTTGCAGCAGGAAATAAATGGACTAGAATTTCTACTAATTGTTACAATATTTTGCCAACCTATTTGGCATTAAAATGGTTGAATGCAATTACACTTTCACAGTCATAATCATCAAAAGAAGGCCTTTATAAAGTTGGCTGAATGCGCGATTTTTGCTCCAACTAAGATTGATATCTGCCTAAAAAACCCTTTTCCTGAAGGCTCATCCTCATGTAAGAGTTTATGGTAACTTAATAACCCCAAAACAGAGCTTTAAATTAATCAAATCATATTGTAAATTTTTGGGACATAGATATGGGGTTAACCTTTAAACTAGAAATTTTGGAGAACTGGTAAAGAAATTAAAAATTATTTTCCAGATTGATAGTATTATTAATTTTCCACAATTCCTGATTACGGGAATTACCCCATTAGAAACTTTTGTCAAACCTGCTATTTTTTTATGGATATCACTTGTATATGTAAAAAGTTAGACTGTGCAGGTTGCTTAACTCCTTCAATGCCAAAATTGAGTATACATGTTTTTATTTTCTTGTATTTTTCAGTATAAAGTCTAGTCCAGGGGTAGGCAACCTACGGCACTAGTGCCATGCACGGCACTCAAAGTGTCTTTGCACGGCACTCAAGGCTGCTAGAGCCAAACAGGCTCTGGCCTATCAGGAGTCTGAGTGAAACTTCAGATATCTGCTAATACGAAGCGGTAGTGAAGGACAATCCTCAATTTATGCATTGCAGAACGTAGAGGAAGTGATCTCAGATCAGTTCCTCCCAGCACTTGTGAATGGGAATCCACACTGTAGTAGAGCAGCTTGCAGCTGCTGTTGCAGCTCCTGTACCTGGCCAGCCTGGTCCCCACTGGAACCCAGGGAAGCCACCCACACTGCTAGATATACACAGACCTACAGAATAAGCCTCCCTCATACAAATAATACGAACAGCCCACACACAAACATACACACAATCCCCACAAACGCAACACCACTAACAATCCACATACATGCACACAATCCCACATGCAGCCTCAAACAAGCAATATCCCAAACAGCCCCCACACACTACCAAACACACAATGTGACATATCCATCCACACACAATTCCACAAGCAGCCCCCATACACAGCCCACATTCATATGTATCATACACGATACCATAAACTACTAATGAACATATACAATATAATAGCTCATATACGCACAAATACAACGATGCAAAGCATCGGGATATCACAATCCAAATCGGCACAGTGCTGCTAAAAGGTTGCCTACCCCTGGTCTAGTCTATAGAGCCTAACTCATTCTCATTTATTTATGATTACCTGCCTGTAGAGGAACACATGTATCTGCCAGAAGACACTAGTCACTGATGTAATGAATATAACTATTCTGAAAATGTAAGCTCCCCTCTGCTTTTAAACAGTACAGTAAGTTTCACTGGGTCATTTCTACAGTCAGGGATTGGGTGGAATGAATGGACTCTACCTTTTCACTGTAAGAATTACATTATCATCCCAGAGACAGATAAAGATTGCTATAGCAGTTTTAAATACCTTTATTTTAGGATTATATGATTTAACTGAATTTATTGTATATGGACATTATGCTCAAATGCAGACATTATTTTTACATTCTGTTGCAATTTTTAGTAAGCTGAACTGCTAATAATGCCTTCAGGGCCCTTACAAACACTTATAAGTATGGTTTTTGATCTTTTTTTAATATAATTTTTGTCACAACTACTGTACGTGAGAAACTGAATTTGTACTTTGATACTAACATTCCACAGTTTATGTGAAATATTGCAATCTAAAGGACACTGCATACTGTCTAAAGCTTTCCATTTCCATATATTTTTTTTAAAAGGATGAATAAATGTAAAATATAAAAAATTTGTAAATTTACATATTTTTAATATTCATGTTTGTCTGCAAAGCAATGCTATGCATCTCTTGCTTCAAATAAATGTTATGCAAATATTTTTTTAATCATAAAGTGATAGTGAAGGGGTTAAGGGAAATCAATGAATTAATCAAGCAGTGTGGATTCCAAATGAGCAATTACAATTATTTGATTACACATGAGGACATATACATTGTAAATAATGTTTAAAAGTATTTTTCACATAGCAGCATTTAAGAGTGATATGTGACCAAAGGCTCAAAGGGTAAAAAAATTAAAGCCTACCCCAGAGTCACCTTCATCTTTCTGGGTTAACCTTTCCTTCATTGTGATTGACTAAAAATACAGTGCAAGGACTGCATTAGATCATTGCATTGGCTTGTTCAATCTGTTATTACTTTGAGTTTATTGTGATAAATTTGAGCTTCATAACATATCACCTAGCTAGGGCTATTCTAGAACTAGTTACTATTGCAATAACTCTGTTTATTAGTGAACTTGTTTGTGACAGTTTTTCACTCCCTTCCAAGTAAGCACTATTTTAATATTCACTGAGTTGACTAGTGCACTGGGGGTAAGTAAAAAATACTCTAACTGAATTAACACGTACACTGATCAGTCGCAACATTAAAACCAATGACAGATGAATTGAAGAGCCACATAGTGGTGGCCAGACAACTGGGTCAGAGCATCTCCAAAACTGCAAGTCTTGTGGGGAGCTCCCGGTATGCAGTGGTTACTACCTATCAAAATTAATGCAATGAAGGAACCAGGGCCATGTGTGTCCAAGGTTCATTGATGCATATGGGGAGCGAAGGCAAGCCAATATGGTCCAATCACACAGAAGAGTAGTTTAAATTGCTAAAAAAAAACGTAATGCTGGCCATAATAGAAAGCTGTCAGAACACACAGCTTGCTGTGTATGTGGCTAAGTAGCCGCAGACCAGTCAGGGTGTCCACAGTGACCCATGGGCACTGCCCAAGGCACCTTCAATGGGAATGAGCATCAGAACTAGACCATAGAGCAATGGAAGAAGGTTATCTAATCAGATTAATCACATTTTCCGGGTGTGTATTGTTACCTGGGGAAGAGATGGCAGCAGGATGCATTATGTGAAGAAGGCTGGCCAACAGAAGCTGTACTATACTCTTAGCAATATCCTGTTAGAAAACCTTGGGTCCGGACATTCATGTGGTTGTTACTATGACACATACTACCTTCCTAGAGACTGTTGAAGAGCATGTACACCCCTTCATGGCAATGGTGTTCCCTGATGGCAGTGGCCTCAGGTAGCATGATAATGCACCTTGCCACACTGCAGCAATTGTACAGGAATGGTTTGAGGAACATGACAAAGAGTTCAAGGTGTTGCCAAGTGAGCATCTACATCTGTGGGATTTGCTGGACCGATCCATGGAGGCTCAACCTCGCAACTTGCAGGACTTAAAAGATCTGCTGTTCTGGTGCCAGATAACACAAGACACATTTAAAGATCTTGTGTAGTCCATGCCTCGATGCATCATAACCATTTTGGCAGCACGAGGGAAGTGTACATAGCTGTTTTGGCAGCAACAGGGAGGTGTTTTGGCAGCACAAGGGAGGCAAGTGGTTTTAATGCTGTGGCTGATTAATAACTAAATGGAATAGTATCAGCGCTCTAAACACCAAACACAAAATGTAGAATATATGTAAATTAGGCAGCACACCTGAAATGGTTGGGATCCCTCTAAGCCCCACAAGTAAATAAAAACAAAACAAAAGAGGAGATAAGGTTGTGTCAAAACAGAATAGACAGTATAGCTACAAATATATAAAAAATCCAATATAGAGGGGGCAGTGGCCTGACTGCAGAGCCGAGCAGACGTGTCTATCTGCGGCTCCAGCAAAACCGAGCTTTCGAATTGAAATCCTATACTGGAAAACCGGTAGAACCGGTTTATCCTGCTGCCCAATCGACAGAGGATCGAGAGACCTACACAAGAATACTGCATATGTGGGGTTACTCACTGGCCTCACCGACTCAGCTCCTGCGGCCTACCAGCATGGACGGTGCAGGGGAGACGGCTGCTCCGCGACCGCTGAATCTTGCTGCATGCACCGGTGTGGATCCCCGTTCCCCCCCTTATGGACCAGTGGGGGTGATCCCGGTCCCCACCAGCCCCAAGCACCTGGCTACTCTGCCTTATACCGCCCACCAAGATGCTGGCCCCAAACGTACTAGGCCTAGCAAAATGGAGGAGGTGACCCGGCCGTCTGTGCCCACACCACAGCCACTGAGAAGTGACCATGTGGAAACTGCACTCCGATGGCTGGACAAGATATTCCAGCGCTTTTGGAGGACCCTGCATCAGCTCCTGGAACGACCTCCATTGCCACCTACTCATGAGCTGAAGGTAAGAGGAACAGGGGGGCGAGCTGCACTGAGCACTCCACGCATCCAGGCATCTTTCGCTCCCGCTGACAGCCCACCCGGGCCAGCGGTCACCCGGAGACCCAGCTCCAATGCATCGCCCACATAGCATGAAGACCACACGCCGCAGGTGGCGATATAACAACGCGACCCTCCGTAGCGATCTCACTGAGCTCCCGAATCTGTGGGGAGAAGATGCCAACAAACTACAAGGCCTAAATCTTGGAAGGGGCCTCAACATGCCCGCGCTGCATAGCTGAACTGGCGGACCCCAAAACACTCACCACCACGTTGCCTAGCATGGATAACATGGCGGCTGGCTACCAAAGCGTCCCTGCACAAGCATCAAAGTTGCCGATTACAGGAATCGGATGATCATGGGACTACACTCATACCCTGAGAACTACTCAGATAGTGACAGCAGCTGCACACCCACATGCCATAGACACACTCTTTAAGTGTTCTGCTTTTTGTTAATCGTTTTATTTACCATGCCCTCTTATACTTTTAATCCAGATACACATCGTTCCTAGTGAGGGTTTTTTCCGGCCTCCATTAGCATAGTCAGAGACTTTACTGGTGATGTGTGAGCTAGGTGGTTTACCCAGCATGATGATATAATCTTAAAATTCATAATGTTAATAGCTCTGTGCCTAATCTTTTGCATTTTGTGATATTTTCTATACTTAGCTTGAATAATAAGCATCTTCCTGACAAAGTGGCTGACTCGCTTAGGAGTTACTCAGGTTTAAAGATATTGTACACTACTTTTGTCTCTATGCTTTAACTATTCTTACGTTTTATCTATTATCAATACTCTGAAATGCTTAACTAATATAAAATGAGGCTGTCATCCATAGGAGATGTTAACATGTGATATCATATCCCTATCTTGCATAATTAACGTTCGTCTCCCTTTCTTTATTCTGTACCACTTATAACGTTTGCCTCAATAAAAGAAAGATTGACAAAAAAAATAAAATAAAAAATCCAATATAAAAATTAAAGACTTTTTATACTGGTATTATCTATATCTGGGATATATTGCACTATTAGTTATTCCTTTTGTTTTTACATATGGATGAATACCCTGATCCGCCCCTTCTCCTTTGACACCAAGAATCTGTGCAGCAATCATCCCACTGGATGGGTATTGAAGTGAGGTAGTACTCAATAATAGTTAACTCCAAATGTGATGTGGCAAGGCAGCCTCAATATAGCGTTATATGTACAAAATAGACTATGGACCCGCAACATTAGAATCTTCTTTATCATCTACCTGCTTTTTACAGGAAGCTACTACCTGTGACATGAAATGGCTTTCTTTAGACTTTCTTTAGACTCTGTCTCCTGTGGTCCTTGAGGCTACAAATTACAAGAGGTAAGAAGAGCCACAAGAGGGAGCTGAAGGAAACAGTGGGCACAACTGATACAAGAGACACAAGAGGGGGTATAAGTGATACAAATAGGTTTACAAGTAACATAAGAGATACAAGGAGGGAGCAGGGTACACAAAAGTCACATGAGAGTGCAGGAGACACTAAAAAGGTTAAGGCATTCAACTGGTTGTTTTATTTTTTTCTTCTCAATCTCTAGTTAAAATTTATGTGACATGTTATATACCGGTGTGACTTATATTACAATAGATCAAATTGCCTCATATGAAAAAAGGTTGTAAAAGAAAATGATCTAATGAAAACAATACATAAAATACAAGATGTGACGAAACATGGCAAACAGGCAACAACACAAAAAATAATAAAAAAGGAAGGATGCCAAGGGATTATGGACTAATGAAACCACATCATTTTGTATGCTTTGCCACAGTATGTAAATAAATGCAAAAACAAAGAGTTCTTACAGCGCATTCACTTGTGAGAAAAACCTTCCACCGACAGATGGAGCTGTGCAATACAATAGCAATGCAAGTGGGTGATTATGGTGTCTGGGGTGGTTGACAGAGTTTCTTTGAGTCCATAAGAGGGCCCGTAACCTCTGCGAAGGAGGCTAAGTCTCACCCCCTCTACAGACCATGTAGCCTTTGCACTGCAGATGTAAGGTGGTGAGGGAGTGGGCCAGATGTTCCTGGTAATTTGACAAGAGGACTCATAAAAATAATGGAATATCATTCCTGTCACAAGAAACCATTGCTCAGGTTAAGTTAACTTTCATCTTCTGTAAAGATATCACCAGTGACACTTGCACTTTAGTTACATTATCAGTAGAGCATTTATCTTAATATATTTAAAACAGAATTCATCAATTTCATCCATTTCATCTGATCCTCTAAATAGCTACTTCATAAATTCAACTTTCCTATTTTTTAATGTAGAAATGTATGTGTTCAGTGATTTTTTTGGTTTTGTAATAGATTAAAAATGATATTCTTCAGAGACATTAAAACTGTTTCACTGTTGTCATTATAATACAGGCATGTGCATTCCCACATCTTCACACTAAGCTGTCCTGGAGATTCGCAGCTCAAGTTAAAGGTGCTATTTAATGTTTAACATAATATTAAGATCACCTTTAAATAAAATGTATTAACGGGGAACAATCACACAGTGTTTTAATGTTATGTTTATATATCCCTATTTTTAACAAATATGTATTTGTGAGGTATGAAAAATAAAATAAAATGTATACGTTTCAACTGGGTTTATTAATCCTATCTCCCCTTCAATCATTGTTATAAGCTCTGTTCTTTGCACCTGGTAGGCATCATAGAGAAGAAGAGAAAATTAAAACATGTTTTTATTACTCCTCTTCATTTGCGATGTTTGCCCTGGCTTTGCCTTGTCTAAACAGGTTTATGATATAATTTGCTAATTTTTTGATACAAATGCAATTGCAAACAGACCAACTAATGAAAAAAATATTTTAAAAAGTTATAAAAAAGTTTGAATTATTTATTCCAGTGGTTCCCAAACAAGTCCTCGTGGCCCAACAATGGTCCAGGTTTTGCCAGTATCTCCATTTTAATAAAAACGGGAAATACATACTTCCTGGACTGTTGGTGGGCCACGAGGATTGGTTTGGAAACCACTGATCTATTTAATGGTGTAAATTTCATAGAAGTGAAAGCCCCCCTTTAAAGGGACACTATATGCACCAAGACAAATTTAGCTTAATTGAGTAGTGTAGGAGTATTGATCATGCCCTTGCAGTCTCACTGCTCAGTTCTCTGCCATTTAGGAGACAAGTCAGTTTGTTTATGAAACCCTAGTCACACCTCCAAGCATATGACTTATACAGCTTTCCTAATCACTTCCTGTGAAGAGAAATCTAACGTTTAAACTTCCATTACTGCAAATAATGTTTAATTTTCAAATTCTTACCTCGTACATTCTGTTAATAGCCTTCTAGAACCCGCAGGGTTTGTGTGTGATTAAAATTAAATTAACCAAGTAGGAGATAAAAACTTTTAAAGCAAGTTAAAATCTGATTGAAAATTAAAACATTTGTTCATACAGGCTGTGTGCCACTCACAGTCAGGTGAATTGTGGCTAGGGCTGCATAAACAGAGACTGCAGGGGCATGATCTATACACAAAGTTGTTGTGATGCTTGTAGTGTCCCTTTAAATGCTGGAGTGGTTATGGTACGTAGTGTATTTTTTTAAAGTATCTTTTTATTTATTGTGCTATGATGTATTGAATACAATAAATGGGATTGTTTGTTTGTTTCTGCATGCAAGTTTGTGTATTTTATATTCTAATCAGAGTGACAGAACGCTTTTCTGAAATTGTTTATTCACTGACAGACACACACACTCACTAACAGACATACACTGGCAGAAACACACACATTAATTGACAGACAGATAGACACACACACTTACTAACAGACATACACTGACATACACATGCATACTCACTTACACACAAACACTGGCAGAGACACATATATTCACTGACACACACATCCTGATACTGACAGACTCACACTCACAAACATTGCCTCACAGACTCACAAACTGTTATTTATTTTTTGGATTTTATATTTTTTAATTTAAACCCACCCAGCCTCCCTACCTTTGGGAGAGCTGGAGTAGATTCCAATGGAGCTTCTGGGCAGGCTGCTGCTGTCTCCTGTGCTGGCTGGCAGCTGCTGGGCTCCTGTGCTGCAGAATGGATGGACGGCTGGTCAATGCAGGCAGAGAGGGAGCTGTAATCTTCTTGTTCAGCTCCTTTGCGCGCCGCTTAGTGATGCTGGGAGCCGAAGTGATGTCATATTCTGGCTCCCGCATCACCGCTGGGCGTGCAAGGGAGCTGAGCAGGAAGAGCTCAGAGGATGGCTCTCCCTCACTGCCCGCCCACAATATTGGCAACCGTGTGCCTCTGGGGGACCCTGAGGTGGCCAGCTTTTGGGTCGCCCATAAAAGAGACTGACAAGGTATCTGCCAGGGTGCTTTAGGGGGTGGAGTTTTCTGCTGCCTCCCTCAAGGTGCCGCCCAAGTCAAATGCCTTGTTAGCCTTCCTGTAAATACAGCCCTGCCCACAAATTTTAAATTATATCCCTGAATATTATGTTTTTGCTAGTATGCATCCAGTTGCTGTTTAAACATCTGTACAGACTCTGATAAAACTACTTATTTCGGAATCGATTCCACATACTTATTGTTCTTATGTATCTATACATTTTCTGGTGAGGCAACTGAGTGTACTAGGGCTAGTGATCTAGTTAACTTTGGACATTTCAATTATATATAAAAAAAATTTGTAAAGTCAAGATCTAGAACAGGGGTAGGCAACCTTTTAGGAGCACTGTGCTGAAATAAGATTGTGATGTCCCATAGCGTGCCAGTCCTATTTTTTTAAATTGAGGTGTGCATGTTGCCATATTCTGCTTGTGTTATTTATACTGCAGTTGCTTTGTATAGTTGTATTTGTGAGTATGTGAGCTATTATATTATATATCTTCTTGATTAGTTTGTGGTATTGTGTACATATGAATGTCAGCTGTGTATGGGGGCTACTTGTGGAATTGTGTGTGTGTGTGTGGATGGATATATCACAATGTGTGTTTCGTAGTGTGTATGTGTGGGGATGTTTGGGGTATTGCATGTGAGAGACTGCATGTGGGGTTGTGTGCATGTATATGGATTGTCAGCAGTGTTAATATTGTGTTGTGTTGCTAAGTGGGCTGCTATTATTTGTATGAGGGGAGGGTTATTCTGCAGCTCTATGTATATCTAGCAGTGTGGGTGGCTTCCCTGGGTTCCAGTGGGTACCAGGCTGGCCAAGTACATGTCAAGGGCAGGAGCTGCGATAGCTGCCGAAGGCTGCTCTACTACAGTGTGGATTCCCATTCACAAGTGCTGGGAGGAATTGATCTGAGATCACTTCCTCTATGTGCTGCAATGCATAAATTGAGGATTGTCCTTCACCACCATTTGTATTAGCAGATATCTGAAGTTTCACTGGGACTCCTGATAGGTCAGAGCCTGTTTGGCTCTAGCAGCCTTGAGTGCCGTGCAAAAACACCTTGAGTGCCGTGCATGAAACACGTGCCATAGGTTGCCTACCCCTGATCTAGAATATTATCTTTGTTCAAAAAGAGAATGGACAATTTTTGGTAAAATTTTCAATTTTAAATATATTATTTGCCACATAATATTTGTACTTTTTATTTTTAATAAATGGTTTTTGTAAAGGAAGCAAAAAAACAATAACAACAGGAGAAACATATTAGCTACTACCTAGAATAAATGCCAAGCTAAAGGTGAATCTTTTTATAGAAATGAATTCAAAAAAAGATGTCACTAGGGCTTTTAGAACATAATATATAATTTTAAATATATAGCAATTGTAAGTGATCCCAGTTGTCTTTTCACATTGTCACTCCTGACTATGTTCTTAATCATTAAAATGATATCCCTTCTGAGCAGCGATGTATTGGTTTGAAAGATATTGTCAATGTCATGACTAGATGACATGTAATAGAATCCTACTGTGCCTACTTCTCTGCCTCTATATCATAGATCCTACATGTACAAACACCTGAAAATAGAAACAAGTTTAAATGTCACATATTTTACGATGCACAATAAAGCACTAGGAGATTGGTTAGAGATATTTAATAACATGTAAATGGAAGTGGCTTACAGTGTTGAAGTAAAAAAGTGTAACACAATCTACTTTGCCAATTAGAGACAGAAAAAGATGGATATCTGATTTACACAAGTTAGAGAACACAAGTTTCATTTATTGCACACCAAAAAGATGACATGCAATATTATTCACCAAAACAGAAAATTATAGTAACTGTCCAAATTTGCAAAACGTGTGCCAAAAATAGCAATTTCTTTTTTTAAAGTTGTTTATTTTGTCATTCAACATGAAAGTAGGTCGCTTAGAGACAAGAGAGCAATAACAACATCAAGTTATGCAATCTCAGAGATCTGCTATAATTATGTAAGAAACATGATGAATGGGATTTTATAAAAGAAAAAGATCTAAGAATGATGGTTATCCCATGTTATCCCATGTGGGCATGTGGGCATGAGGTGGCTACTATAATAGCAGATTTTAACATTTTCTTAATGAACTATTTTTACATTTGACCTATTTTGCACTGGATTTTGGATTTTGTTTTTTTATTGTCAGTACAATGTTTAGTAAATTCAGATATTTTCTGTTTATAACTTTAGGAGCAGAGAATCTCCAGGGCAATTTTTGCATGCATAATAAATATGCAAAAACAGTAACTGATTAATAATTGTAAAAATATCATACGTTATTGTTTTTATTTTTTTCATTAAAATAATATTTTTCTTGCTTTTCTTCTGATCCAGTTTAATTTACAAAAACCCACAAACACCCCATAGCTGAACTTTATAACTTAGACAGGGTTTTCCGTGACACAGTTGTGCAAAGAAATGTTTGATTTTTTTAGTGCACTAGGGAAGACAAGCAACAATTCATGGTCGATTGTGCCCCAATCATGCCATTAGAAATTATACAAATTGCCTCCCTCACTCTCCAAAAGACAAAAAGCTCTTTATATACTTGCTGCAATGTATATGTTATATGTGTGGTTATGTGGCTTGCTGTGCAATGAGATCAGTTGCCATAGCAAAAGAAAGACAATGCTAGAGTAATTTATTGTATAAACAGATGTCTACTTTAATATTCCAATTTTTGTTACATTTGGGTGTACAAAACAAATTGCATATATTTTTTTGTTTGTTTCTTTTAATTGGTGAAATATAGTGTTAATGAAGTTTCACTCTGCTCTGACATCATTAATTATTTTTTTTTATTTGGACATCTAAACCTGGGTGTAGAAGAAGAGGCCTGTACATTGTCTTCTTTTCTAGGGCTGACACTGACAAACCACAGCAGGGTTCAGGGCCTGATTGCCATACTGAAAGGCTGCATTTTGTGGGAGCACCTCTAGCCTCGTTTTGTTTGGATTAACCTTGTTTTTCACCCTAGAGAAATCTATGGCTTATATCTATGATCTGTGGTGGACTTCCTAGGCACATGTGTAAATCATGCTCAGCAGACCAACATAACTCTAATGTTCAATGGTACCTTGAGGAACCTCTACCAAGGATGCCTATATGGTGCCTACATTATTTGTCAGCCTCAATCCTTTTGGACCTATATCATCAGCCCAAATTCTTAGTCCTCAAGGGATCACATAGTATCAAAGCAGTTTAGCGGTAGAGCTCAAACTGGCTTAATGTTCTTTTTTTACTAAAGGGATATTGCTGCTCCCTAAACTTGTGGCGAGAAAATTTGGCTTGGCTGAACCCTTTTTCCTGACGATAAAAATAATTTTCAGGATATCAGAATGATGTCCAAATAGAGGTTTTGGCTTGACAGGTTCAGCTTGTCAGAATTTTTGGACTAAAACCTCACTTCAGGAACTGAATGAGCAGAACCAAAAAGATGTGAAACTATAATATTAAATATTAAATATAAATATAAATATATATATATATATATATATATATATATATATATATATATATATATATATATATAGCAAAATACAAAAAGGTTATGGTGGGGAAAAATTGTGATTGAAAACCCCTTCCACCTGAAGTCTGTGGATAGTTAATACAATGTTAAACAAAAATCTGCACACCAGTCAAGCCATAAGACTTGTTTATCCCACAGAAATCCCAAATCTTCAGTGATGTTACAACCGCAAAGGATTCTGGGTGGGCATATGCAAATTAGTTTAACAAAGAATCACATTTTTGCCTCATTCCATTTTAAACATGGATTCCTTTTAATCTGTGTTTGCAGTACACAACTGCTTGGAACACAATTTAGGAAAAGATGCAAAACCAGTGAATCACTCTTTGTTAAACTAATTTGCGGTTGTAACATCACTGCAGATTTGGGATTTCTGTGGGAAAAGCAAGTCTTATGGCTTGACTGGTGTGCAGATTTTTGTTTAACTTTGTATTAACTATATATATATATATATATATATATATGTATATATATATATATATATATATAACAGTACACTGATAGGAGCATTTTTCCAACATGTGGATCAGTGGTCAATAGAGGAAAAACAACAGGAGGAGCAGTAAAATATATATTAATATATATAATATATATATATATATAATTTATTTTACTGCACATTCTATTTTTTCCTCTGTTGCTTACTTCTCACTTGATCTTTGAATAAAAACCTTATTCAGTGACTGTCAATCATTTTTTTTCCATCAGTCATCTGTTTTTTTCTGACACGGGTGGATACAGAATCACAACCTAAAATGAACATGCTTAGGTACATTTTAGCTTGTACTTTGGGCGTTCGACCAATCACCAGATCTGGACGAACTGCAGTTTGGACCGAAAAACAAATTTCAAGGTCATCAATGGAATTGAATATAATGTGCAATGCAGATAGCAGAGACCAACAAGTCAGGAAATGGGGTTTACAGATATAAAGGAGATTGGAAATCAACGTGTTGAGTTCAGCTCAACACCATTTTAAAATGTATCCAGCTGCCACTGATCTGATTACCCTTATGTGATCTCATCCCATCTGAGCATTATCTGTAAGTAAAGAATGTCACTTCACCTTTCCAACTGACAAATGATAATGGACACATTGCCTTTGACAGAACAAATGGTGACTGACAGTTTTAGAGATGCTTTCTCTTCTACAGTTGTCATTATTGCCAGACACCTCATTCTAGACGATAAGAGCCAATAATACACCACAATCTAAATGGCTTGCTAATGCCCGTTATTGAAATAAAATAAAAATAAAAGCTGCTTTTAATGAGGACGGTTTAGAAGCACTTTCCCCTAAACTTTGTATTTACAGATTTAGATGTAATCATTTTTCACAATTGTGTTTGTCATAAATCTACAGGCCTGTAGTTAAATGTAGTTATATATGATTCTATTTGTCTAGATGTTGTTAGGTGAGTGTGACAAACTCTCCTTCCTACGTGAGTTTGCAACGAGTTCCTGGAAGAGCCTGCTTACCAGCCTTCTGTCCACAGACTATGGGCCCTTCAGGGAAACCTGTAAAAGACTATTTAACTGGCTTGTTTCGTGTAATTCCCCAATGCTGTTCGGGAACCGAACCGCCGCACGAACTATGGACCACCATAGGGAGCTAATTTTTCCGGAAGCCTAATGGATACATTGTAATGATCCTAACTGCAGTGTTCTAATGGTTCATCTGGGTGGCTGCCGTTCGTATACACGAACACGTGGTGGTGGCCATCTTGTACCAACAAACGCAGGCAGCGGTGTTTGGTCGTCAAGTTCCTGGAACCGAAAACGAACACTGAAACTCCCAAACACTGCTGGACTTCCATGATCGCCTACTTTTGGTTTTATATAACTTAGAAGAAAACTATTTAGTGGGATAGTTCATCTGGATGGATGGAACAAGCTCCACGGTATGGCAATGGATTCTGTTTGGTAGTTTGTTCTCTTTTAAACTACCGAACTTGACTGACCACTTTTTCCCTGGAACTATTTTGTGTGCGGTCAGTTGAAATTATGACCTCTGTGGAATTCCCAAACCCCTGAACAAATCTGGGTGATTTTTGGATATGTTAATCATCTGGATCAGAGCTATCAGGGGATTTAACTTTTGTGTGGTTTTCATGTGGTTTAAAGGTACTTTTGCGGTATCTGTGAAAAGTGTGTTTTTTATGCCTGGAGATAATTGAGTTTTGTACAGTTCCTGACTCAAAAATCTCCCAGGCATAGGGGAGGGATTATCCTGTTTTGTGTGGGAGTGTCATGGGCATGCTTGTCTGTCTTCAGAAATGTATAAAAGTGAATCTGGCCAGATTAAAACATTCCAGCTTGTACTCCCGGAACCATGTGTCATCTGGTTACTGGGAGAGAGCTAATCACTGTTCCAGTGTGGAGGATTCAATGGGGAAAGTACTTCTAAGGACTAGAGCTCCCAGGACTGAGTGTCTTCCAGTCCTTGGGGGTGCATAGAGTGAGTTCCCCATTTGGCTCCAGGAGGGAGCGGTTCCAGGACCCCAGTCAAGGTGCTGTGGTTTGTCCCCTGTTCCAGCTAGGAAGCGGTCCTTAGCGGAGGTACCCAGCCAGGGGTACAGGGAGCTCCGTTACAGTGAGCTTATTTAAAAGTATACATTAAGGCTTGATATACAAAGTAATACTTTTGGTCTATATGTTTTATAAGTTGGGTGCTGAATCTTACACTCCATGTAGCTGCCCAACAATATAAAAGAAAATGAGCATATATTTTTTTGTTTGTTTGTTTTTTTACAGAATTGAAAAATCCAAGTGTGGACTCACATCAAGTCACCACTACACTATCAGTGTCTCACACCTGACACAAAAGATAGATTATCTGACTGGTAAGCTAGACAACATCACTTTTAAATCAAGCATCTGCTGTGCAAGTAACCAAAAAAAAATCCACCGACCAAGAATCATTCCAGTAGTCAATTTTTATGCTAATACTAAACCAGCAACTTTCGAGAGATCCCGAAATTACAATGTCTAGTTTTTCCACAGATCTAGAGAATTTTATGTGTTCTAACTACGAGAAATAATTAATTTTATTTCTACTCCGTAGAGAGACACAGGAGAGCAAGCTTGGGCGTCTGTTTCGGCTGAACAAAACTATTACATGAAAACATTTGATTCATAACTACTTATTATTTTTGAGGCTCCCTGTGGCTCAGGGAGACTGCTGGAGTGATGGAAATCTATCAGGTTGCTAATCCAACATGCTATTGATTACTGGTCAATGGGACTACCTGGAAGTAAGATGCTTTTATCACAGCATGGGTCTAATAGAACATGACATTAGAGGTCCTGATCTTGGAAAGTCTCACCTCTATGACATATTAAAAGATCTGCCTAAGGCAAATGGGGTTGGAAACAATTTTTGAGGCCAGTATTTTAAAGTTTCATTTTAAAATAACCAGACACCTTTACTAGATTAAAACCTATTTCAATTAGGAGGCAGGGCCTGAGCTTAATGGCGGCTGGACGTACATCATGTGAGCTCCAAGCTTGTTGCTCAAACTATAAGGAATAACAGATTACCAGCTCGTCAAAACACTGTACTCTTAATCTAAACTGTGCAAGGAGCCCTGGGCCGTCCAAGTATTACACCTATCAGAGTTTCCAGCAGGGCCCGGTGGATCCAACGGGCGGGTGAGGTGGTCTCTCTCCCACTCAAGGCAGAACACTTGGAGGTCCCGTCCCCCCCTCTGAAACCTTGGGGGATATCCCCACCCCCACCAGGTGACATACCTGCACTATGCCTCACTATAATCAAACAGCGGTGGGCTGAACACGGACAAATCTCATGCTACCACAGGGGTTTGTGGTAGATTCACTTGTGAGGTGGAGGGAGGACTTTTATGCCTGCTTTGACCAAGTATGTGCACGATTCTGGTCAGGTCCTAAACAGAGGGCAACTTCAGCCAACTTACCGAACAGGAAGAAGTGGAGTGACAGAGGGTCTCTATTGGATCCTGAGGTTGACAAGCCACCTTCAGAACCACACCACGAGGAAGGTGGAATGCAGACCGAAATCAGAGCCACATACTCTTATAACAAACAGTGGAAGTGTGAGGTCAGAAGCTGGACCGAGAGGGCAGCACCTGCATGCTCATATATCACGACTGACACTAATGGCACTGGGCCTGCAAACTGGCGATCTTGGCTGGGATAGCTTCATCATCCTAAACGGGAATCGGCTGACAGCAAGACTCTGATTACTTGTTTGCACACAGTCTATCGATTGCTCCTGCTGACCACCCAATGTAGAGTTATTTTATGTTTATTTCTAGTGTATCCAGATGATAGCTGTTATCTTGCTATAATAATCTTTCTGCTCCTTGATGTCCCTGAAGCTACTTGGGGTGGTATATTTACTTATAGTTTACACTATTTTATCTGATTATTCTTTTATCATTTGTTCATGCATATTAAGCCTGTCTATTACACCAATATTCACTCATGTATATTTAGCTTACTAATTCTCATATCAGCATGATAAGTCTCCTACCCTACATTATGCATGTCTAAATTATGTATTCAGCTTTGACAGTTTCAGTATTGTCCAACAATTTAAACATTTATTCCTAGTTTAATATATTATTTTTATTATAAAATTGTGGCAATTCTTTACAAGCCATGTCGATGTGTAACTAAGCCTATCTCTAAAATGTTTAACAGAGCTGTCATGATTATCTGTTATTTTGTGCACATAGAAAATTAAGATTGACAAAACAAAATATTCAATTAATGCATGTGTTTGTCACTAAATATGGAGCACTCTAAAAAAATCACTAAATGGGTAAAAATAGCATGAAATATCATATCATGAGTTATCTTACATAGTACAGTCAGAGCAGGACATTCTTTGACAATTTTATTACATTTTATGTCTACCGCCACTGGTTAAGCATTCTGTACAGCTGTGATGACCCATAATTATCCAACATACATAGAAGGCTGGAGAAGGTGATTCTTAGCTTTCAAAGAGACTATCTGGATATTTATTACATGCATCAAATGAAACAATTATGCTTTAAGTGTCGTGTGGTTTGAGCTTCAGTTTGAGCAATTACTAGCCTCTTCTGATTATATTTTTTAAATCATTGCGGGGTCATCTGCCCAGAGCACATGTATTAGTTAAGACAAATAACAAGACAATTCCCAGAGAGGTATATTAATTGTTATGGAACCCAATGGGCCATCTGAGAATGAGTTACTGATCATATGAGACCTATTAGCTCATTGTTTTAATATGCAACAAGTGTGTTTTTAAATCTGCAGCCTGTGTGCAAGCTCTCCGCTTTGTTCTGAAAATGTCAGCACCGTGAAATCTAATTATTTCCTTGTTTCTTTAGTGTTCAAAATCCCAGTTGATTCACAAAACTAGATAAATGAAAAATATATGAATAAAAAAAGTTTTAAAAAGGTACTAATGAACAACACAGCATGTGTAAAGAAATAAAACTAAAGGCAAAATATATTGTGGGTTATAGAAATCTCTAGCAGGGTTATATACTAAAGTGAGAATTCAAAGTGAATTGAATGTGAATTTAAAATTTAAGGCCAAAGTAGTTAAATGGAAAACAAAGCTGACTTGGAAAATGTTTTCAGTTTGCCTATCTTAAATTTGAAATTCACTTTTAATTCACCTTCAATTCTCATTCTATGTAGTAGAGTGTAGGGAACCTGCCAATTCCTTGCATCTATCCAAGACATTTTGTGATGTGGTGCTCTGTTCCAGCATCAATAATGAGCCAAAGTAATCCTTCTCAGCTCTGCGGGATGCTTGTGTCGATCCGGCATCAAAATTAACATGAGGCACTCTCGCATAGGTCAAAGTGACAACTCACGTTCATCCATTGTCAATATCTAAGTGAGGTGATCATATTCATACAATACTCACGCCATAGTGATATAACACTAGTCATACAATGTGTCAAGATCTATGTGGACCATTATGTCCATACTCAATTTATGGTCAATAATGGTACAGGTATGGTGACATTCCGTAATCACAACTCATGATGTTTTGTCATTAACCTGATGATTTCAGACACTAGGGCTATATAATCTCAGTCCACCAGGAGGACTGTGCCTTGCCATGGTCTCTAGGAGCCCACGAGTGTGTTTATCCTGCATTTTTCTTATTCTGGATTTTTGACTTGACTTGTCTATTAGCTTGCCTGATTTCCGTACTCCTTGATTTCTGACATATCTCACCATGTTGTTGACTATCTGTATCCGTTGTCCGTGAGCTGTCCTTTAACTATTCTTGATTTTGTATTAACATGAAGGCCTGCTATTACTAAAGACCAGAAATATATTCTACCTATTTAGCTATTCTATGTCAAGCTTTTATGTATTTCAATTTCCTGCCAATCCTGCCACAGACAGACATGATAACCCTCAGATGTTCCCCACTCACACCAAAGAAGTATAGGGACACGTGTCAATTATTGTCGACAATGTTAAAGCCAATTACTACAAAAATCATATATGGATCTTCGTAGTGCTCCAAATGCTATGATGACTTATCTGTTTTGGTTCAGAGTATGTACAGTTGTAATAAAAAATATTCAACCCCCATTAATAAATCAGGTTTATTGTCAAAATGTACAGACTTTCAGCTGTTTGCAATGAACAAATCAAACAAAAACAATTGAAATAGCTCGAATCAATGAATGGTTCAAGTGGTTTCCCAAAATTCAACTGAAAATGCAACTTATAATGACTTCTCCAGTCTCAAAATTATTCAACCCTTCATGACAAGCATCTTTAGTGCTTAGTAGAGAACCCTTCTGCTGTTATGACCTGCTGCAAACAAGATGCATAGCCAGACACCAGTTTCTGGCAGCGTTTCTGAGGAATCGTAGCCCATTGTTCATGAGCAACAGCCTCCAGTTCAGTAATATTCTTTTTGAAATCCCACTAGAGGTTTTCTATGAGGTTCAAGTCAGGTGACTGTGATGGCCAAGAATTTTCCAGGACTTCTTCTGTAACCAAGAATTTTCATTGTGTTGAGCTATTTTAATTGCTTTTGTTGATTTGTTCATTGCAAACAGCTGACAGACAGTCTGTAAATATTGATAATAAACCTGATTTTCAGTGGGAGTTGAATAATTTTGATTACAACTATAAAATGTTCAATATTTACCAATTTATCAATTTACCAATTTATCAATATTTACCTTATATTAGCTGACAAGTATTAAAGAAGAATGAGCTAGACAACTTTATCTCAATATATATATATATATATATATATATATATATATATATATATATATAGATAGTTAATACAATGCTAAACAAAAATCTGCACACCAGTCAAGCCATAAGACTTGCTTTTCCCACAGAAATCCCAAATCAGCAGTGATGTTACAACCGCAAAGGATTCTGGGTGGGCATATGCAAACTAGTTTAACAAAGAATCACATTTTTGCCTCATTCCATTTTAAACATGGATTCCTTTTAATTTGTGTTTGCAGTAAAAATTGTGATTGAAAACCCCTTCCACCTGAAGTATGTGGATAGTTAATACAATGCTAAACAAAAATCTGCACACCAGTCAAGCCATAAGACTTGCTTTTCCCACAGAAATCCCAAATCAGCAGTGATGTTACAACCGCAAAGGATTCTGGGTGGGCATATGCAAATTAGTTTAACAAAGAATCACATTTTTGCCTCATTCCATTTTAAACATGGATTCCTTTTAATTTGTGTTTGCAGTATACTGCAACCACAAATTAAAAGGAATCCATGTTTAAAATGGAATGAGGCAAAAATGTGATTCTTTGTTAAACTAGTTTTTATACTGCAAACACAAATTAAAAGGAAGCCATGTTTAGATTTTGCTTCCCAAGCACTACCAAGCCTCAATTAGCAAACCAGTAACCAACCTCATGCTGAATAGTTGCATTAACAACGAAACAGCTGTCCATGAGTGGTTCACTGGTTTTGCATCTTATCCTAAATTGTGTTCCAAGCAGTTGTATACTGCAAACACAAATTAAAGGAATCCATGTTTAAAATGGAATGAGGCAAAAATGTGATTCTTTGTTAAACTAATTTGCATATGCCCACCCAGAATCCTTTGCGGTTGTAACATCACTGCTGATTTGGGATTTCTGTGGCAAAAGCAAGTCTTATGGCTTGACTGGTGTGCAGATTTTTGTTTAGCATTGTATTAACTATCCACATACTTCAGGTGGAAGGGGTTTTCAATCACAATTTTCCCCCACCATAACCTATTTGGATTTTGCTTCCCAAGCACTACCAAGCCTCACTAAGCAAACCAGTAACCAACCTCATGCTGAAGAGTTGCATTAACAACGAAACAGCTGTCCATGAGTGGTTCACTGGTTTTGCATCTTATCCTAAATTGTGTTCCAAGCAGTTGTATACTGCAAACACAAATTAAAAGGAATCCATGTTTAAAATGGAATGAGGCAAAAATGTGATTCTTTGTTAAACTAATTTGCATATGCCCACCCAGAATCCTTTGCGGTTGTAACATCACTGCTGATTTGGGATTTCTGTGGGAAAAGCAAGTCTTATGGCTTGACTGGTGTGCAGATTTTTGTTTAGCATTGTATTAACTATCCACATACTTCAGGTGGAAGGGGTTTTCAATCACAATTTTCCCCCACCATAACCTAATTAGATTTATATATATATATATATATATATATATATATACATATACATTCTTTATAAATACTGTAAATACTTTCTTTTCTTTTATTCATTACTTTTAACATGATTTGTTACATCAGTGGTCTATACCTTCTTAGCAGTTGACACAGTATAAACCTAGTCTATATGAGTAATTTTTTACGATTAATAAAATATATGTAACTATGTTTTCATACAATCGTTGCACCCATGGATTATGTGTCTGGGTACAAGATAAGTTCAGAGGTTTGAAGAGTTTCATTGGATAATCTGAAAGGGTTAACCAGCTCCTCTTTCGACCCCAATATGGCGTTAGCGGGGTTGTCCACTGTAATTAATTACACCCCAGACCATTGAGAGGCATATTCACTATCATGATACAGTATACCAGTTCAACAGTAATATTATATGCACATTGGTGCAAGTCCACTATATGAATGTTTGTTAATTACTGTACTTGATTATGCTCTATATGTCCTCCATTCCAGAGACTAGTTTTAGACATGGATATCTATGTAAAGATGATTTATTCCATATCAAGGTGTCCATCCCCTACTAATACTGATGCAATTACTTGTATGTAACAACATATGCTTGTGTTCTTGCACTCCTTGACTTACTCATATGGTTAAAGGTGCCCTCACACATAGGAAAGTGTCAACCAATTGCATGACGATATGTCATTGGGGGGCATGGCGAGTTCGGGTCCCATTTTTGGCACGAACATACAACACACACCCCCTCTATTCATTGGCACAATGGAGCTATAAAGGAGCCACTGATGTCTGAGGACGCCTGTATAGCCTCAGAAGAAGGCGCGTTTAGTAGCGCCGAAACACGTGTCAGGTAGCAGGTAGCGAGGTTGGATAGGTGTTCGTGCTCAAGCCTTTCCAGTTTTTGTTAGCCAGTTAGTTAGAAATCATTGCTTTGATGACCTGATTGAGCTTTGTTCTGCTGATGGTTGTGGGTCATTAGGGGTATTCTCCATTTGTTTGGGGGAGACTTTATTTTTATCTTCCCACCTCGTGCCCACATCAAAGTTAAAGGACCACTCTAGGCACCCAGACCACTTCAGCTTTATGAAGTGGTCTGGGTGCCAGGTACCTCTAGGATTAACCCTTTTTTTTATAAACATAGCAGTTTCAGAGAAACTGCTATGTTTATACTGAGGGTTAATCCAGCCTCCAGAGCCTCTAGTGGCTGTGTCATTGACAGCCGCTAGAGGCGCTTGCGTGCTTCTCACTGTGAAAATCACAGTGAGAGCACGCAAGCGTCCATAGGAAAGCATTGTAAATGCTTTCCTATGCGACCGGCTGAATGCGCGCGCGGCTCCTGCCGCGCATGCACATTCAGCCGATGACGTCGCGAGCAAGGAGGGAAGGAGGAGTACAGCTCCCTGCCCGGCGCTGGAGAAAGGTAAGTGTTTAACCCCTTCCTCTCTCCAGAGCCCGGCAGGAGGGGGTCCCTGAGGGTGGGGGCACCCTCAGGGCACTATAGTGCCAGGAAAACGAGTATGTTTTCCTGGCACTATAGTGGTCCTTTAAGTGAGGTTTCGTCATTGACAGCCGCAGAGGCACAATTTACACTGTATCTTTTTACCTCTGATTCTGAACTAGCTCAGTAATCTAGTAACTTAGTAGCAGACTTCCATGATTTTTGTAAGTGTATGTTATCTCTCTCCCTGATATGTAGCATTATCTTGCTACTTTCTACCCCACAAGATTTTCTAAGCAACTGTTAGGGGTTTTTGCTGGGAGGGTCAGTAGCCACTTATCATTATCTCAGATGGAAGCATTATTACAAGTTACCATTACTTTGTAGTAACGGTATGAGCACTGTAGTGGGATTCTTTTTCCCTTCAAGATTATATCAGTCCTTCCTAAGTGATACCTGTAGGTTATATATCCCACTCAGGAATAACGACCTCACCTATCTATACCTATTTTAATTATTTTTGTCATCCTCATTTTCTCATCACCAATATGAGTATTTTACTACAGTAACTATTAAAAGTTATGTTTTATGTTTATATATATATATGGTAATCCACTGGGGGGGCGCCCTACTTTTTCTGACCCACCAGGTCTGTTTCTTTCTTTAGCAGACAAGTACCAATGGTTTTTCTAGAAGCAGAGACTGGTATTATTTCATATTCATTGGCATTCTCCTTTTGTTTCACTTACTTCTTTTGATGTTTTCTGCATGACCAATTTTTTATTATATTATTTTTATTATACAAAAATGTACTTTTCATAGGAAAGCAAAGGCATGCTATTAGCCCCAAACAGCAAAAGCAGCATAATACTAAAACCAATCTCACCTGTGTTCATTCTGGTGCAGATGTAATCTGAAAAAAAAAAAAAGAATAAAAAAAAACAAACAAAACAAAAACTAAAGAGCAAGATAGTGGAGTTTTAGGTTTTGCAACTAGAGTTCTAATCTGAGAAAGAATGCTGATACCCCATACAAACAGAGCATTTCCATGCAACAACCAAGGTGTTCTCACTTGAAACAGACTTGTGATCATAAACACAATTTCCTGGCTAATCATGGCAGCATATACACATGGGTTAGCTCCTCCCCTACAGCCGATAGGACAGGAAAACCACCAAGGTTTTAAAAGGAGGCTCCATCCCTAAGGTCCTCAGTCTTTTTCCTGTCCTACAGCCCTTAGGACGTGAGCAATTTGCTCCCTTTACTTACGGACATGTATGTTGTTTTATCTTCATTACTTTATTTTCTGTTTTACTGTAGTACATTATGCAGTTGTGCTTTTATGCTGTGATGCATTTAAGCTTTGATATCTTTAACCCCTTAAGGACCAAACTTGTGGAATAAAAAGGGAACCATAACATGTCACACATGTCAGGTGTCCTTAAGAGGTTAAACTAGTGCATTATACAGCTGTACCTTATTTTTAAGATTGTGGTACATAATGCGGTTGTGCTTTTACTAGGAAGCATTTAAGCTGTGTTGCATTTAAAACTGTTTTCATTTAAAGTTGCATGTAATACCGCAAGTCATTGAAGACTGCAGTGCTTTTGAAGACTGCAATTTGTTTGAAAACTGTGATAAAATTTGGAAACTGTGATACATTTTGGAAACTGTGATACATTTTGAAAACTGTGTTACCTTTTATACCTTGCGGCCTTTAGACTGTGGTGCCTTTAAAATTGATTTTTTGCTCCTGGTTTCCTTTTAAACTTCCTTGCAGGCACTTTTGTTATCTATGTTGCTTCCCCTCGGTCCCAGTGATTTATTCCTGGTTCCCTGGGTGTTTAGGGGCCATGTAGGCTTCAGACAGAGTCCTCTCCCTGGTCTCTAACAGCAAACACACTCAGAATAGGCCCACATGTGTGCAGTTTGTGCCTTATTGGGCCTAATACAGAGGACTTGCATTGTGGGAATACAAGTTGTGGCAGCCATCTTGGATAAGGGCAATTGCCAGAAAGTGCCTAAAATAAAGGGAAAATTACAGTAAACATACACTTATGGGGTAAGTATTTGCAGGGTCTCCAGACATGGATAAGTGCTGTCTTCAGCCTGTTTTAAAGCTGTTTTGCTGGTTTCTTATATAATTTAACAGTGCACATTTTTTCTTAATACTTTACCACAGGTAATATTTAATTATTATTATTATTTGTCAGGTGTCTGATTCTTCACCAGGATCTGGATATGAGGAGAATACAGTGGAAGGAATCGGTTATGCACTGACTGCCTCCAGAAGGTTGTCGCTTCAGCATGACCTATCACTGTGCAGCCACATGACATGCGGGCAGGGCTTACAAAGTAAGTTCCAGAGGCCTTAGGGGTAAGAAAAGAGGCCAGGCTTTACCCTGTGGAGGAAGTTATTTCCAACCCCAGAACTACACCACCTAAGTTGCACACTTATGGATCATAGGTGGACGCAGACCTGTCCAAAATTTTACGCCTACCATTGCAGGAGGCCAGCCAGCTGTGATTTCCGCTGCTGTTTCTACAAACATGAAATATGTGATTAAAGATCTAAAGGCTACTATGGAGAGAGATATTAAAGGCCAAGATTGAAGAGGCAATCTGAAGTCTTCTGGTTACAACTGACTTCTTCACAGAAACTTCCCTAGATGTAACTAGGATAGTCTGTGGATCAAATGGCTTTATCTATAGCAGCTAAGAAAGCATTATGGTTCTGTTTCTGGGATGATGACTCATCCTCAAAGTCTGCCCTCTACACCATTCTGTTTGAAGGGGTGGTGCTGTTTGGGGAAAACTTTGGATAATTCCATTGAAAAGGCGAATGAGGGCTGCAAAATATTGGTACCTTAGGATGTAAGTTCCAAGGATCCCAGCTCCTCATAGTCTGACCGGAGAACCTCCAGTGACCAGTATTTCTGAGATACATGAAGCTACTGGCCCTGCGGGGAATACTCCAGAGGTAACTCAGGGCAGTTGGTAAACCTGCCTTTCAAGGTTCTAATGTAGCTATAACGCAGTTGTTTTGCTCTTCAGCAATGAACATATCTCCTCCATTACTAGGAGCCTCATTTTTCTGATCACACATACCTGGGCTTGTCATACTCTGGAGGCTTGAGTGTTATCCATGGCCCAGATTGATATAGACTGGAGTTTTTTCTTAACGGGCACAGGAGTCTCCATACCAACAGGAGCATTAAGACCAATGAATCAAAAGGTAAAGCACTGAAGGAAGAAGCCTTCTGGACGAAGAGGTGATTTTTTTTAGGTCCCAGAACAAGAGCAGTTCCAGGGACAAGTTTCGACCTCTCTTCTGGTGCTAAGAGGAAAAGCACATGAAAGCCTACACTGGATCTAAGAGGGGCCAACAAGAGGCTGAATGTTAGTCTTCAGGATGATGTCAATCAGATCCATATCTCAAGCAATCTGGAAGGATAATTTCCTTACCTCTATATATCTCAAGGATGCTTACTTTCAGTCCAATCTGCAGAGATCTTCGGCATTAGCTCAGAAGAGAACTTCCATGTTAGTGCCCTACCATTTGGCCTCAATGCGGCCCCAAGAATCTTTCTATGTGCTTATAGTGTTATTGAGAGTCCAGAACTCCACCTGGTTCCATTATCTGGAGGATCTACTTGTGATAGCCTTAGACCCTCAGAAGGCAGGCACACATAGGTATATAGTTCTTTCATAACTCCTAAAGTTTGGCTACTTGATGAATATCAAGAAAAGCCGTTTCAGACCAGCTCAGTGATTGACATTCCTGAGTTGAAAATTCTAGGCTCTGCTTTTCCCTATCTCGGGAACAGTTCCACAGATTGTACATGTTTTCTCTCCCAGTTTCTTCATTTCTGCTTGGTAACAGCAAGAAAATAGATGCAACTACTAGGAATCCGGGCTTCCACCAGCAGACTTGTCAGAGGGGCACAATGGCATCTCTGGATTCCTTACAGATCCTTCCTATCTTGGTCTAACAAGAGAGAGATTATTGGAGCCAGCCACTTACTATGTCCCCATCAGTGGAGTTGCACCTTATCCTGGCTGCTGAAAGAGGGATTGGATCTCTGAGTTTCCAGTGAACAGAACCTCATTGGTCAATTATTAGCTCGAATTCCAGTTTTTATAAGATTGGTTGCACAGTGTTTGGACCATGTTGCACAATATTTCCATTCATTTGTATGGAATTAAGAGTCATTTTCTAGGCTCTTCTTCACTTCAGAGGCTTGCTGAAGAACGAGTGGGTCCAAATTTGCTCAAATTTCAATGCAACTGTATCCTATATCTACCAAGATGGGTCTCACAGATACGTATTGATGGAATTCCAGCCCATAATGATCAGGGCACAGAAGAACAACCAGTGGCTCAAAATACCATGGCTGTTTGCTGGAGCCGAATAACTGTGCCAAGGTGGATTGGCAACCATGTCCTGACGGATCCTCGTGGTTGACGCAGATTGTTTGATGGCCATTTCTTGGAACTACCAGGTCCAGAAGTATTTTTTACATGCTAGGACCAGAATGCTCAGGTTCAGGATACACTGGCTCAAATTTAGAATTTTAGTATGATGTACATATTTTCCTGTTTTCGACCTTCTTAAAAAGGCAATGCAAGAGGTGACAGTGGAAGACCGTGTCGACTCTAATTCCTATGATGATTAAGATGATTCTGGAACCTCCAAGGGAAATTCCTGTACGTCCAGACCTATTACAAGGCCCCATGACACACCAGGATCCTCAAGTTCTGGTGTTGATGCGGGAGTCCATATTAGTATAGGCATCCCTGAGACGGTCATTGAGATCCTCTTACAATCCTATACAGGCTTTACTAAGCTTGACATGCTTTTGTCTGTTGGAATTACTCCTCGTTCAGGCCTTGAAAGGTTCTGTGTTATAACACTCTAGAGGAACACTTAGCTGCACTTTGCTTCATATAGGCATTGATTGAAGTCATGCCTCCACTGAGTGTGGTGAAGCCAATATGTGACATACCAATGGTCACACGAGCCCTGACTGAACCATTATTCGAACCTCTAGAAGGAGCTTCCATGGTGGTAGCACAGAAAGTGCTGGTGGCTGGTACCCCAGCAAGAATAATGGGTGAACTCCAGGCTTGGTCCTGTGAACCCCCTTTCACTACTTTTCAACAGATATGGTCGTCTTGCATTTGGCACCTGAAGATCCTGCCTATGGTGAATGCTTATCTGTCATTCTCTACCTGTACTGAAGGGTACCGATTGAGCGTTGATGCCCCTGGTGTTTTGCTTCATGTAAGCAACAATTGAACTCAAGCCTCCGCTGAGGGTCTTGAAACCAATATGTGACGTACCACTGGTCTCACAGACTCTGACTGTACTTCTAACAAGAGCTTCCATGATGTTAGCCCAGACGTTGCTGTTGCTAGTGACTGGTACCTCAGCAGGGTAAATGTGTGCACTTGCTGCACTTTGCTTCATATAGGCATTGATTGAAATCATGCCTCCACTGAGTGTGGTGAAACCAATATATGATGTACCACTGGTCTCACGGGCCCTGACTGAACCATTATTCGAACCTCTAGAAGGAGCTTCCATGGTGGTAGCACAGACAGTGCTGGTGGCTGGCACCCCAGCAAGGGAAATGGGTGAACTCCAGGCTTGATCCTGTGTACCCCCATTCACTGAATTTCAACAGGAGATGGTTGTCTTGCATGTAGCACCAGTGATCGTGCCCAAAGTGAGAGCCTTTCAATGCCGTTCTCTACCTGTAGCGAAGGATTTGGGGCATTCTCCACTAGTGCTGTTACAGCATCTCGTGGGCTTCCATGGCAATGGTCTCTGCTGAAACTTTGTAAAGTTGGCATTTTGACCTCTTTGAACTAGTTTGTCCTGCATTACATATTGGACATTGAAGCAATTAACGAGGCACAATTTGGACGTCACGTCCGTTCTCTACCTGTGCTGGAGGGTATCAGGGCACTCTCCTCTCATGCTGTTGCAGCATCATGGGTTGCCATGGCAATAGTTTCTGCTGACACTTTTTGTAAGCTAGCATTTGAACCTCCTTTAGACACGTTTGTCTGGCATTTCATACTGTTCGTTAAAACAGTCTATGGTGCACAATTTGGTACTCAAGTACTTAACTCAGTTCATTCTTCTATCTATATTGAATTATTCTGATAATATGATTGGCTATTCTGTCCCTCCCTTTGTAAGCTTGGGTATTCCCCATGTGTATATGCTGCCATGATTAGCCAGGAAAGTGGAAAATTTATTCATACTTACCGTAATTTTCTTTTCCTGGCTATTATTCATGGCAGCATATACTTCCCACCCATTAATGTCTCTATTTATGTACTGTAGAGCTTGTAAACTGACTGAGGACCTTAGGGATGGAGCCTCCTTTTAAAACCTTGGTGGTTTTCCTGTCCTATCGGCTGTAGGGGAGGAGCTAACCCATGTGTATATGCTGCCATGAATAATAGCCAGGAAAAGAAAATTACGGTAAGTATGAATAAATTTTCCACTATATTATATTTGTATTGACAAAATTAATTATAACTATAAAATTATTTTGTAAAAATAATATAAAAACAATTTCTAACTGTCTTTTTTTCACATGTTAAATGGTTATAACTATTTGTAAGAACTAATTATTTTTTGTTAGAATGCAAATGTCACATCTTAGAATTTATAATTATATTAAGCATGTTATATCATTATAACATTCAACCGAGACCGCTATTATTAACTGTAATTTTGCCCATCATAATGTTTGGAACAAGATCACATGGTATCTATTACTCTATTACGCTACAAACATTCAAATCTATGCAGACTCCCAGCCTTGCATTTGGTTAGCTATGCGTTATGAAATTTAATACGTCAATTACAGAAACAGATAAACAGATCTTTAGCAGAACAAGACTTATA
The DNA here is from genome assembly GCA_933207985.1 of Pelobates cultripes. NCBI lineage: Eukaryota > Metazoa > Chordata > Amphibia > Anura > Pelobatidae > Pelobates > Pelobates cultripes. The sequence continues at coordinate 312,345,964 of OW240914.1, forward strand.
ACGCAGTATGAGTATTGTAAAATATTACTTGGATACATAAATACATGCTAAACTATGTGACACCTGAATATAACAATGGGGACAGTAGCTCTTTTATTATAATAAAAATAAACTTTTTTTTATGGCATATATAGGGCACCTCTGTCCGGATACATTTTGTTTAGAGACCATGTTGAAGTGTGGAGGAGGCTCTGTATACATCTAAGCAAGTTAAATTTCTTATCTATTTATTGTGACCCACCAGTAAATTATGTTAGTTGGCTGATAACTATTTTGAGACATAGTCTTCACTGCCAAGCTACAGTTATACTATCTACTAAATAGAGAGCACAGAATCACTCAATTTCATTTGTTGTAAAGTTGCCTACAGATAGTCACTAGACGTGTGCATTCGGTTACAAACAAACTGCAATTTGTCAGAAATTTGAGTGATCGACAATTCGTCTAAATTCCTCAACTTTGAAATTCCATATGGAAGTATCATGAAAATAACAAATTATGCAAAGGATAAGCCGTTTTGTTTGTTTCATCATCCGGAGTTCCATCAATGATACCAAAAAAAGATGGTTGTCTTAAAAAATATCTATTGAAATGTGTATTTTTTGTAAAATGAAAAAAAGATGGCACACTTCACATATAAAGCAATTGTTTGGAGTTTCCTTTTAACTACTTGGAGACCTCTACACTCTCTTTTTAACTGAGGGCTTCAAAGTAGACTCATGTCAAAGCATATCAATTAAACTGTTAATATCTCCCGACTGATTCCTCTCTTGCAACTGTCATAGTTTAATACTACCCTTACCTTTTGTGTCACTTTACCCCACTCCCTTTGCATGTAAGCTCTTTGAGCAGGGCCCTCAACCCCTCTGTTCCTGTGTGTCCAGCTTGTCTGGTTAAAAAATACATGTTTGTTCGTCCACCCATTGTAAAGCGCTGCGGAATGTATTGGCTGCGGAATTTATTGGTGCTATATAAATAATAACTTAATAATAATAATTAATAATAATCTAGTGAATCCTTGTTTAGTACTGTATACCCTCGCTTGTCTAAGGAGAGCAAGATACACCACATAGTTACATAGCTGAAATAAGTCATGCATCTATTAAGTTCAGCCTTTCTACATGGCTTTTTAATTCATGAAATTAGATAGCACTTAAGGGAACACGAATTAGATAAACCTTTATAAAAATAAAAATAAATCACCCGTAAATTCATGCCCAAGGTGTGCCAGGGGTACCCAGGCACATTCTTAATGCAGGGTCAAATAGCCCTCTGTGTTCTATCGTTAACATTTTTTTATATGCACTTTTGCATTAGTGTAGGGTTAGATTGTAATGTTTTTGAAGACAATCTCATAGTAATCTCTGTAAACATCTGGTTAACACTAGAGCAAAATTTATTTATTTTGCACTTTTTCGGAAACATGAAAATAAAAATGAGGATTACAATAACCCTGTAGCTGAAACATACCAGAAGGAACCGTATAGAAATTTTAAATAATTCTGAAGGAAGTAACTGTACATGACATTCCAAAATATTTGTACAGATAAATTAGCAAAATGAAAGATGGCATTTGGGCTTCAATGATATAACAGAAACAAAGAAATTAGGGGAAAGCACAGCAGCAATAGGATTCAATCTCTGAATGAAAATATTTGTATTTATTTAAGACAAAGAATAGCTAGATGTTAAGGTTTTCCAAACTACATGAAGTCAGGTTGTTATAGCAACAGAGCTTTCTTTCAACTGTGTAATTGTCTTGGGATAAAAGTATACCGAGTTGTCCCTTGACCAATCAAAACATGGCTATTGATGTCTGTGCACTGCAATTGTCTGTTTTCAACATCAAAATTAATGTTAATTAGATTGAATACAATCAAAGGATGAAGTCTAAACAGCTCGTGTTATCATTTGATTATATCATAGTTAAGACAAAAAATTAGGTTAATAGAATATTAACCAACAAAATCACACCACTATCTCTCTCTCTATATATAGTTATATGTCTGTCTGTCTGATGGTTAAAGTATCACTTTGTGCTTGTACAGGAAGACCTTTTTAAGATCCTACTGATGTACGTCATCTCACGAGTGGTTCTTTGTGTTCTTCCTCCTTATTTACGTTCAGCAAACTATTTGCCAAGCAAATGCACCTCCTGGGTATTTTTATAAAAAAAAAAAAACACAAAAAAACTCACAAAAATATACATACTGAGAAATTTGAAGAGATTGGTCTAAACGTGTACCTTATTTTTTAGCAACTGTCTGAGCATTTGTATCACAATATTTTACTGCATTATTTAATCCTTTGACAGATTACCTCTCCATCGGTCCTCCACTCTTCCCTCTCCTGGTATTGGCTTTTCTACTATTATTAAAATTGATCTTAATGTCACATATATTATTTATGTGATCACAATACTTGGTATGAATGTTTGGGTTGAATGTGGAGAGGTAGACTTACTTATGTGATCTGCAATGAAGTCCATTTAAAATTATGTTCAATGTATGTTCATTCTTGCTAACGTTATATGGATATATTGTATTAGTCATTTTGCATTTTTTATATCATACATTTTCAATAATAAAAAAAATTATATAAAAAGTACTATATGTGTTCCTCATTACACCCTGTTCCAAATTATTATGCAAATTATATTTTTATCATGTACCTAAATAATTGATGTAAATAACAGTCAGCATAATTCTCATGTTATCAACTATTATGAGTACAATTCAAATGTTATTGAATAAACCTCCTAATGATAACAGTATTTTTTTTAAACATAAAAAACGTACAATGCACTGTTCCAAATTATTACGCACAGTAAGTTTCAAAACACTTTATAGGTTGTAAAGAACTGAAAATTGTCATTTGTTGTGTTTGCAGCATATTTACTGAAATCAAAAGCTATTTTAATCAAACTTATAACAACATTTTAACTTTTTAAACATTTTAACAGGTCACGTTACATTTTAACATAGGACCCCTTATTTGATAGCAGCTTCACAAGTCTTGCATCCATTGAACTTGTGAGTTTTTGGACAGTTTCTGCTTGAATTTGTTTGCAAGATGTTAGAATAGCCTCCCAGAGCTGCTGTTTGGATGTAAACTGCCTCCCACCCTCATAGATCTTTTGCTTGAGGATGCTCCAAAGGTTCTCAACAGGATTGATGTAAGGGGAGGATGGAGGCCACGATTTTCTCTCCTTTTATCCCTATAGCAGCCATTGATGCAGAGGTATTCTTTGCAGCATGAGATGGTGCATTGACATGTGTGAAGATGATTTTATTACGGAAAGCATAGTTCTTCCTTCTGTACCAGGGAAGAAAGTGGTCAGTCAGAAACTCCACATACTTTGCAGAGGTCACCTTTACACCTTCGGGAACCCTAAAATGGCCGACCAGCTCTCTTCCCATGATTCCAGCCCAAAACATGACTCCACCACCGCCTTGCTGACGTCGCAGCCTTGTTGGAACAGGGTGGCCGTCCACCAACCATCCACTACTCCATCCATCTGGACCATCCAGGGTTGCACGGCACTCCTCAGTGAACGGGACTGTTTGAAAATTAGTCTTCATGTATTTTTCTGCCCAATGCAGCCATTTCTGCTTGTGAGCATTGGTTAGTGGTGGCCGAATAGAAGGTTTATGCACAGTTGCAAGACTTTGGAGGACTCTACACCTTGATGTCCATGGGACTCCAGAGGCACCAGCATCTTCAAATATCTGTTTGCTGCTATGTAATGGTATTTTAGCAGCTGCTCTCTTGATCCGATGCATGGATCTGGCAGAAATCTTCCTCAATGTGCCTTTATCTGCACAAACCCGTCTGTGCTCTGAATCAGCCACAAATCTCTTAATAGTGCGATGATCACGCTTACATTTTCGTGAAATATCTATGTATTGTTTTCATACCTCGTCCAAGGCATTGAACTATTTCACTCTTTTTGGCAGCAGAGAGATCCTTTTTCTTCCCCATATTGCATGAAAATGGTGCACTGCTGAATAATGTGGGACACCCTCCTTTAATAGTTTTTCCTTAAATTGGGCTTACCTGGCAATATAATTATCACAGGTGTCCGAGATTGTTTTCAGTGATCAAAAGAGCCCTGAGACACAATGCCATCCATGAGTTAAACTGCAAAACAAAATCTTTAATCTTTGTGACAAATAGAATTTGCATAATAATTTGGAACAGGGTGTAGTCGAGGTAAAAAAAGAGAAAAAATTCAATTTGCTTGAACATAAGCTATTCTGAGCATTAGCATACTTAGTATTTAGTCAATTGACTACATATGATCCCCTATGCTATCAAAAATGAAAAAAATAAAAAATAAAAATGGATACCAACAGTGGTGCGTGGGAGTTCAGTCGGGGCATAGAAAAATAGGAGGCAATTGGCACTATGCCTGTCCTTGATTCCCAGTCCTGTTTGATTCAGCCAATGCCTTTTGGGGCTGGATGTGTGCTGTGCGTCGTGGTTTGTGCAGTCTCCAAAGTGCAAGGCAGCCCAGAGCCCCTGAGCAATGTGGAGGTATGCTTGTTAGCAAGTGTAATGTTCTCCATGTTGTGTGCCGAGCTGGGTTCACTGGTCTTGGGCCTGAGCTGCTCTTTGCTTGCCTTCCTGACACAGTCATCTTCTTGAGTCTCTTGCCCCTCCGTCGCACCCTCCAGGTCGGGCTAGGTTTGCCCATCTGAGATCCGAGTCGCGGTTGCCGGCTTGGGTGTCATGGGGGTCTTCTCCAGGGTATCCCCAGGGACCTAGGTCCCGGCTTGCACACCCTGGGACTCGATGTAGTCCCGGGTAGACCCCTTGCTGGAACTGGGTGTTTGTGGGTGCAGTGTTTGGGGGAGGTTTTGTTTCTCTCTGCATGGCGCATCGTGGCAAGTTGCGTGGCCAGACTGTTGGAAGCGGTGCGGGCATGGAAACCCTTAGCTGTTGCCAAAAGGTTGCAAATATTTCTTTTAGTCGGTGCTCAGTTTCCAGCCATACATTTTGTGAGTGGGCTGTGTGGGTAGCATCCACCATTTTGCAGACCACTGTGAAGGTAGGTTCAGGGTTCTGCACTATGTTCGCTTTTCCAGTGTTCTGCTGTGGCATATTGTGAGGGTAGACCAGGATGACCCCACCGATCCAGAGGGGAGGGGAACGGGGGCCTCTGTCCCGATACTTGGCCGGTTGCGGCAGCATGAGAGCGGTCATCTTTCCCACGCCGGCCATGTTTTTAGGCATCACTAGCACATCAGGTGAATGGGGTTTGGTTTGTCGCTTGTGTGGTATCCACATGTGCACCCCGATGTCACCTCACTCTGGGTAGCCTTTTGTCCCGATTTTGCTGTTTTGCGCTGAAATTCAGCTTTTGCCTTATTCAGCAGGAGCTGCTGTGTTTAGCATCCTCTCAGCTCAGAGGTCAGGCCCCTCCCCCTCAATAGGTCATTTTTTTAACTTTCGTTTTGTGTTTGAATTTTTGGTTATCTCCAGCTACAAGTATCTAAATACAACTACTGGTCCCCCTAGTGGAAACTATTTTTTTCTTAATTTTTTTGAATTTAAAATGCCAAAATTGGAAAAAAGTTAGCACACATAAAGCATGTACAGGTAGTCCTCACTACCCTTACTTACCTGTTTACCGACTGCTCGGACATATGGCCAGATCTCTAGCAGGAGTATCTCCCAAATCTGAATCGCGGGATTCCCCTAAACAAAGATTTCAGGGACTCCCCGCGCTTGAGAGCTGGTCTATGTTTGAGGGAATATTCCCCAAACATAGATTTGAAGGATTCCCTGAACTATTTTGGTTACTACGTAATGCTATGTCCCTATCCCCTTCACATACAGAATACTGAAACTGCACATCAAAACTGCACAGTTGCTAGAGGAGAAGACGATAGGCTGCACTGCAGAGAGCTCAGTTGTGCTGCATAGAAAACAGTCATACAGCGCATCTGTTACTGGTTCCAGGCTGGTACCAGACTTAACTAGGCTATGTATGAAGGAATTTCTCCCAAACATAGATTTGCTGTCCAGTGAATGCGAGACTTGATTGTTGTGCTGGGGTGAGGCATCCTCGCTTACCGACTGATTCGTTTTACGACCCAGTCGTAGGAACGGAACACAGTCGGTAAGTGAGGAGTGCCTGTATTATTGAAAAGGAAGGGGTAAATGTTCACCATTGTTTTGACTGTTACAAAGTAGGTCGTTAGTTAAAGGAAGCAATCTTAATCGCAATCACGTGCTTATGTTATGCACAGTTCATCACAATGCTATTTCTGATATGGCAGCAATGTGCCTTACCGATGAGTGTTAAAACAACCTTGTTATTTTATTTTAGATTTGTATCTGCACATGTAGTAATTCTAAAAACAAAATGTGGCAGTACAGGAGATGTGTTGTTATTTCAGGTTTGTGTTTTTATTTATATCTGATCACCTATCTCGATTATAATTCAGTTGATATGATCAGGGCTATAAAATGGCCGACAAATTCAGTGTGAAAACTGTGGGCATGTAACTTTATTCAGTTTTCTGTAGAATCAACTGCTGTTGCTACTTATCCTTCTTCAAAATATTAAAAGAGGGCTATAATCTGTTAGGAAATTAACATGTGAAGTTTAGAAAAATGAAAGCATAATTTTATGACTCACCTTAAATTATATTTATCAAAGATGCTTGTTGAAGCAGAATAAACTCTGGTTATTGCCTGCACTGAGCAACTGTTTTAAACCAGTGAGATATATATATATATATATATATATATATATATATTTTTAAAGAAAAATGTACTTTTTTTGTTCTCACAGCTTTTATAAACTGTCTGCAACAGAATTATTAAACTATTCGTAAACAACAATTCAGCCCCACTGGCACATGGGTATTTTTTATATATTAAGTGATAACACTGAGGACTCTGTTTACTAGCTGCCATAAAGTCCTGAGAGCAAAGAAAATCAATTAAACTCAAAGGTCAGAGAAAAACATTGTACAATTTACTATCATGGCTTCTGGGTATGACTTCTGAGCATTATTCAACACTTTTAACATGTTTTTTTCACTAGGGTATTTGCTGAGTTTGCATTAACACATTTCACATTTCAGTGAAAAAAACTAATTGGAAGCCAATTAAACCCTGACAATTAATTGAACAGCTTTTTTACCCTCGCCCACTGTACGGTAGGTGAGGGATTAACAAAAAAAATAACTCAGGTCCCCATGACAACTCTCACTGACAACCAATCACAGTGTCATGAAGGCTCTTCAAATCAGAAAAGACAGAAAAAAAACATTGATGACCTAATGGATTAAAAAATTATCTTTTTTTTTAAAAAAATTTTTTAGGCACATTTTTTTTCTCAACATTTTGTGCAATCATTATTTATATTTTTCAATGCCATTTTTTTTTTTTTTTTTGCAAAAGTAAAGAAATTCAATAACTTCAAGCAATACTTATTGGTAAATATTAGATATATTTTTCCACTATCATAATGATTATTACACTGACTGTGAGTATATGATTTATTTTGTGGTGGAGGGAATTTTGGGTGGCTAATGGCTAGAGGCATTGGGATTCATAGCATCCAGTTATGCGTAAGTATTTTGTACTGTTTGGAAACAGTGCACTGCTAATCCCTGGTCATTTTAGATGAGAGGGGTATTTTTTTTAAGAAAGGCCAGATCAAAAACAAACATTTTTTCCATGGCGCCATCATTCAACTGAGAGGATAATTACAAGGAAAGGTTAAATGAACTTAACATGTATAGCTTGGAGGAAAGACGAGACAGGGGGGATATGATAGAAACATTTAAATATATAAAGGGAATCAAAACAGTAAAGACGATATTTAAAAGAAGAAAAACTACCACAACAAGAGGACATAGTCTTAAATTAGAGGGGCAAAGGTTTAAAAATAATATCAGGAAGTATTACTTTACCGAGAGGGTAGTGGATGCATGGAATAGCCTTCCAGCTGAAGTGGTAGAGGTTAACACAGTGAAGGAGTTTAAGCATGCGTGGGATAGGCATAAGGCTATCCTAACTATAAGATAAGGCCAGGGACTAATGAAAGTATTTAGAAAATTGGGCAGGCTAGATGGGCCAAATGGTTCTTATGTGCTGACACATTCTATAATAGCTGAAATTTCTTGATATATTTTATGCATAAATTTTGTTCCTAAAATGATGTACCTATCCCTACTGAGAAGAAGAGTAACAGTTGGAATTAACTAACAGACAATCAAATGAAGGAGAAGATATACACACTCCAAACACAGTGTTTACTGGCTGTGCAATTCTTCAACAACAATATAATTTTTAGCCCAAATAAACTGATTTCATTAGTGGAAGAACAATGGAACAAGAAAAACTGTTGAAGCAGTTAGCAATACTACTGAATAAAAAAAAGGCCACTAGCCTAGAAGTGATGAATATTTAGATCATTATGCAGCAGGGAGTTCCATTTTAGATTGTAATTCTAGAATCTTTCAACTTTTGAATGGGCTATAAGCTATGAGCTAGTTGGTGCTTAGTCTTGTTATCGTTAATTTGAGTTATTAGCTTAAATATCCCACATAATTAATAGTGACAGTAGTAATTTTAATTATGATGTTTACTATCATAATTCCCATTGTTACCCTGCATGATCTCTTATTTAATGTATATTGTAATTGTGTTCTATATCTGGGCATTCATCATAGTAATCTACATAATGCATGCATAACGCTATATAGATGGCAATTATATAATGCACATTTAAATATTCGGAGAAACATTTATTGCTCTATAATTGTTAGTTCTTCATAACAATAAGAAATCAAATTTATGACTAACTTTGCTTGCATGGAAGCCACACGATGTTTCATGCATGAAAAGGAACCTATAATTCAATATTTTCCATCATTTAATTAGGTTCCTGATTTAGATGACATTGACTTAGCTAGTTGACTTGGTAGAGACAAACATCTCATGCCAGATGGCGAGGGAGCAAAGTACTTACTGTGCTCTTGCAGCACAGCTCCCTCGACATAATTAGTCATACAACTGAAATGGAAGTTGTGGGATTTTGGACAATTCTTCATAAAAAGCTGCCTCATGCTCCCTGAGGAATGAAGGTTGTGGACAATTAGTTAGCACTTTGTATGTCACAACTTCATGCAACATTTTATGATGTTTATGTCTGGTAATGGGGGGCTGGGGAAGACATTTGATTTCATCTGTTGTTTATAAAAATCACTTGCTTATTTAGAGATTTTTTGGGGAATAATCATCCTGAGGCAGTGGTGGAATGTTTGGACTTTGGGGTTAACATGGCCTCATATTTCATAAACCTTTTATGGATGTGTGGAGCTATTATTGAACTTATCGACTCCTGCAAGATGAGTGTCCATTCCATTATAAATCCACTCCCGTGGTTAACTTTTGAAAACAGACACTATGTGAATGATGTCTTATTAGATCATATTATTGATTTAGCCCATTGCTACAAGGGTCCAGGTTTGTGTTTCTTCCACCAAACAAGGAATCTTCATTTTGACCCTGGAAAACAATTTAGTTATTGACAGCTTTACGATAACTTGTTGCTTTGTGAAGCTCACGATCAACAGTTTCTGTTAAATCAATGTCACATGGGGATTCAATTGTCTGTCTTGAAATTATACTCTTTTTGTATTTTTGCAACTGTATTATAGGTATTGACTTTTGTACCAAATCTATTACGGTAAGTGAGTTTGTTTTCCCTCTCGTATCTCATTAAAGTTTACCAAATGGAGAGTGCAATGGAGAGTCTATTTTCCAATCATGTCCTGCAGGCCTTGATTTTTAATTTCTGTTTAGTGTTTTCATTGGCTTATTGTTTATTGGTTTAATTATTTGCCCTAAATTCTCTTCTATCAATTATTTGTGTAGAATTACTGCAAACCTTGCCGTGAACATCTATCTAGTGTACTAATAATTATCACTAAATGTAAAGGGCTATACAAGAAATATGTTTAGCCATATTTTTGTCTTTAACAAAATATTTAAACCTTTTTATGACATTGTTTTATTATTGGATCAAAGTGTCCAGCTTTTTATATGGCTTTATATCCCTGTATTTTGCTTTATATCTTTAACAGTATAGTGTTGATAAATCACTTTATACAAAGTCTTTGTGGAATACTATACTAAAGGTCACAAAAAGACAGATTTATTGCTATAGGGCTTTGCATTTATGCTTTAGATATGCAATCACATCTGTACAGCATCTTCTGCCAATAACTTTTTGACCAGTATTCCACCAAAGGCTATTATTGTGCAAGTTAATAACTGTACTGAAAAAGGATAAAAATATTAAAACACTGACCTTTTGGGAATTCAGATATATGTGTTGTATTAGAAATGTGAGTTATGCCCAGTATCTAGAGTGTATTGCTATTCATATATCTCTGTATCAGACTGTACATATTACCAAGCAGGATCCCATCAGATTTTATCAATATGACAATCACTGCCTTCTGGGTCCACCCTTAGGAATAGGCAAGTGTTGGAATTTATATAACCCCTTGGTGAGAGGCGCTATATTATGATGACCATGACGGGATAGGTAGAACATCCCTCATGATCTGACAGCTATAGTGGAAGTTGTGTGCATTTCCGCAGAGCACACACTGTGATTGTGTTGCCGAGAGTACAATTGAGTTCTACAGGTAGCACAGTTATAACATGATGTTATATCACCGTGTAGTGGTTTCCTGTATAGTCAGGTGCACTTTGGACTAGATATTTCTCCCACTGCAATCTCTGATTCGCTTTCAATGGCAAAATATAGTTAAACAGGACCAGTGACATGATAGGAATTACTATATGATGGAGTCCAATAAATATTATTTTACTCTGGCTCTGCAAATGCTACAACAGTCATATTGTCTGCCAATGTGTTTGTATCCCTTTTATACAGCACTCCTTATGTCTAATGCAGCATCTTACATATCTTATAAGATCAACAGTGCCCTGTCAGTTTCTCCCAACTGCAACTGCGGAGGTAGCAAGTGTAGCCACATTATAATTTTTTTGTATTATTTTATTATTTATATAGCGTCATCAGATTCCGTAGTGCTGTACAATGGGTGGACTAACAGACATGTAATTGTAACCAGACAACTGGACATACAGGAACAGAGGGGTGGAGGGCCCTGCTCAATGAGCTTACATTCTAGAGGGAGTGGGGTATAGTGACACAAAGGGTAAAAGTAGGGGTATGAAGTAGGTTGTTAGAAAAGTATTCACTGAGGGCTTAGTAGGTATTTTTGACAGTTGCAGGAGAGGAGTCATGGAGGGTAGTGGATAAAAACCTGCTAACAGTTCAATTGTTATGCTTTCTTGAAGAAGTGAGTTTTTTTTATTAATTCTTTATTTTTCGTGTGCATAGTATCATATAACATAAAGACCTGTGGCGCCACAACAGCGTGCACAGGCATTCAATGGCAAACATAGAAACATTGTCATGGCAAGAATAAACACTTTTAAAAAAAAAAAATTGAGAAAATAACAGAGTAGGGATACTAGTTGCTAGGGTATGTGTTTCAGATCATTACATGCTGTAGTCAAAGGGTTATAACACATATAGATTAATGAGTTAGGCATAACTGAGGGTTTACAGGCTATGGTCGTCTAAGATTACATTTATAGGCATGACTATTCATGCAAATCTAGTCACTCACTGCTGTATCAACGTTTATCCTACATGGTATGCAGATCATGAGATTACATGTTTATCTGGTTAGGGGTGCATAGATCTTCGCTTGTAGTACCTGCTAGGTAGATCAAACAAATGAACATGGCATCGTTTTGTGCATTAATGGGCTAATACATCTCGTTGAGCAGTGTGAGGGTGCATGGGTCTGCACAATTTAAGCAGCACAGTGGGCAGGGTGGGTTGCGCTTTGCGGTTGTATGTGTATGTGCTGGTGATTATTATGCAGGTGCCTGCGATAAGACGCTGGAGGTCAAGCTGGTTGTCAGGGAAAATATGTGCTAATGATGTTGCCCAAAGCATAACAACTTAGGGTCATTGTGATGCAGGCTACTGTGGGATGATACACTGGCTATGCTACCTGGCCAGACCTGTCAGGTTGAAAGGCTGGGGTTTCTGAGAGCTTGTAATGGAGTGGTGTAAATATAGCATAGTGGCAGGTGTGGTATTTAAGTCGATGAAAGGGTCATTGTGGTAGAGAAAAACATAGTGAAGTATACATGTCTCAAACATATTAGAGCATGACTATTTTCTTGTATCTTTTCTTTAAATGTCCGTAGGACTCCATATGGTGTGGTTACCTGCACCGGCACTCGCGTGCTGTGAGTATGTCCCTGTATGCTGCCTAGCTGATGCCCTGCGTTGGGAGGCTGCAGGGGTGTAAGTGCCTGATTCCCTTGACTGACAGTGCTCCAGAGGTTAAGAATCTCGAATGCCCATCCCGCCGGCCCCCTCCAGGAGCCCATGTGTGGTAGTCACTGCTCTGGTCTGACTTGCATCCACGAGCATGTAATCGAGGGATGCTGAGTTCTACATGGTGGATGGAGGTGTCTGGGGCCTCTGAACAGTAGGCCAGTCAGGTGAGCTGGATATTCTCACCCTGGCATGTGTGGTAGCGCGGGTTGGTGCCCGCGGGATCTGTCACTTTTTCCTGCCGTTGGGAGGCCGCTCTGGAGGTTCTGGGTGGGTACATGCACAGGAGGCGCCGGATTGCCGGACAAATCCATGCCGCCAGCTCTTTCAGCGTTTGCTTGAAGGCCCGGTACTTGTGATGGAGCTTTTCCCAGAGGCTTGTGTAGAGCCGGTCGAAGAACTCCGAGGTACGCCTGGGAGGCTCGACACGGGCGCTCCGCGTTGCAGGCCGTGCTTGTGCCACCATCTTGATTGGGCCCTGACCCTGTCGTCTTTTTACTGCAGATTTTGTCGCTTGCTCAGGTAGCGTTTCAGGGGTGATCGCCCCCAGCGAGGACCGGGATATCCCCTTCCGGTCCAGAGGGGGGGTAGCAGAGTCGTGTTTAATTCTTGTGTGTGAGCAGGTCCCTTGCCGGGCGATCGGTCCAGTTTAGACCGCGTGGCCGTTTCAGGCTCCCGTACTGTATTTCGATGCAGGACTGGTATTGTTGCGTTCCATGTGTGGCCCTGCTTCTCTTTCTGGGCACCATGTGCTGCTGGCATTGTGAGCTAATGCAAGAGTAGTGCTTTTGTGCCCGCTGGTGCCAGAGCTTTCAGAGAGCGCATCCGGCCATCTTGGCTGTCAGGCCCCGCCCCCGAAGAAGTGAGTTTTTAATGATTTTTTTGAATGACTGGAGGCAGGGTGAAAGTCTTTCGGGAAGGGAGTTCCATAGAAGAGGTGTAGCCCTGGAGAAATATTGGAGGCGAGTGTTAGAGATGGGAGTACGGACAGAGGATATACGTAGGTCTTTGGCAGAGCGTAGGGGCCTTGACGGGACATACTTGTGTATTTGTGCCTAATCTTGGCCAGGCAGGGTGAAACCATTACAATGAAAGGTGTTTCAAAAAGGAGGAGCAGTAGCAGGAATAATTCAATTTTAAAACTGGGTTTTTATTTTCAGAAAAACTGAAATTCTTTTCACCCTTTCATTTGTTTAATAATACCCCTGTTCTTCTGTTGCTTTTAGGGCACTGTTTTTTTTTTTGTTTTTTTTTAAACAACTGAAAGATGGTCACTGGTGCTACAAACTGGATGTGTGGGAAAGTGTTGTTCTGTGTTTAAGCAGGTCTTTAATTGCCCACTCACCATTTCCTTAATTTTTTTTGAAAAATTCCCTTTTTCGACTTAAAAGTACCCTGCTTACAACTAGATTGGAAAAGACAAAAAAAAATCATCATTATAAACCATCATTATAAAATCAAGTTCTCTACCTTATTTTTTAATAGAGATTTTAATAATAGAATTATGGCATTTTAACAAATTTGACATTGCATTGCAAAAATAGCTGAAATTGTGTAGCAGCAAATGAATATGTTTCTTTATCCCAGCCTTCATTGGCATGCCTGAATATTTCCCCAAATCTGGTTTCATGGATGACATTCGGCTGAACCGTCATGCGGACGAAGATCAGAAGTCCTGAAACAAAGTTTTAATTTTAGGAAAAAATATCTGATAAAACCAAACTATTCCGCAGTGCACTAGTCTAATATGTGTCTATTATAGTAGCAAAGACATCCTGAAAACACTTATTTTAGCATAGGTGGCAATGTCTTACAGACCGGAAAAAAAGATAAAGCAAAGATTCTAAATGCAGTACCTACATCTCCGGTATGTGGTTGTGGTATTGAGCCCATTATTAAAGATATTTTTATCTTTCTTACCCTCTCTATCAGTTCCTAAATCAATAAGTTATTAGGGGTTCAAAAACCTCCCATATTGATCAATGTGAGTCCGTCCCTTAATGCATTGCTGTATATGTTTCTTCTGAAAAAGGTAAACTAGTTTAAAATGCTTTAATTCTACGACTGGATTGTACACTCTATGTGTGTTCATACATCATATTTCATATTAAACTCCATTAACATGCATTGTTTTTTCATATTTACATGATACATGTATATATGCCATTTTCACCCAAGATCATAGACGATTTTTTTACTGTTTCCATGGTAAAAATGTCAGGCTAAGTGAAAGAAAATTATAAAGCAATGCCATGACTATAATCTCCTGTGTTTTTACACCCACACCAAATGCACTTAATTCTCTCCAAGTGTAAATTTTGTACTGAGTACTGAGTACTGACTCAGCTCTATGAAATCACAGATATAGAGAAAAAAAATCAAAGACCAACAGTACACAGCAGTTAGGAAACTGTGATAATTGCAGTCAAGTTAGACGATATGTAAACACAATCTGTTCTTTTCACCATATCTCTAGATGAACATAAAAAATAATGACTTACTCAAGCAGGTAATTCATGCATATTGGAGACTGGGTTAAAATCAACAGAAATGCGAAATCGTAATATCTATATATTCTCTCTCTCTCTCTCTATATATATATATATGTATATATTCTGGTATTTCAAACACTTTAGTTTTTATTTTTACTTTATTATTCATGGAAATTGCATTATTTTGTTGCCACTCAGCTGTAGAAATGTCTCTATTTATTTGTATACTGTTATTCCTATCTAACTGCTCAGATTCACTTTTGGCATAGTTCTCCTGCTAAAATGTATTCTGTATACTGTGTTATGGAAAGCACCAACAAATATGTGAGGTTTGCTTGCTGCTAGTTACAATGGGCTGCACGCATATCTTTTTCATTATACGAGGTTAAATGTTGATTCTCATGAATCAATCAGGAAGATTTCTAACTCCCAGGTGTCTTTTATGCAGGTAATGAGCTGAAATTAGGAGATCTCTCTTAAAGGTAGTGCTCCTAATTTCAGCCCGTTACCTGTATAAAATACACCTGTCTACAGAAGCAATCAATCAGATTCCAAACTCTCCACCATTGCCAATGATGTCAGGGACAAGATTGTTGACCTACACAAGGCTGGAATTGGGCTACAAGCAGCTTGGTGAGAAGGTGACAACAGTTGGTGTGATTATTCGCAAATGGAAGAAACACAAAATAACTGTCAGTCTCCTTCTGGTGCTCCATGCAAGATCTCACCTCGTGGAGTTTCAGTGATCATGAGATTGTTTTTTTTTTTTTTTTTGTTATTCTGTCTCTCACAGTTAAAATACTCCTACCATTAAAATTATAGACTGATCACTTCTTTGTCAGTGGGCAAATATTTTTTCCCCTCACTGTATATATATATATATATATAAATAAAGAGAGAGAGAGAGAGATAGATAGCTACTACAGCACCCCTCACACACACATACACACACACACATTACATTCCTGACACACGCTAGAGCCCTTACTCAATGCTGGTTCATTCTCACACACACACACACACACACACACACACACACACACACACACACTCACTAGATCCCTATATACACTCTGAATCCTCTACACACACTAGATCTCCTATAAACACACTGTGTCCATTAAACACATATTTGATCCCCTATATACACACACACTGCACCACCTACCCACACACTACTTTCCTGACATACACACTCTGGACCCCCCATGCACACACTAGCTTCCTTGTAAGCAAACACATACTACATAACCTAAACACACACTCTTTACAACCCCTACCCACACTACGTCACCTATACACACTCACTACAGCCTATATGCACACACTTGCTACATATCCTATACACACTATGCCCCCTATACACACACTCTCTCACTCTCTACAGCCCCTAGCCACACATATTACATCACAAACACAACACAACTGAAATCAACCTATTTACACAATACCACACTAGAATAAACTACCCTTAGTTAGTGCTAAACTGCTCGAAAATGGCTTAACACTGGATGGAAGGACTGTCCAAGGAAACTCCAGAAAATATAACCAATTCACAGAGATGAACTGGTTATAATTACTACAGTGTCCCTTTAACAGTAGATCCAAGATTCTAAATCCCAGTGGCATTACATTGAGCTGGAGATGTGTACATTCTTTTTCTATCTTTTAACATTCTTTTGTCCTTTCAGGTCACTATTTTGTAGTAATGGATAATAGAGACAAAAAAGTGTACAGATGCGAAACTTTATGTTTTGCCCAACATATTGCCATTGGGGTTTAAGGTTGGGTCATGTATGTGCTATCTTTCATTTTCAGATTAAGTTGTAAACATTGACAACACCCTAGTTAGTTAGAGATACAATATAAATACCTATTGTACACACAAAAAAAATTCAATTATAGGAACATTTGGCGATTTTTTTTTTTTTACAGCATGGTATTTTTTACGGTAACAAAGCCAAGATCAAATCCCATCTATAAGCATGATGATGAAAGAAGATGATTGCCTTTCCCTTGCTATTGTCTATGCAAAACACTGTATTGCAGAATCAATAAAATATAAATAGGAATTACTCTGATCTTTTAATCACCATCTGTCATGTGGCTGCTATTTATATAGTTCTGGGATCCTCATATACTTTATCCAGGTATTCAGCTCAGTGATATTTAAGACTAGATTAATTTCTGGTGCATTTTTTTTTTCATTAAATAAATCCCTGCATTATTATCCAGTTAGTAGTTACTTGTTTCCTTTTTAATGGCGTTGTTGCTTTTCATGAACATGTTTATTTTCCCTAATTCATAAATAAATTAAAAAAATTAAGAAAGATAACACGTATAGTATGCTAGAAATCAAATTTGTACTCTGAGTTTTGGCTGGATATTATACTAATACTATTATTAATATTACAGCTATAAAAAGGATTTTCATTCAATATAGACAAGAATGTCATTGTCTATGGCAGGAATAAGCAACCTTCGGCACCCCAGATGTTGTGGACTACATCCCCCATAAAGCATTATGGGAGGTGTAGTCCAAATCATCTGGAATGCCGAAGTTTGTTGATGCCTGGTCTATGGTATCAAAACAAAAATACTTTTCTTGCATTACTAAACAAAGTTTGGTGAGTAATTGGTATGGCAGAACATTGTATATATCAAGGATATCCACTTTCTCACTTGCAGCCCTTTTAAAAAAAGGTGCTCCTGGGAATTCCTATGTGAAAATGTTTACTATATATGATATATTGTATATAATGCAAAAGAAACAAAACAAATGGAAATGTGAACTAAATGAATTACAGTATATGGGAGAGGAGCCGGGAGACGTGACACAGTGGTCCTAACATTTAACCCTGTTTTAGAAAAACTGCAATAATTACATTACAAGGTTATTTCTGACAGCCACTAGAGGCGCTTCCTCCTCCAGATGGAGTAAACCTCGGTCCATGAATCAAATGCTGCTGATAATAGATTCAATTTCATTTAAATTGTTCAAAGCAAGGTTCTTCAAGCATTTGACAAAGCTCCAGGGTTTAGAGAAATGCATAATGCGTTTATGGTGAGACAAGACTGTGAGAAATGAAGAGCCAATGAGTGACTAAATAGTAATGGAGAGCCTATCAAGGATTTTAATATTTGATTTGTTTCAAACGTTTATAACTCTACTTGAGAACTTATAACGGCTTTGCAAACACCAACAGCCTCTGTTTGCGTTCCGGTTTATGCCTGGTGGATCCACTGAACTCAAGGAGCTTGATCCAGCAATGTATCTTCTGCGAGGCAAACAAGGCATTTGCCTTGGGTGGCACTTTCCAGGGGGCAGCAAAAAACGCCACCCCCCCCACCCCAAATGCCCAGGCTAAATAAATGCCCAAATGCCTTGTTACCCTCGCTTTAAGGGGGCCCAAGAGCTTGCCGCCAGGAGATCAACTAGCCGCCTGCCTGGAGATCAACTAGCCACCTGCTTGCCTACCCAAACAGCCCGGCCAGCAGCCCCACTGGACCCCAGGTAAAAATCCACCCAGCCTTCCAAAAGGTAGGGAGGCTGGGTGGATTTAAATTAAAATTTAAAAAAAATAACCTGTGAGTGTTGGGGGAAAATGTGTGTCTGTGTGTGTATATCTGTCAGTGTGTGTGTGTCTGTCAGTTAATGTGTGCATGTCTGTCAGTGTGTCTGTGAGTGAGTGAGTGAATGAGTGAGTGTATGTGAGTGAGTGAGTTAGTGTGAATGTCTGTCATTGTGTGTCTTTCAGGGAGCCTGTGTGTCTGAGTGATTGTGTGTGTCTGTCAGTGAATGTGTGTGTGTTTGAGTGATTGTGTGTGTGTCTGTGAGGGAGCCTGTGTGTCTGTGAGTGAGTGTGTGTGCCTGTGAGTGAGTGTTTGTGTATGTCTGTCAATGTGTGTCTGTGAGGGAGCCTGTGTGTCTGAGTGATTGTGTAGGTTTGTCAGTGTGTCTGTGAGGGAGCCTGCGTGTCTGAGTGATTGTGTGTATCTATGAGTAAGTGTGTGTGTATGTATGTCAGTGTGTGTCTGTGAGGGAGCCTGCATGTCTGAGTGATTGTGTGTGTCTGTGAGTGTGTGTGCCCGAGTTCCATCATGCCTAGGGCAGCACAGATCTAAAATACACTACTGGCTTGATCCCTCCAGGGCTCTTAAAGTGAGTGTGGCACACAATCCACTCAAATGTAGTGAGTTTGATACCAGAAGATTGTATCTGATAATATGTTTTAAAGTGTATAGACATTTTGCACTAGATGTTCTTATATTTTTGTCTTAAAGGATCAACACAAGGAATAATTTCAGAATGCTTTATATAAGTATCATCACGTTTGGATATGTTTGTTTTGTGCATCAACTTTTTGGGTTGATGAAAGACATGTGCTGCTTGTAACTACAGCTACTGTTCCTGTAAGTTTTTGTAATTACCTTATTTATTGTTAAATCTCCCCCTCTTATAATATTGTAAAGTGCTATGGAATTTGTTGGTGCTATATAAATGCAATAATAATAATAATTGCATCCAGTTAAAGGACATTCTAGAAAAATCAATTGAAGTCATTTTAGAAACGGAGAACTTGCTTCTTTTAGGTGACAACATCGATGATAATAAAAGAGGACATGTCCAAACAAGGATGTTTAGGCAAAAAAAAAAAAAGAAAGAAAGGAAACTATATGTGATATAACTACACTGATGTTACGTTAAATGTATGTGTTATCATTCAATGTCAGACCACTAATTGAGACACCAGCAAAGAAACGGGAGTCTCATTTTGCAATAAAGATCTGGATCTCTCCAGTATCAGCAGTGGAACAATTTCGGCAAGGGGTTGTAAGTTCACACGCATAATGCTTTTATGGCATGTGGTTCGGAATATGTTAAAACTTTTATTTGGATTTTCAAAGATTTTATTGAAAAATATAAAAATGTCAATGTGGTTGATGTGCAATACTGTGCAATTCTATAATCTAATAAACACAGCCCATATTGACTCACATTTTATTCTCATATGTAAATGTTCTATTTATTTATAATACTGTGCCCACATTCAAGTACAGGAGATTAAAAAAAACCACAGTCATGGAAACATAATTCAGGTTAAATATTTTAAATTAAATTCATCTAATGTAATAAATATGCAGAACCAGATTCCCTCTAGTTTTGAAATTATATGTGTGTGTTTCATAATTTACCATGTTTTAATTTGTTTGGAAAATTAAAGAAATAAACTACACAGTTTGTTTTTAGTGTGAGTAGCAGCTATGATTGTCACAGTGGGTGGCTGCAAAGGCTCGGAAAAAAAGTATTGTCAAAAACAAATGCGGAGAGCACAAATACTATCTACTGAAACCTGTTATCAAGGCAGTATCTTTAGAATGAGCAATGTATTTTAAAAATTCAATCCCGCATGGTAGCATCTATGGCTAACTTCAATGCAATCAGGTCTGATAAAGAATTTTTTTATTTTTTTTACTAAATACACATTTATGACTACGTACTTTCACTTTATTTTTTACTTTTATATTAAGCAGAATAATGTTAGTCATGTTTAATGTGCCGCAAACAATAATGTTGATTGGGAGCCTGTAAAAAAGGACAATAAAACTAATTATAGAGCAATTTTACATATACAATGATAAATTCCACAAACAACATCACGTGAATAGTTTGTTGTATCAGTATTATTACTATTATTATCATGTATTCGTAAAGTGCCCGACTATCTGGAAACCAGTCTATGCAGAACTGGCAGGGGGCCAAGATGCATGAATATAAAGAAATAGGTGATGTATTGTATGAAAATATTTAAATTTGTTTATACAAATACACACGTTTATATATATATTTATCATTTTAATATTCAACATATATCGGCTGGTTAGAGCAGCGGTAACGTCACCGGGAATTAACACTAACAAAATATATCGACCTTGTGCAAAATGTTCATATATTGTGAGATCTGGTCTCTGTTACTATTCTGTATGTCAATTACTTGGGAAATATCCCCTTTCTATAATTGTAACGCACTGTGGAATATCTTGTTGCCACATAAATGCAAACAATCTTAATTAATAATAACGTAGCAGCGAGAGTGATTTAGTGTGTGTGTGTGTGTGTGTGTGTGTATGTATGTATAAAGTGTACCATCTTCTGCACTGTCTGCTTGTTTTTTTCACTATCCCCCCTCACTCTGATCTTCAGAAGGATATTTATGACCCTCTGCAAAAATATTGTCTATTTGATATCAAACCTGTGTCTTATTTGCATTCATGTCGCCTTAACCCCTGAATCACAACTCAACTTTGAATTGTATGTGTCCTCTTGCTCAGAAATGCTTCAGACTTGAGAAAGGGATGTTCTCCCGAAAGCTTGTTATTAAAAAATTCTGTTAGTCCAATAAAAAAGGTATTACAAGATACAAAGTTTATCTGTTTTTTTACATCTACATCACTGGACTAATATGGATACAGTCTCTACTTGAACACTATATATATATTATTTATTATTTATATATATGTTTTGGTTTAGTTTTACTGGTTAGGTTGAAGAACTTTAACCAGCACTGAGGAAATCTGAATATCTTGAACTGTGAGCGATATTATTATTTATTTCTGCTCTTTGCTGGGGTAGCAGGATTTGCCATCTGTAAACTTTTACGGTATGTTGTGTTAATATCTAACCAGGATTTTATTCTTTGTAGGTAAGGTGTTGATTTACTTATCAAAGAAAATGAAATTATGCCCAGAAGTCATAAAAGGATTACGTGCAGTTTACTAGCAAGGCTGGCAAGCTGGCTTCCGAGCAAAAACGCAAATTACACCAGAACACAGAGAAACATATTTGCTACTTGCAGACAGAGAGATAAACAAAACACATTGGAACTCCTAGACAGCACTTTGGAGAAAGGGAGACCCAAACAAACACGATGGTCTCCACTCTCATGTATAGAGGAGTGGAGGAAAGAGTGAATTGGGTAAAGGCCTGGCATAATGCTCTTGTACTTTCAGAAAAAAAAATGGACTGGTAAGGGTGCATTGAGGACTGGGTTGGGAACCAATGATTTAATGTAAAAAAAAATCATTCAAAACCACACAAATCCGCTGGCAGCAATGTTACATCTGGCAAGAGAATTTAAATTTTTTTCATAAATATGTCAGTGTTTCTACCTGCACAATATATAAACAGAATGTTGTTGCTTCTCTGGAGAGTATAGGTCCACTTTAATTTTAAATGAAGCACAAGATCAATTGGATGACACCACTACGTCATATAAATATAAAATAACATCAGCACTGTTTATTATTGTGAATATGTTACTGTGTGTAGAGCATAATAAAGTGTTGTGGTGTTAGGAAGAATATCAATGAGCACTCTAAGCAATTTATTTGTGGGCAGAAGCAAGTCATCTTAAACAGCACAGCTGCTGAGTCTATATTACTTGTTTTATCCGTTATAATGAGTCAGATTAAGACGGCATAGCAAGATAATTAATCTTCTTCCAGTACTTTTGGGAGCAGATGCTTCTGTCGTTACTTAACTACAGTAGTATAACATTCTAAAAAAAACAACAACAGCATATTAATTACTGTCAATAATCCTACAGGTCTTGTTTCAACAAAATGCAACACAAGACCTTAGTTTTAATTTTGTGTCTAAAGATAAATACGACATTTACATATCATGTCAGTTTGGTTATTGTTCTGTATTAAATTTACTTATACATTTAAATTTACTTACAATAAAAAATATATTTAATTCAGTCATACGTGTTGAATGTGTTTGTATTTTGCAGGTAAAGGGACACTATAGTCACCCAGACCACTTCAGCTCATTGAAATGGTCTGGGTGCAATGTCCCTGTCCCACTTAGTCCATTAATGTAAAGTATTGCAGTTTTAGAGGAGCTGCAATCTTTACAGCCACTAAAATCTTTCCTAGATGGTAACGGACTCAGGGTCACCTAAATGAAGCTGGACGTCCTCACACTCTGCATATGGACGTCAGTGAAATCCCCATAGGAAAGCATAGAGGCAATGCTTTCCTATGTGGAGAGCCAGCTGCACTCGCAGCGCTCACTGCGCATGTGCATTAGCTCCCAATCCCTGTCGGATGACATTGGAGGAGGCAAAGCACTGGCCCAGTGCGAAGGGACATAGGCACCGGAACCGAGTAGGTAAATAAAGGATTTTTTAACCCATTATGTGCTCCAAGACCAGTTTACAGAGGTAGAAAAGTGGATCACAAAAAAACTGTCACAATGAACTTTGGAACGGTACCTAAATTACACAAATTATACAATTCCCACCTATCCTTCAAAACAAAATCAAATAGCACGCTGACCACAGTCCACTCTTTCAAATACTTGGGTATGACGTTAGACCCCAATCTATCTTTTGGCCAGGGCCGGACTGGGGATACAAAGCAGCCCTGGAAAAAAAATTTGTGCCAGCCCCATAAGTCACTGCGCTATATATTGTCGCGTGTAATATGTAAGGCTATGTCTTGCCATGACAGATGATTGAGTTATATATATATATATGTATATATATATATATATTGCTTTTTCTAATATAAAATATTGGTCCTTTCAGGGTAAAACGTTTAATTATACAGTAAGCATATTTGCAGACACAGGCAATTTCACTGACTTCTCAATGACCCACACAAGCTCATTGATACACAGCCTCATAGACAAAATCTCACTGATATATCAGCTCATTGACATAACAACACAAGCTCACTCACTAGCAGGCACACGCATGCAAGCAAGCTCACTCACTAGCAGACGCACACACACAGCTTAATGTAGTGGTACTGGTGTCTATAGCATGTCCCTACAGGCTTTTCATCGTAAACACTGACTTTTCAGAGAAAAGGCAGTGTTTACATTGCTTCAAAGTGACACTGCTAGTGACAGTCACTCAGACGGTCACTAGAGGTGCTTCCTGTAACAGTGCACGCTCATTCAGGGCCTCCACACTCTGTAGGTGCTGAACGTTCCCCATAGAGATACATTGATTCAATGCATCTCTATGAGGAGATGCTGATTGGAGTGGCGTTTTGCAGCCAATCCAATGGAAAAGCATTGGATTGGCTGAGATCATCAAGCTTAATGATCTCAGCTATAGAGGCAGGGCCAGTCGAGGGGAGACCAGCACGCTGCGTGGGGAAAACAAAGTGAGCAAAAACACTTTTTAAACACACATATACACCATGACAGACACAGAAACACACATATACCATGACAGATACACACCCCAGGTCAGACACACACACACCATGACAGACCATGACACAGACAGACCATGACACAGACAGACCCACACACACACACCATGACACAGACAGACACACACACCATGACACAGACAGGCACACACCCCATGACGGACAGACACACACCCCCATGACCCATGACGGACAAACACACACCCCATGACAGACAGATACACACCCCATGACAGACAGACATACACCCCAGGACAGACACACACACACCATGACAGACCATGACACAGACAGACCATGACACAGACAGACCCACACACACACCCCATGACAGACAGACACACATCCCATGACAGACAGACACACCCCCCCCATGACGGACAGACACACACCCCATGACGGACAGACACACACCCCATGACGCAGACTCACACACACCATGACGCAGACTCACACACACCATGACACAGACACACACACACCATGACAGACAGACACACACACCATACAGACAGACATCATGACACAGACAGACAGACACACACACACCATACAGACAGACAAACTCATACTGACACACATTACTAATACCTGCCAGGGGAGGTCTGCTGGCGGCCGCTGAGGGAGGTCTGCTGGCGGTCGCTGGGAGAGGTCTGCTGGCGGCCGCTGGGAGAGGTCTGCTGGCGGCCGCTGGGAGAGGTCTGCTGGCAGCCACTGGGAGAGGTCTGCTGGCAGCCGCTGGGGGAGGTCTGCTGGCTCTGCTCTCCCGCCCTCGCGCGCTGCTGAATGAGACAGGTCTCATTAAGCTGCGCGCTGGGGAGCAGAGATGGCGCAGCTCCCCCGGCGGCCACCAGCAGACCTCCCCCAGCGGCCGCCAGCAGACCTCCCCCAGCGGCCGCCGGCAGACCTCTCCCAGCGGCCGCCAGCAGACCTCCCCCAGCGGGCCGCCAGCAGACCTCCCCAGCGGCCGTCAGCAGACCTCCCCAGCGGCCGTCAGCAGACCTCCCCCAGCGGCCTCCAGCAGACCTAGGTGTCTGCCCGGCCCCAGGTGCCGACGGCCCACCAAGATTTTTCCCGGTATCCCGGTGGGCCAGTCCTGCCCTGCTTTTGGCCTCAGCATAGAAAATCTTGCATCTAAACTTTATCCAAAACAAGGTGCCCTCTACATAAACAAATCCTGCCTAAACCCTACAATAAAGGAAAAGATTATACAACAAATTCTGATGCCAATCATTGATTATGGGGATGTAGTATATGCACCAGCACCGCAAACGCACCTTAATAAACTTAATACATTGTATAACTCATTCTGCCAATTTGTGTTGCAATGTAATTACAGGACCCACCTCCTATATCCTCCGATCCAGTTCCAGCACTTTATTTAGTCTACCTCAATACAAAAAGAAAGCAGCCTGATCCTCCTTTTCCTATAGAGCACCGCAATTATGGAACGACCTCCCGCACCCTTTCACGTATTCATCTGCACATAAAAATTTGATTAATGGCATTAACTGTTCTGACAGGAAAAGTTGTGCCGAGCAACATTACTGTCCTGACAGGAAAAGTTGTGCCGAGCAGCATTCAATCCACAGGAGGGTTTGTGCTGAGCATCATTTATGCAAATAGGAACCAGTCATATCAACAGGCAGGGTATTTAGGCCCAGTTCTCCTCTTGCTCTGTGCCCTGTTGTTGTTTCCCTTGTTGTTGTCCGAGAGCGCGTTATTGATTCTGGTTATTCTGGTATTTTGACTTTGGCACTGATTTTGACTTCCCTGTTTTCTGGCATCCCTGACCTCTGGCCTTTCCTTATCATTGTATCTCTTTTTGTGTCCCTTGATCTCAGCTATTTCTGACTATTCTTTGGTACGCTATTCCGGCCATCCTAAGGTCAAGTATACGTTACCTATCAGTCCTCTTTGTTACACAATTCTATTTGCTGGATCATACTGTAATCCTGACAGTTTTGTGGACCCAGGACATACTTGAAAATTAGAGAAATCTCAATGTATCTTTCCTGGTAAATAAATAAATAAATATGGGCTCTCTTGCCACCTAATTACTCAGCCCTTGACATCAGGTCAAGGTGCTACTGGCACACAGGTCTAATGCTGAACATTTGATCAAGAGGGACAATCCCACTCGTCCATCAATAGTGACCTTTTGACCCTAATAAGATTTATACACCAAGGTGATTAATGAAAAATACAGAATTCTGTAAAATTTATTTTGAACGTGACAGGGTCCACTTCCTTTTTCTTGCAATCTATAAGTAATCTTACTGCAGGTCCTAACACCTATATTACAAGATCAGCTGTCAGAGGAGACTTGTTGTCTAATGTAAAAATAGGAAGACTTAAAACTGCCCAGATGTCCTCTCAATAAAAAAGCTAATTTAGTTTTGATAATATTGTTTGTTACAATATTCTAAATTACTGCCTTAATATATTTAATAATAATTATATAATAATATAATATAATATTATAATGGCTAACAATCATCTGGAAAATGGAAATATTAGTTTCTTTAGTAACTTTATATATATATATATATATATATATATATATATATATATATATATATAGCTTTTAAAAAAGAGTCAGCACTCAAGGACTTTCAATGTGCTAAAAAATGCAAAAGAACCTTTTAATCCAGTTGTTCAAAGAGGTCAACGTTTCAGTCCATCGTCGTGGACTTTCATCAGGACATAAATGACAAGACACAACATTCAGTTTAAATAAGAAAAAACTAACTTACCAAGCCGTTTCCACCTGTGTGCCGGCGTGGTCTGTTCCCCAGTGCGCATGCGTGTCACTCCGTTCATCTACTTCCGGTGTCAGAGTGCAACCTACCCGTCACCCTAGCAACCTGGAAACAGATCGCTGAAAACAGCGATCCGTGATAACATGTTGAAAGTGCCCAGTGCTATGATGTTAAATCAGTGTTGTCATATCAGTGTTCATATTAAACTGGCACCTAACATAGCCAGTTTAACTGTTCGAATTCTCATATTCTCATTAGTACAGTGAGGACAAATTAATCTATCTGTGTAAGTGCATATCATCATACATACTAGGAGATTGTGATGAAGAGAGGTAAAAGATAAGAATTGATTTACCTCATATACAAAAAGTGCAAGTGCTCAATATAAAAGTGCTAACAGTAAGCTATACATTTGTGCAGCCGAGCACCGGGCAATAAATAAGGAGAGCTGGAGTGCAACTCCTATCATTCTTTGTATATATATATATATATATATATATATATATATATATATATATATATATACATACACATAAAATCTTGAATTCTTATTATAAACACATTGAATAAAAAAATTTTTTTATAAAATCACATATTCATATTTTAATTTGCTAATAATTTTATTGATGCATGGAATACATTTCTATAATAATTTTTATAGCATACTTATTAAAATCTGGTCTTGATGTGTTGTGAAATGGCAGCCGTATGGGTTTTATGTGTAAATACCCTGCTATATTGGTTTTATGAGTGTTAGTGTCCAGTATTGTCTCTTCCAGAATGTTCTTTGAACAATAAATAGTCTCAGTAGGCTTCCAGTTTGCATCCCAAAAGGAAGATCGCATCATAACCACTATGATCTGCAGTAGTTGGTATAATGTGAGTAGAAACCTGGACCTACTCCTGCTGAGGGGACACACTGTTTTGCAATGATTTACCATCTTATCAGGATCCTGTAATGGCTAGCTGTGCACTTTCAGCCAATAAATGACATTCTGTGCACAGACTATGGACAGAACTGACATTAGCCAACTCTTGTTCAAGGCTGGCTAATGACATACTAATGATGCTCCTGGTGGTGGAGTCATCTCTGGCTGCATCAATAAATATGAGCATACAGAATGCAAGCACTATGCCCACTATGGTAATGATGCTTGGAGAAACCCTTATGGGACCCTAGGCTTAAATTATCTGAAGTTGCAAGATGGAATAAAGAATGACATGATAAGATAATTATTCAAATGTATGTTGATTATACACACAAGAGATACATTCATACATTGGAAACTGTTCAAACCTGATAATTTGTTCTAATTTGATTAATTTTGTATCATTAAAGGACCACTCTGGGCACCCAGACCACTTCAGCTTAATGAAGTGGTCTGGGTGCCAGGTCAAGCTAGGGTTAACCCATTCTTTTATAAACATAACAGTTTAAGAGAAACTGCTATGTTTATGAATGGGTTAAGCCTTCCCCCAAAGCCTCTAGCGGCTGTCTCATTGACAGCCGCTAGAGGCGCTTGTGTGCTTCTCACACGCCAGCGTCCATAGGAAAGCATTGTAAATGCTTTCCTATGCGACCGGCTGAATGTGCGAGCAGCTCTTGCCGCGAGTGCGCATTCAGCCGACGGGGAGGAACGGAGGAGGATCGGAGGAGGAGAGCTCCCCGTCCAGCGCTGGAAAAAGGTAAGTTTTAACCCTTTTCCCCTTTCCAGAGCCGGGCGGGAGGAGGACCCTGAGGGTGGGGGCACCCTCAGGGCACTATAGTGCCAGGAAAACGAGTATGTTTTCCTGGCACTATAGTGGTCCTTTAAAACCCTTCAATTTAGGGGGACTTTATAGGCACCAAAACAACTTAATTGAACTTTAATGAAGCAGTTTCGATATAGATCGTGTCACGAACACAGTCTACTTCAAGTGTGTGCGTGACGTAGTTGTGGTGGTGAAAGTTCACTATTTGTCTGCACTAGACCGGAAATAATGATAAAATCCCCCTTAACACCACCCACAATTAACCATAATAATATAACTATTACTATTTTAACGCTGCCACTACCAAGACAGTTTATAAATGGGGAGCCTTGGTCCCCCAGGTAAACTTAATAATAAAAACCCACCAAATACAACTTAGCAAAATATTTAGGCAATTGCTAAACACTAATTAGTCACTTCAGGTAACGTGATTTTTTTTTTACCAGACAAAGGCAGAATTTAATAAATGAATATTTATTATGAGCAAAAAATAGTCACAGTACATACAAAAAAAGATGATAAACAAATTATTTACACCAACAACAGATAAAAACAAAAGGGACAAAATAACAGAAGTCCTAATCACTTACTCAGGTTTTCAAAGTAAAACTTCTGCACAGGGGGTCTCTGGCAAGTAAGATGGTGACTCACTCAAAATTTCGATTTTGGCCCCAAGCAAGTACAATACACATCTCAGTATCATTGGATATATACCCTGTGGATTACCAAGCCTGGTGGAGATAAGGCGTACCTACAGAGACAATAAGTGGCATTAATGCAAATGGAAACATTTGGTTCTATCTGTCACATATTCATCCGCTTATAGAAATGTGATTAATGACATTTACTGTCCACACAGGAAAAGTTGTGCCGAGCAGCAACCTAATCCACAGAAGGGTTAATGCTGAGCAGCAATTATGCAAATGAAACCTGGTAACTGACTTTGGGGTCAAAGGCCGGTTACAGCCTATCAGAACTAAAGGAGGGGTATTTAGGCCCAGTTCTCAGCCTGCTCAGTGCCCTGTCGTGGTTTCCCTTGTGGTTGTCCGAGAGCGCGTTCCTGTTTATAGTTTTCTACCTGGTTTTTGACTTTGGCTTTGTTTATTGACTTCTCTATATTCTGGTATCCTGACTCCTGGCTTTCCTCATCGCTGTGTCCCTTTCTGTGTTCCCTGACCTCGGCTAGTATTTTTGACTATTCTTTGTACGTTAAATCCGGCCATTCTAAGGACCGGTAATACGTTACTTATTTGTCATCCGTGCTGTACAGTTCTACGTGCTGGATCAAACAGTAATCCTGACACTATCTCCTCTAATGTACTTGCCACAGAAATAATAAATTGCATCTATGAATGTGTTACCATTTTTCCATTCCATAGATATGTCACACTTCTTACTTGTATAAATATATATAGATAATGGAAGTGCACTCATCCCCTTCAACATGGAATCCGGGTGCTCCAATGGACAAGTCCCAGTACCAGAATGGACCAAATGTAGAATAGTTCAATATAGAAAATAAGTGGAGTGCCTGGATTATTTTCTATATTGAACTACACTTCTTACTTGTGACCCAATATAGCGGACATCACAATCCCGATCAATGGCGTAAGTTACGGAACACATGTTTAGGCTTGATTAGAAGACTGTGCTTGTCCCATTCTAAATATAATAAAATGAGGCTGTATTATTAATCTGTGGGTAAGTATTAATGTTTATTTTGGATATGATACTGGAACACAAGGCTACTGCCATTAACACATTATTTTTATTATTATTTTATTATTTAGATAGCGCCATCAGATTCCGTAGGACCCCCTATCTAAGAGGGGATCTAGACATATGGCAAATTAGAGAGTTAGTTTATATTTAAACCAGACTTCCAGGCCACTTATGTGTGACTTCTTACACCTTACACAGTAGCTCTGTTGGGGTCCCAGCTTCAAAGAGGAATTTAGGCGGTAAATCTTCTGCCCTCCCATACAATCAAATTAATCCCTTTTTGAATAGACAATACCACCTCTACCAAGCAGTCAGTTCATCTATGCACTACACAAATTACAATAAATGACAATATTCCATAGTGCAACAGTGAATTATTCACCCTTGCCGTGACAGATCATGAACTTGCAGTCTCACTGCTCAATTCTCTGCCATTTAGGAGTAAAATCAGTTTGTTATCCAACACCTCCCTGCATGTGAGATATTTTAGGTTCCTGTATTTAACAGTCTGTTTAATCTATAATAACTTATGTCCTGCTATGTTAATAGTGTCCTATACCTTACAGGGCCTCCTGTGTATAATAAAGGGAAACTGCACTGCCCAAACACAAGATAAATAAAAATCACTGTTTAGTAGATATACCCCAAATGAAAACTTGCAACATGCATTTAATTCTGTATTTGTTCATTGGGGATATATCTAAAATCAGCTTGCAAAACCTGCAGTTCTCTTGTCTGCTGTCTTTGAAAGCTCTCCCCTTCTAACCACGCCCAGACATTCTGTGGCTATCCAATCACAGACTTCCCAATACAGCTCAATGAGAAGTCTTTGTAAGTCAGGTGCTCTGAGCAATTGCTGCCTCTTGAGGTCAGCTGCATTGAGTTAACAAAACCAGGAAATAACATTATCTGTTGTCTGCTTGAAAGCCAAGGGGGTGTGACCAGGATAATTAATAAAAGTTTCAAATTCTATTGAAATCTGCACTTTTTACAAAATGAAAAAAAGAGGACACACGCTTCACACATATAGCTTTTCAGCGAGCTAAATGTGTTAAGGGGTCTGATGTGACCCATTAAAGTTAATTTTAAAGATAAGGAAATAAAAACTAACAAATTAAATTCTGACAGAAAAAAAAGGGAATGATCTATGCTCCCAAACTGCTTCATTAAGCTAAAGTTGTTTTTATGCCTATAGTATACCTTTAATATGATGCATATACTTAAAAGTCATCTGTAGAATCTAGTTATATGATTTTCTTTAGACTCCTAAAAAGCTCCTAGGCATACAGTGTTCTTTTTGACCAAACACTTTATGTTAATTAAAATCCAATGTGTGTTATTGAGAATTACTGTACATGGGTTAAAACAAGCTTAAGAATTAGAAAGTATTTCCTCTTCAATCTGCTTATTCTTGTAATTAATATAATTACTCCTTCAATTATGCTTCTTTTCATAAGACATTTGTTTTAAAACAAAGGCCCTTATTGAACATTGATTAGAGTAATTATTAACCACTATCAATTAGGTAATACATTTAATGATAAGCCACAGTGGGAATATTGAAATTTTAATTGTATGTATAAATCTATTTTTTGCTTAATAGAGCACATCATTTAACATTGTCGATATTTTTTATAAGTGTTAGTGCACACCATGACATGCACGCAATTCTAATGCTGTCTTCTTCATGAACCAAAGTTAAAACGTTTTAACATAATCCCATTGAAACATAAAAAGTTTAAGTGGAATATTTTCCAAAGACCCCCAATGTTGACATTAACATGGCCGGATATGGAGGGATCTTCCTCTTCCAAAGGAACAGTAGGAAAGAATTGCTAGGGATATTATCAGACCTAGATCGAAACTAAATTATTAGAACTAAACTAACAGAAAATTTTGACAAATAAGCTATGACCAGATAGGCCCATTAACTAAAATATAATAATACAATGTTTGTGAGCCCAGGACATGCCTGAAAATTAGAGACATCTCAATGTATCCTTCCTGGTAAAATGTTTTCAAATAAAAATAATAACAATAACCAAAGCCATAAATAATATAACCAAAGCGCTGGGTCTTAGCCATGTCTGGTAAATGGGTAACATGAGATAAGACTGAACTCAATGTCAGGAGCATAGCGACGTATGGTAAACAGAAATACTGAACAAGACAAAACTCAAAATGAGAGTTTAGCAGGGCCTCATACAATGGAAATTAGATGCAGCAGAAATGACACACTTAAGGGCAATGAATCCATGAAGAGCTACTGGTCCAATGATGATGACGTTGCATATAGGCTGAATTCATGCTGATGCATTCAATATTGGTGAGTACAATTACATTGGGGACCAGTGGCACAGTGGTTAAGTGGAGGTACGTCATGTTTACATGATGCTGCCCTCCACGTATGCCACCATATGTCTTCAGCTCCTGGTGCTTCTTCTGCGAGGAGCCCATTTAAGAAAAGGTGGAACATGACTGCTATCACTATGGTTTCTATGGCAACTTGTTTCAAATTATGTGGCAGCAAGATTGGATGGATCCTAATTACTAGTAGGCCTGGATATACATTTAATTCCAAACTGCCATTAGTTTGAATTTGCATTGATTGGGTGGATGTCCGAATTTCTGAACTGCCTAAAGCCTAAATGTAGGTCAGTTATGAACTGGCAATGAATGAGCATGTTTCTTCTGATTCTGCCATGTTAAATGTTTGTAGTGAGAAAATATTGGGGGAACAAATTGGGAAGGTGTGTTGTTTAGTACAAAGCAGAAAACTTTAAATGGTAGATAGATTATCCTAGTGTAGTTACAGTTAGTGCAGTATCCTACTGCCAGCCACTTTCAATTAAGACCCACTTGAAATTGCCAATTTATAGTTTGTTTTAGTTATTTTTGTTAAGTGTATGTAGAAAGAAAATTATTTGATTGTGGGAGTGTGTTAGGTTCAGTCCCAATGTGTGTTGTGCAAATGCACTAAAAGTTAAACACAATAATGTTACAGTGGTAAATTCACCAATGATCAACCCATTTTACAACACAAACAGCTATTTTTGCTGTATAAAGTTGTGTTAGTTTACACATTCAATACACAATACATGTTCATTTATATCCCATTTATTGCAATAAGAAAAACTAACCTACCACCATGAATGTCACATACTACTCCTAATATGAAATTGAGAGTGGGCATAGGTCCTCTTCTCCAATCTACCATCAGCAGTAGTGCCATAGCCTTTGAGATTGGGGGATGAGCAGCATATCTGCCAAATAAATTAGAAAGCAAGAGTGTGGAGAGGACATGCACTAGCCCAGACTTTTTCCTGGCAGCTAGTGCCCCCTCTCTTCCTGCATCTTCTCCACACGTCAACCATCTCCATCTGCTTTAGAATTACCTAAAAGGAGACAAAGGAATCACCTCAAAGGAGACAGTTGTAACATCAGCTGCATGTGCTACCACTGGCACAAGTAGTTATTATTATTATTATTATTATTGCCATTTATACAGTGCCAACAGATCCTGTAGCGCTCACCCACTGTAGATAACCCAATGTAAATGCAACCATCACCAGTACCTTCACAACCAATACCACCACCATCATCACCAATACCACCTCCATGAACAATTCCATTAACATTAATCAACAAAGTGCTAGTGTACAGGCTAGTGTTGCAACACTTTCCACTGCCACTGTTGCAAACCACCTGCAACTTCAGCAGAAGGAAGGCAAAGGGTTGAGGATATTGTATTGCACAAAAGAATCAAAGTTTGAGATCACTTTGAGTGCCTCCAAAAAGATAGACTTTCAAAGTACAAATTTTGCAGCAAGGAAGTGTGTATGGGATTAGCGAAAGCTCATCTCACCGCTGGTATGAAGCAACATCTGAAAAGACACCACAAATCTCTGTTACTGAGGAAGTAAACAGATCAAGAAAGTACAAGGGCAGGCAGCAGGTCCATTGGTCCCAGTGGCGGATCCAGAGCCTGATCTCGGGAGGGGCACTTGTAGATTAATTAAAGAAATAATCCAGACACAATAACCACTACAGCTCAGTGTAGTGGTTATGGTGTCAATAGTGCCGGGACCCCCTCCCAGAGTAAGTAGTCAAACCGTTTTAGAACAGTTTGACAACTTACCTGAGGTCTGCTGGGAAATGGGGCTGCAGTAGGGCATAGGAGCAGTGGTGTGTGTGAGTGGTGCAATGTGTAAGGGGTGCAGTATGTGTGTGTGTGTGTGTGAGGGGGACAGTGTGTGAGCAGTGTGCAAAGGTTGTAGTATGTGAGTGAGGGCGGCAGTGTATGTCATGGATGCAGTGTATGTGTGGGACAGTATGTGTGTGTAACAGTTGCATTGTGTATGTGTGAGTTTGGGCAATGTGTGTGTATGGGGGCAGTGTGTGTGTAGAGTGTGTGTTTATGGGGCCAGTATGTGTGTATGGGGGGGCAGTATGTGTGTATGGGGGGGCAATGTGTGTATGGGGGGCAGTATGTGTGTATGGGGGCAGTGTGTGTGTATGGGGGCAGTGTGTGTGTATGGGGGGGCAATGTGTGTGTATGGGGGGGCAGTATGTGTGTATGGGAGGTGTATGTGTATAGAGTGTGTGATAAGGGTAGGGTAGACATATTCTATGTCCCCCCTCCCTTCTTACCTTTATTGAGGAGGAGGGGGGACATATTTCGTTCCCTGGTGGTCCCAGTGAGATTCCCTGGTGGTCCCAGTGGTTGGAGTGAACTCTAGCCCGCGCTCCAGGCTAGAGTTCACTCTCGTGAGATTTGGAGCGTTGCCGTGGTAACCGCGGCAATGCTCCAAATCTCGCTAGAGGAGGACCCGGAGGAACTGCAGGCTGAGCTCCCGGGTCCTCTCTCCTCCCTCTCCCTCCCCCCGCCGGCTGCCAGCACAGTGCCTGCGGACCGGGGAGGGAGATTTCTGATCTCCCCTCCGGTCCACAGGCACATTGAAGGGCTAGCACCTGCATGTGCTGGCAGGGGAGAGGGAGACCGTCAGATTTCTGGAATTGCCCCATTGCCCCCCCCCCCAGGGATCCACCACTGATTGGTCCTGTATCTTAATCTGCACAGTTTCACAACTTGCCACCATTGCCACCTCCTCCGTTATTGCTACCAACATTCATAGACAGAGCAGGATGGATGGTGAGGATTTTGCCAGTAGTTGACAGAGACAGGTGGGTTGGGATCAGTTGGACCCTTCATTTTCCTGCTAATTAAAAATGTGTGTTGTTTTTGTTTTTTTGAAATATGCTGAATAATGAATATTAAACAAAAAAAAAGATGAACAGAGTCATTCAGCAAGAAATAGTAGAAAATGAAGAAGAGTGTTGTTTTATCAGAAAAGAAAAGTAATATTAAATATGTATCCTTTGGATTTTTAATCTTAATTCATATGTTTACATATTGTTAGACTATCCCTTCAACTTCATTCATATATGTATTCCTATGTGCTTATTACTTGTCTATTTATTGTAAACACAAAACAGCAGAAACATAATTTGAAAAAAATCTATCTACTTTTTTGACCTTTAGACAAATCTTTGATCAATTTTGTCTTTCACCTGAGTAGCATGTGTAACATTAATAATTGCTCAAAAGGCAAATGAAAAATCTAGTAACACTAGCAACTTGAGACTTTACGTCACTTATTCTCTGACACTGACAAATGTTCATTTATGTCGGATATTGAGCGTTGTTTGGAAAATAACCCTCTGAGTAAACCTTCATGATTATTTTGTCATGTTTCAAGGACGCAAATTACAAACAATCAACCCCATGAGCCCCATTTAAAAAATGACAGATGAAGTCACAAAAAACAGCTTGACAGTACATCATCTCTTTTTGTTGATAAGGATAAAATGTTAATGTATTCATCAAGGTTTTGCATGACTAACATATAATTTCCGAAGAATGATACCTTGAAACATTTCAAAGTAAAATATATTTTATCTATCCATCTATCTATCTATCTATCTATCTGAAATGTTATTAAAGAAGTATTCACGATACACTTAAACAGAATACATATGCAGGTCACTAATTGAGCACTATCCCAAATTCCAGTGCATATTTAAATAAATGGAGGTTATTTAGCAACTCCAATGGCCATTAGATGTAAGCCCACCTGCCACGTCAAGGCAAACCTCTTAGGTCAGTCCTACACTAACAATTCACCTTGCTTCTTTCAGCTTCAGGTAAAAATCTCTAAAGAGACAGAGAGGGAACCCTTACTAACCCTTAATAGGGAACACATGGGGTGAGCAGCAGCATTGTAGCCCCATGTAACAAAAGCACAGCTTAGTGGAAAGGGGCCTTGACAGCGGTTGGGAGGCAGGCATAGGAGGAAGCTAATGGGATTGGTTAATGGAAGGTTAAGGGGTTGGGCTATATAAGTAGGCAGACATCTTGGAAAA
Source organism: Pelobates cultripes (assembly GCA_933207985.1). Lineage (NCBI taxonomy): Eukaryota > Metazoa > Chordata > Amphibia > Anura > Pelobatidae > Pelobates > Pelobates cultripes. The sequence continues at coordinate 312,382,764 of OW240914.1, forward strand.
ATCACTTTTAACTTGCCTACCTGGCTGAGTTTGTGTGCACCTCGTGTGTTCACTTATTTGGCCTGGTAGGTTTCTTCTTTCTCTTCCCTGCAGGATGGATGTTGTGGAGAAGATGCTGGAGGGCCTCAGGATGGTGGCGAGGAACCGTGGAGCTGACTGGATCCAGGCCCAGCTGGGATCAGTGCTGGCGGCGGCGGAGGGACAGGACGGGGGCAGCGGTCGGCCTACCAGGGCCAGGAGGCTCCCACGTCAGTTGAGTCTGGGTTTGGGCCCCAGTGGAGCTGACCAGAATGGTGAGGAGGCGGCAGGTGCAGGCCACGAATGGAGGAGCAGACAAGGCGGCCGCATGGTAGAGGCACCACCTCCCGGGGTGTTGCCGGAGCCTAGAAGGGGCTACACCAGTTGGCCCGGGGCCCAGGATGTGGGCAGCATGGCAGCCAGGCGGGCTGTGGCTGTGTTCGGAGCGTGGGCCTCTGTGGCTACAGGAGGGTCCCCTGGGGCAACTCGTGGAATGGGGCCATCGACCAGGAGGGCGGCCCCTGGCAGTGGAGACCAGTCTGGCGGCGGAGGCGACTCCAGGACGGCCCTACGGCGGCCTACCATGCGGCAGGCAAGTGCTTGTGCAGGGGGTCAATGCAGGGGCCCCCTTGGCGAGGTGGAAGGTAGGAAGGCTGCCTGCGGCTAGTAGATGAGCGGGCAAGTCCCTGGGCCCCAAATGATCACCAGTGGTCCCCACCAGTGGGTGGGGACCGGATGGGCTAGCGGGGGTCATCCCTGGCAGGTTTGGGTGCAGGTAGAGGGAGCATGGGGCATCTGTCAGCGGTGGGGCAGTGGAGGGCTGGTGCTCCCTGGGAGGGGTCTGGGTCCAGCCAGGGGGTGGGGGATCATGTGAGTGAAGCAGGGGGAGTGCTGAGTGGGCCACCTCACAGGGGTAAGAGGGGGAGATCACAGGGGAGGTGGGGGGGTCTGAGGCCTCAGGTGACCCAGGGTAGGAGGCAGGTGGGTTAGATGGACCGTGCCTTAGGCGGGGTAGTGCTTAGTCAGGTGGCAGGGCAGGCTGACCCCGCGGGTTAGGCCTTTGCGGGTAGGGGAGCATCCCCCAGGCCTCGACGCCACAGGAGGCGCAGGTCGCATGGCAGGTCCCTCAGGAGTTGGTCCCCTAGGGGGTCAAGGAGTGCAAGCTCCTCCCCCGGTTTGGAGTGGCACTGGCACTGTTGAACCGTAAGGTAGTTTTTCAGACAACATGGCAGTGGTGCAGTCAATTAACAATCTGTCAGCGGTGGTACGGTTGTTGCAGCGCTTTGTTTTGCTTTGCATGTCGCTCAATGTGGTTTTCCGTGCGAGGCATGTACCAGGGTATGTGAACGTCATAGCTGATGCCTTGTCTCGTTTACAGTGGTCCCGGTTTCGGATGTTGGCACCAGGAGCGCTAGAAGTAGAACAGGCATGCCCGGAAGAAATATGGCAGCTCGGAACGTCCTGCTTGGGGGATATGTGAGAGCCTCAGTGGCACCTGGCACTTGGACTGCATACAGTAAGGTCTGGACAGCATTGGAAGGCTCGTGGGCCAGGTTGGATCAGGCGCTGGTAGGGGAATTGCGACTGGACCCGTTATTGTTGTTCACATTCCGATTGCTTGCGGGGAATCCATCATCGGCGGTGGTGGATAGGAACATGGCTCCCCTAGCGTTTTGGTTCAAGTTGCACGAGTTGGACGACCTCACAAAGACTTTTGTGATATGCCAGGCACTTAAGGGGTATCGTAAAGGTCGCCGGGTGCCCGATGCTTGAAGGCCTGTATCCTTGAGGGTGCTGGGGGGGAGTCTTATGGAGATACTGCCAGAAGTTTGTTGGGATGGGTTCGAGGGGCTGTTGTTTCGGGCAGCATTTCTCCTGGCCTTCTTCGGAGCATTCAGGTGAACTGGTAATGCTAATCGGGCGGCCGATGGGGGCCTTCAGGTGGCTGGGTTACGCATCCAGGAGGGGAGGCTCGTGATGCACCTGGCTAGGTCAAAAACCGATGTCAGGGGCAGAGGTCGGGACATGACACTGGGTGCCCTGCCGGACTTGGCACTCTGTCCAGTAACCGATGTATCGCAATACAAAGCGCAAAGGCCTGTGGTTGGGGGGTCCTTGTTGGTACATGCGGATGGCTCTTCCCTCTCTCAATTTCAATTTGTCAAGCTGGGATTAGCTATATTGGGGTTGCAACCAGGCAGCTTTGGAACACATTCTTTTTGGATCGGGGCAGATACTGAAGCCTCACGATGGAGCCTGGGGGAGGCTGTGGTCAAGCAGATTGAGAGATGGGAATCGGTCAGGTTTCGGTCATACGTGCGTTTGGGTGTGTTGGATTGAATAGGGGTGGAAGGACCACGGATACTGTGCATGGTGGTGATGCTTTTATGTGTCTCCCTAGGAAAAGTCGCCTGGATCGTCGTTCTGGATCGTCGCCTGGATCGACGTTCGCCTCCTTCGTGTTCTGGTACGAGAGGAGAGCTGCAGCTAGAGTTAAAGGGCAGCAGCTGGACTTTCCGATGGACCAGTTGGCACTCCATTGGTTTGGGTATCGGGGGGTTTTGTTTGGGGGATGTTTGCAATGCAGTATTTTGCATGGTAGCGGATGGAGGAAGGCCGGACTTCCTAGTTCTACACGTAGGTGGGAATGATCTGGGGCTGGTGCCGCAGCATCAGCTGGTTAAATGAAGCAGGATCTGAATAGATTGTGGGATATGCTTCCTGGTGTACTGGTGGTGTGTAGTGATGTACCGAACGGTTCGCTGGCGAACGGTTCCTGGCGAACATAGCATGTTCGCGTTCGCCACGGCGGGCGAACATATGCGCGGTTCGACCCGCCCCCTATTCGTCATCATTGAGTAAACTTTGACCCTGTACCTCACAGTCAGCAGACACATTCCAGCCAATTAGCAGCACAGCCTCCCTAGCAGACCCTCCCACCTACCGGACAGCATCCATTTTAGATTCATTCTCAAGCTGCATGCTTAGTAAGAGGAGGGAAAGTGTAGCTGCTGTTCATAAGATAGGGAAAAGCATAGCTAGGTTAGGGATAAGGGTATGCTTTTTTTTAATTTTTTCTATGTAATGTAAATGCACTTAGTTGTTTGCCACTGCTGCCAGCTTCTGTGTCAGGCTCACAGTGCCCATTTCCCCAGTCAGTGCCACCAATTACATCTGGTGTCACAATAGCTTGGATTTAAAAACAAAAAACTTTTTTCACTGTTATAGATTGAATAGCAGTCAGTTGTCTGCCACTGCTGCCAGCTTCTGTGTCAGGCTCACAGTGCATACTGTGCCCATTTCCCCAGTCAGTGCCACCAATTACATCTGGTGTCACAATAGCTTGATTTAAAACAAAAAACTTTTTTCACTGTTATAGATTGAATAGCAGTCAGTGTCACTTGCTGGCTGTTCAGCTAACAGTGGATACTGTCAGTGCCACCAATTACATCTGGTGTCACAATAGCTTGGATTTAAAACAAAAACTTTTTTCACTGTTATAGATTGAATAGCAGTCAGTGTCCTTAAAGCGGGTGTGTTCGCTAACAGTGGATATGACAGTGCCACTAATTAGATCTGGTGTCACAATAGCTTGGATTTAAAAAAAAAAACTTTTTTCACTGTTATAGATTGAATAGCAGTCAGTGTCCTTAAGCGGTGTGTTACGCTAACAGTGGATACGCTGACCAGTGCCACCACTAATTAGATCTGTGTCACAATAGCTTGGATTTAAAAAAAAACTTTTTTCACTGTTATAGATTGAATAGCAGTCAGTGTCCTTAAAGGGTGTGCGCTAACAGTGGATACTGACCAGTGCCTTAGATCTGTGTCACAATAGCTTGGATTTAAAAACAAAAACTTTTTTACTGTTATAGATTGAATAGCAGTCAGTGTCCTTAAAGCGTGTGTTACGCTAACAGTGGATCGTGACCAGTGCCACTAATTAGATCTGGTGTCACAATAGTTTGGATTTAAAAAAAAAAAATTTTTTCACTGTTATAGATTGAATAGCAGTCAGTGTCCTTAAAGCGGTGTGTTACGCTAACAGTGAATACTTGACCAGTGCCACTAATTAGATCTGGTGTCACAATAGTTTGGATTTAAAAAAAATAATCTTTTTTTCACTGTTATAGATTGAATAGCAGTCAGTGTCCTTAAAGCGGGTGTGTTACGCTAACAGTGGATCGTGACCAGTGCCACCAATTAGATCTGGTGTCACAAAGCTTGGATTTAAAAACAAAAACTTTTTTCACTGTTATAGATTGAATAGCAGTCAGTGTCCTTAAAGCGGGTGTGTTACGCTAACAGTGGATACGGTGACAAGTGCCACTAATTAGATCTGGTGTCACAATAGCTTGGATTTAAAACAAAAACTTTTTTCACTGTTATAGATTGAATAGCAGTCAGTGTCCTTAAAGCGGGTGTGTTACGCTAACAGTGGATCGCTGACAAGTGCCACCAATTAGATCTGGTGTCACAATAGCTTGGATTTAAAAAAAAAAATTTTTTCACTGTTATAGATTGAATAGCAGTCAGTGTCCTTAAAGCGGGTGTGTTACGCTAACAGTGGATATAGTGACAGTGCCACTAATTAGATCTGTGTCACAATAGCTTGATTTAAAAAAAAACTTTTTCACTGTTATAGATTGAATAGCAGTCAGTGTCCTTAAAGCGGGTGTGTTACGCTAACAGTGGATACGCTTGACAAGTGCCACCAATTAGATCTGGTGTCACAATAGCTTGGATTTAAAAAAAAAACACTTTTTTCACTGTTATAGATTGAATAGCAGTCAGTGTCCTTAAAGCTGGTGTGTTACGCTAACAGTGGATACGTGACAAGTGCCACTAATTAGATCTGGTGTCACAATAGTTTGGATTTAAAAAAAAAAAACTTTTTCACTGTTATAGATTGAATAGCAGTCAGTGTCCTAAAGGGTGTGTTACGCTAACAGTGGATACGTCCAGTGCCACTAATTAGATCTGGTGTCACAATAGCTTGGATTTAAAAACAAAAACTTTTTTCACTGTTATAGATTGAATAGCAGTCAGTGTCCTTAAAGCGGGTGTGTTACGCTAACAGTGGATACGCTGACAAGTGCCACTAATTAGATCCTGTGCCACAATAGCTTGATTTAAAACAAAACTTTTTTCACTGTTATAGATTGAATAGCAGTCAGTGTCCTTGGTGTGTTACGCTAACAGTGGATACGCTTGACAAGTGCCACTAATTAGATCTGGTGTCACAATAGTTTGATTTAAAAAAAAAACTTTTTCACCGTTATAGATTGAATAGCATTAGTGTCCTTAAAGCGGGTGTGTTACGCTAACAGTGGATACGGTGACAAGTGCCACAATTAGATCCTGTGTCACAATAGCTTGGATTTAAAACAAAAACTTTTTCACTGTTATAGATTGAATAGCAGTCAGTGTCCTTAAAGCGGTGTGTTACGCTAACAGTGGATACGTTTGACAAGTGCCACTAATTAGATCTGGTGTCACAATAGCTTGGATTTAAAAAAATAATCTTTTTTCACTGTTATAGATTGAATAGCAGTCAGTGTCCTTAAAGCGGTGTGTTACGCTTAACAGTGGATACGCTGACCAGTGCCACTAATTAGATCTGTCACAATAGTTTGATTTAAAAACAAAAAACTTTTCACTGTTATAGATTGAATAGCAGTCAGTGTCCTTAAAGGGTGTGTTACGCTAACAGTGGATACGCTGACAAGTGCCACTAATTAGATCTGGTGTCACAATAGCTTGATTTAAAAAAAAACTTTTTCACTGTTATAGATTGAATAGCAGTCAGTGTCCTTAAAGCGGTGTGTTACTAACAGTGGATACGTTTGGCGCTACCAATTAGATCGTGACACAAAAGCTTGGATTTAAAAACAAAACACTTTTTCACTGTTATAGATTGAATAGCAGTCAGTGTCCTTAAAGCGGTGTGTTACGCTTAACAGTGGATACGCCGACAAGTGCCACTAATTAGATCTGGTGTCACAATAGCTTGGATTTAAAAAACTTTTTTTACTGTTATAGATTGAATAGCAGTCAGTGTCCTTAAAGCTGGTGTGTTACGCTAACAGTGGATACGCTGACCAGCGCCACCAATTAGATCTGTGTACCAAAAGCTTGGATTTAAAAAAACAAAACACTTTTTTCACTGTTATAGATTGAATAGCAGTCAGTGTCCTTAAAGCGGGTGTGTTACGCTAACAGTGGATACGCTGACCAGCGCCACTAATTAGATCTGGTGTCACAATAGTTTGGATTTAAAAAAAAAATAATCTTTTTTCACTGTTATAGATTGAATAGCAGTCAGTGTCCTTAAAGCGGTGGTGTTACGCTAACAGTGGATACGCTGACAAGTGCCACTAATTAGATCTGGTGTCACAATAGCTTGGATTTAAAAACAAAAAACTTTTTTTACTGTTATAGATTGAATAGCAGTCAGTGTCCTAAAGCGGGTGTGTTTAGCTAACAGTGGATACGCTTACCAGTGCCACTAATTAGGTCCGGTGTCACAAAAGCTTGGATTTAAAAAAAAAATAATCTTTTTTCACTGTTATAGATTGAATAGCAGTCAGTGTCCTTAAAGCGGGTGTGTTACGCTAACAGTGGATACGCTGACCAGTGCCACTAATAGATCTGGTGTCACAATAGCTTGGATTTAAAAAAACAAAACTCTTTTTTCACTGTTATAGATTGAATAGCAGTCAGTGTCCTTAAAGCGGGTGTGTTACGCTAACAGTGGATACGCTGACCAGTGCCACTAATTAGATCTGGTGTCACAATAGTTTGGATTTAAAACAACACTTTTTTCACTGAAGCAGTAGATTGAATAGCAGTCAGTGTCCTTAAAGGTGTGTTACGCTTAACAGTGGATACGCTTGACAAGTGCCACTAATTAGATCTGGTGTCACAATAGTTTGGATTTAAAAAAAAATAATCTTTTTTCACTGTTATAGATTGAATAGCAGTCGGTGTCCTTAAAGCGGGTGTGTTACGCTAACAGTGGATACGCTGACAAGTGCCACTAATTAGATCTGGTGTCACAATAGTTTTGATTTAAAAAATAAATAATCTTTTTTCACTGTTATAGATTGAATAGCAGTCAGTGTCCTTAAAGCGGGTGTGTTACGCTAACAGTGGATACGCTGACAAGTGCCACTAATTAGATCCTGTGTCACAATAGTTTGGATTTAAAAAAAATAATATCTTTTTTTCACTGTTATAGATTGA
>OW240914.1:312390126-312408022 GCA_933207985.1 Pelobates cultripes
GAAGATTATGGGGAGAAGAGAAGATTATGGGGGGAGAAGAAGAGAAGATTACGGGGGAGAAGAAGCGATTACAGGGGGGAGGGGAGAAGATTACGGGGGGAGGGGAGAAGAAGACAAGATTACAGGGGGGAGAAGAAGCGGAGAACACAGGGAGGGGGGGAATAAGAGGAAAACACAGGGGAGAAGAAGAGGAGAACACGAGGGGTGGGAGATGAGAAAGTAGGGGAGGGAGAGACCACTAAAGGAGGGAGGGGGCAGTGGAGAGACCGCTAAGGGAGGGGGGTGGAGGATAGACCACTAGGGGAGGGTGGGGGGAGAGGAGAGACCACTAATGGAAAGTCGGGAGAAAAGGAGACCACTAAGGGAGGTGGGGGGAGAGGAGAGACCACTAAGGGGCATGGGAGATCTCTAAGGAATGGAAGGGAGAGCTCTATAGGACAGGGGGACAGGGAGCTCTTTCACACCACGCGCACACACACACACACACACACACACATGCATCCCTATACACACAGAAACACAACATGCTTCCCTTACACACAGAGAAACACACAATGCAACCCTTACACATAAAGACAATGCATCCTTTGCACATATACACAGAACACACACAATGCATCCCTTACACACACATGCAAACACACACTGTTTCTCTTACACACACACATAGAAACACAATGCATCTCTTACACACACTCAACACACCCCTTACAGACACACACACTGCATCCCTTACATACACAGAAACATACTTTGCATCCCTTATGCATACAAACACAGATTCACACAATGCATCCCTAACACACAACAAGAAACACACAATACATCCCTTATACACAAACACTCACTGCTTTCTATCCCTTACACAAACAACACTGCATCACCTACACAAACTGGTATCCCTATACACTACATTCCGTAAGCACACACATTAGATCCTCTACAGTAACACATAACACATCCCCTACACACTCTACTCCCTGTGAGCGAACTCATGGGTGGAACATGTAGGTGGACTTATGGGTGGGCTTTATGGGCATACTCACCGTCAGGCCCTGGGGCCCAGACCTTGAGCTATGTAAGAGGCCCCAAAAATGGAGCTGCTTCCCGTTCTCCCAGAACATTGAATTTTGTGACCACAGTTGCAAGCAGCCTCCAGAGATCCTGTTCTACACCAGACCAGTGGAGCCAGACTGCAGCCAGAGCCCATCACCATCCTCATCTGATTGTAAGTAGGCAATCTAGTATATTATTAGTGACACTAATCTCTAATTTACCTCACATTAAATGGACACTATAGTCCCCAGAACCACTGCAGCTTAATAAAGTTGTTCTGGTGTCTATAGTTTGTCCCTGCAGGCATTTTAATGTAAACACACACTGTGTGCAGCACTGGCATTAGTTCATATGGGTGGGGCATTGCGATGTTCCGGGGGGGGGCGGCAAATCTTTCTTTTGCCTAGGGCGGCAAAAATCCTTGCACCGGCCCTGTTCATAGGTATCATACACGATACCACAAACTACTAATGAACATATATAATATAATAGCTCATATACGCAAAAATACAACGATACAAAGCAATTAAAGTAAAAATAACACAAGCAGCATACACACCTCAATTTAAAAAAATAGGACCGGCACGCTACGGGACATCTCAATCCTATATATCGGCACAGTGCTGCTAAAAGGTTGCCTACCCCTGGTCTAGACACACGTATGAAATTACAGGCTTCTGAAATGTAGATGTCTTTTTACATGTTTTTAAAAATTAATTGAACATTAGGAATAACATTTAATTATCACGAACACCAAATCCAACTATCACTTAGTGGAACAGCCAATGTATTTATTACAGCAACACGTCTTTGTGAATACGTCTATATTAACTTGCACATCTATACTTTGACATTTTATTCTACTCTACTTTGCAAAAAAAGTTCAGTTTCTTTCAAATTGCGAGAGGCATTCCACAGGTTTTTAATGGGATTGAGGTCTGAGCCATTTCAAGACTTTGATGTTTCTTTTCTGAAGCAATGCCTTGGTTAACTTGTGTCATGTGGGTCATTGTCATGTTGGAATATGAAATTCCTCTTGAACTTCAACTTTCTGACAAAGGCCAGCAGGTTTTGAGCCAACATATTTGGAGATAATCATTATCCCATCTTGACCAGAGTTCCTGACCCAGTTTAAGAGAAGCATCATCACTACCATGCTTCAAAGTTGATATAGTGTTTCTTGGATAAGTTTTATTGGCTTTGCACCAAACATATCTTTTACAATTTGGGCAACGCATCTTTTACAATTTGGGCTGAAACTTTCAACGTTTGCCTCATTGCACCATAGCACATTTTCCCACAAAATATGGGAATGCATAGTTACCCTCACATATGTTTTTCAAGTACACCATCAGTTCCAGCATGTCAGAAGAATGCCCAGTGCCCTAAGCATAAATTGTGGAAGATGTTGGAAGATCACCTTACAAATGGAATAACTATCTTTATGTTTCAAAAAACTGCAATTTCAAAAGGGCATGTAGACTCTTTATATGCATAGTATATTCCCTTTCGATGTAATCACTTCTTGATAATGACCGTTTTCAGTATGGTGAGAATCCTTTTGTAGTTGCATCAAAATGTAAAATGTTTCTTTGAAAGTCAAGGCTGAAAAAGTGTTTTATCAGCAGCCAGTCATATTATGTGATTTGTACTAAAGCTACCAACATTCCCCTGTACAAGAAAAAGGGGAAGTTTTATATTGTTTTACTACAGAACAGCACCTTAATTTAAATATTATCTATGAAAGGTATAGGCAGTTTTACAGTCCTTCAGGATGGTGCAATCAACAATATCTATGGCCTTTAATTGTATGTGCAACAATTTAAAAATGCTGTTTAGCCATATGACATACAAAAACTTTATGGAAATTAATATTTTAAGCAAAATACATATTGTTTAGTTACTTGTATTTATATCAATGTGTTTAAAAATGTAAATTTTAAAATAGAACAAAAAATAAATAAATTGGGGAGTCTTAAGTGTTCTGTTGTAACCAGAAGCAACACGAGGTCCCTCCCCCCTTTCTTTAAATACTGTGCATCTATTAAACAGATAAAGTGCACCTGCAGTTGACTAGCTGATTGTTTCCCCATCTTCTGGGCTGTAGAATATATAATAAAACTAGAGGAACTGGTTAGTATTTTACCAACTCTCTCACACATGTGCAGTGATGGAGGACTAGAGAGAACATATTGGTATGTTTTGATTTTTTTTTTTACCTTAGTGCCTAGTAGTGCATTGCGTATTCCCCAAGACTTTGGGTTGCTCCACAATTAATCCTGGCAAATTGGGCATCCTTCTGACATCCCAGAACCGAGGGTAAACTTAAATAATATCTATCAGAATAACTGTGCATTCCTATGGCACCCTGAGGAAACACACCCACTCCACTACTAACTTACAAAAATGGGTATTGAAAACAGCAGTGATGTAAAGACTGCCTGTATCCATGGTACCCTAAATTATTTAGGCTCTCACCCACCACATATGTGTGAAAATGCTGGGCCATTGATTCATCAAGGAATAGTGGGCCAGTTCAACCCCCGATTTGATTTAGCTTCTACCACACAGCCCAGCGGTAGAGGAACAAGCAGCTGTGCAACCCTGAACCCTCTTGCTTGGTGTGTTCTAACCTGTTTGTTAATGATAGTGCAAGGTGTTCTCTTTGACTCCAACCTCTCCTTCAAGCCTCATGTTCAATCTATCGCCAAATCCTGTCATTTCCATCTCAAAAACATTGCGCTCATCCGCCCCTACTTAACGCCAGATGCGACTAAGGTGTTGGTCCATTCCACTGTCCTTTCTCGCCTTGACTACTGTGGTCTTATGTGCTCCCAACTTGTGCCGTTACAGTCCATAATGAATGCGGCGGCGAGGCTCATCTTCCTGTCCACCCGCACCTCCCATGCCTCACCCTTCTGTCAGTCCCTACATTGGCTTCCTATAAAATATAGAGCTCAATTTAAAATTCTGGTTCTTGCTTTCAAATCTCTACATAATGCTGCTCCCACCTATCTATCCTCCCTTATACACAGGTATGTCCCGTCTAGGCCTTTACGATCTGCGGAAGACTTACGTCTATCTTCTGTCCGTACTCCCACCCCTGATGCTCGCCTTCAAGATTTCTCGAGGGCTGCACCGTTCCTGTGGAACTTGCTTCCCTTCTCCGTTAGATGCTCACCCAGTCTCCACTCCTTCAAAAAAATCGTATCAATTAAACTGTTAATAGCTCTTGACTGATTCCTCTTCTGCAACTGTCACTAGTCTAATACTATCCTTACCTTTTTGTGTCATTTTACCCAACTCCCTCTAGCAAGTAAGCTCATTGAGCAGGGCCCTCAACCCCTCTGTTCCTGTGTGTCCAACTTGTCTGGTTACAACTACATGTCTGTTCGTCCACCCATTGTAAAGCGTTGCGGAATTTGACGGCGCTCTATAAATATCATAGTAATAATAGGCATTGAAAGTCATATATCACATTTCCAGATGACACAAACTTAGATAAGGTAATACAGTGTGAGTAGGATATTACTTCACAGAAAAGGAATAAGGACAGAGTATGGGAATGGGCAGTCATAACTGGTTAGATTTGATATAGATAAACACAAAGTTACTGATCTCATATTTTTGGTTAAGCTTTTCCAATGATTTAATATTTTTGCATGACGTTTTAACATGATTTTTTTCAAAATATTAAAATATCAAAAATATATCATACATACAAAATGTCAAAATATTACAACATTAAAACATTTTTCAATATATTAAATAATTTTAAAAGTTGATCCAAAAATATTAAATCCTTTGAAAAGCATTATCAAAATATTAACATATTGACTTCATGACTTTAATAGCTTGAATGCTGTCCTTAAAATTTGTATTTTAATATGCTTCAGATATAAGGTTGAGATTGCTACTAGTAGTAAAGTAATAAGTGAAATTTGCTAGAGGTATGTGTACACATATAATAGGACTTCAAGTAAATATGACATGAACATGAACATAAAAATAAAAAAAAAGTGACCACATTGGTTTAAAAACAGGTTGTGAGCCACTGGACTAGGCAAATGTACAATGTCAGGTAGCAGGCTAAGAGTCCTGTCCTTGACAGTTGGGGATCCTTCATGATTGCAATGGACTCGCAAGACCTCAAGTAAAACCACTACGCCAAGGCCTGCTTCACGTTCCAGAGAATCCCAGATTCCCAGAAACAGGGAGACTCAATACCAACGCCACACCTCCTTTGTTGCCTCCTTATGATCCGGTTCCTAGGAAGACTCAAGAGGTATCCTATGTCCCTCTTGACTCCGAGGAACCCATGGAAATAGGATTCGTCCAGCTCAAAGTGACTCATGAAGAAAGAGACAGGAGGAGAAGCCATGGCCATTGTTTTTACTGTGGAGAAAGGGGACACTTCATCTCTCATTGCCTTGTTTGCCCACCTAGGCCTCCAGCTCTCTGACTGGCTACCACCTTTCTTCATCCCATGAGCTATGCATGCCAGCCTGTAAAACCTCAAAGATGCTGACATGCCTGTCCGTGCTTGGCCCTCCCTGATAAAATCTCCATCTCTTGCTCCAGAGACGTCTGCACCTCCTCCTGAAGACACTCCTGTTAAAACCGGTACCATCACCACTTTCTGTCTGCTCAAAGATCTACCTTCGGATTGTACCTATACCTCAAATGGTACTAAAGTCTGCATAAAGGATTTGGAAATGTTCGAAAAGGCATTGCAAGCCGTGAATTCCTTTCCTGTTGATGTACCTAAGAAAAAAGTTCAGAGGATGTGCCTTCTGGAATCAAAGTACTTATTACCTGCACCCGGATCCTCAAAGACCTTGACGACTCTTAAGTAGTACCAGAAGATGGTACTATGGGGCTCCTTACTGTGAAGGAACTCCTCTCTGGGGACTCTGATATCGAAGGATGTTATTCCACAGATGGGGGCTCTGACATTAAGGAATACTACCTCTACAAAGAACCTGTTCATGCCCAGAGGGTGTTCTTAAAGGGGGGGTATTGGCACAGTTCTCATCGTGCCATCCAGATGGCCAGGCATGGTCGCCCCACAAGTGCTAGACAGGGGATTTGAACCTGGGTCTTTCTGTAGCCTAAGCCATCTTCCCTCCCTCTGAGCCTCTTCAGAACTTTTGGTTCTAGCCCTGTTGACCTGGTATTGTCTGCAACACAGGGGGCTGGATGTCACCTGTGGTTGCTGTCTATCAACCTAAGTCCACCTGAAGCAGTTTACTCATTATCCACCTATATAACACTGCCTCTCCCTGAGGGCAGGGTCAGTTTGTTGTTTCATGTTTCCTGACTTTGATTGTGAGCCCTGCTTCTGGATCTTCGTTAATGCCTGTTCGCCGCCTTCCCTGACCTTTTTGATACTGTGCCTGACTACTCTCCTAGATTTGTCTGTTTCCTCGTACCCGGTTACTATTCCTGCCTAGCCCCCATGCACAGATTCACAGCCCAGGTAGTTTCTTACCTGGTTACCGTAAGCTGTGTTTATCTGCAAGGGTGAGCATACATCTCTGCACTTCGAACTCCAACTAAGGTAAGCCGAGAAACACTGCCATTTTGGAGTCAAGAAGGAATTATTTTCTCAGTTTGTGGTAAAGTTGGAAATTGTCTCAAGTGCGTCTTTTTTTTCCCTCCACAAATTTCAATTGGGACACATTTAAAAATTGGCACACATTTAGACCTTAAAGGACCACTCTAGGCACCCAGACCACTTCAGCTTAATGAAGTGTTCTGGGTGCCTGGTCCTTCTAGGGTTAACCCATTTTTTCATAAACATAGCAGTTTCAGAGAAACTGCTATGTTTATGAATGGGTTAAGCCTTCCCCTATTTCCTCTAGTGGCTGTCTCATAGAGGTGCTTGCGTGCTTCTCACTGTGATTTTCACAGTGAGAGCACGCCAGCGTCCATAGGAAAGCATTATGAATGCTTTCCTATGTGACCGGATGAATGCGCGCGCAGCTCTTGCCGCGTGTGCGCATTCAGCTGACGGGGAGGAGAAGAGGAGGATCGGAGGAGGAGAGCTCTCCGCCCAGCGCTGGAAAAAGGAAAGTTTTAACCCCTTTCCCCCTTCCAGAGCCGGGCGGGAGGGGGACCCTGAGGGTGGGGGCACCCTCAGGGCACTATAGTGCCAGGAAAACGAGTATGTTTTCCTGGCACTATAGTGGCCCTTTAATGAATAATAAACAAATACTAACTTTATGCTGATTCCTTTCAAATCCTTTAAAAAAAAAAAATAATTATTATTATTATTACAAGTAAGGGAAATGGTAAAAAAGAAAAATGGGGGAAAAGTTTGCTCTCCATCCAAAAATCAGATGCATATGTAGGGGAACATAAACATTTTCGACATATGAAATTTGACACTACATTTTAAGTAATATAATTATAATAGCATTTCAAGCATTGTTAAACATTATCCAATTTTCCAATTTGTGCTAATTCTATTTTCCTAACTGGTTGAAAAGGTTAAGCAAGAAAAATAAGACAAATACACTAAAAAATAGAAATTATTTAGAATTGTCAGTAGGGTGTTAAAAAATAGTAGAGTTCAGATGATTGTTGTTTTACTTACAGATTTTGCCTCTGTTGCTGTTTAGAAACTGTTCCCATATTTTAACTGATACAACAGTGCCAACCAGTAGACTGTTATCTCTAGCTGAGCTCTCCCACACAGAATGTATCACCTCAGGATAAAGTATTATAAATAACCAACTGACTTGAGAAAAAGGAAGTATACACACCTGCTGTAAAATGCTGACAAGAGATTTATGCTAGGATAGAAAATAATTCCAGGTAAAGAGAAGCTGATTTTTCCCCTGTAAGGGGCTCTTATCTATTCTCCCCTGTTCATCCTTCCAGTCCGAAAGCGATTGCAGCAAACAGCAGGACTGGAAGGCGGAGCTATTCCCTCACTGTAGCCTCTAGTCTAGTGCCTTTCTTCACTACCTCCTCCCATGCCTGTAGAATAGGCAGTCTGCAGCCAGCCTGTGCACTAATCTGCAGTTTGAGGTGTTCAGAGAGAAGAGGATCAAGGAACACACAAGCCACCAGGTGCCATGGGCCAGCTCTGCTGCTTTCCCTTTTCCAGAGACGAGGAGAAAATCAGTAAGTGCCCCCATTCTGCACAGATAGGGTGATGGTAGGGAGCTGCCGGTACAAAGAGTCATGCTATCTGCTTTATTCTTGTAGGTCTGGTAGGAAAGCAATAGGAGTGCTGAGTTTATTCCAGCTAGGGAAAGGCACAGCTTGGAAATGCATGTGAGCAGACAGCTAGAGTTGACACTTAAATAGATTCACAGCAGACTGCATCTTCTATAAATAAAGGTATTAAAAAGACGTGTCTGATTTCCTTCCCTCAGTTTTCTGGCAGCTTATTTCCATTAACAGATCCAGACAAGGTAAAACTAAATGTCATTAATATGTATCTTAGACTTAGAGCTTTGTGATTTTAAACTTAGTTGTGTAGTATTTAAGTGTATGGTGTGGCTATTGTGTATCACCCCCCATAGTGCAGCTGTGCATTAGTTCTCCAATCCTTTTTCTGCAGCTTTACCCATTGTCTGACATGCTTTAAGTTAACAATGCTCACAAACACACTGTGCCTGTACTGTATATATGTGTGTGCATTTTATATACTGTTTATATGCATACACACAGACACCACTCAGGTGAATAAATACATAAATTGTAGGTCTGATGAGACTATCTCTGTGTTCTATACCTCTTCATCTGTCAAGGATTAGGCATAGAAACACAATGTTCCACAATCCACTGCACCTACATTTTATTTTTTTCTTAGTTTATTTCTCTTTCGTGATTTTCCCAGAGTTATGTTATTTAGATACTGGAATATTAGAATTATTTTGTTTGTCTGTGTGTGTGAGTATGTGAAACCAGTGCATGTAGGTATTTTTACATAGGTATATTAGGTTGGATGGCTGAATTGCTCCAATTTCATACACTACTATAATCAAAGAATCTGAACGTTTCGTAGCGTTAAGATTTAAACCTCTTTTTTATTATGAGCAACTCTGTATAACTTGAGTGTTGGCTGACTTATGACTGACCTTAGACATCAATCAGATTTCAAAGCCACAACCCCCGATTACCTTCTGATATTGTAATCAATAAGAAATATCCATAAATAGGTAAATGTGAAACTCCCTATATTTAAACAACATTAACTTTAAATCAAGACTCATTTTGAAGAAACAAATAAAACATATTTTGAAGCAAAAAATGCTCAAAACAAAATAATTAATTAAGAAAAATGTGCTATCCAGGGAGCAGTTTCTTCATTATGGAACGACAAATGCCTTTCAAATTCTCAGTATCTAGGCCAAAGAATTCCAGTTTCTGCATATGGTTTATATTTGAGCTTCTTTTTACTCAGGAGTCGGGAAGCAGGATTAGAAATGACAACATTTTGAAAAACAACATGCCTCTGGTCTTTTTTTAAAAAAACTAAAAAAAAACTAAAAAAAGAAATGGTGTTATGTTAATTTACAATCACTAACATCTATTGTAAGATAAATTACTTATCAGAGGTTTTGTGATAATTTCCACATCATTGGCAACCTGTAGAATGGAACTTCAGTAGAATACTTAAATGGTTTCCTTATTTCTATGTTGGAGCTCAACCTAGTGAGAAAGGTTACTACACTGCAGCTGTTATAGGGGAAAATCATAAAAATGCATACTTCAGGATGCTATTCGTTGGAGAAAAATAAGACAAAAAAATTGATATCTGCACTTTATTGACTATGGTGCTGAAAGACACATTTTCTGTTAGAGCCTCATATAATTTGTGCTCTCTCTACACCTGAGTGCCTCTGCCTAGCGGCTTGCTTCAAGAACTTTTTGGACTCCAGATGTTTAACCAAGACTGCAAGCAATTAAAGGGAACCCAGGACTATAGGTTCCCTTATAGCAAAGTCACTGTCATGCCGATCAAGCAAAATTCATAATTCAGATGCTCTATCAAAATAGTACACTGCTCAAAAAATAAAGGGAACACAAAAATAACACATCCTAGATCTGAATGAATTAAATATTCTGCTGAAATACTTTGTTCTTTACAGAGTTGAATGTGCTGACAACAAAATCACACAAAATTAAAAAATGGAAATCAAATTTTTCAACCCATGGAGGTCTGGATTTGGAGTCACACTCAAAATTAAAGTGGAAAAACACACTACAGGCTGACCCAACTTTGATGTAATGTCCTTTAAAACAAGTCAAAATGAGGTTCAGTAGTGTGTGTGGCCTCCACATGCCTGTATGACCTCCCTACAATGCCTGTGCATGCTCCTGATGAGGTGGCGGATGGTCTCCTGAGGGATCTCCTCCCAGACCTGGACTAAAGCATATGCCAACTCCTGGACAGTCTGTGGTGCAACGTGACATTGGTGGATGGAGCGAGAAATGATGTTCCAGATGTGCTCAATTGGATTCAGGTCTGGGAAACGGGCGGGCCAGTCCATAACATCAATGCCTTCATCTTGCAGGAACTGCTGACACACTCCAGCCACATGAGGTCTAGCATTGTCTTGCATTAAGAGGAACCCAGGGTCAACCGCACCAACATATGGTCTCACAAAGGGTCTGAGGATCTCATCTCGGTACCTAATGGCAGTCAGGCTACCTCTGGCGAGCACATGGAGGGCTGTGCGGCCCCCCAAAGAAATGCCACCCCACACCATTACTGACCCAATGCCAAACCGGTCATGCTGGAGGATGTTGCAGGCAGCAGAACGTTCTCCACTGCATCTCCAGACTCCGTCTGTCACGTGCTCAGTGTGAACCTGCTTTCATCTGTGAAGAGCACAGGGCGCCAGTGGCGAATTTGCCAATCTTGGTGTTCTCTGGCAAATGCCAAACATCCTGCAGGGTGTTGGGCTGTAAGCACAACCCCCACCTGTGGACATCGGGCCCTCATACCAACCTCATGGAGTCTGTTTCTGACCGTTTGAGCAGACACATGCACATTTGTGGCCTGCTGGAGGTCATTTTGCAGGGCTCTGGCAGTGTTCCTCCTTGCACAAAAGCGGAGGTAGCGGTCCTGCTGCTGGGTTGTTGCCCTCCTATGGCCTCCTCCAGGTCTCCTGATGTACTGGCCTGTCTCCTGGTAGCTCCTCAATGCCCTGGACACTACGCTGACAGACACAGCAAACCTTCTTGCCACAGCTCGCATTGATGTGCCATCCTGGATGAGCTGCACTACCTGAGCCACTTGTGTGGGTTGTAGACTCTGTCTCATGCTACGACTAGAGTGAAAGCACAGCCAGCATTCAAAAGTGACCAAAACATCAGCCAGGAAGCATAGGAACTGAGAAGTGGTATGTGGTCACCACCTGCAGAACCACTCCTTTATTGGGGGTGTCTTGCTAATTGCATATAATTCCCACCTGTTGTCTATCCCATTTACACAACAGCATGTGAAATTGATTGTCACTCAGTGTTGCTTCCTAAGTGGACAGTTTGATTTTGTTGACTTGGAGTTACATTGTGTTGTTTAAGTGTTCCCTTTATTTTTTTTGAGCAGTGTAATATCCTATTTAAAGCACGCTGAATGTGCTAAAGTATTCACTATAGAATTATAGCGACACTATAGTCACCAGAACTATTCTGATGTAGTCATATTTAAGTGGCTTTATCCGTTTTCTTTTCCTAATTGTAATCTCCCTTTGCCCACAATCCTAAATTTATATTTATTTTATTTTTTTATTTTTGTCAAAAATGTTCATTCCTGGAACCTCTTTTGTGTTCCTGTCTGTCCATGATATTCTTCTGTGGGATATATTTGACCGACAGATTGTGGGTAAATTAGTTTTGCAAATAAAATGGAACTTTGCTTAAAGGGACACTATAGGCACCAAAACAACTTTAGCTTAATGAAGCAGTTTTGGGGTATAGATTATGCATCTGCACTCTCACGGCTCAATTATTTGCCATTTAGGAGTTAAATAATTTTGTTTATACCCCCTCTGACCTGCACAGCCTTTCTAAACATAAAGAGAGAACTAATGTTTAACGATAACTCTGTTTATTGAACATTCTGTTCAATTTAGAATTTCTTATCTCCTGCTCTATTAATAGCTTGCTAGAGCCTACAGGAGTCCCTGTGTGTGATTAAAGTTTAATTTACAGTGCTGGAAATACAAACTTCTAAAGCAAGTTAATATCTTATTGCAAATTAAACACATTCATGCAGGCTGTGTGAGTTACAGGGAAGATGTGGCTATGCTGCATGGGCAGTAACAAACATGATTTAACTTCTAAATACCAGAGAAATTAGCAGTGAGACTTGCAGGAACATGATCTATGCACCAAAACTGCTTCATTAAGGTAAAGTAGTTGTGTTGCCTATATCAGGGGTTCCCAACCCAGTCCATAATTTAGGGATTACCCTGTTGTGTCTATAGTGTTTTTTGTTTTGTTTTTTTTCTTTCTTTCTAAAAACACCTTAGACTCAATTGGGTAATCCCTAAATCCTGGACTGTTAGGGGGTACTTGAGGACTGGGTTGGGAACCACTGGTCTATAGTGTCCCTTTAAGGTCCACCCATTGCCAAAGAGTGCTAAAGATCATGCTTTCCATAAGAAAAAATGTGTACCTACTTTATCTTGCGTATAACGAAAAAACTGAGATAAATGGAAACAAATAAATAAAAACAAAGAGAAAAAGAGGAACAAAATAGGAACGCAACCTTTAAAATGTCAGTTCCTCTTTAATAAACCTCTGAAAGAAAGAAAGAAATAATTCAATTTGGAAACAGTAAGCTATTCATGCCTGATATGTGTACTGCTTTGCATAGATTTTGTTGTTTCACATTTTCTTATTTTCTGTAGATGCATACAAGTTTGTGAACTGACTATTAAAAATTGCATAAGTGACTTATTTTCAGTGTGTTGTTTTAGCTATAGTGTAATCAATGAATAAATGATCAAAACCAAACCGTGAAAAAAAAGCCACATTTATAAATGTTAATTATTCTAAAAGGAATATTAGTCAGTTATCCTTGCTTTGGTTGGTCTCTGCTGCTGCAAGCTCCTGACACTTCATTAATCCTGGTCATACAGGGCTGCATGCTATAGTTGTTATGGTGCTTAAAAGTTAGCACTTCCGTAGCTCTCCCACAAAATATAATGGGTTGATTTTTTTTTTGGCTGGTACATTACATGCTTTCTTGATCCCTGTTAGCTGGTTTTATTTTTTCTATAGTTTATTTTCCTTTTCTAACTTTTTTTTAAATTTTTTTTTTACAAATTTGTAATGCTTTCTGTTTTTAATGCACCAAAATGGGGTAAAAAAAAAAAAAATCCTGAAAAAATAGAACATATTCAAATAGGTTTTTAGAAATATATATACGTATGCTAAATTTACTTGTACTACTTTTAATACGTGAATTTCCATTAATATATCATATTTTGCCCTCCTTCGTAAAGTGCAAGACATTTTGAATTATATATAAAGACACAAAACACTTAGATTATGTAGCCAGTACTGTACTGATTCTTTAATACATAGATTGATGCAGTGGTAAGGTGTTTTAGGGGTTTTATTACTTAACATGAATTGTATTTGATAAGTGAAAATAAATTATGTTTTAGAACATTCTGAATCCTTGCAATTATATTATTACAAACTAAATGTTTGATGCTATAGCTACATTTACAATTGATGGTTGAATTTAACGCTTGTGTTTTATTAATATATTTTTAGACACTAACCAGTATTGGTTATGCAAATGGTTGAAATGTTAAAGCTCACCTTACAGTTCTAAAGGAGCCCCAATTTGGGCCCCCACTCTTGTTATTCTGAATTTATTTTCTGGTGTTTATTTCTGGCGTGACAAGAGAAATGTCCAAAAAAGAGTGCCACTGCCACATGATTAGTGGCCCACCAACAACAATCCAAATGGAAAGGTAAAAGAAATCTTACTGTTGACAGAAGGCTTCAGGTCATTGGCCCTCCAATGTTTCTTTCCATGTGTTTATGCTGAAGACAGGATTTTAGGATGTCATCCCCCAAGTTTTTCTTTTCACCAACAATTCTGTAGTAGAAGTTGACTTGATGATATCAGATTTGAAGTTTCATCCATTCACCACTGACATAAATATACTCAGATTATTTAGCAGTTTATATCTGGTGATGCTTGTTGCACTTGTTCTCTATATTTTGTTGTAAAATGATATGATATATCACAGATGTTTGTGGAAGTCATATCTTTACAATTTAATCCTGTTAACTACATGTTTGAGACTAGGATCATACAGCAGTGAGTAAGTGTGTGTGTGTGTGTGTGTTATATATATATATATATATATATATATATATATATAATCTATCATAGCTGGGAGAGAGGTTGCGTTGCATGAAGAATAACAAACTTTAGTATGTAGTTACCATGTAGTGACTTTAGGTGCACAGTCAACTAAAAAGGAAATACGAATCTTTTAAAATTGGGGGAATAACATAGACCAGTGGTTCCAAAAGCAGTCATTGTGGCCAACTAACAATTCAGGATTTATATATTTCCCTTTTTTAGTCCAATGGAGATGCTGACACTACCCGGACTGTTGGTGGGCCATGAGAACTGGTTTGGGGACCACTGGCATAGACTAATAAACAGCTATATACATTCTGATATTTTAATGACACAGAGCACCATTTAAGGTCCTGTATCGTCTGACCAGGAACCAAAAAGGATCAAGAATAAAGTCATTATGGGGTTTTTGCCATTTCAGAAGTTTTATTTTTATAGGCTGTGGTGGAATGTTTCCTCACCTGGTCAATTTAACTCATACATTTGCCTCACCTGTGCTGCATCTTTCACCCACCAGAAAAAGATTGTATGGCCTGTGGAGAGGCATTGGGGCAATCCTTCTTTCTGCAAACTAGAGGTTCAGAGAATGCAGGCTGTGATTTGGGGTCCTCTTTTATGGAATGCTGAGTTGTAACAATCAACCATTGTTGTAGCAGGGGTTAATGTAGCCAGCCTCTGACTCCAGAGGCTGTTTGCTGGCAAATGTTAAACTTGTGTAATGTGATTGTTTGTATTCTTGTGCTTCTGTTTACTCTTTACTCTAGTTTGAATAAAATATCTTTAATTTAAGTCAGCATGTTAATTTGATTAAATTGGTATGCTAATAGTGTTAAAGGAACAGTTCAAGCAAGCTGTAGTGGTCATGCTTTCAGGATTTGCCTGACTCCTTTTTAGAGTAATTTATCAAAGCAACACTATAGTCACCAGAACAACTACAGCTTCTTGCATTTGTTCTGATGAGTATAATCATTCCCTTCATCCTTTTTGCTATAAACACTGTCTTTTTAGAGAAAATGCAGTGTTTACATTGCAGCCTAGTGAACTCCACTGGCCCCTCCTCAGATGGCTGCTAGAGTTGCTTCCTGGGGCAGTACTGCACAGTGAGTAGCATTGGCATTTAGTGTCTCTACTCTCTGCATGCAGACAGTAAATTTTCCTCACAGAGATTCATTGATTCAATTTATCTCTGCTGATTGGATAGAGCTGTGGTTGACTTCTGCTGGCTCTGCCCCTGATCTGCCTCCTTGACAGTCTCAGCCAATCCTACAGTAAAGCTCAGACCACCATTTCTGATGATGTCAGCAGACAGGTCAGGGGCAGAACCAGCAGCTGCAGACTTGAAATACAAGTAAGATTTTACTACATTTAAGGAGACAAGGTGGGACAGGGGGGCTAGACGGTGGTTTTAACACTGTAGGGTCAGGAATGCATGTGTGTTCCTGACCCTATAGTGTTCCTTTAAACCATTTACAAACATTTTGACAACCTACCTGGGACGTCCTGGCACCCACAGCGCATTCGACTTCTGCTTTTATGCTGATATTGGGTATCTGTATTATGATTTCCATTAATACTAGTTGGATAGTATTGTGGATTATAATCCCCTTTACACAGATCTATTTTTGTCAAAGGTGTTATAAAATGTGGATCTTTTTATTATACTATTTACTGAAACTTTGTTATATATTGCTACTATATTTTGTTATATTGTTGCCCATACCAGTTCTTGTTCAAACTGTGGTTTCTTCCCTACTAGCCAGCACTAGTTTAATTTCCCTCCATTTCTTTCCATCCTAACATTGTGGGTGGTGACAACATTAATATTTTCTCATTTAGCCTTGGTTTTACATAATCTTTGGTATGTATTGATTCTATTACACTTGTTATTCATATTTTCTCGGTCTTGGTGTGATGTTATTATTTTACTTGGCTCTTTCTAGGCTTACACTTACTAGGCGGTAACATTACTCATTCACCCTCATTCGCATCTATCATCCACCCTCTTTTTGGGTCTGATGCCTCTTTTTAAATAGTGTTTTAATTTGCCGTACTCAGGCTTGAAGAAATTCCCTGTGTGACAACTGAAGCATCAGCCTTTTTGCTTTGTGTTTGGATATAGTTTGGCATTTTAGACCAGTGAGTACACTTCTTAATTTACTGTTATTTACTTGGTCAAAGTTATTAGCACCAGGGAATTTATTACCACTGAGACTGTCAACATTCTTGAATCCGTATCCACTATTCATGATGATCTGACTGAGGGGGTTGAGGCCTATGCATAACCGCATCTGAGACAGCACTAGATGCCACATTTGATGTTCTTTTGTGTAATTGTTCAGGAATTGCCTTCTAGGGTGGTTCTCCACTTTCCAATTGAGTTCTAGAACAAGGCTATTAGTGTCTTGTTGACCTTGTAAAAGACCAAGCATTCCAGTATCCATGCCTATGGCAAAATAAGAGATGTAGAGAACAGGTACCTGGGGATGCCACAGACACATGGGAACCATGAGGAAGAGGCCAGGAGGACAGAAATATCAAAGTATAACCAAGCAGCTGGGATTTTGTACTGAAACATCTGCACATAATAAGGGTTGGATCAGCCAACCCAGATCTTATGATCATCTACCACAAAGGGTAGTTGAGGATGGCAAATCTAAGATCCTGTGGGACTTTCAGATGCAGACAGAAAAGCAAATACTGACCAACCAACCTGAAATCTTGGAGTAGACAAGAAACAACAGAAGATTGCAGTTGTGGTGGATGTGGCAATATCCAGTGACCATAATATTGAGAGGAAGGAACGTGCAAAGATAGGCAGTTACCATGGGCTGAAAGAGGAGCTAAAATTTAAAATAAATATTCTCCTGAAATTTTTTTTCATTTCTCCAATATTGAGATAACTATCCTCTTGGTGGCTTTTAAACATTTTTGATATTTCGATCGCATTTGCACATGCATGGACATAACTAGAAACCTTTGGAATCAAATAAGGGCCCACTTGTTACCACTACCCACCTCCTCCTAAGCGGTACATCTGAGTGGAATGTTTGTGGTGGCTGTGACTGCACAGAGGATGGCTCATTGTGTGGCTTTGTAGAGTGTGATTGTGGTGGTTGGCTGAATGTGATATGTATGTGTGTAGTCGGCTGAGTATGATTCATATTTGAACTTCCTAAAGTCCTAATTCTTTCCTTTTTTCCGGTACCAGCCCTCCATTATATCCCTCAACACAGCACCCTCTACTTGTGTTTGTTTATTCCACTTACATGTTCCTCCCTCCCCAGTGCCCTTATATTATGTGTCTCTGTTTTCCTTGTACCCCCCACCTCTGTCTCTCTGCAATACTCCAAACATGTGTGTACTTTCTTCCCCTTTCATCCACCTTCGTTTCTTCTGTCAATAATTGTCTGGTTTTCTCCCCCTACTTGTTTCTCTCTCCCTTACATTATGCATCATCTATATTTAGCCCCTACTTCCTACCCTGAA
>OW240914.1:312408122-312487535 GCA_933207985.1 Pelobates cultripes
ACATCCCATCTTCATAATTACATATTTGGAATCAGTACACTTAAAACATAAACATAACCAAAAATCAGCCAAATCCATCCAGGGGTTAAAAAGTTAGCTGGAGGTCCCTTTATGACCGACCGCAAGCACATTTTCCTGCCCAAAACAGTTCCATAGATGTGGGCTGTGAGGTCGGTCTATTTCAGGCTGAAAAAACGACTAAGTCCCATCGCCGAATGGGACTTAGTCTCTGCAGCTGAAATAAGGCTGAAAAAAACGGCTGAAAAAAAGACTAAGTCCCATCGCCTAATGGGACTTAGTCTCTGCAGCTGAAATAATTTCCCATTTACTGAACCAAGTGGGAAATAGCAAGGCAGGCACAAAGGGTTTGCACCAGGTCTGGGGACACAGGGGACACCGTCTTAAAGGGGCCGTGTCCCCAACAAGTCTGGGGACACGGCCTTAAAGGGGCAGTGTCCCAATCTTCCTGATGTCCAAAAAAAGGTGTTTAAAGGGCCAGCACCAGTCACATAAAGAGTCCATAAGCCCCAATATGCCCACTGACAGTCTTAAAGGCCATACACACCAAATAAAAGTGCATACATTTTCACAATATCCCAGGGGCCATAGTCACGCGGGAGGAGGCTGGCAAATAGGCTTCTCCACAACCCAGGGAAGCAGGGCAATTTGCCATTTAAAGGGCCAGTTACAAATAGCAGTTTGTAACAAGGTGTCAATCCATATCTGCCAAGTGACCCGATGTAGGGGACCAGTCCCTATTCTGCTCTGTGTCAGTGTGTATCAGGGAACCTTAGGACAGGTGTCAATCCATATCTGCCAAGTGACCCGATGTAGGGGGAACAGTCCCTATTCTGCTCTGTGTCAGTGTGTATCAGGGATCCTTAGGACAGGTGTCAATCCATATCTGCCAAGTGACCCTATGTAGGGGGACCAGTCTCTATTCTGCTCTGTGTCCTGATGTGGTACTTGGTTCAGTAGGCTCTGCATCAGGGGCTCTGAGGACAGGTGTCAATCCATATGTCAAGGTGTCAATATGTCATATGTCAGGTGTCAATCCATATTCATGTGATTTAGGAATGTTAGGTGATTTCTGCCCTTTATGGATTAAAACTAGACTCTGTATCAACTGTGTAATTTTCCATGGGAGTTTTGCCATGGATCCCCCTCCGGCATGCCACAGTCCAGGTGTTAGTCCCCTTGAAACAACTTTTCCATCCCTATTGTGGCCAGAAAGAGTCCCTGTGTGTTTTAAAATTCGCCTCCCCATTGAAGTGAATGGAGTTTCGGGCGGTTCGCCGGTTCGCGAACATTTGCGGAAGTTCGCGTTCGCCGTTCGCGAACCGAAAATTTCGGGTTCGCGACATCACTAGTGGTGTGGTCAGAGATGGTGTCTAGGTGGCAGTGGCGGCACGCGTGTAACCCATTTGCCATCGATTGCTGCCGAGGAAAGGTTAATTGCCTGATGGCTAGTTTTGTCTGGAAAGTGGGGGAGGGGGGTGGTAGTAAGGCATTAGGAATTATAGGTGGGGCTATCACTTGCATGGAGTTCACCTCTCCGCAGTGGGGTGGGATCTCCTGAACCTGGGTTGGCAAGAAGGGCTACAGAAAGCACTGTTTCTTTGGGGTGGGGGAGCTCAGACGGCTTGTCAAAGTACATCTTACCCTGAACTGATACAAAAAGATGAGCTGTTAATAAATATTAATTATTTACCTTGAATCTTTAGCCATATTAAGTATGATATACAGGGATAATAAAAAAGTACACTGAACTCCAAACAGCAGTATCTGATATTGCAATAACTATAGAAATAAGGGAAAAAGAACCTCTTCCATGGTTCTTTCCTCTTATCTAGTTTTTTCAGTCCTATAAGAGGTCAAATAAAAATCTATTATAACCAACGTGACTATTACAAATAAAAAAAGACCTGAAGAGAAAAAATTTAAATATAGGACCCCTGTTAAATAATAAGTAGCCCTCTCTGCTGACCTCAGGTGGTGGCAAGGCGAACTTTAGTATGCCCTGTCCCCATTTTCTCTAATTAATAGAAAATTAGAACTCCTATTATATAATTATTGTAAAATGTCCTCCTCCCACTATATTTTATTATTTTTTTTAATTATTCTTGTAAGTTATTTATTTATTTTTAATATAGATGTTTTAATATATCATTGTGGAGGCACAGGGGTAGATATTGATCTGTCCATCCCCTGTTCTATAAATTGGGGGCATGTTGGGTATTTTAGTAGGGATTGGGCAGCGATAGCTGTTTAATCGTTAGCTTTATTTTATTACATTAAACAGCCACTGGATGCTCACTGATTAGCAGACATGCCCCACTTGTGGCATGGGAAGCGAAGGTGAGTGGTGGCATTTAGGCTCAACAGAGAATTAGCCAGTGGCTGCTTGCAGGAATGCCCAAATTATTTTGGTCTGTGAGCTATTCTGTCAAAAACAACTTTGCATTTTTTTTCTGACTAAATGATCGCAAATTTAAAGTTTGGGTCAATTTGTCATTCTTAAAAATATGAATGCACTGTAAAGTAGCAATACTTCATACATGTTACAAAAAATAATTATAAGAAATGAATTTGTTATTGAATAACATTATTGTTACACTTAAATCTAAAGCAAATTTATTTTATAATTTCAAGTTATGCCATACCACATAATAAAAGTGCACGAATATATAAAGAACATAACACCGAATGTCTGTTAATGACTGCAACGGTCTTGTTTATGAAATTCTGGAGTAAAATAACACAGATACATATAACCCTAGGAAAACCTAATCAAATAATAAGTATAGCTTTTATTACGTTGCTTTAGGTGTTTCTATGAAATCTCCAAACTGTATCATTAAGTAGCATACAATATTTATGTTTTTTTATGTGTTTGTTTCCTTATACCATAAGGAATGTTTTATTATTGCATCTAACCTACCTGCATTAATTATTAAAAGGATATTTTGTCTTTCATTGTCTCTATAATAATTGTGCTTCTCTACCTGTTTGCAGAATTAAATATATATAATAGAAAAAAGCAGAATAGACAGATATTGTGTGTACCTTTATAGTTTAGACCTTACTATTTATAAATCTATATTTCCCCTGACAGATGTTTTAAGAATACTAGGATGTTGCGGGAGGAGGAAGATATTGTATGGTATTTTGGAGGGGTGGGGAATTTATCCCCAAAGAAACATTTAAATCAAGCAGGATCAAGCAGGCAGATACTGGCCACATGGTATGCCCCATTACCAGAAAATAGGGCTAGGGTACTTCTGGGCACCCCTGGCATTATAACCACTACAGCGGGATCTAGTTTGTAGCCCTGGGAATAATCCATTAATGTTATCTTTATGAGGGGCAAGTCATAGAACAGGACACAGAAAGCTATCTGAAATTATAGGAATTGCCTCCAACTGTTTGATCCTTCCAACATATTATTGTATTCACCATAGAACATGATAATGGCAATTAATAGCAATTATAAAACTAAAGAATAGCAATTAATAAATACTCCTAGATTTGTTTGAAATTACATAAACACTTTTCTCTGCTATTCCATTTTTTGAGTTCTCACAAGTCGATTTTCCTTAAATGGAACACTCCAAGCACCATAACCTATTTAAGTGCTCTGTAGCGGTTATGGTGCCAGGAGTGCCCTGGTGACCTTTCATTTTAAGCAGTCAATCTGTTTTAAAAGAGTTTGACTTCTTACCTGGGTTCCAGTAAACTCCTCCACTTGTTTAGTTGGAGAGCCAACCAGGAATGCAAATATTAGTTGATCAAATTATCTCTTTAATTATCTCTATTCCTTTTCATTATCCCCGATTCATCTATTTCAGCTTCACTTAACATTCTTAATTGGCAGCTTTGCTGGGCTTCAGGTAGCACTGATCACTGGAAGCTATACTTTAAATGTAGAGTTCAGTTATTAAGATCACAAACATGACAGGTGTATATTTGTCATATGGGCAGGGGGAGAGATGTATATCTTGAGCCCAACCCACCCAATAAGACACTGACACTCAGGGTTATGGGTCAAATTGTCAACAGCTTTAATGATAATAAAGATAACAATAATTATATATATAAGGATCATTACCTTCCACCCCCCCCCCACCCCCAATCTCGTATCATCTTTCCCATATTTACATCAAGGTAATGACCCACAACATAATACATTTCCAATATATAACAATCATATAATATAACATGTAACATATTAACATTGAGCAACTTCACCTGGGAGGGGTATACCCAGATACCCCTACACCACCAAGGGTCTGAGCCACCAATGGACTCGGAACACCACCGAGGTTCTGAGCCACCAACGGACTCAAAACCTACCAAAACATGTACAAACAGTGTCCCCTTTTAACCAATCAACTAACCAATTAACTAACTCCCCTTATTCCTCTCTTAACTAAGGCCCATTATCCTTAATGTTCCTTACCCCACCCCGCCACTGTGACCAAGCGGGGAAAAAATCTACAAAGGGAGGGAGGGACCAACTCTGCTAGGTAAGAAATTAGAGTAAAGGATCACAAAATGGCCGACCATTTATATCAGTCAGCCTCCAAGCACCTCTCCACCAATCCCCTACAGCTCCCACCCCTAGCCCACCTCCTAGCGCTGTCAGGGCCCTATTTCCTAAGCTGTGCTTTCTCCATGGGCTTCATTTAGGCAATCTGGGTAACAACTATCTTTGCTACCTATAGCGTGTATACCACCTGTGTTTACATGTGTATTTATCTACACATATGTAATTACATTAAGAATGGAAATAAGGATTAACCCCTTAAGGACACAACTTCTGGAATAAAAGGGAATCATGACAGAATATTTCCATCATGTGTCCTTAAGGGGTTAAAACCAAAGAAAGGTCAATTCCTGTGTGACTCTGCCCAAGTAAAAACAAAAAATTCTAATGGCTATTTTGTGTCTAAGCAGGATGGAGTAGGTACTCAAGGGATGTTTAGAATGCATTTAGTGTGTTTAACTTCAGGCCTTTTGAGCCTTTTTTAAGCCAACATTGGGTAAAGGTACCCCTAACACTCTTTAAGAACTTAGTCCATTCTGCCTGCAAATGATTGAAGATTATGTTCTGGATTATTTGATACCAGCAGGGTGCTAGATTAGTGGTCCATTTTATTGCTGCATATTATTTTCAATTACTATCCTAAGGATAATTTGAATATTTAAATGTTTCAATACTTGTCTGATTTATTATTGTATCCCTGCCTTTGTGAGAGGCCCCAGTGGAATTATTGCCTTATAAGTGTGTTTTTTATAGTAATGAAACTATTGTATTGCAGTAAAGGAGAACAAGTAAATAACAAAGAAACACTATGTAATCGTACAGGGTACAAACAAAATAAGTGTATAGTAGGAATAACTCCAATTACTGTTATATGGGAAAATTAATAATAAATACTATATTTATAATAATAGAGAAAAAGAGAAGAAAGTGTACATTAAACTTATAAAAAAACAAACTGACCTTAAAGGTGAGGGTGAAGGTGGACCTTGTCTTGGGACTGTAAATCAATACAAATCATATTATATAAATAACATGAGAAACTACAATTATTTGTAAATATTCTTTCAATCCCTTCACGTGAATGTACACTGTTATATAAAACAATAAAAATCATCTATGACTTGTTGTTTTCATTAGATTACCCATTTTTGTTTAAATTTATATATTACAAAAAGTTATTTTCCTAGCTCACCATAGGATAGCCTTATGTGTCTACTCCTTGCAGTCTACAGCATCATGCCCATACCAGACTCATTCCTACAAGTGATCTGATTGGTTGCAGATTGCAAAGACATCCCCTAATGACATCAACGGTCAGCAGCTCACCCAGAGCTCAATCAAGAAAAGAGGGAGGAGCCTGCCACAAGATATGGGCTTGGAGCTGGAGCTCCAAGCACCACTAGATTATTACGGCTCTGCATTCATTCTCAGTCCTAATCCTGCCCTCAAATCCCAGTCCTAATCCCATCCTATAATGCCACATCTCAATGGATTCCCTCTGCTAATGACAGTATTGATATCAGCAGAGGGATTTCTCAGATCACGTAGTACAGAGGGCTGCCGCAGCATTTAATCCCATTTAAAGATCTATGAGCACTGCTCATAACTCATCTGTTAGTCTGAGGCCCCTAACTGTGGCCCTGACACATCAGGGACCTCCAGATATTAAAGGACACCTGACGGTCCTTGGTACCTGCAAAGCTTTAGCCCCTGCTGGTACCTTTACTACATGACGATCTATGCCGTCACTAGGCATTAAACACAATGCGTGATGTCATAGACCGTGGTTTCTAAGGGTTAGGCGGGTGGTTTTAATGTTGTGGCTGATCAGATTTCACCCCCCTCCCTCATTCCATGCACTTACCTGGTCCTGGGAGCTCCTCTTTCTTTCCTCTTGCGCGTCCATCTGCAAAAAGAGTGCTGGGAAGAAGTGACGCCATTGTGTGGGACCTCACTTCCTCGCAGCGCTGGGAGGAGAGGGAGAGGGGAAGGGAGGGTTGCTGCTTGCACATCTCCACTGGCAGGCAGCAAATAGGGGCCCGCGCTGCTGGCATAGTGGGGAAGCCAGTGGGCCCCCCCTTCACTAATATGGGGCCCAGCTCATTCTGCGACATTACATTGTCCCTGGAATGAATGTGTCCAGGACCCAGGACAGACCCACAAATTGCAGGGCTGTCCCGGGTGATCTGGGACACGTGGGCACCCTAGACTTGGGTGTGCCCAGGTAACCTGGTACGCCCCGTGCACACACCTATGCCATTAAAGCTTTTGGGAATTTTTGTAGATAAATAATTTGAATTATTTTTTCTAACAGCATTAAATCATTTTAAATGTTTATCCAAAAATATTACATTAGGAGCTTTATGTATATATGCTATTTATTTATTTCAATGCCATGAAGTATTTAAGTTTTATCAAAATAATTATTCTTTTTTTCACAATTATATTAAAATCCCAGAATAGAAAGCATCTGTCTTAGTACAGTCTGGCTTAGTATCCTGTGAGTTTCACTTCAACAAAAGCTGGATAGTTAACTGTGAGAAGGAACTATATGTGTAGTATACCTTATACTGGTTTTCACGTGTTAGAGTTCAGAGTAAACTGATTTTCTAAGAAACCTTAAAAGATTTTTTTTTTGCAAATATGCAATAACTTGTAAACAAGCAGAGTATGAAATTATGCAGGAAAATAGTCATTTAGACTTTGAAGTTAACAACAAAAAAAAAATGCCTGTTAAATAAAAAAAAAGAACACTGCAGAAATGTGGCTTTCTCATATTCTCATCCATAAAATGATCTCGTGTCAGATGACAAGTTTTCCCGTATTGCTACACACTAATGAGATTCTGTGTGGGAAGTAATTACTGTATGCGCAGAGCTAGCATTCTTCTGTATACGTTATATTATAATGAAACAGTGGCAGGTAAGTGATAATTGCATGGTTATTGAAAACATTTTTATTGAATACCAAAAGAACAAGTAAATTATATCGGTATTTGTATCAATGATTAATTAGATGATTTAATGTAGATTAAATTAAAAGATCTAACACAAATATAACATTACGTGCTGTTTTTAATAGTCTTATATTAGAGAACACATTATTACTGCCCTTAAATCACGGTATGGAAATGTGTGTAAGACGTTATTGTTCATAAGGGACCATTCTAAATGTTAGATTTATTCAACAAATGTAATTCCTTCCTGCCTTCAACCCCCATCATTATCTTTGGGCCATTAAACCAGCCTCTTTTTATATATCAGTAGTCAAAAATACCTCTGTGAAATAAGCTTACCATTATAATTTCTTTTGTCTGGCCAACAAAATGTATATCAATAACAGATTAAACATTGTTAGCCCACTCCTAGGTTGTGACTCACATTGAAGAGGAGGAACGTTTCACCACACTGTGTAATCTAGGTAATAGTCAGACTATTATTCTGTTTCCTCATCCGATGAGCAGGGAAATAACAGTTACTAGTCATGAGCGTAAGGTCTCTACAAGTTGTTGTTGGGTACTTTAAAAAGTGTTGACTTTCCCTGGGGGGATGGGGGTAGCCTCTCATCTGCTCTGATTACATCAGATTGGGTACCCAAGGAAGCATGCTATATAGTTGGGCACTAGAAGCCAAGTACCTGCTACTGTCAACAGAGACCTGGGTAGGAGTACTTTTTGCACCAAGTGTGAGAGTCTTGTTTGACTAGAAGTGAATGCTTTTGAGTGCAGCTGAACAGTGGAAAATAATATTCTCTCCCTGCATTATTAGGAGAAATTACATACCATGAAAAAATCTGGACATCATTTTATATTAATGTGGACAGATGGACAAGAACATTTCAATGAGCATAAGGGGTTTATATATGGGCATTGTTGTGACCAAAATATTGACAGTGTGACCAGTGGTGTATCCTGGTTTTGTGCTGCCCTAGGCAGGACAAAACTCAGGCGCCCCCCTCCCCCCGCGCCACCCCCACCCAACCCTTCCCCCCGCCCCACCTTCTAAATACACACACACACAGTCAGACACAAAAACACACACACACAAACACACACACAGTCAGACACAAACACACACACATACACTCACAAACACACACACACACACACAGTCAGACACACACACAGTCAGACACACACACACACTCACAAACACAGTCAGACACAAACACAGTCAGACACAAACACACACACAGAGTCAGGCACACACACACATTAACTTTTTTTAAATTTAAATCCCCCCCCCCCAACCTCCTTACCTTTGGGAGTGCTGGGGGGTCTCTCTCCCTGGTGGTCCGGTGGTCCAGTGGCTGCAGGTCGGGCGGGCGGCGCTGGCAGGCGGGCGGCTGGCGAGGGAGCACTTCCCCTGAGCTGACTGCTCAGCTCCCTCGCGCGCCGGCTGCAGAGTGAGGCTGGGAGCCGGAATATGACGTCATCTTCCGGCTCCCAGCTTCACTCTGCAGCCGGCGCGCGAGGGAGCTGAGCAGTCAGCTCAGAGGAAGTGCTCCCTCGCCAGCCGCCCGCCTGCCAGCCCGCCCGCTCGGGATGTCAGTTAGCCGCAAGGCTAACTAGGCATTTGCCCTGAGCATTTGGTGGTGGCGTTTTTTGCCACCCCCTGAAAAATGCCGCCCAAGGCAAATGCCTTGTTTGCCTCGCGGCTAATACGCCCCTGAGTGTGACTACTAAACAGCACCCTTAAATAGGCAATCCCACATAAGGGTACCAAATTAAAAAGCTATCTTCTTAACAGCACCCAAAATTTGAAAGAGTAAAACTAAACTTACATTTATTTAGTTCCTAAATCCATAATTTTGGCAATTCCATGTAAGGATACCAAATTGGAGAGCTAAAAAGTAATTTTATTAATTTTGATGTTTCTGTTGCTTTAAAAAGTCTCTAATTTGCTATCCTTATTAAAATGAATGGATGAAATTGAGACAAATTTGATTAGTCTAAATACGAATGCACATGTCTTTTGCTCATCATCAACTTAAATTTAAATTATAGTCAGGGCTCAAAATTTTCACTCGCCCACTAGCCATAAGCGGTAATTAATTCCTACACAGAATCTTATTAGTGGTTGGATCACCCAAATGGAACATTATGCATAGATGATATTCATATGGGCTGAAAAACCACATGGACAACTACCGGACAATCCAAAGTAATTAAAAAAAAAAAAACTTTTGGTCAAACTAAAAAAATTAATAATAGATTTTTTTTTCCCAGTATTTGTGCAAACTGAATTTTTCCACCATGCACACATCTTAAAAACACGGATCAAATATTGCTGTGTCTAATAACAGAAGTGAAGATAGAAAAATAGGTAATTTCCAAGCACTACCTTGAGTTATTTTATCTTTCATAAAGGGCTACTCCAACCTTGTTCCTAACCTTTGTTAAATATAATCTATATGTAACTATATATTAATGCATTTATTGCCTGCCCTCGTTTATTTGTTTTTAATTCTTTATTTTAACCTCTTAAGGACCGGCCTGTTTTGGCCATGTTGTATGTTAAGGACCAGGGCTGTTTTAACACTTTTGTGGTGTTTGTGTTTAGCCGTAATTTTCCTCTCTCTCATTTACTGTGCCCATACAAAATTAAAATTGTTTTTCTCGGGACAAGAAGCGCTTTCTTTACATACCCTTATTGGTATCATGTCATACAATTTACTTTAAAAAATAATAAAATATGGTGAAAATTTGAAAAAGAAAAACATGTTTTTTGACTTTTACTTGAAAAATATTTTACTTATCTACAAAAGCTAATAAAAAAATGCTAAATAGATTCAACATTTTGCTCTGAGTTTAAAAACAACCAGTGTTTACGTGTTTTGTTTTGCAAGTTATAGGGCTATAAGTACAAGTAGGAAATTGCTGTTTCAAAATATATATTTTTAAAATTTATCAATAGTGACAGTGTTATCTGTCATAAATCTCTGAATCACACCTTACATGTACATATTTTTTTAAAGTAGACAACCCGGGTATTCAATATGGGGTATGTCCAGTCTTTTTCAGTAGCCACATTGTCACAAAAACTGGCCAAAGTTAGCATTTATATTTGTTTGTGTGTTAAAAATGTAAAAAACTATTATGAATGCTAACTTTGGCCAGTGTTTGTGACTAAGTGGCTACTAAAAAAGACTGAACATACCACATTTACAATACCTTGGGTTGTTTTCTTTTGCAAATGGTATGCCATTATGGCGGTAATTCTCATTCCTGGGCTACCATATGCTCTCAAAGGCAACAAAACCAACCAGGCAAATTTCTAAGTAAAAAAAAAAAGGAAAATCAAGCCTTATATTTGACCCTGTAGCTTCCAAAAACATGACTGCAGACCCACGAACCTCCCGTTGCCCAATAAACACACAACACCTGTATAGTGGATAAGGGCAACGGCCACAGCTTTATTGAACATTTTTGACCAGCATTAAACCAACTGTCAGCTGATGGGGTGATTCATCCATCAGACAGGTCTCACATCCTTTTACCAGAGTCCAAAGCAGCCTGCCTTCCGCCTTCAGCCCAAGCCTGCGGTGACTCCCCAATCCGACTTGGTACTTGCCTTCCCATGCGCTGGCCAGGTATTCCGCTGTGACAAAAAACAAAACAGAGACAACCAGACACAAAGAAAAACACCACCAACACCGCCACTTGACTACCAACCACAACCATTATAGGGAGGGAGGGTGGGAAAGCTCCTTTTAGCTCTCTTCCTAACTACTGAGTGACAAGGGCCCACCCCCAGATTCCTTTATGTACTAGGTCCCTTATTGCTACATATGTATCCCTTTATGTCCGTCCCCCCTCCCTGGGCAGCAGTCATGTCTTTCCCTTCCTTATTCAGTCCAGGGAAACCTTGACTGCAGACCCACGAACCTCCCGTTGCCCAATAAACACACAACACCTGTATAGTGGATAAGGGCAACGGCCACAGCTTTATTGAACATTTTTGACCAGCATTAAACCAACTGTCAGCTGATGGGGTGATTCATCCATCAGACAGGTCTCACATCCTTTTACCAGAGTCCAAAGCAGCCTGCCTTCCGCCTTCAGCCCAAGCCTGCTGTGACTCCCCAATCCGACTTGGCACTTGCCTTCCCATGCGCTGGCCAGGTATTCCTCCACCGCGATGCCGGCCTCCTACGCCCTCCCCCGGCATTGCGCCCCCCGCCGCCAGCGCTTTCTCAATCCCACCTTGCAGTCCCATGTTGAAAATGTCCAAACCAATCAAGCTTAAGTGCACCCCATCGGACCGCATCAGCACGCTGTTATCCCCTTCCAACTCTACATGCCGGACCACGATGCCCCCAAGCTGCTGAACAAACCTCGACACCGCCATGTTCAACTTACGCCTGCTGCGCTCCAGCCCCTTTGCATAAGGTAACTGCAGCCAGCAGGGCCTCGGGACCACCTCCGACCACACCAACGTGACATCCCGAAACAATGCCATGCACCGGGCAAGATCCTCCTTCATGTCGTGCATGAGATCCACTGTCCGGACCCGCCCCAGGTCATTCCCCCCTGCATGAATGACCAAGATAACCGAACTGGGAACAAACCTGCTCATAAAACGGCACTCTGGGTAAACCTGGCTCCATGACAACCCGCGAATGCCCCTCCATCGGACCCGTGCTTGGTCGTACGAACACCCCAGGTTGCGGCCATATGGGCGCTCCTCCGCCCGCCTCGCTGCCCAATAGATGTAGGAATGCCCCAGTATCCATACATACCGAGGGCGAGAACCTAGAAATGAACAAACAGAAAAACTAAACGGGAAGAAACTGTAACTCGCCCTGAAAGTCGCCCTATAAGAGGTGCGGCCGCACATACAACTGGAACCTTCCTGAACGCCACCGCCCCAATTCCTGCACCGCTGATGGTGAAAATCCCATCTCACTAGCTTGTGTAGCCGCCCCAATCCGGAAGGAGTGGGCCGAGTACCCTTGCGGGCTCCTCCCGCTCGCCACCAGGGATTCACGCAAAATCTTGCTAAATTGGTAGCGCGTCATAGGAGACCCGTCCTGATGCACCAGCAGCGCGCCCCCGCCCGTAGGGCGGACCTGCATAAATCTCCGAAACAGGTGCACTGGGCAGTACTCCCCTCCTGCTGCATCAATACGTACCCACGCTCCTTCACCGCGTTGATCCGTCTTGGACTTACGGATCCGAATGTCCAGCCCACCGCACATCCGACACCAACAGCGGTGGCGCCACCCGACGACTGGCGGCCACCACCTCTCCGACTCGCAACGCCCCAAAAAAGCACAAAGAAAAAGCGACCCCGAACAACAACGCCTCGTACTTCGAACTACACACCCGCCGCAGCGCCGCCAGGAGCTCCCACAGAAGCTGCACCGAAATAGGCCTCCTCTGATCCGGGACCCTCCTCCGCCGCCACCCACGCAGGGCCCTCTGAATACTAAATTCCCTGGTCATATCCTTCCAACCCAGAAACCTAAACAAGAACGACAGGGCCGACAGGGCCTTCTCCGCTGCAGCCCATGACCGCCCTTCATCCAACAATTGCTCCAGAAACAGTAAGGTTACCTCAAAGCGCCCCGAGTCCGACGTCAGGCTACCTTCCCCCGGCACCAACCCGAGCCACTTAGACCACACCGCCCGGTAGGACTTCCACGAGGATGCAGACAACGACTCGGACACCAACCCCATCAATCTTCGGAACCGAGCTCCCATAAAGACTGCGGGCAAGGCTGCCCCACCTGTTCCGCCTCTGGTGCCACCTCTCGGAAATGTCGCCACTGGAACCGAGAAAGCGCATCAGCCACAATATTCAACACACCCGGCACATGACACGCCCTAACCCATACATTATGCTGCAAACTCAACAAGACCAAGCGCCTAAGCAATGCCAGCACCGGCGGTGAAGCCGACGTTGCGCGATTTATCACGTGGACAACACTCATGTTGTCCGTATGAAAATCAACAGTTCGGTCCCGCAACTCGTGACCCCATAACTCCATCGCAACGACAATCGGGAAGAGCTCCAAGAAGGTCAAGTTGCGCATGAGATCTGTACCCCGCCAGCTGTCCGGCCAAGCCTCCGCGCACCACCGGCCCCGGAAGTAAGCCCCGAAGCCGAGGGAGCCAGACGCATCTGTGAAAAGTTCCAACACTGAGTTCCCAACTGCCGCTCGCAACCAACACGACCGGCCGTTGTACCATTCCAGGAAGGAACTCCACACCTGCAAGTCCGACTTAAGCTTCTTCGTAACCCGTATAAAATGATACGGCTCCCGAATCCCCACCGTCGCCAACGAGAGCCGGCGACAAAACGCCCGACCCATCGGCAAAACACGACAAGCGAATGCTAGGTGGCCCAGCAGCACCTGCATCTGCCGCAACTGCACTTTCTTCGCCCCTTTGACGAGGTCGACCCAACGCAAGAGCACTGCGACCTTGTCCTCCGGCAACCAAAAACGACGCAAAGGACTCGAAATAGGAGCAGGAAATCGCACACCCCATCGGCAGACACATGTCATAGTAGTAACTACCCTCAAAGTGGCAACCGAGGAGGTGATGACACTCCGGGTGGACTGGTAACAAGCGGAAGGCCGATTCAATGTCGGACTTCGCTAACCAGGCTCCAACCCCGGCATCCCTGACCAATTCCAACGCCCTGTCGAAAGACGCGTAACGGACGCGGCTGAACTCCTTATCAATGCCGTCGTTAACAGACTCACCTGCTGGATAAGATAAATGATGAATCATGCGGTAAGCTCCCTCCTCTTTTTTGGTGACCAAACCCAATGGCGACACCCGAAGATTCACAAATGGCGAACGGACAAACGGCCCTGCCATCCTTCCCAAACTTACCTCTTTGTCCAGTTTTTCCCGCAACATCCCTTCCCTACCCTGAATCGAGCGCAAGTTGTTAGCAAAACGCGGCTCCGCCGAGGGAACAAACGGAACCCAAAACCCCGACGAAAACCCGTCTGCCAACAGCAACGCATCCCGCCGCTTAGGATACCGAGCGAGCCACGGCGCCATCCTTTCCCCTCTCACCGGG
Source organism: Pelobates cultripes (assembly GCA_933207985.1). Lineage (NCBI taxonomy): Eukaryota > Metazoa > Chordata > Amphibia > Anura > Pelobatidae > Pelobates > Pelobates cultripes. The sequence goes on from OW240914.1 coordinate 312,422,706, forward strand.
GTCCAGGACTTTCGGGGCGGCGTCCGCAGCCCCACCTTTGGGAGGCGCCTGTTTCCCCTTTTTGAAACAAGGCGACGCAGGATGCGCTCCTCCACAGTGAGAACACTCGTGTCGAAAGCGGCAGGAACTATACCACCTGCAATGGCTCTCATTGAAGAGCCAACAAACCCCCCCCTGAAAGGGCGCCGGCTGACTGGGAGTCATGAGCAGCAGCCAAAGGCTGCCATCCTGCACCCCGAAGTCCATTCCCGGGCATACCGCCATCTTCTGCCGAAATTGCTGGTCATAAAGAAACCAGCATTGACCGCCGTATATTTTGTAAGCCCCCCAAATGAGGTACCCGAATAACGAAGGGGCCCTTTCCGGGAACTGCCTGGACAATACAATGGCGAAGACTGCAAACCCCTGTAACCAGTTCCCAAAAGTTCTTGGGAGCTGCTTGTCCTTGTCCCCTTCCCCAGGCTCCCCCCGTCTCGGTCTATCTACGGCATCCTTGTCCGGTGGAACCAGGGAAAGCAAATCCACAAATTCGCCGCGCACTATCTTCTCGCGCGTCTCGCTAGGGACATGCATGCCCAGCGGAGATAACACACACCCAGGTATGCTGGGGCGAAAAGCGCACATTGGAGCTGCAGGTGCGGGCCCTGGCGCAGAAGCTAATGCCCCCCTGGTAACCCTGCCACTAGGGCCCTAAGCAAGCGCAAAACCTCCCCTTGCGCCTCCCTGGAACCCCCTATACTGGCCCCCAGACCACCCCATGCGCTTGCGCAGGCTGACTCACCGGACACAGGAAGGTTGCCAGGAACCTGTTCCTCCAGCAGCTCCTCCTGCTCCTCCACACTGTCTTCCTCTCCCATTGCCGCTTCTTCATCCATCTCCAGCCGGCCTCTCCACAGGCCGCCATCCTCCGCTTCTTCTGGCCGACCACCGCCATGGCCGCCATCCCCCGAGCTCCTGAGCCGACCGCCCGGCCGGCCGCCGTCCCTCCATGCCGCCCGGGCACTTTCCAGGCCAGCCTCCCGGCTGCCCGGCTCTCCGGACCGGTTTGCCCGGTTCCAAGATGGCGGGGCCTGCGACGTCAGTGCGCTCCGGCGCACTGACGTCACGTACGCGCCCCGCGGCACCTCCGTCGACGTCACTCTTCCTGCGCGCCAGGCGCGCTCAGACGTCACTTCCGGCTGGGCCGGAAAAGAAGCCGGACTCCTCGACCGCGTCCCTCGTCCGCCGCCATCTTGATCCCGCCGACCAGCCTCCATCTCTCGCCGCAGCCGCCCTCCTGCAGCCCGGACAGGTAAGGGGACACCTCCATCCGCTCCACTCGCTCCGTCCGACCCGGGCACTCTCCTCGCTTCGCCGCACTGGGCTGGGGGAAAGGCGCGTAGGAGGCCTGGATCGCCTAGGCCTTCTACCGCCATCTTGTCTCTCCACAGGCTCCACCACTGCCGCCCCATCGCTGCCACCCTGCAGGCCGGCCATCACTTCACCCAACGAACCGGTGCCATTCTCCGACAGATATGCCTGCAGCATCTCCACCAGGGCCTCCTTGGACACCACCGCCATAGCTCTCCCCGTGCCAAGGTGAGTAACTCTTCTTGCCAGGTGAGCAGGTAATTGAAAATCAATAAAAGTTTTCCTTTGTCTTTTTTTTTTTTTTTTTTTCTCAGAAGGTGTAGGAAGAAGGAAGGAGATTAAAGAAAAGGGTGGGAAAGCTCCTTTTAGCTCTCTTCCTAACTACTGAGTGACAAGGGCCCACCCCCAGATTCCCTTATGTACTAGGTCCCTTATTGCTACATATGTATCCCTTTATGTCCGTCTCCCCTCCCTGGGCAGCAGTCATGTCTTTCCCTCCCTTATTCAGTCCAGGGAAACCTCTATAAAACCTGTATATGGGTGGTACTGTTATACTCGGGAGACTTCGCTGAACACAAATATTAGTGTTTTAAAACAGGAAAACATATCACAACAATTATAGCATCAGTGAAAATGCAGAGACCACTAAGGGGGAGGAGGGAGAGGAGAGATCACTTATGGAAAGGGGGGGGAGTACACTAAGGGGCAGGGGAGAGCTCTATTGGGGGGGTAGGAGAGAGCACTAAGGGATGAGGGGAGCACCAGGTTATGGTGGGGAGGGTAGGAGAGAGCACTAGGAGACAGGAGAGGAGAGCTCTAAGGGACGGGAGGGGAGAGCACTACGGGAACAGGGGTGGGGAAATCACTAAGGGACAGGGGAGATCACTAAAGGACAGGGGTGATCACTAAGGGACAGTGGGCAAGGGAAGAGCTCTAAGGGACAGGAGGGGAGAGCAGTAAGGGACAAGAGGGGAGATAGGCTGAGGAAGGAGGGAATCCTCATCTGGTTGTAAGAAGGCAATCTAGTATATTATCTGTGGCACTAATCTCTAATTTACCTCACATTAAAGGGACACTATAGTCCCCAAAACCACTACAGCTTAATGTAGTGGTTCTGGTGTCTATAGCCTGCCTCTGCAGGCTTTTTAATGTAAACACACAGTGTGTGCAGCACTGGCGTTAGTTTATATGGCAGATCATATGGGTGGGGCATTGTGATGTCACATGGGGGGGAGGCAAATGTTTCTTTTGCCCTTGCACCGGCCATGTATACATAGTATATATAGATATATTATATGTATATATATCTCATTTTTTTTTATTACTCTGACTGCTTTGTTAAAACTTTATCTTTTTTTTACCAGCAGGTGGACTTCAGATTCACGGATGCCTATTGCTGCCATGTGACCGCTCTCTTATAGCGATCACATGTCCATGGGGGCCTAAATAGCCAAGGTGGGACTGTCTGTGCTGTCAGGCAGTTCCCCCAGACCGGGAGCAACGGCAATCGCCGGCGGGGAACGGTGGTGATCGGGTAAGTAAATATTACTGTTATGACGGATCAAGACCGTCATCGGTTCTCAAAGGGATGTTTCAGATGACGGTCCCGAAGGGGTTAAGCAGTCATAAGTCAGGGTACAAACAATACAGGTAATATAGGAAAACAAAGAGCATCTCGGTTTACATAGGTGTACAGATACAACATCACATGCAGATTGCATGTGACTGCGATTAGTTTACCAAATGAGAAACAGACAATAACAACGATATCCAACCAACCCGGACTATATAGTTAACTTAGAATCCCCACAAAACATTACACGTGTAACTGTTCGTTTTATAATTAAAAGAAGTACAGGTCAAGGAAAGAAATCAAAAAGCAAAATTATGAACTGCTTCAGCCATGTATGCGTACATGACCCTATTGCAGGCATGTCTGCCTTTGCCCCAAAGAGTGTTTGTTGGTTTTAAACTATAAAATAAGCCAACAACTTTTTGCTAGAATCCAGCACTTGCCAAGTTATTCTGTGATGATATCCCCATCTACATTTTTATCATACCGTGTAACTGTTTGTTGGTCCTATGCCCAATCCCATGGGAGAACGGCAGTGCACAGAGGTAGGTATGGCTGTGCAAAAGGAGGGCAGAGTGTAGTAAAGCTAAATGAAGGAGAGGGAGGGCTGTATACTATAAAATTACATGAAAGGGAGGTAGGGTGACACAGAAAAATGACAGAACATTAACTAAGTGAAAGGGAGGGAAGACTGCACGGAGGGTGAAAGTGCTGCAAGATGGTAGTGCTTAAAGGCATAAAATGGAAAGGAAGTGAATGGGAAGGAGTGCTAAATGGAGGTATCAATGCTTTAACAGTAAGTGAAGGGGAAATAAGGAGCACTATACATTGTAGGTACACTCACAGTACTTCCTGCAATTGAGGAAATCCATTAATCTGTTGCCAGTGTACAGACAACAGGCGATAGACGTATTTCTTACACAGAACTATAATTAGGCAGTCTACAAGAGAGTTCTGGCTACCTAAGTCACGTGCACCAAGGATTTAACTAGCCCCCAACACAAAAGTACAACATATTCTGTATATGCAGTGTTCTGAGCAAAAATGCTGCATATACAGATTCCAAGCATCATGACCACTTATAAAAGCAGAAGTGGTCATGGCAGATTGAGTCACTTTTTAAAACAAAATAGATCAATGCATCTTATGGTAACCAAGCAAGTAAAACAAAATCTACATCCTTTTATGATTACTATTTTGCTTCTTGAAACAGTCCTATATGCAACCGATTGAGATATCCAACCTTTTTGTGTAATGGAAAAAAACGACATATCTTATGTGTTCTTTCCAAGCAATGCTTTTTAAAGTTTACAGTTATTTTTTGCAGTTTTAAATTGACCAAAAAATCCTTTTGTAGATGCCTCCTAAACATACAATATACTAAAACTACAAATAAGGTGTGCTTAAGGAAAAAATACTGAGATCATTTAAAATTTGTATTTGTTTTGTTTTCTCGTGTTTTGATTTATGGTTTTCCACGTCGTATACACACTTACTACAAAAAGTGTCAAAGTGTTGCTGTGTCTGTCTTTTGTCTGAAACCTTTCACATTGACATTTGAAAGCTTCCATGGAATCAATATTCCAAAAATGCCTATATTCACTCTTGACTGATAATGCAGCATGCCATGTCTTTCACATGGGAATACCCATTTTGTAGTCTATAGCAGTTTGAAAAATGACTTTGTACATGTCATCTTTATTTATTTTTGTGATCGGAAAGGGAAAGAAAATATATCTAGACTCAACAAAAGTAAATACCTTTTTACTAGAATAATTTTTTGTGAATTAAAGAAAGTTTTTTTTTGAAATATTGTATTCTAGAAGAAAGACAAGTACCATTTTCAAGGTCATCAACCATTGACAATCACAGCTCTAGATACAATTGACAATGCCCTTCTTCCAAAAAACAGAATACATATATATATATATATATATATATATATATATATATATTTTCTGTTTTTGAAACTAAATATACACAGTATCTCACAAAAGTGAGTACACCCGTCATATTTTTGTAAATATTTTATTATATCTTTTCATGTGACAACACTTAAGAAATGACACTCTGCTACAATGTAAAGTAGTAAGTGCACAACCTGTATAACAGTGTCAATATTTTGTGTGGCCACCATTATTTTACAGCACTGCTTAAACCCTCATGGGCATGGAGTTCACCAGAGCTTCACAGGTTACCACTGGTCCTCTTCCACTCCTCTATGACAACATCACGGAGCTGGTGGATGTTAGAGACCTTGTGCTCCCCCACCTTCCATTTAAAGATGCCCCACAGATGCTCAATAGGATTTAGGTCTGGAGACATGCTTGGCCAGTCCATCACCTTTACCTTCAGCTTCTTTAGCAAGGCAGTTGTTGTCTTGGAGGTGTGTTTGGGGTTGTTATCATGTTGGAATACTGCTCTGCGGCCCAGTCTCTGAAGGGAGGGAATCATTCTTTGCTTCAGTATGTCACAGTACATGTTGGCGTTCATGGTTCCCCTGATGAACTGTAGCTCCCAAGTGCTCCCAGCACTCATGCAGGCTCAGACCATGACACTCCCACCACCATGCTTGACTGTAGGCACACTTGTCTTTGTACTCCTCACCTGGTTGCGGCGACACACGCTTGACACCATCTGAACCAAATAAGTTTATCTTGGTCTGATCGGACCATAGGACATGGTTTCAGTAATCCATGTCCTTAGTCTGCTTGTCTTTAGCAAACTGTTTGCGGGCTTTCTTTTGCATCATCTTTAGAAGAGGCTTCCTTCTGGGACAACAGTCATGCAGACCAATTTGATGCAGTGTAAGGTGTATGGTTTGAGCACTGACAGGCTGACCCACCACCACTTCAACCTCTGCAGCAATGCTGGCAGCACTCATACGTCTGTTTCCCAAAGACAACCTCTGGATATGACGCTGAGCACGTGCACTCAACTTCTTTGGTTGACCATGGCGAGGCCTGTTCTGAGTGGAACCTGTCCTGCGAAACAGCTGTATGGTCTTGCTCACCATGCTGCAGCTCAGTTTCAGGGTCTTTGCTATCTTCTTATAGCCTAGGCCATCTTTATGTAGAGCAACAATTCTTTTTTTCAGATCCTCAGAGAGTTCTTTGCCATGAGGTGGCATGTTGAACTTCCAGTGGTCAGTATGAGAGAGTGTAAGAGTGATAACACCACATTTAACACACCCATTCACATCTGAGACCTTGTAACACTAACGAGTCACATGACACCGGGGAGGGAAAATGGCTAACTGGGCCCAATTTGGACATTTCCACTTAGGGGTGTACTCACTTTTGTTGCCAACAGTTTAGACATTAATGGCTGTGTGTTGAGGTATTTTGAGGGGACAGCAATTTTACACTTATACAGGCTATACACTTACTACTTTACATTGTAGCAGACTGTCATTTGTTCAGTGTTGTCACATGGAAAGATATAATAAAATATTTACAAAAATGTGAGGGGTGTACTCACTTTTGTGAGATACTGTATATATACACACAAAAACACAGTATAATAATAAAAAAAAAAATAGACACAAATATCCAAAATATGAAGACTACTAATAAGATTAAAACTGAAGTTTAAATAGGTGGGTTTTAAATTTAGTTTTTTATAATTATTATTAGTATTATTATTATTTATAAAGCACCAACAAGTTCTGTAGCGCTGTTCAATGGGTGGACTAACATCTATTATAACGAGAACCCCAATCTGTGAACCAAAGCAGTATCTACTCCAGAAACTTGCATATATTTGGTTCAATGTGTAGGATACCTTAAAATTCAAATAGAAATTTTTGAAATCCTTGCCTATAAAGCACTGCTTTTGGGATAAGATCAGCATTGCTATGGAAAGCTGAATCGCCTAATTTAAGAGACACTTGAAGGTGAGTTGATGGTGATTTTAGATTGTTCTATTTTGGTAACAGTAATAATAATGTAAAAAATGTTAAAAGTGAGCAGATTCTTTATTGCTTTTAGTTTACTCTTTCGTATGCAATTTATAATGTTTATTTCAAACAAAACATATACATACAGTACGATGTGAATAATAGGTACATTATTTTTTTTTAAAAAGTAAGTCACTACATGGTAATATGTTTGCGTGTTCATTCAATGTTTTCTGAAAGATGTATGGCAATATCTCTCCATATTCGACCAATGCTCAAAGTAACCTGTAAAGGCATGAGCAATGAGAGAACAGTTAGAGGATAGTTGATGCCTTATGCCCATATTTTATGATGATAATAATTGCCAATGGCTGATGTTTCTTCATATGTGTGAGCTACAGCTAAGGACTCTGGAGTCATAGCCCTACTACATGGTTGGGTTTGTTTCCAAAGTCTAGCAATTCATGTTCTTGCTGCCACAAGGATGTGTAAAATCCCTAAGGGAACCTTAGAACATGTCTATAAGGTAACATTCAGAGCAGAGAGGGAGATGGTAACCTGTAAGTCATTTATTTAGTGCCTGAATTTTCATCCTAAGGCACCTTGACATCTACAACAGGAGGGTGAAATGCGTTGGGGTACCATATATCATCTTGTTAAACAATTATTAAATAAGAATTGTTGAATCCCACCCTGGAATGTTTTTTGTTTAAATTAATTAATTAAAAGGTCCCTTATAAGCATCATGAGTCAAGGTGTATAAGTTATGGTTCATAGAGTACCCTGGCTCTTGCTCAGTGTAGCTTATGACATCAGTACAAAAAGAAACACAGTAGCTGCAAGATTGCCCCCTGCATCAGTGAATTTTACTTGCCATCCAAGATCTGTCCAATTTGTGCATACAGCTTGTTCATGCTGGGCAGGGTCACATTGAGTACATTTCTCCATCTCTGGAGAGACCCCAAGCAGCAGTAGGGCATATGCTCAAGAGACCACTGCATTGAGCACCTTTCACAATATTGCAATACAATAATAACTAGTATTTAGATAGCGCCTTTCTCCCAGTGCAAGTCATAGTGCTTATTAGCGCATGCTCTTAGAATTGAATAACAAATGTCATTATTACCCAATCAAGCTCGGAATGATAAAGGGCTGAGTTAACCGGCCATGAGTTTAACCTGTGACCTTGCAATTTGAACAGGCTCTGTAGTCAGGGCATTACCCAACTGATCTATCTCACCAGCAACAAACTACACAAACTATGATTAAACTGATTGCAGCACATAATAATGCATTCTATCTATAGAGTGATGTCATTCATCCTCTATGGTAAGTCTAACCGCATCCAATGTCTGAATTACATATTCTGTAATTTACTGGTGAACAGGATTTATGCAATAAGAAACACAGCTATTTCCAGATTGGTGCAGTCTTTTTCTAATCTGGTAGGCGTCTGACTGCTGAAGACAAATGCCTGTACATGTCTTGCCATTTTAGAATCTTTAATAGTAATTAACTTTTATTTTATGTATTATATATAATGTATTAGGAAAAGGGTTACCTTTAACATAGTGTCCATTTAATTATGTTTAATGTTTAAATTGTAACAATGACATGTAAAGCTCTATTTCAGAAACAATTATGCACACTAAGCTAAATTTAGATTCAAAAGTACAAAATTAAGCATCTTATTGTCAATTATTATTACGAAGTAAATTAAGCCGAATTTGTAACTAACATAAAATTAAGATCAAAATATAAAAGCTGTAAAACATTAAGAAATCGCAAAATAACTGCTGTGGCGATATTGTATTTCAGGTCTCGACAAACCACTCTTTGATTTTCTTTGCAGCAGCTAGAAAATGCCTTAAACATCAGCAGAAGCATACACCAGTAAGTAATAATATTTTAACTCAGTATATTTGCCAAGGAAGTGATTGCACTGATCATTTCAGCACAGACTGCAGAAAAAAAAAATGTTAATAATAACAGCTGTAGAATCGCAGGCTCAAATCCAAATTGATAATCTGCATTTGACTTTATTAAGCCTCATTAAACCACAAAAATGATGAAGTCTTTATTATTTGCACTGCAACAAATTAAAATTTGAGGACGAGAAAGGATTTATACATACAATAATGGAAAATGTATTTTCATTTTAGTCTTATAATTAGAGGAGCAAATTGTCATTTTACATGTTGTGTTCTATTTAATATTCTATGAGCAAACAGCCTTTTTCAGACATACTTGTATACAGAAATTCATGTTCCTTGCCGTATATTTTAGGTTTTTCATGTTTATTCATTATAAAGGATGAATAATTTTATGAACCTGTTTAGTTGTTCTTTTGTCATCACTAAAGGGACACAATAGTCACAAAAACAAATTTAGCTTAATAAAGCAGTTTTGGTTTATAGATCATGCCCATGTAGTTTCACAGCTCATATTCTGTCCTATTTAGGAGTTAAATCACTTTGTTTGTGCAGCCCTAGCCACACCTTCCTGCATGTGACTTACACAGCCTTCCTAAACATTTCCTTTAAAGAGTCATCTAATGTTTATACTTCCTTTATTGCAAACTCTGTTTAAATTAGGATTTCTTATCCCCTGCTATGTTAATAGCTTGCTAAACCCTGCAAGAGCCTCCTGTATGTAATTAAAGTTCAATTTACAGAGCAGGATATAGAAAAAAAACTTTTAAAGTAAGTTACATCTGATTGAAAGTGAAACCATTTTATTTTCATGCAGGTTGTGTCACTCACAACCAGGGGAGGTGTGGCTATGGCTTTACTTCTAAATGGCAGATAATTGAGCATTGAGACTCAGAGGCATAACCTATACACTAAAACTGCTTCATTAAGCTAAAGTTGTTTTGGCTACTATAGTGTCCCTTTAAATATGAATCAGTTCTAGTCAACTTTGAATTTCTTTTCCCTTCAAAATAATCTTATCTGTGGATTTGTTTTATGAATTTGGCTCTCTAAAATGATTTTGTGAACTGCAGTATGAAGGCTCTAAAATGGGACCTGCAACATAAGGGAGAAATGAAAAGTGACATAGTGAGCATTAAAATATATTTTGGTTAACAAGGAGCATTGCAGTTTTAGTAAGGAGTCGTTGTTGCTCCTATGAGTCCCTTATTCCTGGATGTGATCATGCATTTTTATAGCCTGGTTGGATCTAAATCAGGAACCCCAGCCTTACATATGTATAATTTCATGGATTTTTTTTTCACCCAGACAACATTGTGCAGTCCTGACTTCATAATTATTAGCCTTGGTGACCTGTCACCTGCTCTGCACATAATTCCCTTGCATTGTTTTATGGCCTCTGGACTTGCGAACTTCTTGTTCTGTGCTATTAAAACTTTCTTTGTGTTGATCTGTTAATATATAGTATGCCTTATCTTGTAATATTTCACATATAGAGTCTGAAACTTTAGTTTTAAAGGGCACATATCACAGTAGGTGTGACAAATATAAAAATAAAAATGGCCAAAAACCTTTCTTGTAGGTTTTTACAAGGAATCTGATGGCATTACTATTAGAACAATTTACTAAAAATGACAATAGAATGTAAAAAGGAATATCTGCATTTAAACATAATGCCCAGATACAGTAAATACAGTTAAATCATTAATTTCTAATATAAAGGTAAAAGGTAAAATAGCAATCTTTAGTAATCTCTAGAATGCTAATGTAATGCTAACGGTAAAATGGAAGCCCAGGTAGTTTTAAGGATATTTTCAGACATTTAATGAGTAGAATTGATTCATGGCACATTCATGTGCTTTTCTAATCATTTCTGAAGTATAAGTGAAGGTGAGGTTTTAAGGGTTAAATTTGTTGTGCAAGGTAAATGGAAGTATACACAATTTTGAGAGGGAAAGGATTAAACGTCTGGTTTAAGCTGTTTGCTTGCTTTAAATGCTGTGCTTTCCTTGAACTGGATATTTGTTCTACTGACACCTAGACAGCTAACTCCGGTGTAACCCCTGGACCAATTGGGAAGAGGGTGCATGACTTCTGGACTGGTCATGGTTAGCCTCATGGCTGGTGGGCAGCTATGGGGTAAAATGTTACAATTTAGGGTTGAACTAGAGGTGAAGGGGGAGGGCTTACTCTCTTTGACCCAGGCAGCAGAACAGTTAGCTGAAGTTCAGCCCACCAGCCCATATATGGTTCCTGTTGTTTGTGTTGTTGGTTGCATGCTTGTGTGTTTCTTTTGTTGTTGTCACAGCTGTGGAAGTTGCCTCATCATTACAAGATAAAATACAAACTGCTATATTTGTGGGCATTGAGGTGATGGGCAAAGGAGTAAGGCATGGGTTATTGGCAATTAAATGTGCCATATAAAGCGGCAACTGACAGAATATTAACACACTGGCACTTTAGGTTACAGTTTAATTAGGTTGTGTCCTATGCCCTTTGAGAAATAAGTTATGGTGTCTTGAGTATTATCTAGGTAGGGTTGCTATTGGGATTTGGTATCACAATCCTTAGCAGTCATGCATTTGAATTTCATCCATACAGTGGATTCACTTGCCGATAACAAAATGGTGGCATTTTTATATTATTTGTCTGTGTTACAGTTTGAGTCTTTGAAACAACACACCCTAAGATGATTAAAACATGCAACATCAGCATTTTTGTTACTTAATCCTTTCAATGCACTTCAACATATCTTGGTATATCAATATACAAGAGCCATGTAATAAAGTGTAATGCATATCACAAAAAGAGGAAGAAAATAGGGCTTATATACCCTATACAAAACCATTTAACAAGCGGGAAACAAACAAAATGGACTTACATAAATATTCCATATTGATGTTTCTCAATGCCTATTTCCAATTATCTCAAAGTCACACACACATACACACACACACACACACACACACAAATTTATGATGTCTAGAGAGTCCCTTTAAAACCTATCTTACAGTAATTTAGGCTGTGCTTAAAGGAAGGCTAGTAAGAAAATTAAAAATGTTCATGGTTACTGTTCATAGTATACTTACAAAATGTTTTCAACAATGTGAAAATGGAAATTATGCCCTAAATATCAGTAGCCAAGAGCTTTAATCATATCTCTTCTAGGCAGGTTGACATTCTTCTTTTTCTGGCCACACTAGAAAATAATGGGCTTGAGAATAGAACATGTAGGCTGTTTCATTGTATAAATGTGACTATTTTGTCCTGAATAACATGCTTTTATATTAATTGCCAGTATTGGTGGATAATATCAAACGCGATTCAATTATATTTTCTGAACATTCACTTCCAAAGTCAAACACAGAAGAACTGACACATTCCCTTCAAAGTACCATCACCTGATTAAAATCACTGAATCCATTGCAAATGATTGTTGAATCATCAACTTAAAGCTTTGGCTTCGGCTCTGCTAGGAAATAAACAGGTTGCATATTACAAGAAACCTATGATCATATAATTAGAGAAGATGATGTATGGTAAATCCACTCTCCAAAGAACAATAATGGTTATAGCTTGGGATTCCGAAGACAGCAGTCATGTGTAGCTTTCTACATTTAATAAGAGCTGCTAGGTTCAAAAAGGCGGGGGAGTTAGAAAAAAGCCACTTACATATTTATACCAATGTCTCCTGCAGTACAATCTGCAGAATTTAGACCTGTACATTAAGAATAATTTGTAACTGATGGTTTATGAAATCTGCTGAACAGAAAGGATGAGTGTTCTGTCAATCACAGCACTGACAACAACACACATTGGCAATACTGTTATTGTCTTTGCCATCTTATTAATTACAATACAATGCAGCATAAAAGGTTTGCTGGCTCGGTAGCTGGATGTACTAACCATTGATAATGAGGCCATAACTGCCAAGACATTTTAGAAGATCAATTGCCTCATTATGTGGAAGAAAAAATAATAATGTATGCAGTGACAGGCCTCAAGTCTCTGTTAATTTATAAATTGATCTGTGTGATTAATACGAAAAATGCTGCTCACAGAAGGTGAGAAGCCCCATTAAAAAAAAGTGATTTTCTTTTAATGGTGAAAGCCTTTCTGTTTGCTTTTTTCAAGTCATGAGTGTGAATGAATATACAGATAGACAGATACTAGATAGATAGATAGATAGATAGATATGGGCAACCAAAGAAGTTGAGTGCACATGCTCAGCGTCATATCCAAAGGTTGTCTTTGGGAAATAAAAGTATGAGTGCTTCTTGCATTGCTGCTTAGGTTGAAGGGGTGGGGGTCAGCTTGTCAGTGCTCAGACCATACGCCACACACTGCATGGTGATCTGCATGACTGTCATCCCAGAAGGAAATCTCTTCAAAAGATGATGCACAAGAAAGCCCGCAAACAGTCTGCTCAACACAAGCAGACTAAGGACATGGATTACTGGAACCATGTCCTGTGGTCCAATGAGACCAAGATAAACGTATTTGGTTCAGGTGTCAAGCATGTGTGGCAGCAACCAGGTGAGGAGTACAAAGACAAGTGTGTCTTGCCTACAGTCAAGCATGGTGGTGGGAGTGTCGTGGTCTGGGCATGCATGAGTGCTGCCGGCACTGATGGAGGTACAGTTCATTGAGGGAACCATGAATGCCAACATGTACTGTGACATACTGAAGCAGAGCCAAGTCATGAGTGTGAATGAATATACAGATAGACAGATACTAGATAGATAGATAGATAGATAGATAGATAGATAGATAGATAGATAGATAGATATGGGCAACCAAAGAAGTTGAGTGCACATGCTCAGCGTCATATCCAAAGGTTGTCTTTGGGAAATAGAAGTATGAGTGCTTCTTGCATTGCTGCTTAGGTTGAAGGGGTGGGAGGTCAGCTTGTCAGTGCTCAGACCATACGCCACACACTGCATGGTGATCTGCATGACTGTCATCCCAGAAGGAAATCTATTCAAAAGATGATGCACAAGAAAGCCCGCAAACAGTCTGCTGAACACAAGCAGACTAAGGACATGGATTACTGGAACCATGTCCTGTGGTCCAATGAGACCAAGATAAACGTATTTGGTTCAGGTGTCAAGCATGTGTGGCAGCAACCAGGTGAGGAGTACAAAGACAAGTGTGTCTTGCCTACAGTCAAGCATGGTGGTGGGAGTGTCATGGTCTGGGCATGCATAAGTGCTGCCGGCACTGATGGAGGTACAGTTCATTGAGGGAACCATGAATGCCAACATGTACTGTGACATACTGAAGCAGAGCATGATCCCCTCCCTTTGGAGACTGGGCTGCAGGGCAGTATTCCAACATGATAACAACCCCAAACACACCTCCAAGACGACCACTGCCTTGCTAAAGAAGCTGAAGGTAAAGGTGATGGACTGGTCAAGGATGTCTGCAGATGTAAACCCTATTGAGCATCTGTGTGGCATCCTCAAACAGAAGGTGGGTGAGCGTAAGGTCTCTAGCATTCACCAGCTTGTGATGTCATCATGGAGGAGTGGAAGAGGACTCCAGGGGCAACCTGTGAAGCTCTGGTGAACTCCATGCCCATGAAGGTTAAGACAGTGCTGGAAAATAATGGTGACCACACAAAATATTGACACTTTAGCCCCAATGTGGACATTTCCACTTAGGGGTGTACTGACTTTTGTTGCCAACAATTTAGACATTAATGGCTGTACACTTACTACTTTACATTGTGTCAGAGTGTCATTTCTTCAGTGTTGTCACATGAAAAGATATAATAAAATATTTACAAAAATGTGAGGGGTGTACTCACTTTTGTGAGATACTTTATATATATATTAATTAATTAGTTATATTATATTATATTAGATAAGAGCACTCTCCTGGGTCTTTATCAAGATACATACTGTGCCAATAAACCAATATTTATATTCATCACACATCAAACAATTAAGTGAACTCACCAATTAAGGGTAGGAGTGACCCCCTGCCCATGTGTGCATTTGGTGTTGTGTGGGGTCAAATCGTGACTATGCATAAGAATGTAAAGACATAAGCGTGCGTGATGACATTACCAGACATACTTCATGGCAAAATAATAGCTCTTAGAACTTTTATAATTTCTGCTGTGTCTTTTACATAAGATTTAACCCAATCCTGTATATATCTATAAATTTCAAGAGGTTATCAGAGATTGAGCCTATACCCGATACTATCGGCCTACCTGGTGGGTGGTCTTTATCCTTATGTACCTTGAATCCTGGGATATTCATTATTTAAAAATTCATATTCCTTGTCATTTAAAATGCCCAACACTTTACCTCTATCCAAAAGTTACACCAGGCACTTCTGTATATCCATTGTTGGATCCATTTTCAATTTCTTGTACACCACCTGATCATTCAATTGTCTATGGCACTCTTTTAAATATTCTTCTGTACTTTGTATTACAAAGCTACCCACTTTATCAGCAGGTTTTATTATAATATTCTTTTTATCTCTTAATCCTTTTAGGGCCTTTCTTTCATTAAAACTCAAATTGTCATTATGCTTTGCTTTATTTAAATTTTTCTCCTCAAATTTTTTAAATCATCAATCACAGATTTCTCAAACATTTCAATAGTTCCTGTTTTGTATGAACTTGGATAAAGCTTTGATTTATTTCTTAATGTAATGTGGCCACTATCTACCATATTACTATTAATTATATTTATATTAAAAAATATCTTTATAGTTAAAACTTTAGAATATTTTAAATTATCTATATAAGCTAAAAAATAATTAAAATTTCTCTTTGGGGCAAATTTTAAATCCTTATTTAAAACCTTAATCGCTTCTCTATCCAGCGTATGGTTAGATAAATTTTTAAGTACCATATACGCTTGTAATATTTCTTTTTTTTTTTTATAATCTGAAAGTATCCCCAAAAAAACATGGAAACCCCACAAAAGTCATATCCCCTGATAGCCCAGATCTGAGGGACCAACATATCCAAAAATCACCCAGATCAGTTCAGGGGTTCAGGATTTCCATGGAAGTCCAAATTTTGACCGACCGTGCACATGGTCCTATGCCCAAAACAGTTCCAGGGAATCGGGGCTAACGGCCGGTCTCTCTTTCTTGAGTACAAAAGTATATACATCATATGAACGGAGCCTTTTAAAGTGCATTGGGCAAGGTATATTGCAGGGCCCATAGTCCTGAGTCAGGAGGCTGGCAAGCAGGCTCCTCCAGGACCCCATTGCGAGGTTCTGTTCACCACAATAGGTAACTAGGAATACTCATATGAACTGAAGCCTATAAATTACAAGACTCACTATCAATGCAGATGTGCCCTTAAAGGTGGCACTCAACCTTTCTTCGAGTAAAATGATAGCATTTGGAAAAACATAATACACAATAATAGTGTAGAATATAGTACTCCAGGATAGTAAATGAATCAAAGGTGCCAAATATTGCTCACCTTAACTAGAGCATTCCAGTCCCTGGCTCTACGTTTGATGTCCTTATATAACTTCTCCTCTCCAGCTACTCCTCATTTCTGACATTGGCTTCCTGTATCCTAAAGGAGTCAATTCAAAATATTAACCCTTAACTATAAAGCTATAAAACTCTAAACAACTCAAGCCCCAGTTATATTTCTTTACTGGTTCATTGGTATGCCCCTTCATAAGTCTTTCCGCTCTGCCTGTGACTTTCTCCTGTATGCTGTTTGCATTTGCAGGACTTTTCATGGGTGGCTCTTTTCCTTTGTAACAGACTGTCTACCACCATCAAACAGCCCATTAGTTTTAAATCATTTATGAAGTCCCTCAAAATTAACTCTTCAGGAAAGCTTTATTTGATTTTGTGTCCATGTGGACTTAGTTTAACCTTGTGTAATAGGATAAGAGGTCACAGATCTGCTATGATAAAGCCATGTAGAGATGGCAAAACAGATTGGCTGGCCAAACATTTTTTTTTACATTTCAGCATAGACTTCCATCGCTTAAATTTATTGTTATTGATCTAAGCTATTGTTACAGAAAAAACATTTTTTGGATTAAAACATTTGACACTCTTTATCCTAAAGGATGAATAAGAATATATAATTTAGTTCTTTTCTGGACAAACGTTAAAATGTTGTAGATGACATACTTTACGTGGTTTATCTGGTTGCCTGAATTTTTTATTGTAACTTATGATTGACACTGAGTTTTGGGATGTTGTTTTATTTATTATTGATTTTATTTAATTATATATTTATTTATGTATTTATTTTATTCTTATTTAAAAAAAAATATATATATATATTTAAAATATTTATTATTTTGATATTTGTTTGTTATTGTTTTAATTATTTATCTGTTATTGTTGGTTTTATTAAATATAGTTATTTTATATAGTTAATACTGAACAGATATGTACAGGCATGTAATTTGAATGTTTAGTTGAATGGAGTTACCATTTAAAGAAAGCTCATACATTTCATTTTTTGTGACACACATACATTTCTTTGATCCACACTTTTTTTTTTCTCATAGCACATATCTCCACATCACATTTTTTATTCACTTATTTGATGTTTTTTTTTACATGTTTTTGCACTATTGCACCTTTACTTTATTTATATTATCCACCTTTCTTTTCTATTCATTTACTGCTAGTGACACATCCCTCTTACATACACATGTGCCTCACTTTTCTCTGTATAGTTACTATTGTATCCCTTTACTTGGCATTTTATATACTATATTGTAAAGAAGGTTATAAGGTGATTGTCTACCACTGTAAAAATAAGGTGAGGAGATGTGATTCCCCACCCTGTCTAGAGGTTTTAGCCCTAAAAACATACAACCATAATGAATTAAATGTGGTGAAACACAATAGAATAATGATTATAAAATGTCCAAACGGATAAACAAGCTTTAGGATACTATTTCTAAACAATTTATTGCAACTAACTGGACACTTTTTGTATCAATTGTTTCCAACAATATATTTTACCCCACCCATATGGAGAAATCTGCTGGTACTCAGGCCTTGGCATTTTTTCCTTTGGTTTGACTAGTGAGTATTCAGTTTGGTATTTTCTTGTCGGAGGACAAGATATTTTATTATTGCTGTAGTTTGTTGTACTCTTTATATCATATATCTATTTCTCGCACCCTCTACCCCACTTTAATTCCTGTCACTCCAGAGTACGTATAGATCATATTTATATATCCATTTGTTGGATATTTTTACTTGTCTTTATTAAAAGTTACATTTTATAATTAGAGATGTCGCTAACCGAGATGTCGCGAAACATGGATGCTGTCCAGGAAGTAGGAGGGTCTGGGAGGGAGGGTCTGCTGGAGATTGGCTGGGATGTGTCAGCTGACCGGAGTTCGCCACGAACAGCTCGTGGCGAACCGTTCGCGAGAAGTTCGCGGACGGTTCGCGACATCTCTATTTATAATCATTATTCTATGGTGTTTCACCACATTTAATTAATTCTGGTTATACTATATTCTATATCTCTTTGAGGTTATTTGACTCAATGACTCTGTGCCAGTGGGTTTGTGGATTTAAAAGTTTGATTTCTGGCAGCATGTACACTTTGTTCATTACCAGGGCAATGCGGTATCGCGTTGCTATGGAGTATGTCTGGTAACATCATTATGCACGTACACGTCTTTACGTTATTACACATAATCACATTTGGACGTCACACTGCACCAAATGCACACATGGAATAGGCATCACTCCTACACTTAAATTGTGAGCCCACTTTATTGTTTGATGTATAATATAAATACAAATAATTCTTTATTGCCACAGTATGTCCCCTGGTAAAGACCCAGGAGGGTCAAAATGTTGATGTTGTTTTGAAAGACACATAAAAAAATCCAGGAGAGTGCTCTCTTCTTGATTTTTTAATGTGTATCAAACTGAGAATCAGCTGGGTCAGATATTTTATGATTTTTTTGTTTTGTTTAAAAGAAGAATGCCTGATATATTTAGAATCTGTAAATGGAGCAGAGTAATGGTTTACCGTAGACTTCAATTAATACACTGCTATCCTTAGGGAATAAAAAAGGTTTAGTTTAAATGTGCCAAATAAGGCACCCAGGCCTGACGAAAGGCCCCAGATATATAAATGAAGTGTATATATATATATATATATAGAGAGAGAGAGAGAGAGAGAGAGAAGGAATAAGAGATGCACTCTCAGGACTTTACGATCTTGAGGAAGACCCTGTAGGGTCGAAATGTCGATCGGATGATGTCACTTTTGTTTTAATAAATACCTATGGAGTTATTGTAAAGTCCTGAGAGTGCATCTCTTATTCCTTCTCTATATACTCTATAACATGGGATTGCACCAAGGCATCAAGATAGTTATCTTATTGGAGATAGGGTGAGTGCCAAGCTATCTATTTTTGTATATATATATATATGTATGTAAAACAAGTTTAAATTAACAAGGAGAAGAATAAAAATAAAATGTGGTCAGGTTCAAAGGTTGGACAGGAAGATTAAATATGCAAAGCCGAATCCCTACTATTGGATCCCTGGGTGTAAAGACCCCTAACCACAACCCAGGCTAAGGATACTACTGCCTGCTCTTCTAATAGCAGTTTCCCCATTTATTCACATTATCAGTGAAATACAATTGATAACAGCTTTGCAATATAAAATATTGAAGGACAAACTGTGTACACATATTTAAGGCACTGCCAATTTCTATTCCGTTGCCATATATAAGGATCTTACAACATTTTTGTAGCTGTATCACAGTTTTTTATGTGTATTAGCAGTTGTGAGACTTATCAAATAGCGAGAAAGGATTCCATAAAAGAATGTTGTATGCTGCTGATACAATCTAATCTTCATGTGTAGAAGATTGCAATTTTTTTTTCTCATGAAGGGGTTTGACTCGTTTTATGCTATTCTTAGCACATCACAGGCAAAATTCTATTGCAAGAGATCTGTGTTTGAATAGTAATATCTCCATAACTGACATTGGGAGAACTGCCTTTCAGATACCAGTTCATCGTTTGTAAGAGAATCCATTATCAGCTAGTCTCTATGCTTCATACAGTTTCAGAAAAGTCCCTTTTGTAAAAAAAATGAGCCATAATAATGTTATAATGAGTGAGTGTGATGTACCGATGTAAGCAGACACATGTAGGATTCACATCTGTTTGGTTCTGCCTTCAGATCAATTCAGACAGTTTTTTTTGATTAAAGAAAAAAAAAAATATATATATATATATATATATATATATATATATATGAAAGAAAGAAGGCTGCACTCACCTGAACATGCATACTTATAAGGGTGCTGCTGGATCTAAATCATACAACATACAGGATTCAGTGCACTCGCTCATTCATTAAACAGCAATTTTAAGTCTCACAGAATGTGATAGTTTTATTTAAAAACACCTCACAAAGGCAGTATCATATATAATTCATAAATCTATTTATTTGGGAGACCAGGCCAACTCCTTGGTTTTGCATCCCTCCCTGTCACAGGTGCCTCATTCAAGCGCCCTATTTAACCTTGACCTGCAGAGCATCCCAGGAGGAAGTATTTCCCAAGTGGATTAATTTCATAAGAGCAGGCATTAGGCTGCTAGAGAAGGACCTGCCAAGAATGAGGGTACATTGACATTGTGGCAGGCTTATGTAATGTATAATAATATAAACCCCCATTATTTTTTGCCTAGGTGAGGTATTTTTAAACAAAACTATTATATTATGTGAGACTTCAAATAGTTGTTTAGTGAATGAATGAGTGTGTTGCATCTTGTATCTTACATGTCTGAAACATAATACTGATCTGTGTTGTCTGTGTTGCCCAAAGCAGCAGACTTTTCCCAAGGTCTGACTTGTGATGTTTAGGTGATACCAACAGTACCTTCTACATTCAATTTATTTTTAATCGCATTTGCATTAATCAGGGGAGAGTTTTATCTCATTCACATGTCAGTGTTTTTAATACAACTCCCATGGAGGTTATTATTATGGGTAGGAGAGCATGATAAAACGATAAAGAGACAGTGAGAAAGAAAGCAAGAGACCTAGGAAAAAGGATGTCCCATGTAGGGTATATATGTGGGTTATCATTTTACGCAGAAATAGTAGTAGAATATAAATATGATGTGTTTCTAATAGTGGGAAACGTGTAATCTTTGAAATTCTGTATGAAAAACACAAAAAATGTAATATAACAAGCAGAATTCATGGAGGTTAGTGATACAATAGTTAAATAAAAAGTGTCAACATGCTCTTATTTAAATAGCCTGGGGGATCTCATTTCTATAAATATATACTTCTGTGTAGCAGTTTTGGATTATGTGTCTACTATTTAGTTGTTGTAATCTCAGCTGGTTCAGTGTTGCATGGGTTTAGTTTTAAGACCACAATTCAATCCTCGACTTATTAGTCCTTTTAACAATGCAGAATTGACAACAAAAATATTTCCCATTTGATTCCATTGTTTCATATTTTTTTCAAATTTACACCCTGTTCCAAATTATTATGCAAATGATATTTTTCTCATTTACCCAAATAATTGATGTAAATAACAGTCAGCATAATTCTCATGTTATCAACTATTAAGAGTACAATTCACATTTTATTGAACAAACCTCCTAATGATAACATTTTTTTTTTTAAAACATAAAAAACTTACAATTCACTGTTCTAAATTATTATGCACAGTAAGTTTCAAAACACTTTATAGGTTGTAAAGAACTGAAAATTGTCATTTGTTGTGATTGCAGCATATTTACTGAAATCAAAAGCTATTTCAATCAAACTTATAACAACATTTTAACTTTTGAAACATTTTAACAGGTCACGTTACATTTTAACATAGGACCCCTTATTTGATAGCAGCTTCACAAGTCTTGCATCCATTGAACTTGTGAGTTGTTGGACAGTTTCTGCTTGAATGTGTTTGCAATATGTCAGAATAGCCTCCCAGAGCTGCTGTTTGGATGTAAACTGCCGCCCACCCTCATAGATCTTTTGCTTGAGGATGCTCCAAAGGTTCTCAATAAGATTGAGGTCAGGGGAGGATGGAGGCCACACCATGACTTTCTCTCCTTTTATCCCCATAGCAGCCATTGATGCTATTCTTTGCAGCATGAGATGGTGCATTGTCATGCCTGAAGATGGTTTTATTACGGAAAGCATAGTTCTTCCTTCTGTACCAGAGAAGAAAGTGGTCAGTCACAAACTCCACATACTTTGCAGAGGTCATCTTTACACCTTTGGGGACCCTAAAGGGGCCGACCAGCTCTCTAACCATGATTCCAGCCCAAAACATGACTCCACCACCGCCTTGCTGACGTCGCAGCCTTGTTGGAACAGGGTGGCCGTCCACCAACCATCCACTACTCCATCCATTTGGACCATCCAGGGTTGCATTGCACTCATCAGTGAACAGGACTGTTTGAAAATTAGTCTTCATGTATTTTTCTGCCCAATGCAGCCGTTTCTGCTTGTGAGCATTGGTTAGTGGTGGCCGAATAGAAGGTTTATGCACAGTTGACTCTGGAGGACTCTACACCTTGATGTCTGTGGGACTCCAGAGGCACCAGCAGCTTCAAATACCTGTTTGCTGCTATGTAATGGTATTTTAGCAGCTGCTCTCTTGATCCAATGCATGAATCTGGCAGAAATCTTCCTCAATGAGCCTTTATCTGCACAAACTCGTCTGTCCTCTGAATCAGCCACAAATCTCTTAATAGTGCAATGATCACGCTTAAGTTTTGGTGAAATATCTAATGTTTTCATACCTCGTCCAAGGCATTGAACTATTTCACTCTTTTTGGCAGCAGAGAGATCCTTTTTCTTCCCCATATTGCATGAAAATGGCGCTCTGCTTAACAATATGGAACACCCTCCTTTAGTAGGTTTTTCTTAAATTGGGCTCAACTGGCAATCTAATTATCACAGGTGTCCAAGATTGTTTTCAGTGATCAAAAGAGCCCTGAAACACAATGCCATCCATGAGTTAAACTGAAAAACAAAATATTTAATCTTTGTGACACTTAAATAGAATTTGCATAATAATTTGGAACAGGGTGTATGTTGTAGATAGTGTTGTATAGCATAAGTATATAGTAGGGACATTAGAGATTGTGCCTAATCTGCTCTAACAAGAATTTTAAATATGGCTTGTTGGCACTTGTAATTCCTTGACAGGCACATATGGGCAGCAGGTGGAATTATCCCAATAAGACTAGCCCAATAAAACACTGACACTAATGTATGGGTCAATATGTCCCCAGCTTTTATTTATGATAATAAATAATATACTTAAAGTCATTGACCTCCCCAACCCCGCCATATAACAGCACATGTCACCATGACAAAGGCAATGACCCATATTTGAATAGTAAATATAAATAACATAAATAACAATAATAATAAACATCATAAACATAATTTAAAGTTCCACAACTTTGTAAACTAACCACGGTAGGGGTATACCCGGATACCACCAGGTTCTGACCCACCAGCGAGCGCCTACCAACCTACCAAAGTTCATAACGAATCATTTAACCAAACTCTTAACCAGCAGCCTAATTGCCCTCTTTTATTTAAACTAACCCAGAGCCTGTTTGTCCCCAACTTTTCGCTCTCTAGCCCCACCACTGTGACCAAACGGGAACTAAAAATCCCCAACACCCTGCTAACATGGGAGCGAGGGACAAATTAGGCTAGGTAAGCAAATTAAAAGTGCCTAATTCTAAAATGGATGCCTATCTATACTAGGACAGCCCCTTACAATCCAACTCCCAATCCCTGGGGGCCTTCCCCCTATGTCCGCTTCCTAGCTCTGTCAAGGACTCTTTCCACAAAGCTGCGCTTGTTCCATACGGTTACAATCTTGGGGGCACAAATCTTACTTTAATAATATAAAGTTCTAATGATATCTCATAGTCTAATCATAAGAAGTCCAATTGGGATGGGACATAATCAAAACTTAATTTCTTAACTAAATTTAATCTTCATATACTAAGATGTTTTGTGTGCATGTTAGGTCAACGTCAAGCTTACAGGAGACAATTGACACCCTTTGAGTAATTTTGGCTCAAATGACAAACCCTGGAGCATGGTATCGTAACTCTGTGTGAGGCAATTCAAAGAAATAAATACAAGCCATTCTCTTCATTTGTAGCTAAATGGGAAACAGATTTGGAAAAGACATTAACCATAATGCAATTAGAAGAACAAATCCTGTTCCACCTCTGCATGATTCCAAGAATTTGCTTTTAAGCACCATCACTTCTTAATAAAGTACAATTAACCGACAAATGGAATGTGTTGGAGATGGATAAGTATATATGGCTGTTGTGTCCATTAAGTAGATCTTATTGGCAAAAGACGATGAAGTAATCAATTCACCATCAGACATATATACATGTCCCTTCTTCTCAGAAGCAATGCTGCTTAACCTTATTGATTCAATCAGGCTTCCTAATGCTGCTAAAAGCCTTATCCCAAATGCATTGGAAAGATAAGACACCCCCCACTTAGAAAAATGGATAAACCAAATGGAAAACAATTAACACTATTTGATATATGTGAGAAAGTACTATTGACATCCACAATTCTCCTTGGCTAAATTGGTGTAAAGAGGTATTGCACTTTAATTCTTTTTGTGAAAACTAACATACATGGCAGTGTAAAAATCTTTAATATAATACCCCTACTGCAGTTTTTTTAATTTTTACTTTTTTTTTTTTTTTTAGCCTTCTAGTTGAAGTGGTAGGGGTTAACACAGTGAGAGAGTTTAAGCATGTGTGGGATAGGCATAAGGCTATCCTAGACTTAGGATAAGGTCAGGGACTAATGAAAGTATTTAAAAAATCGGGCAGCCTAGTTGGGCCAAGTGGTTCTTATCTGCCGTCACATTCTAAGTTTCTATTTATGTTTCTGTTTCTCTCCATCCCTTTGTTTTGTTGTTTGTCAGTTTTATGCTACTTCAATTTTATAAAAAAACAAATTAAAGCTAGTTGGTTTATATTCTTAACTTGTTTTTAGGAGTTTAATCAAAAGTTGTCTACTCTTTAAATGGAGACTTGTGGTTACTTAACAACTGAACACAACATTTGAGATGTTTTTTCTCAGCATGCTATTGATAGAAACATAGAATCCAGTGCACTCATCTTCAATTCACCTTCAAAAACATATAGTTCATTAAAGGTTTTTAAAATACCTGACTTTTAAAAAACAATGAGGCTTTAGCTACACAATGTTATCGAACATTGCATAAGGCCGTCACGTTTTACAGACTGACACATTTTTCGGGGTCTTATTGTACCAATTGAACGTCTGCTCTTATGAGATCAATCCACCTACATAGAACATGCTTTTTTCTAGGTCTCTTGATTTGTTTCTCTCTGTTTCTTTATCGTTTTATCTTTCTCTCTCTGCTGTGCTTATACATAAGCACAGCAGAAAATAGCTTTGCACTTCACGAGCCTTCCATTTAAATCACCTAATTAGGAATACCACATGCTAATTAGAAGTGTGCTCTACTTTGTCATTAATTCTCCCTTTGGAGATTTAAATATGTAGGACCAAAATTGGACAAATCGTTATCTTTATCCGCACAAGACAATAACTCTTAGATTTTATGACAGTTTCCCTTTGATCCTTATTTATTTCCTCTGTGGTTTCCATAGCACAGTTTTTACAATAGATTACACAATCTTGTACATTGAAAGAGCCTTGATAATTTGATTTAGGTAGAGTGCAATATTGCATTTTTTCTTGGGCTTTACGTAATACATATAGATTTGAAATACACCAGGTCCAAATTGATTCTATAAATGGATGTAATTTTTTTATACCAGATATTGCTTTTTGGAAAACTGTGACCTGCTCTATTAAAAAGGTGAGCAATAGTTTTAGGTTTGATATATGCAAATACATCTGCAGATTCATGAAACTGTGTCAAATCCAATCGATTTATCTAAACAACAAATCAAAATGGAAGTTTGCATCCCAAATTCAGAGCATTTGGAAAATATAATTCATTTCTAGCAGTCTAAACACACACACAAACACACAAGCATACAACACATGCACACACATCTATATGTCTACCTGTCTGTCTGTATACCCATCTAGTTTATAAAATGCACAACGACTTCAACAATGTGTATTTCTTAAACACGGTTCGACAGACAGACAAAATACATGCATAAAAATAATAATAATAATAGTTTTAATGCTTTCAAAGGAACAATTATAACTCACAGTAATAGCAACGTTTTGTGGAGTTTCAACCTGCGAATTGTCACCTGCTCAAAACACTAATTAACCAAAATATGTTCACAAAATGTAATCTAATATGTTGTTTTAAGGTCTATTAAAAGATTTAAAAAAAAGATACCATGCAAAATTTCAAAAGTTGGAGCTAACCTGCACCCTACACTTTTCCTAGCCTCTTACATATTTAATGACTCACTTATCTTTAATAATGGCCTGACTTTCACTTCCCTAATCCTCACTGAATAATTTCACATGCCATTCAAAGAACCTGCAATACTGTGGTTGTTACAGTTACAGATGTTAAAGTTGGTGCTGTAAGTATGGTATATACATTTCTCATTTTTTATCATATAGTAATGTTCTAGGGAAAATAAAATATAATTCACTCACAAATTAAACAATTATAGGCTATAGAACACAAATGATTGAGAATGCTGAGTTACTCCTCAGAGAAGAAAGGTATACACTATTATAGTATCTAACTCTAAGTTTATGTTTATGAATTAAGTGATCAGTGGACTGTCTTTCAGGGTCCCTGCACTGTTCTCCGTGGAGAAATAAGTTTATTAAACTTACAATTTCACCCTCTCACTGCCGGTCCCGCCTCCATGGCTGAGATCATCAATCTCAATGATTTTAGCCAATCCAATGCTTTCCCATAGGAAAGCTCTGGGAGGATATTGCACATGCACGGCAAAGCACAGCGATGCACCAGTTAGCATCTCCTCATAGAGATGCATTGAATCAATGCAGAACATGGATACACCGAACGTAGGTGCTGCACACTGTACAGTACTAGACTAGAAAGCACCTCTAGTGGCCGTCTGAGTGACAGTCACTAGAGGTGTTACTAGCCAGCAATGTAAACATTGCATTTTCTCTGAAAAGGCAGTGTTTACAGTGCTAACACTGCAGCGAGATGCTAAAGACACCGGAACTATTACATTAAGCTGTAGTGGTTCTGGGGACTACAGTGTTCCTTTAATGTTCAATCACATTGAAATACAAACCTAATCCAAGAAGGTCATATTCAATCTCATTGATCTTAGTTACAGCATCTCTTTTTGAGTAAATTGTTGCTATACTTTTACAGTTTATCTCTTAAACAGTCTGTGTGCTCTGCTGCATGTTTGGTAGTGCTGAAATCCAAATGGTGTCTTAAGGCATGATATCAAAGAATATATATTCATGATCATGATGACCACCAACACATTAGGAAATGCTTTAAAGATTTGTTACTCCTTTGAATATTTGTAGTATTCATTTTCAATTACTTTGTCAACGGTTTGAAACTGGCCACATATTACATGCATTCCAGTTCCCAAGATCAACAAGGGTCTTCATAAAGTTGACAATGTCTCCTAGGAAACAATACGTAGGTACTACGGATGTCACTTTCCATGACAGCTATGAGTTTCTGGTTTTAGTGTTAGTAAAAGCTGCACCTGATAAGTTGCACCAACTTCCATTATAACTCAAACATAGCTATTTTTGTTCTTTTCTTGGTGTATGCTTGAATTATATCACCATACTGGATATCCATTTATGAATCAACAGAAGGAGTATATACATCATCACTTCCTAGTTGTACATTATATTACTCATTAATGGAAGAAAATAAATATCTAGGCACACCTGAGGTTTCTTCTAAAATGCAGTCTTTTTATTTGAAACAAGGAATTGACGACGTTTTGGCTCCTCTTTGATCCTTTATGAAGACACAGAGACTCAGAGACTTGATAAAGGCTAAGAGAGGAGCCAAAACTTTGTCTCCACTCCCTTGTTTCAAATAAAAAGACTGCCTTTTAGAAGAAACCTCAGGTGTGCCTGGATATTTATTTTCTTCCATTGATGTCTTCAGGAATTGGACCCCTCCTTCTGGAGCAACCTGCAGGAAGTATGGCCCTTTTTCAGTGTGTGCATTATACTCTTGTTGTTGTTTTTTTTTTGCATGTCACACATTAATATCATTGAGCACAAGCTAAAAGTAACATGATACTTCTGAGTTTGGCGAGACCTGGTTGGTAATTCTTGTGAATAACCCATTTTATCAAGCAAATATTATGTTCTTCGAATTGCGTTTCTGACATTTTCTTTAGTAACTCGAAGTTGTGTTTCTTGTGTTTCAGTACTGCTGTTTTGGAGGATATAATAAAAATAATAGTAATTTTAAAGCATTTAACAATAAAAGTTGCATTTAGATTTTGACTATTTTCTTGTGTCCTGATGTCCAAATGCTTTTATTACCAAATATATTAATTTTATCAACCATGGAAGGATGAAAGAACTTGGGTCAAGTTTGCCAGATATGGATCCAGTTACTTAGAGGTATAGCACTAAATTACATATGGTTTAAGTGAATGTGTCATCTCTGAACTGTATGTGGGAATAAATGTACAAAATGTAAACAATATGTAAATTAACCCCTTAAGGACAGAGCCAAATGTACACGTTGTGAACGAAACAAAATGTAAACAAAACCTGGCATTTGTGCTACATGTCTGTCCAACCGTAATTCACCTCTTTCATAATAAATGCACCCACCCTTATTATATATCATTTTATTCAGGGGAAACAGGGCTTTCATTTAATATCAAATATTTAGCTATGAAACATAATTTAATATGAAAAAATGGGAGAAAATAAGATTTTAATTTTAATTTTTTTAGTTCTACATGACATTTTAACTGTCAATGTCATAATACTGTTTGCTTTTACTGCAATAAGATACACATATTTGTATTCAGCAAAGTCTCACGTGTAAAACAGTACCCCCTATGTACAGGTTTTATGGCGTTTTGGGAAGTTACAGAGTCAAATAAAGCACGTTACATTTGAAATTGAAATTCGCCAGATTGGTTACGTTGCCTTTGGGACTTTATAGTATAGTATAGTATGAAATGCTAGCAGAATGCTTGGTTGTATAGGGAGAGGTATTAGCAGTAGAAAGAGGGAAGTGCTCATGCCATTGTACAGAACACTGGTGAGACCTCGCTTGGAGTAATGTACACAGTACTGGAGACCGTATCTTCAGAAGGATATTGATACCTTAGAGAGGGTTCAGAGAAGGGCTACTAAACTGGTTCATGGATTGCGGGATAAAACTTACCAGGAAAGGTTAAAGGATCTTAACATGTATAGCTTGGAGGAAAGACGAGACAGGGGGGATATGATAGAAACATTTAAATATATAAAGGGAATCAACACAGTAAAGGAGGAGACTATATTTAAAAGAAGAAAAACTACCACAACAAGAGGACATAGTCTTAAATTAGAGGGACAAAGGTTTAAAAATAATATCAGGAAGTATTACTTTACTGAGAGGGTAGTGGATGCATGGAATAGCCTTCCAGCTGAAGTGGTAGAGGTTAACACAGTAAAGGAGTTTAAGCATGCGTGGGATAGGCATAAGGCTATCCTAACTATAAGATAAGACTAGGGACTAATGAAAGTATTTAGAAAATTGGGCAGACTAGATGGGCCGAATGGTTCTTATCTGCCGTCACATTCTATGTTTCTATGTTTCTATGTTCTATGTTTCTATGTTCTATGTTTCTATGTTTCTATAAGGCTTGTGTTTCATTTTTTTCACATTAAAATTTGCCAGATTGGTTACGTTGCCTTTGGGACTTTATAGTAGCCCAGGAATGAAATTTACACCCATAATGGCATACCATCTGCAGTAGTAGAAAACCCAAGGTATTGAAAATGGGGTATATCCAGTCTTTTTTAGTAGCCATTTGGTCACAAACACATATCCCCCCTGTCTCGTCTTTCCTCCAAGCTATACATGTTAAGATCCTTTAACCTTTCCTGGTAAGTTTTATCCCGCAATCCATGAACCAGTTTAGTAGCCCTTCTCTGAACCCTCTCTAAGGTATCAATATCCTTCTGAAGATACGGTCTCCAGTACTGTGTACAATACTCCAAGTGAGGTCTCACCAGTGTTCTGTACAATGGCATGAGCACTTCCCTCTTTCTACTGCTAATACCTCTCCCTATACAACCAAGCATTCTGCTAGCATTTCCTGCTGCTCTATTACATTGTCTGCCTACCTTTAAGTCATCAGAAATAATCACCCCTAAATCCCTTTCCTCATATGTTGAGGTTAGAACTCTATCAAATATTCTGTACTCTGCCCTTGGGTTTTTACGTCCAAGATGCATTATCTTGCACTTATCCACATTAAATGTCAGTTGCCACAATTCTGACCATTTTTCTAGTTTACCTAAATCATTTGTCATTTGGCTTATCCCTCCTGGAACATCAACCCTGTTACATATCTTAGTATCATCAGCCTTATATTTGAAGCTGTAACTTTTGAAAATACCATAAAACCTGTACATGAGGGGTACTGTTGTACTCGGGAGACTTCGCTGAACACAAATATTTGTGTTTCAAAACAGTAAAAAGTATTGCAGCAATAATATCATCCATATAAGTGCTGTTTGTGCGTGAAAAATTCAAAAAACGTCACTTTTACTGGTGATATCATCGTTGTAATACATTTTACTGTTTTGAAACACTAATATTTGTGTTCAGCGAAGTCCCCCGAGTAGAACAGTACCCCCCATGTACAGGTTTTATGGTGTCTTGGAAAGTTATAGGGTTAAATATAGTGCTAGCAAATTAAATTCCCTTTACTTTTGGCATGGGTTGTCAGGCAGGTCCAGCTAATTGTAATTAATTAAGATACCCAATTATGTAAAAATATTACATAAATATATATGTAGAATTAATATATGTATATATATACGTATGTGAATATATATGTGTATATATATATATATATATATAATTTTTTAAAATATTTTTATTTATATATAGGTATATATATAGTGATATATACATATATATTTATGTATATAGATATATATATTATTTTGTTCTACGTGTATTTTGATATAAATATATATATATATTAATATCACAATACAGTTAGAATGAAATAACACATTTATATATTTTTTAATTATTTTTTTATTTTATTTTTTAACATATTTACATATTTAATTTTTTATATTATATATAAATATATATATATATATATATATATATATATAACAATAATTATATATATATTTAATCAGTATCAGTCTACGTGTAATTTGATATTAATATATATATAATTATATACATATTAATAGTAAAATACACCTAGACAGTGTATGTGTGTGTATGTATATGTGTATATATATACTTAGATCATATATATCATATATATATATATATGATCTAAGTATATATTATTATTTTTTTTACACTTTTTAATTTATTTTATTTTTATTTTCAGCCAGCAGGGGGACCACCTGTCATTACAGGCAGCCCCCCTGCTGGCAATGCTGCAGCCAGCTACCCCCGGCCATGTGATTGTGGGGTCCTCGCAAGGACCTCACTCTCACATGGCCGGGGGGGCTGCAGGAGGAAGATCTGCTGCGGGGGGGCTCCCTGGGTAAGTAAGGAAAGACCGGAGGGCGTACTATTACGCCCGGCGGCGTTTAGAGACGCCTAAAATAGGGCGTAATAGTACGCCCTCCGGTCTTAAGGGGTTAAGAATTAAATTGATAGCTTCCTGACATAGATTTTGGGAAAGGAATCAATATTTTAACTAGAATGTTAGGGTTGTAAACAAAATGTTAGAGGGATACTCTAGTAGCATCAAGTACTATATCACCTACAGCTCACTGATGGCTCTCAACCAGCAGTGAATAATGTCCCTACTAGCTATTATTGTATAATAATGTGGAAGTATGACCATCAGCTTTAGCATATTGGCACAGCTGGAAGCAGTATTGGTGCCTGAGAGAGCCAAATAGGTGTTTTCCTATGTTTAACACTCATCATGGGAATTCTGCCATCTTATCTACTACATGACCATAACAGTAGTGGTTGTGGTGCTTAGAATGTCCCTTTAACAGTATGCTAGTGTGTAAAAAATCACCATATTACTTTGACAGCTGAAATAGTTGTACAGTGAAAAATTGATATAAAAAGAAACATGATTGAAAAAGTATAAACAATGTATCACTTGGGGATTTCTTGTTTTTCATATAATTCTGTGCCAAAAAAGACTAAGAAAAAAACCAAAACAATTCTGTTTTATAAGATGTGCAACAAAATAGGGTTATTTTTCTGAAGCTATTTAAATGGAACAATGTGGAACTATGAATAATGTTTTTATTAGGTTTGGAAACATCACCACCTAGTGGAATGAAAAGATCTACACAAAAGTCTCAATTCGTTATAGCACTGAAAACATTGCTGTGTCTGTGTTGCCTTCTGAAAACATGAACTATAATATGTATGTATGTGTGTAGCAGGCTTAAAGGATCACTCTAGGCACCCAGACCACTTCAGCTTAATGAAGTGGTCTGGGTGCCAGGTCCCTCTAGGATTAACCCTTTTTTTGATAAACATAGCAGTTTCAGAGAAACTGCTATGTTTATAATAGGGTTAATCCAGCCTCTAAAGCCTCTAGTGGCTGTCTCATTGACAGCCGCTAGAGGCGTTTGCGTGCTTCTCACTGTGAAAATAACAGTGAGAAGACGCCAGCGTCCATAGGAAAGCATTGCAAATGCTTTCCTATGAGTCTGGCTGAATGCGCGCGCAGCTCCTGCCGCGCATGCACATTCAGCCAAAGAGGAGGATCGGAGGCGGAGAGGAGGAGGAGAGCTCCCCACCCAGCGTGGGAAAAAAGTTAAGTTTAACCCCTTTCCTTGCCATTCAGCCCGGCGGGAGGGGGACCCTGAGGGTGGGGGCACCCTCAGGGCACTATAGTGCCAGGAAAACTAGCATGTTTTCCTGGCACTATAGTGGTCCTTTAAGTATTTGATCAAACTACTATATGCAAAAATCACTTTAAAAGGACACTATAGGCACCAAGAACACTTCATTAATTCAAGTGGTCTGGGTGCAGTGCCCCTGTCAGTTTAACCCTGCTGTTGCAATTAATGCAGTTATTGATAAACTGCAATAATTACATTGCAGGGTTAACTCCACCTCTAGTGTCTGTCTGTCATTTTTAGTAATTTTCTATTCCTAGCTGTGACGGAGCGTGACCTGGAATTTTGGTTTGAGCATGCAATTTTGTTTAGGAAAAACAATTTAGATGAACCAAAATTGTGTTAGACATTGTCATTGGAATCAGATTCTAAATATTCAAATCATGGTTCCAATTAAATTGCATTCCATACATCAAGTTTATCTTGTCCTTCACTAGAATGCTCTACAAGTCAAACTAATTTTTACAATTAGATTTTTTTTATGTGTATATATATTTATTGAAAAAATGCACCAATGTGGTTAGCCTTTGTCCTAAAAAAAATAACTCCAGAAATTATATTTAGAAAAAAAGTGTAGGAAAGATGGAGCACTGTACTTCTCCTATGCTGTCAAAATATGTTACACGGTCACCCAACCTATCAAGCCTCAATTTAATATTGCTACGCTTTTCAAATGATTTAATATTTCTGAATAAACTTTTTAAATTATTTAATATTATGACCAATGTTTTAATTTTGTCATATTTCAATTTTTTATATATTAATATATTTTGTCTATATGACATATATTTTTAAATTTTAATATGTAAAATATAATATTTTAAGTTTATCCAAAGATATTAAACTATTTGGAAAGCTCGTCAAACAAAATTAAATTGATGTTTGAGAAGAGATGCTTTTCTTCATTTTCAATGTAATCAAAAGAAAAGTCTGTTGCTAATTAATTAACATTTTTTTTGGGGGGGTGGGAGGGGGAGAATGATGCTGTTAACATTATTGTTTATTGGGTTATTCATAAACCACAAACATATGGCGTGATTTAACAAGCTTTCCAAAAGATTCAACGCTGTTAGAAAAAAAATTTCACATGATATTAGAAGTCACCATTAAAGTATATGGGAATTTTTGCAGATAAATAATTTGTCATTTTTTCTGACAGTACTGACTCATTTGGAAAGCTTATAAATTAAGGCCATAGTTGGAATTTTCAATGTAACATGAACTATAAACAGGATGTACCAGAACATTACCTTGGATAACCTACTTCTAAGACTTAATAATTCAACTCCCGTAATAATATATTGTATTACTACTTATCTGCATTTTTGAATCATCTCATATACCCCTACATGTTTCTGGCATATCGTTCTTTGCATTTTCTTTATCTAAGATGCTCTGTCAAAGAGCAGCACGGAACACTTGCTTGAAACAATATAAATAAATCATTATAGGCTCAAAAATTAAAGAATGGAAACATTCTGGTTTTCTCTTGAAGAAGAGAAGAATATCAAGCTGCAGTTTTGGATGCACATATCAAATATTTAGTTTTAGTTTTTTATATTAAATTCTATTTTTGAATTGCACACATATCTCTGTATTACAACACAATTCTGATCCAAATTCTGGCCCTTTAGGAGCTTGAATTGAAGAATCTGAACATTGTTAAATGTCATGAAAATTATTCAGATGACATTCTGAATGGTCCCATACACAGTCAGATGGTGTTGCCCCATTCGGCATGGGACCATTCAGACAATTTAGTGAATTACCTATGTATGACATATTTAAGACACTTTTAAGACATAAATATGGATGTATTACTGCTTTTCCACTTTTTCCCTGTATTGGTCACTTTTTCTCACTTGATCTATGAACCAAATAGTGCAAAATGCAACTATCAGTATACTGCAAAATATATACATATCTATATTATATTTTGCTGTACACTGATTAGCCCATTTTCACTCCATTTTAGTTTTTCTGAATTGTCTTCCCAAACATTTTGTATGGAGGACATTTGGACAAGCTGAACCAACACATGGACACATTGGACTACCCCAAATAAATTTTATGTTCTGATGAAGTGATTTGGCTAAAAGAAAATGTTCTGCCGTGCACAAGTCAGATTTGTATTCAGAATAGCAGCTGGTTTCCTTTAAAAATCTCACTTTAATATTATTTATGTATATCTACCTTTTTTAATAGTATGTATACATTAGTGACAATAGTGGTATAGTTTACATTTATAGATCCTAATTGCATGTGCAGCTCTGTATCTGTCTTGGCGTAGTGGACACAGGCTGATGGTCAGAGACTAGGATTATTTACTTAAGTGAAAATTGATGGAAATTCAAAGTAGACTTGAAGATTTGTTGCATTCTTTATTGCAATTAGTTTAAATTTGACAATAAGAAAAACAATCTTTACTTCTAATCAAGATTTTTCAATGCACTTTGAGTACATATTTTTCTTACCTTTTTTAGAAAGTATTGTTAACTTTTTATAGAAAATATTTTTGTGTCGTTTTGTAAATATCAAAATAAAAAAAATACCTCTTGCCTAGTTACTATCACAGTGGTACTCACATAAACTTTAAATAATTGCTAGATTATCGTAGTGGGACACTGGTGGTTACAGTTAGTGCAGTATCCTACTGCTAGCCACTGCCACTTAAGACCAACTTGGAATCGCCAATTTATTTTTTTACATTTTTTTTTGTTAAGTGTTTGTTAAAAGAAAATCCTTTTATTGGAAGTAAATAGGAAGAAAAAACCTTCATCTTGCCTAGCTACTGGCACATTGAAATTCATACAAACTTGAGTGGTTGATAGCTTGCTTAATTCATCCTAGTGTGAAAATGGTTGTTGCCGTTAGTGCTGTGTCCTACTGTTAGCCACTGCCATTTGGAGGTTTTAAAAGTAGTTTTTGTTAAGTATTTGAGTGTTTGTACAAAGAAAATTCTTTTTTTTTCTGAGTGTGTCCAGTTCACTGTAGACAAGCACAGTGCTGTGTGCAGTATTTTTTTTTAAAGTAAAACACAATAAAGTTACAGAAGTAAATCCACCAAACTCCAACAAAGTTTGAAACACAAACATCTATTTTTGCTGACTAAAGTTATGTTAGTTAAAAAAATACAAATTTGCTAATATCCCAAAGTTATTGTAAAAAGAAAAACAAACCCAGTATTGTCAATGTTGCGCCCTAGTCCCAAGGAGAAATTGAGGAAGGGTGGTTAAGTTGTGTTCCATAATTCACCATCAACAGTAAAGCAATGGTCTATAAGAATGTGAACATTTTTTGCTTGGCCAAGAGGTCTGCTGACATCTCTCCCACATCTGCTTCCACCAACACCACAACCGATACCCACTACCAATATTGGTTTTATTCAGACTCAGGATAGTGGGATTGAATGCCTTTTCATGCTGCAATAACTTCTGCTGCAGCTTCCACTGTCACTGCAGCTCATTCTACTGCAGGTAGTTCAAGCATTGCATCTTCTTTGTTTTATGGTACTTGGTGCCTGAATTTAGTGGGCTTGTTGCATTTGGATAAGTTACTCCCTATTTCTTGTAGCACCCCACACACCCCCACCCCCAAAGAAGCAACTAAGAGAGCACAGCAGAGACTTTGTCAATGGGATCAGTGCCACTAGTTACTGAAAAGAAAGAGCAGAGTACCCAAGTAGTGTACCCAATATCTGGCCTCGGTGGTGAAGAAGAGTCTAGTGATGATAATACTTTTCCCACCACCTCTACAGACAATTGGTAAAGTCTGTCATAGGAAGAAATCAATTATTATACACATTAGAAGAGGAGAGTCTGGAGAGCAGAGGCAGCAGTTCACTATTTTCTGCACCTACCGTGCACTCACCAGTTTGTCCATCTGAATTTGCCACCTCCATAGACACAGTTAGCATATCCTGATAGGACACTGTCTCACTGTTCCATGCATTTCTGGCTATCCAAATTTATTTCCCAAATTTTGGGGACTAATACAATTCTGTTGCGGCTAACATGGCATTGGCTACATTCTAACCTCCCATTTTTTTGTGTTTTTGAATTAAGGGAATCACACAAAATGTATTTTTTTTCCCCTTGTGCTCAAGTCTAATCTAAAGTGAATTTCAGAATTTTTGTCGCTAAAATTGCTGAATTGGAAACATTCTCCAACACGATTCTGTGTCCCGCTTGTCTGTTCTGGCATTAAAGTGACTCTGTCACAATCTGGTGTTGTTTCATATTTTTATAAAGATTACTGAAGGCACCTTTCTGAACTACTTTATCCTATGATATCTTTTTACTGCATTAGATTTTTTTATGAAATTCCAACAGTCTGCATAAGTATTCTAAGATTTTACCTATATGAAATGCTCATATATTAATTTTAGCTGCTTTAAATTTAATTTCAATTTGAATTAACTTTGAATTCCTGTGAATTCTCAATTTAGTAAAATTTCAATTTAGGTATAGGCACAAAGAGTACTGTACTGTATTCAGTGCATATCTACAAGAGGGGTGGATGCGTAATTATATATAAATATCTACAAGAGGGGTGGATGGGTAATTGAGTGAGGAGAGAGAGACAGAAGGGGAGAAGAGTGTCCATGTGTGTCTATGTGTCCAAGGGTCAATGCGGCAGCAATGTGGAGGCAAACTGAGCAGTATTTGTCATTGTAATATTGTCATTGTAATATATAATTCAAGGATTTTACAATTATCATGACGGAAAGTCATGATTTTATTAAAGACACAGAGGCTCCTATTATGCTGCACTCTTTATTTATTTCCCTCAGCAACAAAGAAACATTATTGAAAAAAAAACATTAAAAGCAGGTATAACATCATGTAGGCAATGTCCACCTAGTAACATGACCATCCAATCAGTATATTAGGCGGAGCGTTGGTGACCATTTCCTCTTTCTTGCGAATCCCAAAGAATAACTCAAACTCGGAACAGGAAA
This sequence comes from Pelobates cultripes, assembly GCA_933207985.1. Taxonomy (NCBI): domain Eukaryota; kingdom Metazoa; phylum Chordata; class Amphibia; order Anura; family Pelobatidae; genus Pelobates; species Pelobates cultripes. The sequence continues at coordinate 312,460,463 of OW240914.1, forward strand.
ACCAAGTAAACCAAATGAGCCGTAACAAGGCATGTGATTCCACGAGGTCTTTCAACCAGGTCACGCTAAAGAAACAAGAAAATATGGTAATTTCTTAAAAATTATGGGTCGTCCGCATATATATAGGTCTAATTGACTGACAAAACAGTGACAACCTTTCATAATAGTAGTAAGAGGCAACTACCAATCTGAGGACAACAGTAGCAATAAAGTCCCATCATTATATAATGTCCTATATAATGTCCTAGAGCGATGTAGGTATGTGATGGCATCAATACCGCCAAATTGAACTTACCTTGGAGAGGTCTGAAGACTTACCTCGACCCTCCTCCGAGCCGCCCGAGGGCAGGTGGGTGGAATAATACTCGCCTCCGTGTTTTTAATAAAATCATGACTTTCTGTCATGATAATTGTAAAATCCTTGAATTTTATTAAAGACCCGTAGGCTCCTATTATGCTATTTCAAAGCTGTGATATCACGGCTTCTGCAAAATGCTAGATTGGTTTGAAATAGAAATTATGGAAAGTAGATTCTGTGGATCAGCTGCCTTCAATATATCTTCTAAACGACAACCCGCAAGGAGGCTTTAGAGGCCATGGTCCCGCGAACCGAATGAGGAGAAAATTTGGAGGTATCAATACCTGCCAAGGACATGAGCCATTTGACCCAGCGGGCCAAGGTAGGAGAGGATACCGGAGCATGCAGTTTACGGAAGGAGATGAAGAGTTGGGGGTCCGACCCAGTCCGAAGGGATGCAGTACGAGCTTTGTATGCTCTAAGACACGTTACTGGGTAAAGGAGTGGCTTTGTGGGAAAAGCTGGATATAGGACCGACCTGGAGGACGATTTTGTCCTCCGTGAGATGTCAAAAATGACTCCTTCTGGGGTGAAGGATTGAGCATTGACATCGAGAGCTCTAACGTCTGACACTCTTTTGCATGAGATTAGGCACAACAGCGTAAATAGTTTAACTGAGAGTTGTTTTAAGGATAAAGACTCGTTGTTTGGCCACCTAGTCAGGAATTTTAATACCAGGGAGACGTCCCATAGGGAGGAATAGTGAGGTAGGATGGATGTCGTCCTATTGGGGCCCCGTCAATGCCGGTATGGCCGGCTGAAATAGCTGAGCGGTAGAGGTTTACCATCCTGTAAGCTTTCCCGTTATCATAAAGGGAGGTTAAGAATTGTAGGACTGTTGTCACAGGAGTTGATAGGGGATCCACACCCCGTGCCATGCACCAACCATCCCATGTGCACCAAGCAGACTTGTAAGACTGTCTCGTGCCGAGTGAAGGATCAGGGGGCGGGGGGTCCCATCGGGGTCCCGTAGGAGAGATTGGACATCCGGGAGGAGCCGTGGGTGATCTATAGCCATCTCCAGCAAAGGAGGAAACCAGGGCTGCGACGGCCATTGTTTTTTTTTATAACCAGGCAGCCCAATTGGCGCCGTAGATGGAGGAGGCAACAAGGGATGAGGGCGAATGGAGGGAATGCATAGTTCCTGGTGGTTGACCAGTCTTGGGAGAATGCATTCGTAGCAGAAGCCGTAGGGTCTGGCCTCCAACTGAAGTGGGTCGGAAGTTGGGTATTCAAGCAAGAGGCAAATAAGTCTATTGCCAGAGGACCCCACAGATCCCAAATGCGCTGGAAGATTTAGGGATCGAGGTGCCAGTCGCTGGAATCCCGCAGGTGGCGGGAGTACCAATCTGCCGTAGTGTTGGACAATACCGGCAAATATTCCGCCTTGACAGCCATGTTATGTTGCAGACAAAACTGCCAAAAGTCTCGAGCCAAATTCACTAGAATTTTGGATCTCATGCCACCGAGGTGGTTGATATAACGGACAGCCGATATGTTGTCCATCTTCAGTAAGATTGAACACTGGGACCGTGTCGGAAGGAGTCTGCGAATCACAAAGGACCCTGCTAGGAGTGCTAGGCAATTTATATGCAGCATGAATTACGCTTCCGACCATCGTCCGCCTGTGGAGATATCTCCGCAGCGCGCACCCCAACCGTAAGAGCTCGCGTCCGACTCTATTACCACATCTGGGGCCGAGATGAAAATGGCTCTGCCATTCCACGCCTCCATGTGTAGGAGCCACCAGTGGAGTTCTTTTTTCGCTTCTGTGTCTAGAGTCAGAGTATCCTCGTATGAGGCGCTGCCTCTGAGGTATGACGCCTGTAGGTGCTGGAGGGCTCTGTAATGAAGGGGACCAGGAAATATGGCCTGTATGGAGGCTGCTAGGAGCCCGATCATGTGGGCCAGATGTTTGAGAGATATTTGCGGAGAGGTAAGAACTGGTCTTATCTCTTTCTTGATATTTCTCATTTTGGATGTTGGTAAATACAAGGTTTGCGTGTCTGAGTTCACCAAGAGTCCTAGGAACTCTATTTGTTGAGTGGGGACTAGGATGGACTTTTCCCAATTTATAATCAAGCCTAAATTCTGTAACAAGGTTGTGGTCCAACCGAGGTGAATATGAAGTAGTGATACTGACTGGGATAACAGCAGGATGTTGTCTAAGTAAATGATTAGACGAATCCCCCAACTGCGTAGGAGAGCGATGACGGGCTTCGTGAGCTTGGTGAAACACCAAGGTGCGCAAGAGAGACCGAAGGGAAGGCAGCGGAACCGCCACTTCCTTCCTTGCCATGTGAATTGCAGGAGGTTTTGGTGTACCTGTGCAATGGGTACCGTGAGGTAAGTGTCTCTAGGTCGAGTTTGACCATCCAGTCCACTGGCTGGAGCAAATCTCGTAGGCAATGAATCCCTTCCATCTTGAAGTGATGGTAGGTTACGTAGGTGTTTAAGTGTTTGAGATTGATAACTGGGTGGGATCCGCCCCCTTTCTTGTGGACAATAAATAGGTTGCTCACAAAACCAGGGGTATACATCGGGATTTCTTTGATAGCACCTTTGAGTGCCAACTCTCGAATTTCCTCGGAGACAAGGGTCGTGTCTATTGGGGAAAAAACAATCTCCCTGGGTGGGGAGAGTTGAGTAGGCAGGGATACAAAATCTATTAGATATCCTTGGACTGCCCTGAGAATCCAAGCATCTGATGTAATTAGAGCCCAGACATGGGAAAAATGTGTGAGTCTGCCCCCTATCGCCACATGTGAAGAAAATTGAGAAAGGTAGCTTACCGTAAGGACGTCTTCCGGAAGGAATGCTCGTGCACCTCTCGACACCCAAGGTCGGCCTCGTTGGGGGAAGAAGGTCGGAGCGGACCTCTGGTCGGGAAAGGGGGGTCTCCCCATATAGGAACCTCGGGGGCGAACCTTGCTCTGCCGGCCCCAACAAAAACCTTTGGGTGGAACACCCTTTTTACATTTGATTGTGCCTTGTCTAAGGTCGTGAATGTCTGGACATAGGAGCCAAGTTCTTTTACGAAAGACTCTCCAAAAAGGTACCCTTTTGCTTGGGCTCCTGGCTCAGTAATTGCCATATTTACAAGTTTGAGTTCTATTTTAATTAAGATAGATTTGCGGCGCTCTGTAGCAAGAGCGGTATTGGCATTGCCTATGAGGCATATCACTCTCTGAATCCAACCTCTAATAGTGAGGCGATCTAAGGCTTCGTCTTGAGCCAAGGATTCCTCCACGGCTTTAGAAATTTTGATTGCTGGACCTAAAATATCCAAGACTTTATCTTGGCAATTATAGAGTGAAAAGTCTAGACCTTTCTTAGGTTTCCAACTGGTTTTACTTAAAAATTGTATGATTTTGGGGTCAACCTGGGGTGTCTTACAGACCTTGTCTGGTATGGTGGGATGTGGGCATTCAGCCCTTAGCTTATTACGTGTTGCCTTGTCCAAAGGCTTACAGACCCGGGATGCGACGTATTGCGCCACATGCTCAGCCGGTGACAATTCCGCAGAGCGGGGGTGACGTAAGTCATTGGGTTCAAAAAACTGTTCACCCTGCGGGTCAAGGATTTTACCCTCTTTGTTTAAGTCAGAACTGGACGTGCCAGTGGTAAGTATTTTAGTGGAGGGATTACACTCCTCAACCATTCCGTACTCCGAATCTAAGTCGGACAGTTCTGACTCAGTGGTATCAGGCTGGGCTTTAGCCCACTTCCAGTGTCTAGCCACTTTTGCCCGGCTAGAGGCTCTTTTGCGCGGTGGTTCAATATTCACGCCATCTATGACAGATGTTATGCTGTCCATCATTAGTTTGGAGGAGTGCTTGACTTTAGACGAGGCTTTGCGGCTGGGGCGTGGTGGTTGAGAAACGGATGGTATGGCGACTGGTGTAGCGGTCAGAGGGACCATTAATTGGGCCTGTATTAGTGCTTGATTTTGAGATAGAGGAGGACATAATGTCCATTGCAGATGCCAAGGCTTTGGATACAGACTTGGACACAGTAGTATCCATGATGGCTTGGATTTCCTCTGATGCTGGGAAATCCACCTCATCCCCAGAAGCTACAGGGGGAATACCCAAGGCAGTTTGAGGGTTAGCTTGTGTCCCTGAGTGACTAGGAAAGTCCCTAAAGAACTGCATATTGCAATTAAAATAACAGGCAAAATTGGTAAAGGCAACTTTAATTACAAGAGGTAAGCAGGGTTAAGTAACCCAGCAAGGAATTTTAGAACACAGGTTATTGATAAAAGCAGGCAATTAGTAGTACTCACTAGATTATTATCAAAGTTATGGGAGCAGGAGAAAAGGGGGACCATCTGCCACAAAACTGGGCGCCAACTCCGATTCAAGGGACGGAGTGGGCGTGTCACGGAAGAAAAGGGCTCGAAAGTATCGTTTAAAATGGCCGCCGGCGAAAATTTAAGTGAAAATATACTTGCCGCGGCTTTAAAAGTTAGCCGCGAGGTAGCTGGCAGAATATGTGCTGTGGTATAGGGCTGACTTCGAGTAATGGGCCCGGTGGCTGTGGCTGAGAGTGACTGAGACCGTGCTTGTTGTTTTGCTGTTAACCGAGCACGGACATAGCAGCCGAGCGGCAAGATGGCCGCCGGAGGCGTCCCTGATGGGATGCGCATGCGCGGCTGATTGCGGCAGTTCCGGGAGCCGCGACCGCGGAGGTTACACAGAGAAAGCCTCCCGAGGATCTGCCAAGTCCCAGGGAGCAACGTAGCACAAAAGAAAAGTGGTGGGAAGACACACTGGCAAACTTCACACTGGGTCAGAACAAAGCCCTAAATCCTAAAGGCACAATAAAAGCCATGCAAGTCAAATCACATCACAGTATAATAGGATACATAATCACATCAGCACATATATATATACAATCTGCATGCCTAATTAGCATTCATATATATAATAAGCATGTACAATTAGCATACAAAGTATATAATCAGTATGTAGCATGTAATTCTAAGTAAATACAGAATCCCACAGCCAGAAGCTGAGAGAGTCCTTATCTGAGGGAAAGCAGCAAGGAAAGAGGAAATGGTCATCGACGCTCCGCCTACTATAGGGGAAGGATGTCACTGATTGGATGGTCATGTTACTAGGCGGACATTGCCTATATGATGTTATACCTGCTTTTAATTTTTTTTTTCAATAATGTTTCTTTTCTGCTGAGGGAAATAAAGAAAGAGTGCAGCATAATAGGAGCCTCCAGGTCTTTAATAAAATTATTATGTATAAGTATAAGTATTCCTCATTCTTGACTCCTCTACCAGAGGCGGTGGCGTACATACCAGGGTCGCAGGGGTCGCGGCTGTGACATCATCTTCCGGCACCGGCATCCCTATGCGGCGCGCGAGGGAGCTGAAGAGGAAGCACTCAGAGGAGAGTGCTCCCTCGCGCACTGGGCACCCAGACAGCCAGCCCGCCGGGGTCAGCAGCACCACTGGACCACAGGGAATACCCCCAGCACCCCAAAAGGTAACGAGGCTGGGGGGATTAAATTAAAAAAAAAATGTGTGTGTGTTAGTGTGTGTGTTAGTGTGTGTATGTTAGTGTGTGTATGTTAGTGTTTGTTTGTGTGTTAGTGTTTGTGTGTATGTTAGTGTGTGTGTGTTAGTGTGTGTGTCAGTGAGTGTGTCTGTTATTGGGTGTGTGTCTGCTAGTGAGTGTGTTACTGTGTGTGTCTGTTACTGAGTGTGTTTGATGTCTGTTAGTGAGTGTGTGTTTGTCAGTGAAAGTGTATGTTTTGTAAGTGAGTGTGTATGTATGTCTGTCACTGAGTGTGTCTCTGTCAGTAAATGTGTGTGTCTGTTAGCTAGTGTGTATGCGTCTGTTCGTGAGAGTGTGTGTGTCTTCAGCATTTACCTTTCTCCAGCATTGGACTCCCTTGGCGCTGGGGATCCCTCCTCCTCTCAGCTCCGAATGCACATGCGCGGCAAGAGGCACGCGCGCGCATTTAAACCGCCCATAGGAAAGCATTACTCAATGCTTTCCTATGGACGTTCAGTGTCTTCTCACTGTGATTTTCACAGTGAGAATCGCGGAAGCTCCTCTAGCAGCTGTCAATGAGACAGCCACCAGAGGCTGGATTAACCCTCAGTGAAACATAGCCGTTTCTCTGAAACGGCTATGTTTTCAGCTGCAGGGTTAAAACTAGAGGGACCTGGCACCCAGACCACTTCATTGAGCTGATGTGATTTGGGTGTCTGTAGTGGTCCTTTAAGTGTGTGTGCATACCGCGGTCACGGGGTCGCAGCCCTGCAACCCCTGCGACCAGGTGTCTGCCGCCATGTGTTGCGGTCCTGACCCGCGCCGAGTAAGCACGGGGGGGGGGGGCCCACGGATCAATTTTTGCACCGGGGCCCCATGGGTCATGTGTATGCCACTGACCAGAGGCCTGGGAGTCTGAGAGTTCTGCGCAGCATTTTAACTGTTTCTAGAACCGAACTCTTCTGGACAACGATCTCAGATTTCCCACCTGGAATAAGCTGAAGCCACCATATATACCATGTGAGTACCTATGGTGCAATATAAATGCTGCACGATATAAGGACAATGTGATTACATGTGCAGCAGTAAATATGAGGAATATATTACACACAAATGGGGGCTAAAAATGCCTAATGAGGAATGGTGCTAAATAGGGCAACATTTGTCATGAAATTTGCAGTGGTTTGGATAATAACTTATGAGCACAGTGCAATATCTGAACATTTACTATATTAAAGTGTTTTTACTGATTTTCTTGGTTTTACTGGACTCAATCTTTTGTTAATTTTTTTTAATATTAGACTACACCATTATTTTCATTATTGTATTTTATGTATTTATATGTATTTATATTTAGTTTCTTTTTCTGTTCTTATTGAATATCAGCTCCTGGATTTAGGTAAATTGTTGTCCTGTTCCTTTTATATTGTTTATAGTTGAATTTTAGGTATTATATGGTGTATCAGTTCCAGTGTTTAGAGCAATATTTAGTTGACATTCCACATTTATGATTTTTACCTGTTTCTTCTTAGCTTACCACAAAGGCATGATCGGTGGAGAGCTGCAGTGATGGTTGTGTTTCTACAACTTTGTTGCAACTCAACACACAATCTCTGGAACTCACCCAAAGTGACCATGAGGTTCTTGGTCATCAATTTTACCAAAGCATTTTTTACCAGACTGCACAGTTGGCAAATGTTCTGACGATTCCAAACCTCTTTTATATAAGAATTATGGAGGCCACTGTGCTTATGGAAACCTTCAATGCAGCCATACCTCATCATAATCCTGTCTCTGATCTCTGCTGGCAGTTCTTTGAGGCATTTTTTTTTCTTTCGCTCTGATATGCATTTTAAGCAATGAGACTATATATAGACAGGTGTGTGCCTTACAAAATAAATTGAATTTGCAACAGAGGGTATAAAAATCAAAGTTTTAAATCATTTCATAGATGAACCAGAGAAAGGGTATGCACTAAATCTAAATTTTAAGTATCACAGCAAAGGATCTGATTTCTAATGTCAATGAGACATTTCAGGTTTTTTTAAATACATTTGCAAAGATTTAAAAAATCTTTTTATTGCTTTGTCATTATCAACAGGAAAAAAAGCTTCAATGACTGAACTTAGATGCAAAAATGGCTACCATGTCGCCTGGCCTAACGGCTATGCAATATCATACATTTTTGCAATGCCAATTCTTAGTTGCCAGAATTACATTATTATACATCTAGATTAAAAAAAATATTAAGTGAGAGAACTAAGTACCGTATTATAATGATTGTAATCTCTTTTCCTTTCGTTATCTTGCATTAATGAAAAATAGAGGGCAATTGACCACCCACTTATCCCTTCTGCACTGGCAAGATGACCCATGATGACTAATAAGATGATCCATCACTTGCCCCTTAACTATTTCCTTGCAGTACAACATGCACTCTGCAAGTTAGTCTTTGTGAAGACACTCAAATTTTCCAGATTCCAAATTTTGCTTAATTGGTGCAATACAGTACCCTCAACTCTTTGCTTTGCATCTGCTGAAGATGTGTATTAGTGGCAGCCTTTTATTAATTTATGCTCATGGAAATATTGATGGTTGTGGTACTGGTGATGTTGGGGAAACATAATTCTAATCATCATTCATTCATGATCGCCACCAACACCAGACATTGGGGATATTAGTTTTGTTGTCTGCTCTAAGTATTCACAAAAGAGTAGCTGTGATGACCATCACAAAGTAGACTCTTATGTGCTCTCCCTTAGTTGCTTCTTGGAGGGACTCAAAGTTTTTTAAAAAAACCTGAATTAACTGGTAGTGTTAGTAGCAGCACACGTTGTTTCCAGTGTTAGCAGTAGCACAAGTTGTTGCAACATGAAGAGGATGAAAATAAAACAATTGCCTTCCGGGTATTAATTTGGGCGAAATGGACTTGCTGCTAATCCTACTATCCTGATGCTGAAAACGACTTGGTTTGGATGCTGCTGAAATTTTCACTTCGTCCAAATATATATATTCAAATGCAAAAAACCTTTGTTTCTTCTGAACCAAATTTGTTTCATTTATTAATTCGATTTCAGACGAAATTTGGACACTATTTTAGTTTCAGGGTACCTACCTCCCTAACCACCTACCCACAAAAAATAATATGTGACACATAAATAACTCACCTTCTCCTAGTGAAGGCTCTGCTATGCAAGCTCAGCCAGAGCAGTGCGGTTGGTTTCCTTATAAACCAAACAATCATAGCACTCTGACTGAGAATTCATGGCTTTGGAAAATCTTTAAGGATTCCCCCCCCTTTATTTACTTATATCCACCACCTGCTGCCTGTGGATGGGGGCTGATGAGTGCACTGTCTCCCACCCCATTTATGACTCATTAGCCTCCACCTGCTGACCATGGATGGCAGCTGGGGAGGACACTATGCCCCACCATCAATTTAATAAATAGCCCCCCTACCCTTAATATAAACCTAATTAACCCAATCATGTAAGATAACATTTGCAGTAAGACTAACCCCATCTAACCTTAATGGTAACTCCTCTCTGCTGCTAAACTACCTACCAGACACTAAACACCTCTTCAACTCTAACACTAACCCTCTTTAAAGTGGTTACGTTTTTGTTTTTTTTGCATTTTATGAAGCTCTTTTTAACTTGTGACATTTCTCTGAAATTGCAATATAATAAAAACAGAGACAAAGAATGGATGATTTTTTATATAATTGCCAATTTTTGGCAGTCTTTGGGAAAAGGTGATTCCAAATGTAATATCAGTCATTTCTCACCTCCTATTAGGCAGTAGAGGCACGTAGGCAGCTACCTACTAGCACTTGACAAGTAGGTAGCACCTGTTTTCAGCACTCTTTGAGTTCTGTCTTACCGCTTCCAGAGCTTAATACTAAATGTAGTAACACCTCCCAAAAGTAAACTAATTTCTTAGTCCCAAATTTGCACACTTAAAGCCTAAACCTGTGTATAAACCCTTTACATTAATCCTATTAATCTAAAAAACTGAACATATCATGTACCTTCATACTAAATTTAACTCCTAACTCCTAAAACGCCCCCTGTACACAAATACAGAATTTAACCTTAGTCTTGCTCTAAACCCTTATCCTACAACATTAACCCCTCTCAATTGTTTCATTTTCTCAACACCAAATGTCCTATGCAATCTAACTCTGACATTAACCCTTCTCTAACCTTAATCCTCACTTACCCTAACCACTTCTAACATTATCTTGAAACATGCAAGTGTTTACATAGCTGCATACACTACTATACTTACAGATTCAAACACAATACATTACAAGCAGAAATAGGCACATACATACATACATACATACATAGGAAATTGTCAGATATGAATGTATCTTTTTAGATGTTTAGAGGCCTGCGATATCCAGTCAATATATTCTTTACACATGCCTTATCTGACTTTTTTGCATTGGGAAGAAGGGGATAACTTAGAATTTTGTACTCTCGGGCACTGGAAATATAGACCCAGCCCTTTAGTCAGTCTGTGTAGTACTCTCACTGACAGTGCTGATGATGTCACCTTGTAGATTAATTCACCAGGAGCTGAAGAATGTGGAGGTAAGAGGATGGTGGCAGCGATGAAGGACAGATGAAAGAATAACTTCCTATCTACTCACCCCATGGCTACCACCAATGGGCATGTTACCATTTGGGATCTTTGCAAAATATATAAAATCTCCCACTAAAATCAATTGCGCTAATAAACCTAACCCAAAACTAAACATAACCCAAACTTTTCCTCTAAAACTAATCACTTGTTATTGTTTATCTTTAAAACAGAGAGGGGGGAAAGGTACATGGCTTACAGGGATTCATTAGACGTAGCATCCAAAAATGTGAACCATCATGCAAGATACCATCAAATATATACAATTGTTTTTTATTTTTATATAAGTTGTTAGGGATTTTGGTTAGGGTTTTGTACATTATTAAATGTACATTAAAGGAAGAAGCCAAGCACCACAACCACTATCACCCTGGTGCTCTCCCATTGTAAGTAGTCAAACCGTTGCTTGATTGCTGCCAGTCAATGAGCTGCTTAGGAACTTCCGGCTCACCATTGTCAGTGAAGGCGGGGAGCGGCACCCCCTGTACCACATGTAAGAAGTCAAACTGTTCAAACATTTTGACTACTTAAAATAAAAGGGTGCTATGGTTCTCCTGGCCCATTATCATCAGAATAAGCTGTAGTGGTGATGGTGTTTGGAATGTTCTTTTCATGGCATGCGCAGATAGAAAGGCAAGTGGGATTGAGAATTACATTTTATTTTTTATTTTATTTTTTATGTAAAATGTCTAAAGTTATGCACAATGTATTTCCTTTTTGTAGACTTTAATACAATTGTGTGTCAATGCTACCACCAGGTGTCAGTATAACACCATTAAAAATATATATATAAACTATAATATCAAAGGGATATGCAAGATTTTACACAGTAAGTTGCATATATGTTAAACAGTGTTAGGTAAACTTTAAAAATGGACGTTGTTGGCATTATCGAAGAGAACTAATTAAGGATTCATATGTAAAACCAATGGGTTGTATGCAAATATACTGGTAACATTTGGTCTAAAATATACTCAGGTGCTTTGATCTACATTTTTTGCAAGTTATCTGCCAACTCACTTTTAAACAAATAGACCGTATAATCAACGTAAGAAAATTATTAAACTCTACATGTGTCCATAATACTTATTTGATGTATGCCATGTTAGTCTTTTATAGAGCTATGTGGATTATGCATATTGAATCTTTATAATGAGAATTATAGTGTACCATAATGAGCTTTTTGTTGTTATTTGATACACATACATTTTGAAAATATACCATTTAATGAGATCTGTTGACTGTGTTTGGCCCATTACTGCACCCTTTTGGTTCATTTGGTTTGTTTTCTCAAATTATTTTTAGCAGATTAAATTCTAACAAGTTGAACCAACCCATGTATCAAATGCAGCTGTCCTGAATGTTTTTAGGGGGATAAAGTGGTTTGGGTAAAAAAAAGAATTTTCACAGTGCTACTTAATAGTCACAGGTAGGGATGAACAGGACACATGTTTATATCCCTTAGATGAATGATTGCATTCATAACAATAAAGCTCTACAACTCTTCTGTAAGTAACTTTTTACCAATTTTAAAATATCTAACAAAAATTAGTTTTACCATCCAAAAACATGTTTCCTAGATAATCATGGCAACATCACTTATGGGTAGCTTCACTCTCAGCCAGATAAGGACAGGAAATAATGAATAAATAATGAGACTGCATTCATAAAAGGTTCCTTCTCCTTCCATACAGCAGTCTTTTTTTCTGTTTTTAGCTGCACTGCCAGGATTTTTTCCCCTTAAATTTTCTTTTTTTAGCCTCCTTTCCATGTGTACATGGGTCTCCCAGACACAGTTCAGCCTCTCTCAGCCTGAAGAACACAGTAAACAGCCTCTATGTGCAGAACTAAATAGATTAGGCTCAAAAATAAGAATATTAAACTAGAAACTCAGCTCCTCCTTGGAATCTGCCTCTGGTGTTAGATTCCTTAATCAAATCTCCATTTACTCCTCTGACAAACATAAATATTCAATGCCTCACTCATAAGGATGTGTTTTTGGTTGCCACTTCAACAACCATATTTATCTCAGAACTACAAATCTTTTCTAGTGAATATTCACATACTCTCATCTTCCATGATATAGTGGTTTGAAAGCCCAGATAATATTTTCTTCCTTAAGTAATCTTAACATTTCATCTTCTCCAAGAAGTAGTACTACCATCCTTCTTTATGTCCCTTTCTACTCCTAAAGAGGTCAAACTTCATGAACTGGACCTCAGGGATTGCACCATCACTGTCACTTGTAGGTCACTACAGAAAATCCAACAGACTGTTTATTCCACCTTCAAACCCTCAAGAAAATCAAGGCTCATTCCACCCGGAAGCTACTTGGTCTTCCTCTGCGACCGTCATTAGACATTACAAATTGGACCTGGCATCCACATTATTTACTTTCATTGTCAAAAGAGTGCTGTCTTCATTTACTCTTCACAATAAAATATAAGTTTCCTTTTTTGCATCAATTTGGTGTCTTCTCATCCTTTAAAAAAAATGTTCTCCCTCCCATATCGATTGAGCTTGGGTATTACCCATGAGTGATGCTACCATGGTTAGTCAGGAATAAAGAACATTTGCCTGCCTATTAAAATTGGCAGCATCAGTCTCCCTCTCTTTATTTAGTTTTAAAACAAGACTGCTATGGAAGGAGGAGGGACGTTTTATGCACACAGTCTCTTTTTTACTTGGTTATTTCCTGTCCTGATCTGGCGGAGTGGTGGAGCTATCCATAAGTGATGCTGTCATGATAAAGAGCCAGGAAAATAATTACTTGGTAAGTATGTAGTACATTTTCCTTCTTTTCAAAAAAGTAAAAAAAAACTATTGTCCTACTTTTCTTCCTCTTGGGAGGAATAACGATTCTCATTGCTACCCCCTTGCTTTATTTGCACTTCTTGATAAACTTAATTAAAAAAATTACATCAACATTTTGGAATTATTATTCGGATTTTCAACAAAAGAAACCCACAACATTATTTACATTTATTGTGCATGTGTAATACATTTCACATTTTGTTTTAACTAAGGTTGACCAGATTAGTAAAGTTTAGTAGGTAGCGTGCCATACAAAGAAAATAAAATTACAATATTTTTTGCAGCAAAATGAAAAATTGCATATTAATATGTAAGTACCGTCTGTACATTTTTTGTGCATATTATTTTCCAGTTTTAGTACATTTAAACATAATATTGTTCAAAATACCTTTTACTTTATGTGTTCTGAAAACAAAATAATAAAGTAGAAGTTGATTTGAATAAAATATATTTCTCTCTCGGTTGCTTCAACCTCTTTTCATTTTAAATTGTAATAATTCACAACTTACAGTATTTTATGTTCTACTTGGCCACATTAATGTATTAATTATGAGAAATATCATGACTGAGTTTATTGGAGTTTTATTTGGATTTAAATCAATCTACCAATAGGGATACGGGGTAGACACATAAAAGCTTGTGGGGTTTTGCTTAGGTTGATCGGATTTCCATCCAGTCTTACGTCTTCTAGAGATCTTCGAGAATATGAATAATCTTTCATGTTACAGAAGGTATCCTCATGCATTTCCTGAATATTGTTATCCTAGAAAATAAATGATAGGTGAATGTTTATTCTTACCATACCCTTGAGTTGGTAATATTTTCATAAAAAAAGATCTCTCACTTAGGATATAATACAAACATTCCTGCGGTATAGTTTTTACATAACGAAAGACATACATAATTAAATTGGAAATTTCACTGTAACCTGAATAAAGTAAATCAATTTACTATAAACAGTTTAAGAAACAATAAAACAGCTCCGGAATGTTGGTTCTATAGTGTTACAGGAGTAATGTTCGAATTTTAAAAAGTACAATTTAGAGACAAGTAAGGTAGATTGGCAGGCATATTTTATTTTTTATTTATCAATTGACTAATTATCATGGTGTTATTAAGCTTTTGTTATTATATGGTGCAATTTGTTTTACGATTTACAAAGCCTTATTTCCTTAATGCAAAGTTTGGAACTTTCTGGATATAATATATGAGTGGCAGTGTTACCAGGAAAAAGTCACACGCCCTACATATTAGTTTATTAAAGTGATCAAAGTCAAATTTTGGGATTGTATAATAATCTTGGAAAATGGGCATCTGTATGTAAAAATGTATTGCAGGCCTTGAATATGCTCTAGTCTAGTATATTCCCAGAACTATACATACCTCCCAAATTAGGGATAATTTCTTTGTATGTAATATAAAATTCATATTTTAAGTTGCATCTCTCTTTCATTTTAAAAATGCAGTTCTTATCAACCCTTTCCCAACACCTAATGCAATCAAAGTGGTAGTCCACACTTTACATTACTGTGGAACATGTTGGCACTTTATAAATAATAATGATACAATCTCATAATCCATTCATAACATCCCCAAGCTATTTTGCTGATATCAACAGTCTAGGACATTTTCTCCAAGTTCAGAGATGATCTACGAATAGAGAATGCCCAGAGAGTTCTTTATTTCACATCTTATCAAATGCCTTAAGTAGTCCAAATTTTCTGAGAATCAGATATTGGAGAAAGAAGGATGTATTGGATCAAAGCACTGAATAAGGATCAGTCACTATGGAATCCAATAGAATAGAAAATAGTCTAAGGGAATTGATAAACCACTGATTTTTTAAAGTTTTAAAATAGCACATGTATATGTAATGCCTTTAACTAGTTACAAATGAAACATATACAAACAAAAATACATACTTGGAGATGAAGTGCTTGTAGGCTTTCAGGGAGAGGTATTGGGATGTGATCCAAGTTGTTATCAACTAAATATAACAGGTGGAGATCATTCATGTCCTTAAAAAAGAAAGGCACATTAGATAATTAATTTTACAGACTCATAAATCTACAGATTAAACTAATAGTATGTGGATGATCTGCTTTAAATCTTTAATATAATTGAATACACTGTTATCAAAAATAAGCAAACATAATAGGCGTACAGCAAAGGCTGATAAATTGTTATGGCTTTTACAATAAAAGGAATAAATTGTCATTGGTAATGTTATAGTTTTTATTGTAAAGAATCCTTTCCTCTAATATTAGTAAATTCTAATTTCTTCGAGTCTAAATATACTTTTATTTGTACAATCCTATTGATGAACTGGCCCTGATATGCTAGTTAAATGTTCTTCATACACTTTTTAGGTAAACAAGGTCACATTTTCTAGCCTTAGGGTAATTTACTTGTGTGTTCATTCTCCCAAAATGAATAACTTTGAAATTATGTAAATAATACACAAATTTAATTTGACGCTTGACTGTGCAGCCTCTTACATATCCAAATCCCTGTGGAAATAATGTCTGCACAAAGACTTAATTTTGCTTGATGAAATTGTTAAATATTAATGAATGGAGGAAAACATATCAAAACAAAAACAAAAGTTTGATGATAGAAATGATTACGGATATAGAATTAATTTTATATTTTGCATTTTTGCCCAAATGCTACAAGATGTCAAACAGAATTCCTCAATACATGTTACATAGCACTGCAAAAACTACAATTGTTATAATAAGATTAAATTCAAGATGTTGAAACTAAGTAATAATAATAATAATAATAATAATAAAATGTAGAAAATATTACAGTTTTCTTCAAATAGCTCAAATAGTGTGTTCTAAAATTAAAGCACGCATCAGCAATTTTCTGATCAAAGCTCCACAATTAATATTTAATTATTGTAATTGGATGTTGAAACACAAATGCCAATGCAGATAAAGGGCTAGACATGAAACCGACAAGATAGCCAGTAGTTCTGCCTGCATCACTTCAACCTACTTAACTGATATCCTACAGTTTTTGCTGTAGTCTGCCATAAGCAAGCTGTTTATTTTATTGGCTTGTTGCATCTCTTTACTGCATCGCATTCCAGACTCCAGTTGTCTTGCCCAATGACCATACTTTAATATAGGAGGTGGAGCAACATAGAACAAACCATGATAAGAAGACACACAGTGGTTGCATTACTTTATACATAATGCCAGTGAGAATATATAAAAATAATGTAATATAATGACATAGTAGAACTGTAAGCGAATTGTCTTATAACCTTTTATTGATTAAAACATAACACTATACTATAACTCTTATAATTACTTTTACAAGGTAGAAATGTTCTACAGAATTTGATTGGGTTCTCAGTAACCTACCATACCCATAAGGCACAGTAGGTACATCCACTAGACACTTTGAAGGTAGAATGAAAATAAAATCGCTTTTCAAACATTTCTGTCCTATGTGTTGAAGGTGATATATTCAATATTAGATTGTATTATTTTATGGTCTCCTACAATCCACACAATATAATTGTGAATTCAAGCAATACCGGAGTCCAAATTTGAATTTTAACTTTGGACATTTGATTATACTTCAGATATACTATTAGCGACCCCTGATTTTCCTTGAAGATTATTTCCTAAATTACATTTAAAAAAATATTAAACATACTTTGAATGCCTCATTCTTTAATCCTTTGCGTCCAAGTCTGTTGTGGCTCAAATCAATGACAGTCATAGTGTTTGGTAGTTCTGGAAGCTGTCTTAGTCTGTTATCACGAAGTATGAGCTCGTTAAGAGATGGCAGAGTCCTGAAGGCATCTTCATCAATCTCTGCTATGATGTTTGATGTCAAATCAATCTTCTGTAATTTATCTAACAGAGAAAGAAGAAAAAATGGCTTACAGCTGTGAACAGATATGCATTCCTCTCTCTAATCTTCATTTCAAATAATAGCTGACATTGATATAATTTGATATTTTTTTTCATATGACAAATGAATTACAGGCTATGTATGTTCAAGCTATACTATTTTTCAGTACAATACAAATTGTTTTCTGAAGATATAAGATTACAAGAGCACAATATTTGCATAACAATAGTATTTATTGTTTTATTCTTAAAATGGTTATTTCATGTGTATATTAAATAGTGTGATTGCATCAGATTCAATTTAATTTATTCATTTCATTTATTTATTTAATGTGTGGTGTGTGTATGTGTGAAAATGTGTGTGTGTATGTGTGTGTGTGTGTGTGTGTGTGTGTGTGTGTGTGTGTGTGTGTGTGTGTGTGTGTGTGTGTGTGTGTGTGTGTGTGTGTGTGTGTGTGTAAATGAAAATTTTAAATACAGTCTGTTTTTATTTTGGCCTTATAATTGACAGTTGCATTGAATTCCCAGCGATTCTCACTTTAGTAGATATTAAATGTTCTGTAAGATATAATAAAGGGCATCCTTATAAGAGTGAACTCAATTTAACACCTTCACCTACTGGTCCCCAGGTAAGGGAAATCAATAAACTAAAAAAGTATTTGACTTTGATTTCAATTAAGTTTAAAGAGAAATATATTTAATGAATGTGTCTTTCCTTGTTATGTGTAGGGGGCGCTGTAGCCCATGTACATAGTTATTGAAGAAAACATAGTCTTTACCTTTTACCATATACGACTCTCTCTTTCTGAAAATGTTGTTCTCTTACTTTAATCTAATCTCTTTAGTTTTTAATGATCAGGACAGTTTTGTTTTCTTCATTTACATGAATCCCACTCAAGATCTTGGGGCTAAAACCTTTATTTTGAGGAGGGTTAAATTATCTTCACTGTGACACACTTTAACTTTCAAAGTATTTGTAGATTCCTTGAACTTTATGTACTGAATAGTCATCTGTTGTAATCTATTTTTGTTTCTTTCCATTTCTTCCAATTCTGCCATAAACACCAGATCTTTTTTGAGGTGTTTAGTCAATATTCCCCTCGGTTGTTTGGCATTTTATGTTTATCAGAAAGATAATTATGCTTTACCTATGCCCCTTCCTACCTACTTATGTTAAAAATTCAGACAACAATTATCTACACATACTTAAGTGTGAGAAATCAGTCTTGCTGATCCTGCTAATTTTGTTGAAACGTAAGTAAGCATGGGTGGTTGTTCTTGGTAGGGGCGGAACTGAGTCCAAATTATGATCATCACAGTAAACTGTTGTTGCAATGCATGTGCATAAAATACAAGTTGAAACACCTGTAAAACAAAACAAAACATATACTGTTATGTGATGTTAAAAGGGAAACTACATTTAAAAAAAAACAAAAAACACTTGTAAAGTAACTTTAAGCAAATTATACATTTTGTAACTCTGCCGCAATGAATACATAAAATTTAAAAAGGCTATGGTAAATATTTAGACATGTTTAAACAAAAATCGATGAAAAAGGTTGGAGTAAGAAAAGGATTTGATTGAAAATGAGATGCAATATTAAAGACATGTTCTGACAACTTTGCTGGCTAAATACCTATTGACAGAGGATCTCAATGTTAGTGGTACTGTACTTCTGGACAACACATTGACAGAATAATTCACAAAACATTGGATGGATGGATTGATTGATGGATGGATGGAAGACTGGATAAAGTTCAGTAAAAATTACCGAATTCTGACCGGAATAGCAATTCTCCTATTTCCAGAAGCCAAATCTGATTGGAATTCAATCAGTCAGAAAGAATCTGAAACAATCTTCCAGATACTTTTGTTGTCCGTATTAAATTCAATGCTTTAGCATCCGAACCCTATACAAAGTATAGGATTTTGAATATTTATAAAGCACAGACTTTTAAAAAAAATTGGGACCTTTTGCAACAGAATGATAGTTGGAAGTACTATTTACCCACTGGCAGCCACTTAGTGGTTGGGCAGCACTTTCTAGCCAGTTGCCACATTAAAATAAAATTAAAAAAAAAAACCCCAACTAAAACAATAAAACTCATAAAGTATAGGCTGGAATGGGTTAACTAGAAAGTGCTCCCAATTACAGTCTCTATACCCTGAATGTGACTGCTCCATTAATGTAGAGCCATAGATTGCTAAATCATGGAGCATAAGTAGAACTAAAAATAATAAATAAACTTTATTGGTCCCTCTCGGGGAATAGGGAAAGTATAAAGCATAAAATCACAAAAACTAAATTAGTAATGAAAAAGAAAGTAACTTATATAATGTGTATTAGGAATAGGATAGGATCATCTAATATTATGTAAAGATGTTGACAAAGTCAGGTATTGTGACCATATAAATGTATGTAACGATGATTGATAAAAATAATCGTTGCCTGCTATTTAGTAACAGTTACTGTCAGCTTGTGTAGGATAAGAAAGTAACATATAGCCACTAGAATTAGCCCTTTTCTTTAGCGCAACAAAACAAGAGTCTGCACGTGCAGTGGCTGCCTAATCGGAGTAAGAATATAATTAAAGTATTAAATATCGGTCAACATCAATTTTATAGAGATGAAAAGACACACTATTAATCCGTGGGTATATAAAGCTGGGTATCTGCAAACAGTGATCGTCAGTAAAATTTGAACTGTTCATTAGTCTAGATGTTAACCGACACAATATCTACAGTTCCAATTATGACTTCCCCATAGGGTCCCCCACAGAATTAATAGATGGTAAAAAAAAAAAAAAACTGGGGTACAAGTAATATTAAGTCCGGCCAGACAAAGAATAGAGGTAAGAATAATGCTCTATGATGGTATGGATGACCATGTGAATTAATCCAGACTCATTAATTGAAAGGGCAGACAAAGTCCCTCAAATAGTCTGACCTTCAAAACAAATTTAGAGATATTAGAAAAAAGTCCTACATATCAAAAGGAAACTAACTGAAGTTTCTAGGACCAATTCAGTATTTAGTCTAATTCCATATTGAGAAAGCGTTTTAGGCGAAACGCGTTTGTGGATTTTATATTGTGTATTTTACTCATTAAAGATCTGTTGGTTACTTTTATTTGTGCCAATTATCTTTTATACACTCTATAATAATTTTTGATTTTTACCTGGCATTTTTATCGCTGTGGACTCCAAGAAATCCTAGGTGGGGATCAAACCACCAACACTTATACCAGTGGGCAGTTTGTCTGTCTCACCCTTGTGAGTACCCCTTTTATATATATTTTAACACCATTGCTTTATTCAGAGAGCACTATCGGTTGTCTCTACCTTATTCTCTTTGAGTGTTGAACATACCTTTGAAGCACCATATCCCACAAGCGGTGATTGTACCGCTGTACGCTGTCCATACTAGAGCTAGCTATAGCTCTTACACATGTGAGTGCACTACCGTCTTCTTTTTATCTTTTATTTTACCCTATAGAATATATTGCACTATTTTGTTCTATCTTTTGTCTTTATATATTATTGGATCTTTCCGGGGAAGACTCACGTGGACAATATCCCTGACCAAGCACGTTAAAGACCAATTGACCTAAAGAAAGAACTATCAAGTTAAGACTTTATTGGGATACACTATTGTTATCCTATTGTATTTTATTCTGTGTGGCACTGCCTCTTTTTTGTATTTTCTCTACTGTTGTTTTTTAGGGGACTTTGAGGGATTCCCTTTGTGGTTGCTGCCTACCCATTACTTAGCGCTGACTCTCTATCTTGTTTTTACCTCTAATAAAAATCTAGTAACTGGCCAATCATGCGAAGAAACATGTAAAATAAGGAGAGGATATATTCCCCCTTGTGCTGCCACCTGTGAGCATTGGGTAAAATAAATAATTCGGAGAAGATAAATCACTGGTCCCCAACCATGACCAGTTGATAGGGGTTATTGCATTAAAGAAAATGTGGGGACATTGTAATGTACCCCCTTCCTCAACCCTTAGCCAGTGGGTGGGGGCTATTACATTTTTAAAAATGTCCCCCTTATTCCTATACCCAAAGTAGGGAAAGACCCAACACTTATTACTAACTACAGACCCATATCTCTCATTAATCTAGATATAAAGATATTTTCTCAAATACTATCTAACAGATTTAAAGAAGTAATTGGAGATCTGATTGATGTTGATCAGTCTGGATTTGTGCGAGGGAGAGGTACTACAGATAATACACGTAGGACATTCAACTTAATACACAGAATAAAGGAGTATAAATGGGGATCTGTTATTATGGCCCTCGATGCTGAGAAGGCCTTTGACAGAGTCAATTGGAGATTCCTGGACTCTGTAATGGGCCAATTTGGCTTAGAGGGTCAGTTCAGACATAATACTATGTTGTTATATAGGAGTTCTACAGCTAAAATAATTAACCCTCTTGTTGAGTCTGACCATTTTGAGGTCAAAAATGGTACTAGACAGGGTTGCCCTTTGGCTCCCCTGTTATATATTCTTACAATTGAACCTTTGGCCACTATGATCAGACAGGATACCAATGTAAAGGGGGTCAAGTCTCTCAAGGGGGAAACCAAGATCTCCCTTTTCGCAGACGATGTTCTCCTTACTCTGACGGACCCGTTGGTTTCAATTCCATCAGTATTGGATATTATATCAAATTATAGTAGCTTTTCGAACTATAAGATCAATATGAAAAAAAAAACAAATTTTAGCCTCTTTTTTATCTGAGGCTCAGAAAGATTTTTTGACAGCACATTTCCAATTCTCATGGGCAAATGATACCATTGGTTATTTGGGGATTAAAATATCTTTTGATATAGAGAGGATGATACAATCAAACTATGATACATTACTAAGAGATCTGCAACAACTGGTAGATAATTGGAGGAAGATTGAGTCCTCATGGATAGGAAGATTAAATATGATCAAGGCATTTCTGATACCTAAACTTATTTATTATTTTAGGGCGATTCCTTATAGGTTGGGGAAAGGTATTCTTAACCGTTTTCAAACTTTGATTTCCAGATGTATTTGGGCTAATAAACCACCTAGGATAGCTTTTGATACTCTTCGAAGGAGCTACCAGAAGGGCGGTATAGCATTTCCAGATGTTGATAAAATCCATGAAGCATGTATGGCGACTCATCTTTTACAGTGGCTAGACAAGGAATGGGGATCCATATCATGGCTTACTCTAGAACAGGAAGATAGCCCTAGATATGGATTGTTCGTTCTTTTTTGGATGGGTTTGCTAAATTTGGGTGAATTGGATACCAAGAATTTTTCGAATCGAATATTGATAGATATGATTATTACTTCTAGAATTCTAAATAAAAAATTGAAGCTAGAAGACAAATTACTATATAGAGTTCCATTAGTGGTCCTACAACATATAATGGATAATATAAATGTACAATCTTGGATACAACTAGGCCTAACGAAGATCTCGGACTTATGGGATGGATTTAAACCCATCCCATTTATACAATTGCAAGAAAAGTTTAATCTTTCTTCCAGAGATCTTTTTCAATATTTAAGGATTAAGAATTTTATTCTATCTCGGACTATACTTAAGGACCACATTGTTAATCCCCTTATTGCATTAAATAAAAAGAAGGGAGGGATTTCTAGATTTATTAAGGTGCTAGAATCAACGGAACAAGACTCTCATGCTACCTCCTTTATTAAATGGGAACAAGACATTGGGGAATCCTTTTCACTTCTGGAGTGGTCTAAAGCTACACTCCTAGTTAAGCGCTGTATACACAGCGTTTCTCTTTATGAAACACATTTAAAGATAATTTATAGGTGGTATATGGTACCGGCTAGATTATATAAAATATCATCTGTCCACTCTAAGTATTGTTGGAGATGTGGAAATGAGGAGGGTACTATTTACCATATATGGTGGGAGTGTCATGGTCTTGATAGTATAAAAACTCAAATGTTTGGCCTTATTAACTCTATCTTTAAGGAGATAAGAGAGATCAGCCCTCAACTTTTTCTCTTTAATATTGGTTTTCCTTCGCAAGATAAATATCAAAAATATCTTTTGACTCATATATTTTTTGCCATTAAAATATGTATAGCTAGAGCATGGAAATCCTCTATTCCATTAATATGGCATAATATTATGGAGCAAATAGATTATCAACATAGGATGGAAATAAACCCTTTCTTTGGTATCAGAGACGTGACCAAATTATGGTTACCCTGGACAAATAGACAGAACTCATGATAACATAGTGTGGTTCCCCCCATTTCGAGTCTCAGAGGATGTTATTTATTTATTTTTCCATTTATTTATTTATCTATTTATTTATTTATTTTTTATTTTTTATTTTTTTCTCGTTGTTTGTTTGTTCAATTTTTGGTTGCTCTTGTAACATATATTTCTGCATATGGCTGTCTTAACGTGTTGGAGGTTTGCCTTTGAGATACCTCCTAAATGTTAAAAATTTTATATGACAAATAAAGAAATATAAAAAAAAAAAAAAAAATGTCCCCCCTTCACCCCACCTGTAATAAGTGTCAGCAGGTGAGGGCGACCTATTAACTTACCTTCCGCATACTGGGTTAGGGCATAGGAAGGTTAAAAACTTCCCTTATAGAAATATGAGGAACATATTGACCTATATTTTTCACTTTAATGTGGCGACTGCCTAGTGCTTGCCAGCCACCACATGGTTAACCCTTGCAGTGCCAAATATTTTAAATTTAGGAGATGTTACAGGCATGTAACATCATACTAGATGGTAAACGTTATCACCAGATTTGATGCAGTATCTAGCTAACTCAATAGTATACCTTCATCAGCTAGCTGAAAAGTTGAAAAGGCTTGCCAGCCTCCTGCCCACAGACTATGGGCCTTCAGGGAAACCTGTAAAAGACTGTCTAAATGGCTTGGACCACCCGGGAGCTTGTTAACCCCTATTATTAACACCTTGGAACGGTTCTCGCCTCAGTGTTCTAATTGTTCGTCAGGGTGGCCGCAATTCGTATGAACGACCACGAGGTGGCAGCCCTCTTGTTCGCATGAACGCAGGCAGCGGTTTTTGGTCGTCCAGTTCATGGAACTAAAATCTGACACTGAAACTACTGAACACCGCTGGACTTCCATCATCGCCTGCGTTCGGTTCTGTAGATCCTAGAAGAACACTGTGGAATCGTTCATCTGGATGAGAGGAACAAGCTCCACAGTTCAAATAGAGACTCTGTATTTTTTTCTTTTCTATGTTACCGAACTTGACCGAGTGGAAAACCCGAATTCCTGAACCGATCTGGGTGATTTTTGGATATGTTGGTCACCCAAATCAGGGCTATCGGGGGATGTGACTTTTGTAGGGGTTTCATGTATTTTATGTGCATTTTGTAAATTGTTATATTTTATGTCCCTGAGAGATAATTAACTTATAAGTGCTTGCTAAGTTAATTATCTCTCAGGCACAGAGGATCCTGGGAGGGATTTCCCTGTTGGTTTGTGTGGGAGACCCTTGTAGGGACTATTGTATAAAAGAAGGTCATCTGGCCAAATTAAAGCATTCCAGCTTGTACTCCCAGAACTATGTGTCATCTGGTTACTGGGAGGGGAAAGGGCTAATCACTGTTCCAGCGTGGAGGATTCAGCAGGGAAAGTCCTCATAAGGACTAGAGTTCCCAGGACTGAGTGTTGTCCAGTCCCTGGGAGTGGACAGAACTAATCCCCTATTCTGCCCCAGGACGGAGAGGTTCCAGGGCCAGAGGCAAAATATGACTTCTGTTCCCTTTAGTTTTTAGCTGTCTGCGATACATGACTCTCCAGTGTATGGAGTGTTGTAAACCCTGAGCAGCTTGGCCAAGGTAGACTCTCCTGCACTGGAATCAGCTATGCTGAATGGGGAAGACCCCATTATACACAATATTAAAACGAATTCTTCAAAGAAATACAAATTATTCAACAACTCAGGAAGAATAAAAACAATCTAGAAAGTGAAAACATATGACTCGAGAAAAAACAGTAGTGAAATTAAAAGTTAGTGAAGTTAAAAGTTAATATAGTTAGAGTGGCATTGAAGCAGGAAAGTGTCCTGTAGATACTTTCAAAACGTATTTAGATATCAAGAGGTTCATTTTATGAATGTTCCTAGGAATGATTTTAATCTTCCAAATTCACATTTCCATACTTTTTAAAGAAAAAGTTATATTTGTATACTTTGAATTCTAAAACTAATATTATGAGTCCTGGGTGGCCTGCAAGGTCACATAAAATACGTTGGGTTTGTTCCCCTTGTTGCCATAAGCCTCATGAATAGTGGAAATCTGATTATTTGTTAGATTTGTATTCTGTATGTTCCTTTTACTTCTTCTTTATCTCTTCTCGAAATTGAGTTTAGCAACAGTCATTCACGTATTGCACAGTGCTATACCATAGAAGAGATGTTCACTTTTTTTTTTTTTGCCGTTGAATATATATGTCACAAAGTCTCTTTAAAATCTCTTTAATTGAAAAAAAAAAAACCTAATATTTTGAACATTTTGGAAAAGGCTTACATTGAGGATTTGAAGAAAATTAAAACTTTAATTCAATATATCAATGCAATTTGTATACAGAGGATAATTAAACTGTGAGAGAGTTACAAAATAATAGGAGTATAGAAATAGTTATGAACAGTTACTTTTATCTATCTGAGATTAGGAATTAACTGGCTGACATTGTCATTTATGGGACACTGACAGACATTAAAAAGAAATATATATATATATATGTTTATGAGAGATTACAAAATTAATACTCAGAAATGATGAATATAATTTTTAAATCATGATCTAGCTAAGGTAGTAATTTATATTTTATCAAAACTGCATAAAGATCCAATTAATTTGCCCTGGGAGATGGTTTTGTTTTAAACAAAATAATTGGCGCATTCTGAAGTAGGATAAAGAACTACAGAGGCTCTTCAGTGAGAGACTGCTGCGACCATATACACCTAACTTAAATGGTCAGTCCAAGTATGAAAATCGTATAATTTTATCAAGTGATACTCTCGATAGCAAAACAACTTTAGCATAATAAAGTAGTTTTGGTAGATCATGTCTCTGCAGTCTTACTGCTTAATTCTCTGTGATTTAAGAGTTAAATCACTTTTGCCTCTGTTTATGCAGCCCTAGTCACACATCTGATTTAGCTGTGACTCACAGTCTGCATGAAACAAATGGTTTAATTTTCAATCAGAAGTTAACGTGCCTTAGAAGTTTGTATCTCCTACTCTGTAAATTAAACTTTAATCACACAGGAGGCTCCTAGGAGCAGTGGCGGCTCTCTAATTAGGTGATTTAGGCGGCCGCCTAAGGCCTCGCGCTGATGGGGGCCTCGCGGCCGCCTAAATCGCCTTAGGGCAGTGTGACAAATCGGGTCCTCGGACCCGACACAGGAGGGGGCCCCTCCTCTGCCTGCCCGGGAGAGAGCCAGCCTGTCTGCAGCTCCGCTGAGCGCAGAGCTGCAGACTGACGGGGTCTCTCGATCTCACCCAATCAGAGCGTTGCCATGGGTTACCATGGCAACGCTCTGACTGGCTGAGATTGCGAGACTAAACTTCCCACGTGGTCTGCAGCTCTGCACCCGGCGGAGCTGCAGACCATAAAGGGAGACCACCGGACCACCAGGGATACAGCCTGGCCGCCCACTGGACCACCAGGGAATAAATTAATCATAAGGTATTTATGCCCTGCCCTCCCACCACCACTGCCACAGCCATGCTCTGCCACTGCCCCAGCCACCCTCTGCCCAGCCACCCCACCACCACTGCCCCAGCCACCCTCTGCCCCAGCCACCCCACTGCCCAGCCACCTTATGCCACTGCCCCAGCCACC
>OW240914.1:312487635-312547203 GCA_933207985.1 Pelobates cultripes
GGACTAGTTTCCCCTTCTCAAGCCAGGACCCATGTCGATTATGTCCCTTCGCGTTATTTCTCAGGCCTCATTCCCATAAGATGGTCTTTTCTATTGAATGCACCGCAGAGGGTACTGCAGTGGTTATGTGCTTGAAGTGTTTCTTTGAGCAGCTGGATTAAATCACTACATATTTTATTAATGCAGATTATCCATACCATTCAAATATTGAACTATTCTCATCCACCAAACTGTAACAGATTTATTCATTAAACTATAAATTTTCACAAAGTAATTCTGAATGGCAAAAATAGCAAAAGTATGACTATTGCTGAGTTGGGGAATTTTGCCAGACCAGCTGTTTTTGCCTAGTAAAAGTTTTAGTGAATAACCATTGTGACAAACGTGCTTATGCCATGTGGTCCTGGAGGAGCATGAAAGCAAGCCTCCTGCCTCAGGACTATGGACCATATACCAAGACCCTGTTCAGGAGTTAAATCTCCCCATCTGCCATTAGTAGCTTGCCCTGAGTGCCCCTGGTTCGGCACTTTCCCTTCTTACGAATGGAACGGATAGCTGGCTCTCTAGCGGCCATTTGCAAGAACCAAACCCACGAGATGTCCTCAGCGGTACTTAGCCGCGATTGTTATGGAACTAAATTCAGCATGAGGAATTTGTGGGTTCCCGGTCACCTCAGAGGGGACTTAGCCATGAATGTTATGGAACTGTTTTCGGCATGAGGTGATCGTGCAGCTCCTGGGAAACTTGGTTCGCAGTTTTTAGCCACTTTGAAATCCGTCAGGCTTTTTGGAGGGAAGGTGCCTAAGACTACGCAGAACAAATGCTAACTAAGAGCCAGCCGGGGCACCCTGTATTGCGACTGCAGGAGCTCCTGAAAGTTGACTGGCAAAAGCACCAAACGCCCTGGAACTGTTTTGGGCATGTGACCACGTGTGCGGCCGGTCAGAACTTTAACATGTTGGCGTTTCCCCTATACTGCATGTATCTGAGCACTATTTGGAGAACTTGATCAGACTAGGGCTGTTTAATGATGTATTTTTTGTGAGGTTATGTTATGTTTTTATGTTATGTTTTTATGATGTTTTGGGAGATAATTTGATTACCGGTCTTAACGCAATTATCTCCCAGGCACAGAGATTAATGGTAAGGGCTTGTTTTGTGTTGTGTGGAGACTCCCTGCTGGGAGTTGTGTATATAAGCAGGCAACTTGGCCATAATAAACCAGTCTTAATTTACCCTTCATCAAGTCTAGGCTGATGTTTGGGTAGCTCAGAGCTTTAATCACTGTTTCACTTGGGATTTGGGAGAACTACAGCGGATATACTCATGCAACCATGTAACTAGTGAAATAATAAAACCTCAAATGAAAGAAATTCAAAATCTATGTTTAGTTTGGTTGAGGTATTTGCATCGGTTTCCCAACACTGTGCATGTCTTGTCAACTGGAAGTGCAACTGTAATTGGTGGCAAGAGCAGCGGAGGCTTCTGGTTGATGAATGGTGTCACCAGTATAGGTAAGCAGCCAGAAAAATGTTTGTGCTTGACAGATGGATCTACATTATTCAAATTAATTGCTAATTGTTTAGGAAAGCACAACACCCTTATAAATATTATGGATACATGTAGTTTTGAGCTACATTATTTGACTCATTTGATTTTTTATAATGTCTGCTGCTGTGTATATGTATATATATATATGCTATTGGCTGTTGATTGTGGTTAGAAGATTGATATCATCAGACCTCCCTTATGAAAAAAAAGTAATTATTGTTATACCTTTTTGATGTGTGATTAGTTCGGTTGAGATTGGAACTTGTTTTTATTTAATATACTTTTTTTTTTACAGTTATATATTTTACAACCTTTAATTAGTGCAATGCTGTCATGCACCATAAGAAGACATTCCTCTGGAGCTAATGATGTTTTCAGAAATGTAACAACACCTTTAAAGCAAAACCAGGAAAACACCTGTCAATGAAATGCTTCTGCATCGCATTATCCAAGAAATACAACCTAGTTTGTAAAAAAAAGGAAAATATATTTCTAATATAGGTAAGTAAAAAAATATATGTGAAAATTATGGTAGGTTGAATATAATATATGTGTTCACATAACAAACATCATCTTGTGAAGAATGCATGTGCTTTGATTGGAACCACCGTATAACACAAGTGCCACAGAACACTTCAGTTGCATAATAATGGATTACCGTACACTGGAAGTGAAACAATTTTTAATGAGTTACATATATAATGAATAAAAATATAAAACCTTTTGAATTAAGAGCGTTTTTCACTAAAGTACGAAAGGTCCTGAACCAAATGGGGCAAAAGTATCCGGCCGCATACGGGACCATAAGGACTGCAAAATATGGAATTTATCAATGCCTGGATTTTGTAATCCAGGCCCCGAACAAGCATGAATTTGGTCCAGATTTCAGCCGGGCCGATCTCTGCCGGAAGACTGAAATCCGACAGGCTCAACTCCTAGCCTGGATTTAAAAAAACAAAGAGAGGGGGAGATACAGCCCTCACTCAAATGGCAGCAGATTCTGTTAATTAGATACCCTAACTATCCAAGGGAAAACAATAGGTAGAAAACAAGAAAAAAATGATTTTCCCAAGTATACATTGAAATAAGTATGGATATATATGTGTATGTATATATATATATATATATATATTTATTTATATACACAGTAAAACCAAATAGTGAAAAAAATAACGTAGATATTTAAAAAGTCCCAGAGGAATAAAACAAGGGTGTTTTATCTATATGCCTTTGAGGAGGTGATGGTTTAGTGTAGATCAGTCAGAAGTCCTCCTTGGAGTTCAAATAAATTAGGTTTTAATTGAGGTAGGGATTTCTGTTATTAGCATCTCATGCAAATATCAGCAGAAAGGAAAAACCAATAGTGCAACCCAGTATGTTCAATATCTGAATTATGTGAAGAAAAAGTATACACTCATAAGGACAGAGCCTCCAATCAGCTCTTAGATAATCCCCACTCAGGAATTTGAGAATGTTCATCCTGCCACACACATTCAGTTTATCATCGAGCACAATGCAATCATTGATAAATCTCCAATTCTGGTGCTGTAAATTGGTTTGGATGCTGAAATCACTGATACTCCGAATTCAACATAACGACTGTTAAATAATTATTTCTGATCCCAATAACTCCTGGGGAACAGGAATTTCTGAAATATGTAACTCAGCCCCAGGCACAGTTCCACTATAAAATGTAATCAATAGTGCAGTTCAATACACAAATAGCAGCTGCCATCAGTTTATTCACATACCTGTTTACAGTTTTGTGAACAGATCTTTGCACGATATTCTTCGAGGCTACCTAGACAACATTTGGTCAAGCACAGTAGATGTAGGGACTTAAACAATTTGCTCAGTTCAAATGGTAAATATGGAAATAAAAAAAACATCTCCTCTGCCATCAAAGAAAATAAATATTTATACCTGCCGCAATTTTTGCCTATCATGTAAGTATCTGTAACACTTTTAAACCCTATTCTATTAAATGAGACTAGGCTGTTACAGTGCACAGAATGTCCTGTTAAGGTGACTATTGGAGCCATGGATGGACAAAACTATCTGCCAAAAATGAAAACATTTGAAATTTGACAATGTTTTTCTTATCGAAATAATGTGCATCTAATATTTGACTTATATATTATTGAATTGTTGAAATACTTTTTTATTTGTAAAGCAAAAACATGTCATAAAGATGCAAAACCATCCTGATGTTAAACAGTAGGAGTTCCAACCCATTCCCACTTGTAACTTTAATTGTAATTATGGGGTTAGTAGAAAGCTTTGAAATAGGAAAATATGACATATCGCAGCTAGTGATCTAGGCCGTGGCATCTGTTTTACTTGCGAGTCTGTATTATACGATTCACTGCGTCAGAAGTCAGGAATTTTCAAATCGTCTGCTAATAATCTACATTTGAACTCAGTAGACAACTACACTAAATTCACATTTTACAACATTCATATTGACGGTGGGCTTACATCTAATAGCCATTGAAGTCACTATATAACTTTGGGCTAGTGTGCAGGTAACTCTTTTTTTCTTTTCTTGTTTTGTATGTATTTTGGCTGATGTGTGCTATGGTCGTTGCTGCTGCCCAGGAGTAGTGGGAGTCTGAGCGCAGGACTTGTTTTTGTGTATTTGTATTCACTTTTGTATCACACAATCATGTTACAATGCTGCCACCCACCCCATGCGTTGCCTATTAAGGATTAATAAGTATGTAGAGGTGGATATAAAAAATACCCCTCTCTGTCTCATTAGAGATACATTTGCCTGAAGCTCAAGGAAGCAAGGTGAATAGTCAGTGTAGGACCCACCTAAGAGGATTGCCTTGACGTGGCAGGTGGGCTTGCAGCTACTGGCCATTGGAGTTACTAAATAACCCTCATTTATTTAAATATGCATAATGATTTGGGCAGTGCACATGTAACTCATTTCTAATTTTTTTTTGCTTATAAAGAGCTGTTCAGTGCAGTGAAAATTCTAAGTGAATTTCAAATTAAAGATAAAATAGCTATAATTGAAACATTCTCTAGCTCAGCGAGGCTTCCAGGTCAGCTATTTCAGCCTTAAATTTGAAATCCACTTTGAATTCTAACTGCAGTGAATAAACTGGATAATGGATACAAGTGGTAAATGTAGCAAAGTATATAGAAACTGAATCTTGGCATTATCACACATCCCTGATCATTAATGCCAGCAGAGTTAGTCACTCTGAAAAAATAAAGGTCTACATAAAATGCGCTACGTTTGGGCTACATATGTCTAATTCTTTATATGACATATAATGAGGTAAAGGTAACGTAGAAATGGAACTAGTCTTAATCTGGATGAGTTTCTAAAACATATCAAGTTAGGGACAAGGATCAATGCTGTCAAACACTGGTGGAAAAGGACACATGTTGCAGTCTAAGATGCAAGTCAACTACAGGAAATCAAGACAGAAAATGTCCATCCTCAGACTGTATACATACAAATTATTTGTAAGAACAAAGACTAGAGGGAAATTTCCTAAAACACTGAAGGAGCAGTGCAATCCCATTTTTTAAAATGAATTATATTCATATATATGCAAATATAGTATTGGGCAATTTATAAACATAATTAACCTTCATTATTAAGAAACGTTGTGGTACATTCATACCAATGTTGTAGCAGCAGGTACATGCTTTGTCAAAACGTTTCCGGGTACATACTATGTATTTAACTTGTGACAGCTTCTCAATTACAATTACATATATATTAGTTCTCAATGTCAGGTAGCTGGAACAAACTCGAGAAACACTACACCATAAACATTTTTTTGCCCCAAATTGTTAGATTCGCCTTTAGATTTCCAGGGCCCTATTTTTAGTCAAATAATTAAAAGAACACTTTACTCATTTGTAATTAAGCACCAAGACAGCCTCTTCTTTGCAGCCTGATCCACCTCAGCTGATGTCATTAGGCTCATCTAAATAAATGCTGTCCTCATACAATGTGTGAGAATGTTCAATTTCAAAAACCAACTTTGGAAATAGAAGAGCCATCTGGTAGCTGTCAGGGTAACAGCCACTGGAGGTGTGCAATGTTTTATATTGCAGGAGCAAAACCGTCGGGATCACTTCATTGAGATAATCTGGTCTTGATGCTTATAGTGACATTTTCAGGAGCAAACATATTTACCACTAATAAGTAAAATGAAAAGCGGAAAGTGCAACAGTTACCAAAGTGATTGGAAGAAGCATGTTCTATGGTTTATATACCACCAGGGGCACTAAGAATTACACTTTTGTTTGTTTCTTTTCTAAACACCCATTAATCCAGGAGGCCCAATGTAATATTCCATACTGAGTACCCATCAATTCAGGATGCTCGATTTCTTGGCTATCCATTGAGATACTTGATGTACTGCGATATCTTGATCAGAAAATTGGTTGAAGCTATTATTAGTACATTAGTAATGCAGACATCAGAGGAGAATCAGGGAGTACCTCACTTTTCAAGAAGAACAGTTAGTATTGATCAGAGAAGAGCATAAATGAATATGGAATATTGTGTAAGGTGGAACATTAGCAAAGCAGGGAAGATTAGCAAAATAGATTTGGAAAGATTAACTGATACCATAATAGAAAACAGCACAAATTGGTGGGGGATAGATGGACTGATACTGACTGTAGAAAAAGGGTGCTGACATCGAAAGTGGGACAAATTATTTTTATCACATGTCAACTGTGGAGATGTTGTCCAAAAATCATTATAAGAGCTGACTGTTGCTTTTTAAAGAAAATAAATAATTTAATTAAACTGCAAAAAAACAAAACAAAACATTGGTAGAAAATGGTGTGACGATTAATAGATATGTATATGCAAAAGAAAAAGTGTGTTTTGTTGAAAAAAACAAAAACATGGAAATATTTTAAGGCACTAACCTCCACTTGTTTCTGGAACAAGGACTCCAGGAGACAAAGGTCCCTGTGGTGAAGAGCCATCGATTAATTTTGGTGTTGATTCTTCCTCCTCCTCTGCTTCTTCTGGAATCTGCTCTGGAGAAATGATCGGTCTATTCACAACAGGCAAAACTGTGCCAATTTCTATCTAGAAATTAAAAAAATAAGAAAACATATTGATCAAGAAAATTAAAACAACTCATTTTATAATTAACACGCTATTACTTAGTTACGAGACTGAACACTAGGTGTCACTGCACAACATCTATAGTTTTATATTTTTGTGCTTTGCATGTGTATACTGTATACAGTTTTAAGTAAAATAATACATGAGGGGATTTAATATTTTATTTATGATTTTCATAATATAAAACAATTTCCAGCTACATTTATGTTAACGAACATTGTATTTATCAAGATTAAAATGAGAGAAAATCTTGCGAAGTTTAATCTAAATTTTTGTGAATAGACCTCTACCAAAAAATACCTAGAGGTAGGGCCGTCTCTGACATGTCTGTTAGTTTTTGTAGTTAATTATGCAAAAGAAATTAACCAATTATTGACCATGGACTATGCAAGTCACTTTATGTTATTACATGTTTATGATGTACTTAATATTTAAGTGATTATGAAAATACTAGTCAGTATTTACATACACAGAGACTTCTCTCATTAGGGGAGTGGATGTGTAGTATAAAAGCTCAAACGCATGATAAAACAAAATTATGGTATGGATAGCATCAAGATCAGAAGTCTGGAATAGATACAAGGATGATAGATGCTATAAAGCAACAATGGTTTGATCAAAAAACTGACTGTTTATTCCCTTGATCACTTCTTTACATATATTGGTGACATAAACCTGTGGCATCATTTTGCTCTCTTCTTCCCTCAACTTAAAGGGATACTATAGTCACCCAAATAACAAGCTTAATGTAGCAATTTTGGTGTAAAGGCCATGCCTCTGATGTTTCACTGCTCAAATCTTTGCCATTTAGGAGTTAAATCAATCTTGTTTCTGTGTATGCGGCACTAGCCATACATCCCCTGGCTCCGACTGACACAGGCCGCATGGAAACAAAATGGTTTCATTTTCAATCAGATGTAACTTACTTTAAAAGTCTTTATCCCCTGTTCTGTAAATTGAACAGGAAGTGTTTAGGAAGGCAGTGCAAGTCATATGCAGGGAGGTGTGACTAAGGCTAAACAACATGATTTAACTCTAAAATGGCAGAGAATTGAGCAGTGAGACTGTAGGGGCATGATCTATAAACCAAAACTGCTTCATTAAACTAAAGTATTTTTGGTGATTATGGTGTCCCTTTAATAAATTATTTTCCTATTTTTATTCATTTGTTTTTTAACTGTGTTTTGATTATTAATTATTACTCTCCATGAAGTTCCCTACTAGCCCTTTGGGAAAGGGGTCCAAACTAGGTGTTAAAGTGACCGTGATGAGGCACTGAAGGTAGCTGTAAAAATTGTCAGTAGCTCCAATTGGTGAGACTAAGTCACTCCGGCTGGTTAAAAGGGTGCATTGGGCAGGGAAAAAGGGTTGCTGGTGTAGAGGCTTGTGAGGGAGTGTACATAGGAGAGGGAGTGATAGTGATTACAGTTCTTCTAAGCATAGTTCATTACACCAGGTGACTCTTTCAACAGTTAATAAATGACTAAATAAGAAAAAAATGTGAAGTCTATTAGACCACAATATAACCAGAGAAGCATATGACCTCTCCATTCCTTTATCCCATGGGCATGGAGGGTAGGTATCCAGAATATCAATAGTAGGGCCTCATGAGTGGCCTTTATCCTATCCTCCACCTTATACACTTTGAGGTGGAGGGCAAAATGGCCTTTAAGGGTTAGAGGTTCACTATAGGCACCCAGACAACTTCAGCTCAGTTAAGTGGTCTCGGTGCCAGGTGCCCCTAGTTTTAACCCTGAAAGCCACAAAAGGCTGCTTCCGCGATCCTCAATGCGAAGATCGCA
Organism: Pelobates cultripes; assembly: GCA_933207985.1. Taxonomy (NCBI): domain Eukaryota; kingdom Metazoa; phylum Chordata; class Amphibia; order Anura; family Pelobatidae; genus Pelobates; species Pelobates cultripes. The sequence continues at coordinate 312,496,105 of OW240914.1, forward strand.
TTGAGGACACGCTGACGTCCATAGGAAAGCATTGAGCCAATGCGCATCCGGAGCTGATGTCGGCAGGGGGAGGAAAGGTCACCAGCGCTGAGCTAGCCCGGCGCTGGATTAAGGTTTTAACCCCTTCAGCCCAGCGGGAGGGGGGCGCTGAGGGAGGGGTGTACCTATAGTGCCAGCAAAACGAGTTTGTTTTCCTGGCACTGTAGTGCTCCTTTAATGAAGCCAGGGGATACCCTATCCCCTTGCAAAGAGAGGGTAATAGGGCTAAAAAGTGCCCAGTCCTATGGCCCAGTCTGTAAAAGTGAAACATACCCCTCAGTGTTCTATGGTTGGTTGATATCCAATGTAACCATTTGCAGTACTCTGGTACAACTGACACAAAGTAGTCAAGAACAAGGCTGCATTATTTAGAGCAGCACAAATCCACATTTGATTATAATTTATAAGCCATTGAACATTTTCTGGGATCAGTTGTTTAAAATTGGTACTTTTGGCATATGATCCTAGCAGTTGTCTTACAGCTCTGAGTTGTAGGAGATAATGTTTGGCTTTACTCCACTCCTCTTTAATATGTTTCTGTAAATATTGTTTGGACAGCATTCATGAAATCTGTGCGAAACATGCACTTTTTATGGACTTTCAGCAACACAGAGAAAATATCCAACTCTTTTCGGGGCAGAAAAAAACAAAATTAAATTTTCATGTTGTGCTTTTTTATACTAATCTCTAAATTGGAATGCATTATTGGACAGCCTACAATTTCCTTGTCTGATGTCAACTTCATCTTTCCTTGGTTTTTGCCTCAATAGTTGCGATTGATGAGAGTGTTAATCCATCAACAGCTGGAGTGTTAGCTGATGAACGCCCACTGCTTGATTTTAAGATGTGTATTGGGAATTTCAAAGTCCAACAAAAGTAAAATGTAGTTGTTAAAAGTGCAGATCGGGGATATGCAAGACATCTGGAATCAGTTGTGGAAAATCATCTAACAGATGTGTGTGGTTTTTTTTTTTGAAAGATTTGTTTAGAGGAATGTTATATAAATAAATAAACAAATAAATGCATGCAGAAGTAAATAAATAAAAAAAATCAGCTCGTGCTTTTTAATGTGTTAGGTAAAATAGTTTGCAGACTTTTTAATGGGACTGCCACTTCCCATGATTTTTAACAATACGTTTATTAATTATTGTTATATTTAGAAATAATATATTTGTGAGGTTTCAAAAATTAAATTACAGCTAGAAATACACATCTCTTTTTCCTACAACTGAGAGCCTCCATTTTAGCTCTTTGTCAGCCACGTTACAAACTCTATCCTTTCCACCTGGCTTTCCACATAGAGAACACATACAGAGAACAGGAGAAATTAAAATGGTTTTGTCATCTTCTGGGTTATTTGTATATTTCGCAATTACTCCCAATAGTGATATCACTGCTTACAATGTGGTGGCCCAGGGATGCAGCAAAAGGTAGGTTTTACTTACCTGAAGATGTTGCTCACAGCCGCAGCCATGTTATTCCATGGAACCGCTTTAGTTCCTGGCCATTCATCTGCCTGGAGCCCAAGTCGGTGCTGTACTCTCGCACATGCACAAGCGTACAACACAGGTGTCTAAGGAAGATCCTAGAAGTCTATATTGCCTTTTTCCCACAACCATCCCCAGTGACAGCTGTGGAGCTGACAACGCTTGACCGAGATAGCTCTGTCACGCATACGAATATACAATAGTCCCTAATCTGTCTTATTTTATCTTTTATAAGATATAAAGGTTAGAGTGCTTAGTGTCTTTTTAGCTAAAAAAAAAAATTGCCTCATACTGTCTTCAGCTTGTTTCATTCAAAAGTCTTTATTTATAAATGGACATTTCATCAAACCTATCCACCTCGAGTTGATTTTAAGAATCATGTCTAAACTATTCATGAAATGTGTCCTTGTTTCTCAAGTGAAAAAATACATGAACCCCCAGCACTCAAAGGATTAGCTTGTATATGCACAACACTTATCCAGCAAAGTGTCCGCCAGTGAATGGATGATACTATTTGAATTGTCTTTGTTTCTTAGTATAAATCGTACAATTGCCAGATGATTCGATTGCCTAAGGGTTGGACACATTTTGAAAGTCTGTGTCTTGTTCTTCTTTACACAGTATTACCACACCCACTCTGACTGCTACAATTTAAAACTACAATTTTTAAATAAATTCAGGTCACACAAAAGTTAAAAGACCTCTTCGGGCACCACGAATACTTCATGTCAATTAATTTGTTATGTTGAAAGAAGGTCCTGGTCTCTGACTTACATTAAACAGTTTTATCTATAAGTTGTGAAGACAGCAGTTGATGTTCTCAGCCTATCGTTAGCACCAAGTCCAAAGCTTTCTCAATGAAGCCTCAGACTTTGCAGGATGACAAAGAGATGAGCTGACTGACACCATCTTCACAGCTTTGGGTTAAACTCTTTGTAAATGGTTTAACCAGGGCTGGATTAAAAAGGGGCTGATGGAGATGCAGCTTCAGGCCCATGCCTATGGAGTAGGCCCATTGATATAAAAAAAAAAAAAAAAACCTAAATATGTCTATATATATATATATTTGTAAATATATATATATATATATATATATATATATATATATATATTTACTACTCTTTACATGCTCTTGCTTAAGTATGGAAACTTAAGAGGGATGTAGGGAAACAAAACTGGTGTGGACTGGTTGACAATGAAATGAGTTAAGGTTAAGCTGACTTTGCGCACTATGCAAATGCACTTGCTGCTTCAGTCTCTCTAACACTGTGGCATGTTCCCTTTCTTCTACACTCACAACATACACTTTTTCTCTATCCCAGTTTATATAAGAGGAGCTTCTGCCTGCTGGTAAGAATTTTAGGAGAGGAGTGGACCAGCGAGTGCTTAGAAAATGTAGAACTAGCGCATCATTAAATGCATTTATGACAAGCTCAGGTTGCTATCTGCACAGTATGCCCTTGATTGGGCATCTTGCATGATTGGCAGGCATCCTGTGTTTTCTGATAGCTATATCATGTGAGTTTCCCTCCAGCACCACCTCCACCAGGTACATGATGCTTGGGAGGTATAATTGGTTTAGTATTTTCTGTCAATAAGATTCTGTAATTAGGCCTGTTATAATTGTCAGCACCAAACCCAGTTGGCTCCTAATCCGGCCCTGGGTTTAACCTCCTAAGGTAAAATGGTGATCAGGAAGTTCTCGCATTGAGATGAAGTTATTATGGTGCCCAGAGTGGTTCTTTAATATTTGGAGAATGCCAATACTTTAGCAGCACTGAACGTGTGTTTATTGTGTATATATAATTTTTTTTATAATTGATTTACTCCACAGTAAACATATCTTCTCTGTTAGATAATGCTACTATGCTAACCTCAGAAACAGATGCACAAAGTTCCTTTAACCATTTAGATGGAACCACACCATAGAACAAAATATAAAGATGACCTTTTTACACAGTGGTGATACACCACTCACCGCTGTTAAATAGGGACAGCATAGACAGCCATTTAACCTTGAGTTTGCTAAAAACTGACCACCATTTTGAGTTTTTGGAAGATAATAAATACATTTATATTCATATCATTATACATAGAAATGATATATTTAATGACAAAAACTAAATATTTTTGTTGATTCATGATTACGGACAGAAAAAGTATTCGAAATTTAGTTTGGAATCTCTTCAGTAAGTTTTGTTGTGCCAGCTGGTTTTGTCATGTTTGATGTAGATGTGATCTCTTTTTTTGTATGGATGAAAAATTCAGATAACTGGCCAACCAATCCATTCATTTCAAATTGTCCATTCTGTATGTGTAGCAGCTAGTTCATCAGGACTAAACACAACAGCATAGTAGACATGTTGGGGAGTCTGTTTCTGTCTTTTACCTTATGCCTCCATATGGAGTATTCACAGTTCAAGCAGATATGGTTACTGTTGCTGAGTGCTTACTGCAAAAAGTGGATTTGCGTAGGGTGGAATTTTGCATTAGGCAGAGTAGGCACCTGCTTTCTGGACTTATAATGTACCTTTTCGATGCTTAAGTGAGCTGGTGGGGAGAGATTAGCACCAGAAGCCTGGATCAGTGTTCTCTATAGTCCAGTCAGCCTCCTATGCTTTATAGCAGAGCTAAAGGAGCACTTATTGATGGTGTAGAACCCAGTGCTGTCCCAGCACCTCTGGTGTCTGTGTGTGAGGCTGGGCAGGAAGTGGAAGGAACCCCTTCCCATATGCCCACTAACAGTCTCTCAATCAGGATATTCCTTACAGGAGGAGCAGGAACAATGCTGAGTGAGGCACACTGTATAACAGCTCCTGCAGAACATGATTTGGATGATTTGGTTGAGAGTGCCTGCATTAGAAAAGTCTGGAGGCTGACTACATTGGAAAAAACCCTTCAAACTGCATATGTCCTATATAGCCCTTTTCAGCAAACCTGCATTTAACCCTCCCAAAACAATCCCTTTCCTTAGTCCCGCTGAAAGCATAAAAAAGCTTTACCTTAACCCTAAGTATTACTCCTTTAAATAGAACTAAAAACCCCTTCTACACTAATACTATGTTTAACACAACTATAATCCTAAACTCAATAATTCTAAACACCTGTGTACCGAAATACTGAATTTAACCCCACTGTAACCCTAAACCCCCAAATCTTAATCATCCATTATACCTTTAACCTTCTTTTATTTTTCCTGATACGTTGATCTGTTTTTAACCTTTACCCCCTTTTGCCCTAACCACTTTTAATGTTATCTTTAACCCTGTATATATATATATATATATATATATATATACAGCAGCATATAATCATAGATGGTTCAAAGTCAATACATCACAAGCAGAAATATACTTACATATACACTGATCAGCCACAGCATTAGAACTATTGACAGAAGTGAATAACATTGATTATATCATTACAATGGCACAAATCTGGGGTCGGATATATTAAGGAGCAAGTTCTAGATTTCATGTGTTGGAAGCAGGAAAAATAGACAAGTGAAAAGATCTGAGTGACGTTGACAGGGCCCAAATAGTGATGGCTACTACTCCTAGGTCAGATAATCTCCAAACCTGCAAGTCTTCTGTTGTGATACAGGTATGCAGTGGTTATTACCTACAAAAAGTGATGCAGGTGAGGACAAGCAGCGTATGTCAGAGCCATGGGTACCCGATGCTAATTGATGTACATGGGCAGCGAAGGCTAGCCCATCTGGTCCAATCACAAAATCAGCTACTCTAGCTCAAATTGCTGAAAAAATGAATGCTGTTCTTGATAGAAAGGTGTCAAACACACAGTGCATTGCAGTTTGTTGTGTAGCCGTAGACTGGTCAGAGTGCCATGATGGCCCTTGTCGACTGCCGAAAGGGAGTAAGTGGACAGGGCTGTAAGTGTCAGTACTGTACCATGGAGCAATGGAGAAAGGTTGCCTGGCCTGATGAATCACTTTTTGTTTTTCTGTAAATCTTGTTTTTATTGTTTTAAGACTTGGCAAAGACAGAATGATATACAGTGGAGGGCACGCAGGCCCTAAAAATGATCATAACATTAACTTTGAGAGACTCGCAGGTCTCTGTATCTTAGGTTATGTACATTTTCTGAGACTCAAAGGTCTCCATTGTCTGGTTTTTAGCATGTTATGGTAGGACACGCAGGTCCACTTTTGTTTAGCTGGTTTATCCAGTATTTGTGTTTTGGTGTAGATCTTTGTTAGTGTCGTCTCGAGGAAGGTCTGTTTGGATTGGCTAGGTTGAGTGAGTTATTCCCTCTCTTGGGTAAGAGTTCGGGGGTGTTTGTCTGCTCTATCGTGTCTGGTTTCATGTAATGTCTCTTTCGGTAGGTAGAGATATGGGGTAGGGTCACTATGGTACGGGGGAATTGGGTGTGGGTGTTGTGTGTTTCCTGTGAGGTTTTCCTTATTTGTTTCTGTATTATTGGTGCCTGTGTCTCATCTGTCACCTGGGCCTCCGTTTGCCAGGTAAGTCTTAACGTGGGAGGTTTTGCGGTTTGGTTTCTATTCGGGATGTCACCTCATACTGGTTTGGGGGATTACCCTGTGTTTCTGTCATTTGTAATGTGGGCTTTGTGCCTGCGTTGGTTTGGGGTTTCGCGTGTACCTGTGTGGTGTTCTTCCTGTGTCGTGTAGCCCTTGCTGGTATGAATGTTGTGTTATCTGCAGGTCTTGTGTGTCTGTGTTGCATTTCCTGTAGCTTATTTTGCGGGGCCTCAGGGTCGTCTGTGGTTGTTTCTCTGGCTTCTCTCATGGGGGTGGGTATAGTTTGGTGGGTGGGGGGTGGGGATAGGTGTGATGTGGGCATTGGTAAAGGGGTAGAAGGGGGGATGTCCGTATGTGATCGGGAAGGTCGGCAGTCCTTCTTCCTCTGAAGTCTAGGAGTCGCAGGTTCTATCTGTCTGCATTCTGGTGGTTGTCGTATCGGAGTCTTAATCTTGTATGCTGTGGGGTGGTATTGGCAGTCATGGTCAGTTCCTCTATTGATCTGAGTTCCTCCATTTGATTAAACAAGATTTTAAATGGGGGTGTCACTTTTTGTTTCCAAAATTGGGGGAGTACCTGTTTAGCTACATTTAGTAGTCTAATGGTCATGGATTTTTTGTATTTAGATCGGAGGATGGGTGTGTGGTGTGAGAGAACTGCAGCCGGTTCCAGGGGGGGTGGCGCGTCCGTGAATATCTCTAGTATTTTATGTATCCATTCTCAGTAAGGTTTAATCATCGCGCAGTCCCACCAGATGTGTTTTATTGTGCCTTCCTCCCGTTCGCATCTCCAGCACAGTTCGGATTGGTCCGGGTCTATTTTGTGAAGGAGGTGTGGTGTCCTACCATTGTGTTAGTAGTTTGTAGACTGTTTCCTGTGTTTTACTATGCACTGAGCAGTGTTGTGTAAAGTAACAGATGGATTCCCACTCTGAAACCATAAATGTGTTGTCTAGGGCTGACTCCCACTTTCCCATGAAAAGGGGTGTCTCTGACGGGGTTTCTGTTTGGAGCATGGAGTATAGGAAGGAGACTCCATGTGGGATTGGGTCCAGGTGCATGCAGTCTGTTTCGAGTGCGGTCCGGTCTCTAGTGAGTGTTGGCCCCTGTGGCAGAGTGAGGACAAAGTTGGTCAGTTGGGCATGTCTGAAACGGTGCTTAAAGGTTGGGGGGGTCTCTCCCATCATGTCTGCTAGTGGTTTCCATTTCCCTCCCTGTAGTATGTGGTGTAAGCGTGGTGAGGGTACTGAGAGAATGTCTTTAAGTGTTCTTGGGTCCAGTCCAGGTGGGAAGTCTTCATTATATGTTAATGGTAGAAGGGGAGAGGGGTACGGTGCCAGGTTCCTCGCCTTCAAGGCCCTCTGCCACACCCCCAGGATATGTTTCATGTATATGGACATTTCCCCCCTGTCCGTCATGTCGCGGCCCCAGGTCCGGTTAGTGGTCTGCCCACCTCTGTTTCCTCCACTACCTGCCAGAGTTTAAGCACTTTGTCCTTTGACCACTCCATCACTCTCTGTATGTGCGTGGCTACGTAGTTTAGGTGGAAGTCTGGGAGGGCTAGTCTCCCCTGTCCTTGGATTGCATCAATGTGGAGAGTTTCGTCCTGGGTCTCCCCCCACTCCATACGTATCTGGTCATCGCGGCTCTAAGGGAGTTAAAGTTTCCCATGTAGGGCAAAGAAGGCCTTGTGTCTGATTGCGTCTCTATGATGTTTGGAGTGTAGTAGTGTGGCTAGGTCTCATCTTAGTTGTACGAGTCGGGTTTGGTGGGTGCAGTCTCGTGTCCGTTTGTTTTGTTCCTCTGTCTTGTGTATGTCAGTTAGGAGCTTGGTTAGTTGGATGTCGGCTTGTCTCTTTATTATTGCCCCTTGTTGTATGAAGTTGCCCCTTATTACACTTTTGTGAGCTTCCCATCGAATAGTTGGGAATGTCTGTTCTGAGGTGTTAATTGTGAAGTAGTCTTTGATTTTCTCTCCTATGTTGGCCGTGACACCTGGTCTAGAGAGCAGGTATTCGTTGAGTCTCCATTTTGAGGTTATGAGGAGGAAGAGCGAGGATTTAAGCTTAAGTGTTACTGGGACGTGGTCCAACCATGTTGCCGTCCCGATTGTTACGTCTGTTACTAGGGGAAGGTCATAGTGCGTGATGTAGATGTGGTCTATACGGGAATAGGAGCTACATGGGTGGGAGAGAAAGGTGTAATCCCTTTCGCCAGGGTGGTGGGCTATCCAGCAGTCTCTGAGGTGTCGGCTGTGGAAAAGGAATTTGATCTTCTGAAGTTGTTGATTTGGGATATGGGAGGTACTTGTTGAACAGTCCCAGGTAGGGTCTAAGGCGATGTTAACCCCTTAAGGACACATGACATGTGTGACATGTCATGATTCCCTTTTATTCCAGAAGTTTGGTCCTTAAGGGGTTAAAGTTTCCCCCAAGTATAAGGACCCCTTCTGTGAAGTCTTGTAGTGAGTGAAGTGTCTTTTGGAGGAAGCAATAGTGTTGTTTATTTGGGGCGTATATATTCGCGAACGTGTATTGGTGGTCTGCTATTTTCCCCTTGAGTAATAAAAATCTTCCCTCCCCATCCAACATAAACACCCCCTCCCCTAAAACGGCACTCTCCTATGTATAAGTATCGCGGTCCCCCTGGCTTTCCCCCTTGGTAGTCACTGTAGTATCCTTGTGTGTAGTGCATGTCGGTCAGTTTAGGTCTGGCTCCTTTGTTAAAGTGTGTTTCTTGTATTATAACTATCAAGCCCTATGTTTATGGAAGTCTCTTAGGGCTCCCGATCATTTCTCTGGCTTGTTTAGTCCTTTGGCGTTTACTGTAAGGATATGGAGGTAGTCAGGAGTCAGTGCCATGTCGTCTGGTTGGAGTATTGGGGGGATATGGCCTGTGTGGTCGTCTATGTCAAAAAGCTTCTGTGGTGGGCGGGGGAGGGGGCAGGACTCGGAGTGTCCTGTGGGTAGTGGTTGGCACTGGGTTGAGGCACTAAGGGGACAGGATTGGAGGGAGGTAGAGGGGGGGAGTTTGGGGGTCTAGTATGAGGTGAGGTCGTGGAGGTTTCCAAGGACATCCAGTGGTCTCGTCACTAATGAGTGATGTCTAGGTTTAGGCATCGGGGAGCTTTGGAACACGGTTCCACCTGTGGTCCGCGTGTGTTGCTCACCTTCTGGGTGACGCCTCAGCCTGTGGGGTGTTGGAAGGGTGTTCGGGTGTCCGTTATTGTGTAGTTATGGTGACACTTTTTGGTGTCTTAGTGGTATGTGTCTTAGTCCCATGGCATCCCTTTGCGGCTCCTCAGTGTTATCTCGTTGGGTGTTTGTCTGATTTCCTCACCTTGGAGTTTGATGGCCCCAAGGCTGGCATGGGTCTGTGTCTATGTGTGCGTGATACGTCTGTGTATGGCAGCATTGCATAACATAAACATTAACATATGGTTACTCATCACAACAGGTGAAAACATAAGCTATCAAAACTATGACATTTGAAAGTCCCATACAGTATGTTGTAAACCTTGTATAACCTTTGCCCTCACTGACCAGCCTGCCTAGTGTGTGTGGTTGTGTCCCGCAGGTTAGGCTTTGGTGTTTCGGATCCACGTCCCTCTACGTTGTGTGTCTGTTACCTCTATCAGGGTGTGTGCATGTCCTTGGTAGGGTTTAAGGTGTGGTGGGTTAAGTTTCCAGGATTACTGGTAGACATGTGTGACCCTTTCTATGTCCCTATGGCTATGTTGGGTCTGTGGTCCCATTGCGGCTGCCCCTCACGTATACAAGTCCCCCACCAGCCTTCCCTGCTAATGTGTAACTTCTTTCCGTGTGTAGGTAGGCGAGTTGCTTTCGTGCCTATTATTTCCCTCTCTCATTGAGTGTATATTTGGTGACCCCCCACCCCGGGTTTGATCCGCCGGCATTGCCCCCGCCTGCTCCCCGGAGTTCGTCACAGGTCGGATGGGCTCCGGCAACTAGGCCCATTTGGCGGTGGGGGGGGTCTGGGTGTATGTGTGGCTGAGTCCCCGTTTCCCGGTTGCCCCCCACAGTATTTATCCCCCAAAGTCCATGAGCGTTCTGTGGGGCCTGAAGCGTTCTCTTAGTGTCGGTTCCGGGGTTCGCTGGCCCCTCACTCGGGTCTCGTGGTTCTTTCCTCCCCCTTATGTCCCTTGCTCTCTGTGTCTATGTGGGTGTATGTTAGGTGCCGCCTGGCGGACGGGATACTTGCAGTTCCTTGGGGCTCAGTGTAGCAGCTTTGTGCCCGTGGGGTCCAGTGTCCACAGTCCCGTAGTAAGAGTGTTTGGGGAGTCTGTCTTGGCTTTGGCTGGCGCCATGTGGGTTTTCACATGTTTACACCCAAGGGGCGTGTGGCCTGCCGTCTGGTTCTTCTGGTTCGGGTGGGTAGCTGAGCTAGGCGTTGTGTCTCCGGAGGGTAAGTGTAGAAGTCCATCGGGTCCGGCCATGCCATTTGTAGCAGGGGCAGTTGCAGTTCCCTTATTAAGTCGCTCAGTTCTCTGTCGCTTTTCACATTGAAGGGGCCATTGGCTGTGGTAACCTGTAATCCTGTGGGGAAGTTCCAACGGTGCCTAATCTTGTTGGTTTGCAGTGTTCGTGTGAGAGGGTGCATGGCCCGCTGGTATGCAAGCGTTGCTAGTGACAGGTCCGGATATAGTTGTATTTCTGCACCATTAAAGAGAACTTGTTTTATATATCTAGCGTTTCTGAGGATATCTTCCTTCATTTGAAAGTGGGTTAGGCAGCATATCACCACTTTTTCTTTTTATATCAGGTGGTTGGCTGGGTGTATGTACATAATTTAGCTGGGGCAGAGATGGGAGCAGGATATAACACTATGGGAAGAAGGTGGAGGCAGTGTTATTCTCTGGGCAATGTTCTGCTGAGAAAACTTGGGTCCTGGCATTCATGTGGGTGTTACTTTGACACGTACCACCTACCTGGAGATTGTTTGTAGACCACATACAACCCCCACATGGCAATGCTGTTCCCTGATGGCAGTGGCCTCTTTCAGCAGGATAATGCACCCTGCCACATTGCAAAAAATGTTCAGGAATGAATTGAGGAACATGACAAAGAGTTTAAGGTGTTGCCTTGGCCTCCAAATTCCCCCAGTCTCAATTCGTTTGAGCATCTGTGGGATGTGCTGGGACAACAAATCCAATCCATGGAGTCCCCACATCAGGACTTAAAAGACCTGCTTCTAATGTCTTGGTGCCTGATACAACAGGGCACAGTCAGAGGCCTTGTGAAGTCCATGCCTTGATGTATTAAAGCTGTTTTAGCAGCACAAGAGTGACCTACTCCATATTAGATACTTGCTTTAATGTTATTGGCTGATCATTGTATATGCAGCTGTCAAATAGGAATACATTTTAAAACATTGTTACGCCTGCTACTAATGATTGTATTTAAGCAGTATGGGCAAGCAAGGACATTTTTGATTCAGGTTGAGGCACAATAAGGTTAAACCTATTGTGAACATTGTCATGTCAACCACCTTCTTTATTTTTGAACACCCACATCAGCCATCATGGGTGGTGAGAAAACCATTGTGTCAATGGTTGATGGGCAGATAAGGGAGGTTTAAAACCTCCCTTATGCTAATATGGACTTAAATCAACTTTATACTTTTTAATGTGGACACAGAGCTTAACCTTTCCACTGCTAGTGCTGCAACCATGAGAATATTTCAGATTTTTAAATCTTAGGCATCAGAGCCTGAGTTTTAACCATCCTAATCCAGTTTGCAGCCATGTGTTTGCTTTTGGTTGGCTGAAATCTATTCAAAATTCAGGCCCATTCGAAGCTAACTCTGCTAAATCTGGCCATTGTTATATATACTATATAATACTATGAACGATGCCTTGAATGGCCAAATACAAAAGTGAATGGTTTTCCTAATTTAGTACACAGTCATTTAGCCTTTAGTAGATAGACTCCTTATTATTGCCTTTCCTATAGTTTGAGAAACTATAATTATTGTGTTATATGTTTTCCTGTCATTTGAAAAACTTATCGATTTGGTTTCATAAGTTAAAAAAAGTACTATATGGCTGCATTAGGTAAAACATAATGATATAAAGTTCCACGTAACACCACCGACACTTAAAGGCACACTCCCCTGCCCAAATACAAAATAAATACAAATCATGGTTTAGTAATTCAACCCCAGATGAAAACTTGCATGCATTTAATTATGTATTTTTTTCTATTGGAGGGTATATCTAAAATCAGCTTGCAAAACCTGCAGTTCTCTTGTTTGCTCCCTTTGCAAGCTCTCCCCTTCTAACCCCGCCCAGACTTTCTGTGGCTGTCCAATCACAGACTTCACAATTTAGATCAATGAAAGAGTCTTTGTAAGTCAGGTGCTCTGGGCAATTGCTGCCTCTTGAAATCAGTTTCACTGAGCTAACGAAACCAGGAAGGAACATTACATGTTGTCTGCTTGAAAGCCAAGGGGGTGTAACAAGGTTAATTTATAAAACTGTACATTTTTATTGAAATCTGCACTTTTTGCAAAATGAAAAAAAGCGGACACTCTCTTGACACATAAAGCTTTTCAGCAAGCTAAAGTTGTTAAGGGGTCTGGAGTGAACCTTTAACTCTAGTATAGCAAACTGTCACCATCGATGCAATTAATAAATGGGGAGTCTTTACTTCCTACAAACAAATTAGATTAAAAAAATAAACACAAACACACGTTAGGAAAATATCTATGCTAAGCATGTCAAACCCGCGGATCGCGGGCCAGATGCGGCCCACAAGGACCATCTTTACAGCCCGGCGAGCCGCGAGTACATTCTGGTGTGAAAGCAGAGTAGGCACCTGCTTTCCCCACATTGCAGATGCCTACTCTGATAACACTTACCCGGCCATGGAGGAGGGCCAGCGAGGGAGCTCAGCATTCCTGCTCCTCACCCCTAGCGCACGCGTCTGTAGTGAAGCCGGGCGCCGGAATATGACGTCATATTCCGGCACCCGGCATCACTAAACCGCGCGAGGGAGCAGTGAGGAGCAGATACTAGGACCACAGGGAGATGCCCCACATCAGCTCCAAAAGGTAAGGAGCAATAATGAAAAGTATGTGTGTGCAAGAATGTGTAAGTGTGTGAGGGTGTGTGTGAGTGTCTGTCAGTGTGTGTCTGTCAGTGAGTCTGTGTTTGTGTCAGTGTTTCTCTGTCTGTCTCTCAGTGAGTATGTGTGTGTGTATGTGTGTGTCTGTCTGTCTGTGTTTGTGTGTATGTCTGTCAGTGGGTGTGTGTGTCTGTGTGTGTGTCTGTCAGCAAGTATGTGTGTGCCTGTCAGTAAATATGTGTGTGTGTATGTCTGTCAGTGTGTGTGTGTGTGTCTGTCAGTGTGTGTGTGTGTGTCTGTCAGTGTGTCTGTATGTGTGTATGTGTGTCTGTCTGTCAATGAGTATGTGTGTGTGTCTGTGTGTGTGTCTGTATGTTTGTGAGTATGTATGTGTCTGTGCCTGTCTGTCTGTCAGTGAGTATGTGTGTCTGTCGGTCAGTGAGTGTGTATGTCTGTGTGTGTGTGTCTGTTAGCAAGTATGTGTGTTTCTGTCAGTGAGTATGTGTGTGTGTCTGTCAGTGTGTCTGTATGTGTGTATACAGGGAGTGCAGAATTATTAGGCAAGTTGTATTTTTGAGGATTAATTTTATTATTGAACAACAACCATGTTCTCAATGAACCCAAAAAACTAATTAATATCAAAGCTGAATATTTTTGGAAGTAGTTTTTAGTTTGTTTTTAGTTTTAGCTATGTTAGGGGGATATCTGTGTGTGCAGGTGACTATTACTGTGCATAATTATTAGGCAACTTAACAAAAAACAAATATATACCCATTTCAATTATTTATTATTACCAGTGAAACCAATATAACATCTCAACATTCACAAATATACATTTCTGACATTCAAAAACAAAACAAAAACAAATCAGTGACCAATATAGCCACCTTTCTTTGCAAGGACACTCAAAAGCCTGCCATCCATGGATTCTGTCAGTGTTTTGATCTGTTCACCATCAACATTGCGTGCAGCAGCAACCACAGCCTCCCAGACACTGTTCAGAGAGGTGTACTGTTTTCCCTCCTTGTAAATCTCACATTTGATGATGGACCACAGGTTCTCAATGGGGTTCAGATCAGGTGAACAAGGAGGCCATGTCATTAGATTTTCTTCTTTTATACCCTTTCTTGCCAGCCACGCTGTGGAGTACTTGGACGCGTGTGATGGAGCATTGTCCTGCATGAAAATAATGTTTTTCTTGAAGGATGCAGACTTCTTCCTGTACCACTGCTTGAAGAAGGTGTCTTCCAGGAACTGGCAGTAGGACTGGGAGTTGAGCTTGACTCCATCCTCAACCCGAAAAGGCCCCACAAGCTCATCTTTGATGATACCAGCCCAAACCAGTACTCCACCTCCACCTTGCTGGCGTCTGAGTCGGACTGGAGCTCTCTGCCCTTTACCAATCCAGCCACGGGCCCATCCATCTGGCCCATCAAGACTCACTCTCATTTCATCAGTCCATAAAACCTTAGAAAAATCAGTCTTGAGATATTTCTTGGCCCAGTCTTGACGTTTCAGCTTGTGTGTCTTGTTCAGTGGTGGTCGTCTTTCAGCCTTTCTTACCTTGGCCATGTCTCTGAGTATTGCACACCTTGTGCTTTTGGGCACTCCAGTGATGTTGCAGCTCTGAAATATGGCCAAACTGGTGGCAAGTGGCATCGTGGCAGCTGCACGCTTGACTTTTCTCAGTTCATGGGCAGTTATTTTGCGCCTTGGTTTTTCCACACGCTTCTTGCGACCCTGTTGACTATTTTGAATGAAACGCTTGATTGTTCGATGATCACGCTTCAGAAGCTTTGCAATTTTAAGAGTGCTGCATCCCTCTGCAAGATATCTCACTATTTTTGACTTTTCTGAGCCTGTCAAGTCCTTCTTTTGACCCATTTTGCCAAAGGAAAGGAAGTTGCCTAATAATTATGCACACCTGATATAGGGTGTTGATGTCATTAGACCACACCCCTTCTCATTACAGAGATGCACATCACCTAATATGCTTAATTGGTAGTAGGCTTTCGAGCCTATACAGCTTGGAGTAAGACAACATGCATAAAGAGGATGATGTGGTCAAAATACTCATTTGCCTAATAATTCTGCACTCCCTGTATCTGTCAGTGAGTATGTGTGTGTCTGTCAATGAGTATGTGTGTGTGTGTCTGTCAGTGTGTGTGTGTGTGTGTCTGTCTGTGAGTATGTGTGTGTCTGTGTGTGTGTGTGTGTGTCTGTCTGTCAGTGAGTATGTGTGTGTGTCTGTCTGTCAGTGAGTGTGTGTGTGTGTGTGTGTCTGTCAGCAAGTATGTGGGTGTCTGTCAGTGAATATGTGTGTGTGTCTGTCAGTGAGTATGTGTGTGTGTCTGTCAATGTGTCTGTATGTGTGTGTCTATCTGTCAGTGAGTAAGTGTGTGTGTCTGTGTGTGTGTATCTGTCTGTGAGTATGTGTGTGTGTGTCTGTCAGTGAGTATGTTTGTGTGTCTGTCAGTGTGTGTCTGTCAGTGAGTATGTGTCTGTGTCTATCAGTGAGTGTATGTGTGTGTCTGTCAGTCTGTGTGTGTGTGTGTGTGTCTGTCTGTCTGTCAGTGAATATGTGTGTGTGTGTCAGCAGGAGCATCAGATTTGGGGGGTGCTGTGGTTTAATAGAGGGGGAACTGGAATTTAGTAGAGGGGGTGCTGTGGTTTAGTAGAGGGGGATGTGTTTTTTTTTTTATCCTGTACTGTTTAAAATAAACCTATGTTTCTATGAAAATTTAAGATATATTTTTTTGCGGCCCACATAAACTTAAACCTTGTTTATATGGCCCGTGAAAGACTTTGAGTTTGACATACTTGATCTATGCAATCATCAAATACTATTAAATTAAATTAATATTAGATAAAGGGGATTATTTACCAGTCAGAGGCAGAATTTAATAAAGTAATATTTATTATGAACAAAAATAGTCATAGTGCATAAATAAAACATAGATGACAAACAAATGATTTACACCAACAAACAGTTAATAACAACGAGAACATAACAGAAAGTCCAAGTTACTTGCTTTGCAACTACAGTAATTGTATTGTCTGTTTCTTGCTGAGCTCATACTTTCATCTACTCCTGATCAGAAGAATAAGAAGCAGAAGAAAGAATGTTGACAGCTGTCCGCACCTTGCCAGATGTTCAACAGCAACACAAACAAAATTTTCAAATTCAATAAAATAGGGTTAAAAAGTTAATCACAGTTAAAATAGCGGTTAAATACGTTATTAAGCTCACTATGATAATCCCTTATCTTTTTGACGTGTATCTGCATATTTAGGAGAGTGAAACCTACTCTTGATCTTTCTTACCTACGAATCTGTCAGGGTGCCTAGCAAACTGTGTGTTGCACCCTTTGAAGTTCTCTCCACACACTGAAGCACTCGTCTCAGCAAGGTTTTGGTAGTTGAATGGCAAATTTCTACAGTCTCTAAAGAATTTTTTACTTCTGGTCCCCTGTTTGCAGTGCTAGGGGATCATGTAACGTCTGTGCACTCTGTGGAGCGTCAAAAAGGCAAACTTTTCACGAAACACTGTCACAGTGAATACTTGATGGGTGGCAGAATAAATAAAGGATATATGGGGGCTTCCATTGTTAAACACGCTGCTGCTATCAAGTAGAATTGAAGAGATGTACAGTCAGTTGGGTCGATGACACACTTTGCCAAAGATGAATTTCCACTTGCCAATAGCTAGAGGGTGAGTGGAAATGTTGAACCCTGACTACACAGTGTAGTTCGGGTGCTTACACTACAATTAGTTCTTTATTTTCTTTGTAACAAGGATGTCGAATGATTGACTATTAACATTTTTATTTTCTTAATAATCTGTTTAGAAGTGCTTAATCTAAAGTTATCTAAACAGATGACAATTACACATGATGTAATGTTATTTCTATTTCTTAGTCTCCATGGAGTATGCAGTCACAAAATGTTTATTTTATTCACATTTCAAGTGAGAAGTGAGCGACAGAAGGAAAAAAAATAATTCTATTTTTGAGAAAAGTGTTTTAGCCAGGCTGAATTTTCTAACCATGCTCAAGTCTAGCTGCATTAAGCATCAGTTCCTGGAGCAAACTAAGCATGTTTGTGGTCTATACTCTAGACTGGCGATTTCTCCTAAACAACACTGCCAGTCAGCCATCAATCATTATTAATCAGTAAGAAGGCTGCACTCTGCAGAAGAGAAAGGGATGTTCTAACTGTCATAATACACATTTACAGAGTTATTAACTAAAGTGAGAATGTCAATGGGAATTTTAGATTTTAGGCCAAAGTAGAAGAATAGCTAACTTGGAGAATGTTTCCAATTAAGCTGTTTGGCCTTAAAGGGACTATATAATCTCTAAAAGACCTTTAGCTTGATTAAGTAGTTCTGATGTACAGATAATGCCCCTGCAGTCTCACTGCTCAATTCAATTTAGGAGTTAAATCCCTTTGTTTATGAAACCCAAGGCACACCTTACTGCATGTGACTTACACATCCTTCATAAACACTTCCTGTAAAGAGTCATCTAATTTTTACACTTTCTTTATTGCAAATTCTGTTGAATTTAGAATTTCTTGCTCTTATAGTAGCTTGCTACACCCTGCAAGAGCCTCTTCTATATAATTAAAGTTCAATTTACAAAGCAGGAGATAAAACTGTTTAAAATTAGGTACATCTGATTGAAAATGAAACCATTTTGTTTTCATGCAGGATGTATCAGTCACAGACCAGGAAGGTGTGAATAGGGCTGCATAAACAGAAACAAAAGTGATTTAACTCCTAAATGGCAGTAAATTGAACAGTGCAACTCGAGGGGCATTATCTACACACACAAAAACTGCTTCATCAAGCTGAACTTGTTATGGTGACTGTAGTGTCCCTTTAATTTTGAACTTCAATTTGAATTCACTTTGAATTCCTGACAATTCTTGCCCTAATAAATAACCCTGTAAAAGGCAAATACAACTCAGCCACTGTTACACAATTAGTTATCAGTTCTCTTTGAAAGTCATGTGGTCCCTATGGTTTTGTATAATGGTAATTATAATAATAACCTTGGCAATAAATTAACTTATCTGGGCACTTATAATAGGCATTCTTCTTAGCTAATAATTTTGTGGCAGTTATCTGGTACAGCACTTCCCTAAGTCTTACTATGGGCAAGTCTCCACTGACTGATAATTTCAAATATTCACCATTGTCACTATAAATATGATTTGTTTCACTTACCATTTTTTTTCTCTTTAATTCCAGCAGTTAAATGCAACGTTTCATTTTGGGTTTAATTTTTATATCTACCTTCCTTCTGGATATAACCTAATTTAGAGTGTTTTTAACCCTAGAACCTGTTCAATAAGTTTTTCTGGAGGCATGAATGCTGAACTCAAATATAAGCAGTGCATCAAACTTGACAAAGGCAGACATTATATGAAAACATGCACATCAGAAGGCAGGTTTAAAAAGAAAAAAGCTTGCCTAAAGCAAATCAGTCTTTCACATCTCTGCTGGGGAGATTTATTTCTCTTTTTGATCTTACCACCCTTGTGTGACAAGGGTCCATGGCTGGGGCCAAAACATTACAGTTTACTTCCTGTAATTATATTTTGAAAAATAAAATGTTTTGTATTGTTCAAGTGGTAGATGTTAAATTTAATTTACAAGATTAAGAGTGTGATATATATATAATAGAGAGTACACATAGTTATGCAAACATCTACATCATAGGCATGCTCAGCACATTTCATTAGGGTGTGCACGCAGGAATATTTTTTAGAAAGCTGTGAGCAAGAGGCTACTTTGTTTTTTAAGGTGTGGAATTGGTGAATTGGGAGGCTGGGAGTGATAAGAATGGGGAGAGAAAGTTAGGTGTGGGAATGATAGGAGTGTGGATGGAAGGCATGGTTCTGAGTGATAGGAGGTTACAGAGAAGAAGGGATGAGTTGGAGTGATAGTCGTTTGAGGAGGGTGGGAGTGATCATAGGATGGGGAGAGAGAGATGTGTTGGAGATGGGAGAGAGAGAGGAATGGCTGGGAATGGCCTGGAGGAGTGGCGAAACTACCATGGATGCAGGGATCACAGCTATGACTGGGCCCGACACTTCATAGGGCCCAGCTGCCTTGTTGACCCCTGCAACAATGTGCTGGTATAACTTCACGGTTGCACCGCGTGGTCATTGGGTGACCTGCAGGAAGGGAGTGCACAGCACTGCCGGTAATGACCGGCATGTAGCATGGCTAAGCAGATTGTATGTAGATCACTGTAGATCACGTAGAACACATTCTGTCAGATCAGGTACCGCGGTCCTCTTAGCACGCTTCATGAATAGTAGAGAGTATGGATAGCAGGTACAGAGGGAGATTGGGGAGAGACACATGGAAAGGACTGGGGGGAATTAAGACATATGAAAGGGACTGGGGGGGCAATTGAGACAAATGGAAGGGGTCGGGGGAATTGAAACACATAGAAAGAATTGGGGGGATTGAGACACATGGAAGAGACTGGTAACAATTGAAACACATGAAAGGGACGGAGGAGTATTGAGGCACATGGAAGGGACTGGGGGGTTGAAGCACATGGAAGGGACTGGAAAGGAGAATTGAGACATATGGAAGGGACTGGTGGGGGTTTGAGACACATGAAAGGGATGTGGGGGATTGAGATGTATAAAAGGGACTAGGAGGGAGAATCAATACACATGGAAAGGACTGGGGAAATTGAGACACATGGAAGGGATGTGGGGGAATTGAGACATATGGAAGGGATGTGGGGGATTGAGATGTATGAAAGGGACTAGGAGGGGGAATCGAGAAACATGGAAGTGACTGGGGGAATTGAGACACATGGAAGAGACTGGGGGTTTATTGAGACACATGGAATAGACTGGGGGGAATTGAGAGACATGGAAAGGACTGTGAGGGGACTTGAGACACATTGAAAGGACTGGGGGGAATTGAGACACACAGAAGGGACTCCGAGGGAAATTAATAAACATGGAAGAGACTGAGGGGGGAATTGAGACACATGAAAGAAGACTTGAGGGTATTGAGACACATGGAATGGACAGGAAAGGACTGAGACACATAGAAGGGACTGGGGGCAGAGTTGAGACACATGGGATGTCCTGTGGGGAATCGAGACACATGGAAGGGATTGGGGAGGAATTGAGACACATGGAAAGGACTAGGGGGGCATTGAGACACATGGAAGGGACGGGAGGGGACTGAGACACATGGAAGGGACTGGGGTGGAATTGAGACACATAGAAGTGATGTGGAGAATTGAGGCACATGGAAGGGACTGGGAGGCAAAATTGAGACATGTGAAAGGGATGTATGATTAAGACATATGGAAGGAACTAGGAGGGGAATCGAGACACATGGAAGGGACTGGGGGGAATTGAGACACTGAAGGGACAAGGGGAAATTGAGACACATGGAAGGGACTGTGGGGGAGAAATTGAGACACATGAAAGGGACTTGAGGGGGATTGAGACACATGGAAGGGATGGGAGGGGACTGAGGCACATGGAATGACTTGTGGGGAATCAAGACACATGGAAAGAATTGGGAAGGAACTGAGACACATGTTAGGGACTGGCGGGGCATTGAGGTACATGGACGGGACTGGGGTGGAATTGAGACACATGGAAGGGACTGGGGAGGAGAACTGAGACACATGGAAGGGACTGGTGGGGATTGAGGCACATGAAAGTGACTGGGAGGCAGAATTGAGATATATGGAAGGGATGTGGGGGATTGAGATGTATGAAAGAGACTAGGAGGGGAATCGAGACACATGGAAGGGACTGGGAGAATTGAGACACATGGAAGGGACTGGGGGGAATTGAGAGAAATAGAAAGGACTGGGATTGGAATTGAGACATATGGAAGAGCTGGGGTGGAATTGAGACACATGGAAGATGGACAATTTAGATTCATGGAGGGGCTGGAGGAAAATGAGACCCATGTAGGGAATGGGGGTGTGTGAGATGCACGGTGGAGCTGGGGGAGAATGAGACACATGGAAGGGCTGGGTAGGGATGAGACACATAGGCAATTTTTTGCAGCATTGCCGGTGATTTCAAGTTAAACCTCTGGCTGGGAGTGATGGGAAGAGGGAACAAGACATGAGTATGTTGGGATTAAATGATAGCATGGGATAGGTTTGAAGTAGTAGGAGGATGGGATGAGATGGATAGAAGGATAATAGAGGGGATGTGACAAGAGGAAGGGATAAGAGGATAAGGACAGGCATGGTGGGAGTGACAGGAAGATGAGGAGAGAGGGAGGCATAGGTGTGGGCGGTATGAGTATGGGGTGAAATGGAGGGATGGCTGGGGGGGAAATAATAGGATAGGTATGTGGTGAGAGGAAGGAATGGAGGGAGTGATCAGGATAGGGAGGAAAGGATGGGTTCAGGGTGATATGAGGATGGTTGAGAGAGATGGGAGTGGGGAGGGATGGGTTGTAGTGATGGGAGGAGTGATAAGAAGAGTGATAAGAAGTGATGAGAGGAGTGATAAGAAGAGTGATAAGAAGTGATGGGAGGAGTGATAAGAAGAGAGAAGGGAGATGGTGAGTCTGGAGGCATGAGTGGAAGTGATAGGGGAAAAGGAAGAGCCAAGGAATGAATAGCCTGGTGGGTGTGATAGGATGAGAGGAAGAGATGAAGCGGCAAAAGTAAAACACTGAGCTCCACATTACAGAAAATAAGATTAGTGCGTTCCCAATGAACAACCCCAAATGTATTTTTTTTATTTGTTTTAATAATGCTATATGAGAGAGTGATATGAAGCAGATACTCAGTAATGTGTCAACAAATATTAACTCTTTAGCAATATAAAGAAGAACTAAATAGTCCCACATCCTTGTTAACCCCAAATGAAATTAGTTTATAAACCTGTACAGGGTATAAAAGATTAATTTGCTCTGTTGCACAAAAACTCATGGAGGCTTACAACATGCATCCATTGGGTATAATAGGATATAATAGGAACAATAATCCATCAGTGAGCCATGGACTGTACTGCTTAGAAATGTCATGCTATAGGAAAAGGTATTGTTTAGTAGTATCCATAGAAAGAGAAAGCTGTATTCTGCAGTCCTTGGTTGTCTTCATTTAGGCTTTGGACTTCCAGCTCTTCTCCAAGATGAGTCTACCTTGAGTGGTGGGGATTTTGTTGATGGATTTGGGGGGTCCTTAGATATTAGATGCCTTGTTTTAACATTTTGCTAGGCTTCTGTGTGAGTATTAATGGGCTGCAAAGCTCCATTGCACCAAACAAGGTGCATAATAGGATATCTCAATCCGTGGAAAATGTTATGTCTGCAAAGTAATTTTGTCATATTTACAACCTCGTTATGCTTGACCATCACAAGCCCTATCTAAGAGCCATTCTTTCTCTGCTACACCAGAAGAATCTATTTAAATAGTGATAAAAGGCAGTTCTCCTTGAGTAACATTGTCTGGAATCCCATTGACTCTAATATTGTTGTGTCACAATCAATCTTTTGTAGATGTACAGTAATCACCCAAAATAGTCAATTATAATTGTAGCATTACATTGATTTTGCATTCAGATAACAGGTACGCCTCAGAGAACTGAGAGAGAATCTCTGATTTTGAGCCTGTGTCTGACAAAGGAGAGGAAGCGTCACCATAGCCACCATATCGGAAAGCACAAGGCCACTTGTGTTTATGCTGAATGATGGTAGATTTTGGAGTTTCCACTCACATGTGGTGTCAGTTAGGATCCATGGTCAATTATGTAGTTTGGGGTTGTACTGTCTGCTCGGGTAGCACCAAGCCAACCCTCATAGGCAGGTCTTTTTTTAAGTTGTTCAGGATCTGATAGCCTGCTTAAAAACAATGGGTAGCATCAGAAATCCTGTCTGGCAGACTAAGTATTTCAGACTTAGACCTCGATTTAATAACCTTTCCAAATGATTCAATACTGTTAGAAAAACTTTGCAAATGGTACAACTTGTCCATTTTATGTGTTAAAGTTTACAAAGTGGTTGTTAGTTTATCACAGATCACGTTTAAGAGAATAAACACCAACTCGATGCCTAATACATCACTAACTAAACATGTGTTTTATAGCTATATTTTATAGCTGTTTTGGTGTGTAGGTCAAATTGAGTTTATTCACTAAACTGGCGATTGTAAAGAATTGACAAAGTAATTGCAAATGTTTGTAGAAAAAAGCTAAATTGGAAAAAATCTACAAATTAGCTATTTTCCTCTTGTTGATTTTGCATAATTAATGGTTTACTGTATAAATGTCACAGTGTTTCAACTATCCATCAGTTTGGAGTTACAGAGTCTTGGCCGATTGGCTACAGGTATATTACTACTAGACACACTGGGCATAAAAGATCCTTGCATTACCCGTGGCCATGTGCTAAGTCTGGCATTTCACCATGTTAAAACCAGTTAAAGAGTCACAGAGGGTTTCTCTCTGGCTTATTTGGCAAACAGTGGAGATCATTTATTTATTTAAGCGATTTGCAAATTGTAAACAAAATATGTGTGTGGTTGAATGTCTCTTTTGGCATAGTTATGGCTAGCTTTTTGAAAGCCTGACAGATTTGCAGTGATTTAATGCATTACGAGAGGAGGCTTGTCCTTTAAGTAAATTAAACGGTTATGTGAGAAAACATTCTCGGAAAGCTACTGAAATGACAAGACACATTGACCTTTGATTCACATGAATATGATTCACTCATAAATGCAGATTGGATACCAACTGGAGACTGGAGAACCTGGATTCACATTTAAAAAATAGATTGTCTATGTACCAGACTAAGGATTGCCCAGACACATGATGCTACAGCACATGTGTTATGCTAAGCTGAATATATACATATACAAGTTATGATTACCAAATGTTGAGTGGTGTTCTGGGAACTAAACAAGCTGAATACAGTTTGGTTAGACTAGGGAGGCAAAAGTCAAATGTATTCTTATATTAACTGACCTGTGTCTTGGTTGAGTTGTTATGACTCATGCTCAAATAAAGAACTGACAGCAGCTGGCTATCATGCAGTGACAGGCTGGACCAGGGGGCAGTTGCCCCATTTGCTGCCCAAAATTCTAGCCATACCGGATGGTATTTTACTGGCATGGACAGTGTTCTGTCAAATTCTTTGACCCATCATATTGTGTTTCCCCCAGAACTTGGCAATCTATACAATCTATACAATCTATACACTGTAGGAATCCAGCATCCATCAGTATGTACTGTACTGTTTACCAAGTCTATCCTGTGCATGAATTCATTCCCAACTGCTCAATCTTCATTTGAAGGCTTCTCATCCTTTGTTCACTAACTCTTGTGATCCATGCCTTGTTCACTAACTCTTGTGATCCATGGCTGAAGAGTCAAGTATACAGGGCTTCAGCTCCTAAAGCCCCCTAAAAGGCCCTATTTTTCTATTAAAAACTAACCTATAATACCTATAATAATTATTGTTATTTATATACTACCACCATATTCTGCAGTAAATTACATTTTTACAAAGAAGATAAAATAGCCAATAACAGATAAACTATTACAAAATAAACCATGACAACAGGTCAGTGAGGGTGCTGTTCAAACCAAGCATACAATCTAAAGGAGGTGAAGTATAAGAACATAAGAGGAAGCCACCAGTTATCTTAGGAGAGAATAGGTAGACAGGTTTATGGAATAAATCGAGGGGATGTTAAGTTTGTCTACAGACATAGGTTCTAAGCTCACACACTCATACTCAGTCAACATTGACCAGAATCAGAGGACAGGATCTCCCAACATGCTTAGCAAAATGTAATTCTACCATTAACAGAGCTTAAACATAAAGATTTGACTACCTTCAGTACATTTTATTTTATGTGGAACCTAGAAGCAAATGGGATTATGTTATGATTTTTTTCAGAATGTAGAGAGTGCCATTTGGCATTTTCACAGGTCTTGGAATAGCAACAAACTGAGCTTTACACATTGCAATGACACATTGCTGACCTTTACAAACTGATTGTACTAATGAAGCAATATTGTTGATATGGTTTGTCTCACTGAAACAAAAACCTTAGTGTCCAAAAGCAAATATCTAAGCTTATCACTTCAAAGTTGTACAGTTTCTTGGTGGCCAGGTCTATGGTGAAGTTATTCTTAATTATCATTCACTTTAACATATAATGCATTAATGGTGATTTACCTAACCTTCAGACTGATCATCGCCCTAATTGATCAAACCTTACATGTAGTCCAATGACATGAAAGATAGATTATACAAAGGTCTGATTCATTATCAAAATCATGATGAGTATTGATGATAGTCATACCAGTAACATTGTAGCAGTACCACCATAATACCAATGCACCCATTTAACAACTCCCTTGTATTAACACAATTTATTATAATTTAATTTATTTGTGTAATTGTAGATATCTGGCAAAAAAATGCCATTGATACTAGTCTATCTCTACTGTAATTTTAACATTATTCCTAAATCATACAAATATATCACACGTTACATTTTAATGTTGAAACAGCTACTTTCGTAAGGCATTCATCTGCTACATGTAGATCTATACTGACTTTGTACATGCAGAAGAACCGACATGTGACATAAAAGAAAATAATCTTTTATTTACCTCTCCCTGATCAACGCTTATGTTTTCATTGTAGTCATAGATATCCAGATCTTCGAGATCAACCTCATATGTATCTGTATCATAGTTTACAGTTTCTGATGGTGGAGGAGCTATAACAGCCTTAAGAATAAAAAGTCCCAGAAAAACATTTGCAAAAGTCTTCATTCTTCAAAGCTATGAACAGAACAGAAGATCATTCAGAATGAGCATTAAAATATGCCTTTTGTACCTGCTCCTCAGATAAAAGATACTTATTTGGATGCAAATAGAGAATTGGCACATCTTGCTTTTTTTTTTTTTTTTTAAGAGGATTGGAATTTAGCATTGAGCATACAGTAGCTTCATTCTGCTTGAGTCTGTATGGGGTTTCATCTGTTTTGGATGTGTTCCAAGAAGCATTCATGTATACCCACATACTGAGCAACTGACAGTCCACTTAACATAATGCTTCAATAGTTTATCAACATAATATTTTTTTATATATATTGCATGTATTATTTCCATAATTGACATGTTTATATATATTTTTGTGTTTATTGTTTATACTCAATTGCTGAGACAATTTTGTGTGTGTGTGTGTACGTGTTTGTTTGTGTGTTTATGCATGTGTGTATGACTGTATAAATATATATTTGACTTTTAAAGATATGTCTTTTCAACTACAAATTTTCTATTACATGCATATGATATGTCATACATACATGCATAAACACATTTTTTTAAATATATTGCATGTATTATTTCCATAATTTTCAAGTTTATATATATTTTTGAGTTTATTGTTTATACTCAGTTGCTGAGACAATTTTGTGTGTGTGTGTACGTGTGTTTGTGTGTGTGTGTGTGTGTGTGTGTGTGTTTATGCATGTGTGTATGTCTTTTCAACTATGAATTTTCTATTACATGCATATGATATGTCATACACACATGCATAAACACACACATACAAACACACACACACAGACAAAATTGTCTCAGCAGAAAATATATTTGTGGCCAGTAGTTGAACTTTGTTAATAAAGTTGTGGAATCTTTATGAAATTCCTACCACCTCCGTGATATTGATACTAATAGCTCAAAACATTGCTACTGTATAAGACTTTCTGGGGAGCAGTTGTCAATAAGTAATAAGCATGTGAAATGTGATCCTTTAGAACGCAGGTGTTCTAAAGCAACTGGTAGTTTGATGATGGCGCACACTTGCCCTATTCAGTTGCAATTTGTGGATACCTTAGTCCAGATACATTATGAATTCATGTTCTAAAGAGCACTGACTAAAAAATGTAAGTATTAGTGGCTTGAAAGAAAGCCTTTATGAAGCAGATTTAGTCAGGAGGATATGAAATTCCTCTGGGAAATGGACCCAGCACAAAGCTCTCATTTATATGAAATTCTCAAAGGTACTTTATAAAAAGTGCACTTTAAGGTTTCTATGCCTGAATTGGCCTTTTTAACTACAAACTGCTCTGTCCTGGAATTTGCTAAAATATTAAATCCATTTAGTTAATAAAATGTTGATTTTACGACTATAATAACAAGGGAAAACCTGGCTGACAGATGTAGAGCACGGTGTTAAAGTATGCTAGTTTCAATTTTCCAGGTATTTTTTTGCTTATAAAATTAGTGTATTGAATGTGCATGTTATATCTGCAGGTTCAATAACAAACAATATTCTCCAACATTGGCGCAATAGCTAATGTTATTAGAGAAGAATATGAGAATATTTTATTATATCAACATTTCAAGATTTAGTTTACGCTAATTATCCGTTTCTGTATTATACAAATATCTCAATATCAATTTGCCAAATTACTTTAAAAAACAAACAAAAAATAAACTTACTGCATGTATTTTGTTTTATTTTTGTACCCAACATACTTAATAAACATTTTAAATAAAAAAATATATACTTAAAGTTAATGTTTAAAAATAGTTGATGTACTGCAGCCAAAACATTGGAGTGCCTTCATTAAAAACATAAGGTCTTTATTATATCCTGTAGATATTTAGCAATTTAAATGTATGAAAAAAACTGCTCGGAACAATTTAGAAAATAAATATATACATTTAAAAATAATAAAATGCAATAGCTCAGGGAGATATCAAGTGTGACACTTACCTTGACTTCTATCTTGAAAATTTGATTCAGGTTAGTTTGACTGCAGTGTGAGTGGTATGTGATTCTGACCAATCTCAGCCTGGAGGAGGGTGCTACATTTACCTAGGTTCAGCTAGAAAAAACACTACAGTATAGCTTGTTCTTGCTAGATACCTAATCATTGGAATGTTGTTTTTAGAATCAGTTACAAAAAAAATATATTTGTTGCACTGAATGCAAGTGCCTTTGAAACAATGCCCTCATGTAGATGCTTTGAAATTAGTAATGTTGTAATTATAATAGGAGACTCCCATTGCATATAAACATTTTTTTTTAAATATATATTTTAATAATCTAAAATGGGTTTTAAAATACCATTATTATGTGCATTTTATAACATGTAAGGTAAAAGGAAACTGTAGGCACCATAACCACTTCAGGTTATTGGAGTGGTTCTGGTGCAAAGAGACTGTCCCTACTGGCTCAACAATGTAAAAACTGTCTTTTCTGAGAAAATGCAGTGTTTATATTACTGCCTAATGCCATCTTTAGTGGCTGTCACTCGGACAGCCACTAGGCGGACTTAATGGATGCGGTCCTGCAAAGATTGCAGGACCAATATTCAGTGTACTATGCTCTGCATGTAGGGGAAGTATCGGATTGGCTAACATCATCAGTATTGATAATCTAGGTCCGTGGAGAATTGATAGCTGGCAGCAAGACTGGCATGCTAGGGGAATAAAGGTGAGTTAAACTTATTTTTTATTATTACGTCTGGGGAACCCAATAATCTAAATAGGTAGTATAACACTCTAGCGTGAGAAATACATATTTGTATTACTAACACTAGACATTTTCTTTAAGTGTTGCTTCAATTTGTATCTAAGTATATTTGCATGTAGACCCTTACTTGTTTTAAGTATTGGCTAATATGCATATAGGATATAGCATAACGGATTTATGTTTTTACGTTTTACTCGGTGTGCAATATAAAATGACCACGGTAAAAGCAGCACAGATATAATAGACAGCATTTTGTTAAAGAAAATTTTATTACTTCAAATACTGACCACACTGGGTGCTTATTTTCTTACCATGAAAACATTTCAGGCCAATAATGATTCATGCTAATATTTACCAGTGGATTCATAAGGAGTGAGAAGAAGAGAATTGAGCTTTGGACAGATAAGTGAATATTAAATGAGAGGTCTTCAAAATTCATAAATTAAAAAATATATACATATATTATATATAAAGTAAATAGTATTTGCCAGATAGAGTTCAATATATATTTATGGGGCTGAGACATCCACAAGGACTTTAGCACAATTAGAAATGACAATATGATGCCCACGTCCTAGTCTTAATACCGAAGATAAAGGTATTACCGTATTTTAAAATTCTACGATGACTGCTGAAAATGAAGTTATTTTTTTCTTTTCTTTTTTTGTCCTTTTACAGTCTTTTTTAAATTCCAAGGGAAACACAAGGACATGTCCCAAATGTTGGATGTCAATTTATGGATCATTTCATATGTTAGGGATCTTTCACATCAAGGTGGGCAGTCATTTGGTGAGAGAACTGAGAGACCAGATGCCTATAAATTAACCACCTTTATTTAATTCATCATAAGTTAATAAATAAACTCTCCAAGTATATCCCTAAGACCATCCAGATGAAAAGAGGCTTCCTTTGTGGCAAATGTAAACACTGCCATTTCTCACAACATGCAATGCTTATATTTGTCAGACTGTGAAACAGGTTCTTGGCACCAAGCAAGCTATGTTAAGCTGTAGTGGATATGGTGCTTAACCCCTTATGACAGATACAATCGTCCAACTTCTGAATTAAAATACAAATTAGAATTTGTGCGATTTAGAACTTAGAATGTGTTTGTTTAATCATAATTTATGGATTTCTCTTTAACAGCAACCATACATTTTATATATTGTTTTTAAAGGACATTAAGGGCTTTCTTTCCAGGGTTATTCACTGAAGTCTGAGTTGGCCAGAATTTGCAATTAAGGCACTGAACAGGACTGATTTTGGTCTAGATTCCAGACAGACAGAACGTCACTAGATGGCTGAAACTTTGGCCCCCAAAAAATAAAAATTCTTAGCTGAGTGAGCCAGGGCTTCCTAGACAACTGCCACATTAAAAAAAACTTTTAAAAAAGATCTAATAGATTTTAATAGATTAAAAAAGCCTATGGGGGTCAGTAAGAGCCCCATATTATTATGAGGAAGATTTTAAACATCCCAGTGTCTCCATCTGCCATGTGGCAGGTGGTGGCCTATGTACTAAATGTTTGAAACTAGCCATTGCTGCCCAGTCAATAGAAAAGCTCCTTTCAATAGGGATAGGGCTTGTAAAAAAAATATGGGGCCCCTTGCCTGTCATAACACTCTAATTGTTCGATTTGCTAGCCAACCATTTAAAGCGCTCTTACTTATATTGAATAGCATGGAAAATGTTCCCACATGATGCAATAAGGGCTTTCTCCACTTTGCAAGCTCAGTCTGTGCTGAGCCCGGATTGACGTGAATTATTACACAGAGTCGCATTATTAATATATTTAGTTTTGTTTTTATTTTTTGCAAATTCTTATTTTTTTATTTTTGTTTTCATTAGTTGCATTGGGAATTGTGGATTTTAATATGGCCTTTATTGGGGCTAAAGAAAAAAAATGTTAGAAGAAAGAGACTTCTGATGGTATATTTGTTTGATATATATTAGTTTTATGGCCTTCCTCAATATTCTTAGGATAATGGGAAGTCGGTAGGGTGGTTTAATTTTAATGGAGTGAGACTGGGGGATTCTGGTGAAAAAAGGAGAATAAAAAGGAAAATTCATACCTACATCTGACTGAGAGAATGGGGTTAATAGTCAAGTAGACATTTAATAAAAATTCAACATTCTCTTGTTATTTGAGCTGTTGTCCGTTCTCAGTCTTCTCTTGCACCTTGTTTTTTGAAATCCTGTTGCCTACTTTAAATGGAATTTAGCTATTTTAATGTTATTTTAGAGACGATACAGAATTGCTGCGACTCATATTTGCACATTAAGGGCTGATCTCCAAAATACCTTCATTGTCAAAGGCATTGCTAGGAGGGGTGCTCTTTTGTTGGAGCCATGAGTGGGCCCCTGAATAGCCCTAAGTCTGAATTTGGAACTCTTTTATTTATTGCCTCTATTCTACTGCTCACAGCAGTCAGGGAGCAGGCAGTGTTTAAAGCTCAACTCTGAATTGGCAGCACTTTGATGATAAAGATGTATTGGATAGGTTGCTCCTGCTGTACTCACAAGAGACATGGTAGAGTTGTTATGCTGGACTCACCAAACCATGCACTGCTGTTCCTTCATGTGTATACGTTGTTCTAGAAGCCAGCCAGGGGGTTGGCTGGAGGAACATTGATTAGCTTGGATTCTATGCTCAAGCTATCTTATCACTAAAGTTCTGACAATGTGCAATTGTGCCAGAGCTTCTGTGATAAGGGATGAAGTGCAGAAGGCTGCTGTTTGGCATTGTATGTGTGTATGATCCATGTTTATGATTTGCATCTTAGTCAAACCCCTACCTCTTGTGTTACTTAAAGCTTTATATAATTACATAATTCATGATAGTCACATTTCAACGTATTATATTATACGTCTTACCGCGCATGTGCATTCAGCCGGTGACGGAAGAAGAAGGAGGAGAGTCCCAGCGCCGAGGGAGCCCAGCGCTGGAAAAAAGGTAAGGGATTAACCCCTTCCTCCCCCCTCAGCGCCATGGGAGTGGGATCCTGAGGGTGGGGGCACCCTCAGGGCACTATAGTGCCAGGTAAATGAGTATGTTTTCCTGACACTATAGTGGTCCTTTAAAGAGTTTTATAGGTCTCGAGTGTCACTTTAAGGTTGCAAGTTTAAAGTTAATAGCGCAGGTGCAGAGTTAATATATCACAGAGTAGGGTTAATACAATAGGTAGGATGTTAGTGTTGTTGAAGAGTATGTACAGGAGTGTGTAAGGTTTTTTTTTTTTTTTTTTAATAAGGTGAGAGTTTAAAGTAAATTCTAAGTTTATTTCAAATTTTAGGACAGAGTAGCCAAACTATAAGCAAAGCTGACTTTGATATTTATTCTAGTTCAACAATTTTGACCTTAATTTTGAAATTCACTTTGAATTCTCACTTAAGTAAATAACCATGTAAGTGTGTGTGTGCATGTGTTTGACAGTCTGTATGTGTGTGTGTCTGGGAGTATGCATCTGTGCTAGACATGTGCAATTTGTTTCGTTCAGAATGTGAATTCGGATGAATTTTGGACAATTTGGACATTCAGATGCTCCCGAACGTCCAAAGTGCAGAATTTCTGAAGTGCTGAATTTCCGAATTTCGAAAGTGCCAAAATGCTTTGGATTTCTGAAAAGTGCCAAAACAAGAGAGGGAGGGAAAATTACCTGAACGATGACAGGGTTTGGGGTAGTGTTAGGGTTAAGGTTAGGGGTAGGCTTAGTGGTAGGGTTAGTGTTAGGGTTAGGGAGCTCTACAGATGTTCCGAATTCCAAAGTTGCGGATTGGCGAAGTCCCGAATTGCCGATGTCCCAAATTGCCAAACTCCAGAATTGTCAAAGTTCTGAATTGCCAAACTTCCGAATATCAGAAGTGCCGAACCGAACGGCTGAAGTGCCAAATTTTTTTACTTACCCGAATTTCCGAACCAAACTACATTTTTTGCCCATGCACATCCCTAATCTATGTGTTTGAGAGGAAGGATGTATGTGTGTTTGCATGGTACACAGCAGGAGAATGGGATGGCTGGTGAGGGAGATCAAGGTTGATGCTTTCATTTAAAAAAAATCTGTGTTTAAAACAGTGTCCATTGCTAAGGGTATCTGCAGAAATGCAATAGGAAGTCTGAAACACATCACCTGCCTGTGCTCATTTCCATGTCAAGCTGTGAACTCTAGGATAGTTATGGAAGCAAGATTTATTAACTTTTTATGCCCAAGAAGGACTCACAGTCCATCTTGATATATGCAGGATATACATAGCAGTAATTTTTGTATTTGTATTGAGGTTGTCTTATCGTGTTTGGTCTCATCACAATATTTATGGTACAAAGCTGTAATAATATTAATAATAATAATAATTATTATTATTAGGTCTTTATAGTCAGTAGATTGTTCAATATAATTTTTAACTTTTGTAAACCTTATTTATTGACACATTTTTCAGATTGTCATTATAATACTAATACCTTTACAAGCCAACCACCAATGTAATGTAAAGACAAAATGAATACATTAACAGTATGCAGCTGTTATTAATTAAATTAAATAACATTTTTCTTTAGCTAAGGGAGGACACATAGTCATTATAGATTTCTCCTTTTGTCTTAATCACTAAATATTTGTTGGCCTCCTTTTTTTAATACAAGTAAAATTAAATGGCAATGCCTCTATTAGAAACAACTAATTAGAGTTAGTATCAAGGTGGCAAATATTAAAATATTTTTAAAAAAATGCATTGAAATGATATGCTACATATATATATATATTAGATTGGAAAATTATTGGGTTACGCTAAGATGTAATGACATAAAGAAGATAGAATTAGAAAAGACATAGCATAGTGTTCCTTGATTGTAAAATATGTCATAGTGATTACACTCTATTCATGGAAACCAACTACCAGCAAAAATATTTAAATGATAACAGCCTGCAAAAGTCTAAAGCATATGATAAGATCTAGTGGAATTGGCGGCTTAATTTCATTTCCTTCCAGGCGCAAATAACGAAGTCGAGGTCCTCGCGGGAAATATGGGTCATATTCTTCTATGACTTCTTTTGGGCATATTATATTTCCAGAGATATCTGCAAAATATGAATGATAGAATATAAAAAACAAAGACCTCTACAGCAAAATGAGGTCTTTTTGTATTCATTGCATTTTTGTTGTTGTTGTTGCTTGATGCACAAAAGACACAAGCTATTTTGAGCATTTCACCATGTGTTTGTGTGTATAATTTTGCACCTTCACAGATTATATACAAAAAGTTGAAATAAGGCAAAACGCATGTATGTGTCTGTTTTGTAAGTGTCTTTGTACCAAACTAGGGTTGCTACAGAAAAATAACTAAAATAATGAAACTTTATGTAAGAGTTTCATTTATTTTGGCATGTCCACTCTTTCAAATACCTGGGTATGTTGTTAAACCCCAATCTATCCTTTGGCCTCCACATAGAAAAACTTGCATCTAAACGTTATCCAAAACTAGGTGCCCTGTACAGAATGAAACTGGCTGTCGCTGGAATCCAAACAGACCCTTCATCTTTCCAGTATTGTGTGTAAGAGCTTTTCTGGGAAGCTCCCACCCTACCTGAGCAGAATGCTCTCCCCGGCTGTTCCCACCTCCTGTAACCTCCGATCCAATACCAGCACTTTATTTAGTCTACCTCAAAACAAAAAGAAAGCAGCCCGATCCTCCTTCTCCTACAGAGCACCGCAATTGTGGAACGACCTTCCGCACTCTTTCAAATCTTCTCCAGCCCTAAAATACTTTAAGAGATCCCTCTCTACATATCTCAAAACAGAATTCACCTGTCATGGTTGATTATACATTTCCTACCTGTTCTATGTTAAATTTTGTATTAATATTGTTTTTGTATTTTTTTTTTTTTGTTCCCTATTGTATCAATGCAATGTTTTGTGGACCTAGGACATGCTTGAAAACAAGAGAAAACTCATTATATCCTTCCTGGCAAAATATTTTATAAATAAATAAATAAATGTATAGGTCACATATTACAAGAAACACATTAATATTTAAATTCAATTATTTTCTGGCAAGACGAAATAAGAAATATCTGCCTTCAATATGACATGAACTATAACTATAAGCAATCATGAGCCAGGCAGAGCATATACAGCAGTGATGGAGTTAAGGTTCACATATATAAAACAGGCTTTTTAAATTAAAGATAATGTATAGTGTTACACCCATCACTCTCAGTTACACATCCCTTTGCTGAGAATCATGGGAATAACAGTCCATGGCGTATATGTGTAATGTACCTCTATGAAATGTTTGTAATAATTTCTACACAAATAATGAAACTAAGGGAAAGTATCTCAGAATAGATTCATTTATACATTCTTATTGGTAAACTATCTTATATGTTTAGAATTGCCAAACATTTTTTTATTTTTTTTTATTATATGACTAATGTAACGCTGAATTAATTACAATTTAAAAGATAAATAATTGCAAGCATTTGTATACTGAAACTGAAAGCAGTCACCAAATGTGAACAGACACAAAAGTTTATATTTGTAAAATATAGACCACCCAGGTTATTTACCTGGAAGCATTTTGGCACTTTATATGTAACCATCGCATCACTAACGTCTGCCGGGTTTTCTGGTTATATTTCATTTTGTGTTTTTGAACACATAAACGCAGAGGATTGCATTTTTCATTTCAATATTGAAACCCTAATGTGTTCTAACGCAAGAAGAAAAGCTATTTATGTCAATCTACATATCCTGAGTAGAGCAGTACTCCCCGTTAGAAGTTAGACAGTGTACTTATGAAATTACATATAGGATCTGTCGATTTCAAACAATTTGACATTGTTGCTCACTAGAGATACAGTCAGAATTAACCTGTATGTTCTGATATCAGAGTGTACAGAGAGCAGAGACTGCATGCAGCCCTATTCCATTGTAGGAATTGGAACACTGCAATCGCCTGTCAAAGTGATCCGATACAGGGAGAAAGGCTCTGAAAAGCGATCATGCTTGAGACATAACGAAAGAAGGATCCGAAGTAAGAAATTAATCCAAAAGCCCGAGAAAATATCAGGGACTATTGGATATTCTCTAAATAGAGCCTACCGTCAAACTCCTTGGAGGAGGAAATAACCCTCAAATAGGTACAGATTTACAAAGTTAGGCAACTCTCAATAGCAGGGGGACTTAAATAGGAGAACGACCAAGTAATAGTGGAGGAAGCCCTACCTTTAATGATTCTATGGAATAAAATGACTAACACCGGCATGAAAGGGGAGAGACAAAATAATGCTCAAGGGTAAAAGACAAACTGTCCCACAGTAGGCGCACATTCAGTATCAAGTGGCTGAATAGATGCAGGAACCTCAAAATTGCACACCAGAACAAAATGAACCTTAGAACAAAAAAGTAAAGATGAGGGTTTCAGGGTCTTGAGCCCCACTAGTGTCAACTTGACCCTCTATAAATCTTTCTCTATGAATACCTCAGCACCGTGGCCACATACGACCTTTGTGATAGCATATTATTTGTTGGAACCATTCGGTGTACTGCTAGTAAACACAGGCTACAAACACATTTTTGCTTATGTATTGCTAGAATACTTACACAAGTATGTTAAGACAAGCAATTTTAATTCATCCATTAAAATATGACAGGAAAAGAATGTTCATAGCTCATGTGAAAAATTGTCATACAACCAGAAAAAACCCCCAGAAACAAATGTCACTTTTTTGCCATATACATATTGCCATATAGATAAACATTACTAAATGTTATTATTATTATTGGTATTGATCAAAAAAACTGCATGGCACTTTTAGGAATATAACAAATATGCCAGCAGACTAAAAAATAATGTCTGTATGTGGTTGTAATGTCTTAGTATTAACTAAGTAAGCATAGGTACTCTATCGAGGACTGTTGGGTGGTACTGCAGCTTCCAAGAACCCTAGCTGTTTAATTACTGTGATCATAATTATACATTATTCCCCCTATGTACATGTAATGCAGCTATGAAGTTTAATCTACAAATGTTTAGTCTAGAACAGTGGTAGGCAACCTCCAGATGTTGTCGACTACATCTCCCATGCATGTCTTACAGCCATAATGCTGGAAAAGCATCAGGGGTGATGTAGTCCACAACATTTGGATTACCAAGGGTTGCCTACTCCTGGTCTAGAGTGTGAGAGAAGCGAGTAGGTGCATTATTTACAGTCGACAGAGGTGCCGAGGAGCAAAACTGAGCTGGAGTAATTCATTCTTTACCGAGTGAAGAATACAAATGGATACAAAAGGAATGCTAAGTATGGCTTTTCAATGCAAAATAGAAACATATATCTACATTAGACTTTGAGATTTGTTTTGTTCCAAAACTGCAATTTGTCGGACCAAATGATTAGCTTTCCATTCATATTTTCGGTACTAAATGTTTGCTGAGATGAACTGACATATGGTCAAAATTTGGGCATCCTGCAATTTAAGAAAAGGGTTAATGAAGCATGGTTGTGTTTTATAATAGCAAAATGTTCATATTAGAGATTTTGCCTTTTAGCTTAAAGAAGTAAAGTGAATTGTTAGTGTAGGACTCACCTAGGAGGTTTAGCCTTGATGTGGAAGGTGAGCGTACACTTGAATGGCCATTGGAGTGATACTAAAAAAAGTTAGTTACCTCCAAGTTATTTACCTACTAAGATGAAAGCGGATATTGCTGAAAGATTCGACTTTCTATGGCCCAAAGAACATATGACATATTTAAGTATATAGAACTGAACAAATCTGCAAAAATGATTATAGATCAACCTATTACATTTGATAAAAGAGATAAATATTAACTTTAAATTGTGGAGGAATATAGAAATATCCTTGTGGGGCAGGATCAATACTGTCATCGGCATGCTGGAGATTTGGTAACCAGGATGCAGATTTCATCAATATATGGTGGAACTGTCCCACTATTAGAAAGGCCTGGTGGAAAGTTGGCATTAAACTCAACATATTATTGGGCCTTAATCTAACACTCAGACTAGCAATGATACGTTTATACCTTAATCTGCCACCTACCAATAGAAACTGCCTAAAAATATTAATTCATACATTAATAGCCGTTAAAAAAACTATTGCAAGAAATTGAACCGGTCCCATTACACCAGATTGTTATACAATTAATGCTTAACTAAGTTATCACTCAAGATGGAAAAAAGATTTGGAATTCCATCTAATGTAAAATTTCGACGGATTTGTTTTTGGGATGATATAATAAAAAAGTTGGAATCCCTATAAAAATGAATAGCATTATTCGGGTACCTCCTCTCCTGCACACTTTGATTGAATTACCCTGTTTCTCTCTTCCTCCAGTCCATAACTATCCTTGAATTCACTGTCTATGTTTATTAGATATAAAAGTATTGTCTGAGTTAATGTTTAGTTTTTTTCCTTTTTTTTATTTTCCAAATGAAGCTCACGTGACAACTATACATTTAGTACAGGGGTGCCCAAGAGATAGATCCCCATATATTGTAGAACTAGGACTCCCATGATGCTTTCCATGCTTTTATAATGTTTTTATAATGACAAAGCATCATTGAAGTTGTAGTTTTAAAATATCTAGGGATATACTTTTTGGGCACCCATGATTTAATAGATATTGGGCACTATGTCTTTATTGTCTTTTAAAGTACCATTAGAGGTTAATATGTTTCCTCTACAATATGTATGAAATGGTGTCACAGAAATGTATTATTATTATTATTATTATTTTATTATTTACAGGACATGAATTATAATAATTCAAATTTGCTCTTATTTTATTAATACTATCTGTAATACCTGCTGGTTTTCTTTTCTTTGTGAATTGAATTTTGCTGTGAATGTAATATTGTATATTTAAAAATTGTTCAATAAAAAGAATTTGGGAAACAAAATAGTTTGCAAGTAACTTTTTTCTTTGGTTTTTATTGTACGTGTTATTATTGCTATTATTATTATTATTATCGGCATTTATACAGCGTCAACAGATTCCGTAGCACTTTACAATATTAAAAAAAGGGAGATTTAACAATAAATAAGGCAATTACAAAAAAAAACCTCAAAACCCTGCTCAAACGAGCTTACAGACTATAGGAGGAGGGGTATAAAACACAATAGGCCAGGAGAAAGAAATAAAAAAGTGGGAGTGAAGCAGAGCTTGAGGAGATAATAGAGTGCTGCCCTTTAGGAGAGAGCAAAGGACAGGTATGTGTCAGGGCTATTGTTTACTATAGTCATTGCGGACGCCCAGTAGTAGTGGGAATTTGAGCGCAGGGTTTCATTTTGTAATTTTGGATTAACACATGTATAACTGGGCTATTTGCTAAACAGTGAATTATTGGAATTCCACAGTAAACTGTAAGTTTAACCCCTTCAGGATTGAGTCAATAGTACACGTTCTGATCAAAACAAAATGTAAACAAAAACTGGAATTTGCGCTATATGTCTGTTCAACCGTAATTCACCTGTTTCATATAAAGTGCACCTACACTTATTATATATCAGTTTGTTCAGGAGAAACAGAGCTTTCATTTCATATCAAATATTTATGTATGAAACATCATTTATTATTAATAAAATAAAAAAATCTGTGAGACATTTAAAAAATCTTTAAAAATTTGTAGCTCCGCCTCACATTTTAGCTGTAAATGTCATAATAAATGTCAAAAAAGCACATATTTGGATTCAGCAAAGTCTCACGAGTACAACAGTAGGCTGCATTAACAGTTTTTATGGTGTTTTGAAAAGTTAAAGGGTCAAATATAGCACATTCCATTTTTCAGGTTTTTCACATTAAAATTTGCTAGATTAGTAATGTTACAATTGATTCTGGAGGAAGAAGCGACTCTATTGGCAGGCAGGTAGAGAGACACTAGAGGTGCATTTCACTGAGGGTTAATCCAGCCTCTAGTGGCTGTCTCATTGACAGCCGCTAGTGGCGCTTCTGCGATTCTCACTGTGAAAATCACAGTGAGAAGACGCTGGACATCCATAGGAAAGCATTGAGTAATGCTTTCATATGGGCTGTTTGAATGCGGGCGTGGCTCTTGCCGCGCATGCGCATTCGGATCTGACATCGGCAGGAGGGGAACAGTTCCCCAGCACAGAGGGGGCCTGGCGCTGGAGAAAGGTAAGTGGCTAAGTGGGTTTTAACCCATTCAGCCCAGTGGAAGGGGGG
Organism: Pelobates cultripes; assembly: GCA_933207985.1. Lineage (NCBI taxonomy): Eukaryota > Metazoa > Chordata > Amphibia > Anura > Pelobatidae > Pelobates > Pelobates cultripes. The sequence goes on from OW240914.1 coordinate 312,535,931, forward strand.
TCCTGGGGGTGGAGGGACCTAATGACCCTATAGTGCTCCTTTAATTTCTCCCCATCCCACCTCTACAATGTGTCTGGTGGGGTCACATCCACTAAAAGTTTATAACTAGTGACTGTGGTCCACCCTACCCCAACCCATGGTCAGTGGGTGGAGGTAAGGGGGAACCTATTGTCCTTCATTGGCTCTCCCTCGTGGGCAGTGGGTGGAGGTTAAGGTGTTTCACTCATGGGCAGTGGGAGGGGCCCTAGTTATAATATTTAAGGGGTTAGGACCTAGAATCCCCCCCCCCACACACACACATGAGCCCTGGTCAAATAGTTGCAATATTTGAAAATCCATGTCTGCATTTTAGGCATTTGGGTCTAGATTTCAGTAATTCAGCCATGTTTAGTCCAGCTGAAATTTAGACCAAATTCAGGAGAAATGTCAAAATTCAGACATTGCTGAATAGCGTGAATTTGCAGTCTGAATTTGAACTTTAATGAGCAAGTACCACCAGATTTCCATGCTACATGGTAAAACTATCAGGTAAGAAGCAGTTGCTAGCATTTTCAATATTACACGTATTCCAGCTAGGTGCAAAGTAGAAAAGACAAGTTAGTCACTGCAAACTCCTAATATGAGTGAACCATGGAACCTAAATTTGAAGGCGCTCAATGTGGCTTATTATGAATACATTTGTTCTTATATACTTTTATAAAGCTATATCATATATATTTAATTATAATAATACAGAATTTCAGTGTTTTATGAGCTATTGCACTTTATAAGGGAGCTGCTTCTAAGGTTTTAAGGTTTTTCTCATGATTTTAGACGTGTATTGAGCGCCATTTGTTACTTGTTCTCTTCTTTAGTGTACATATTTAATTATAAGCTTATTATAAAATGCTGTGAGAACACATATAATATGTGTCCCTTTAAATCATCCTCAGGGTTTGCAAGCAAATCCTTCCAATTATATTTGAAACATATGGAAAATGATGTCATGCTAAGATTAAAAATAATTTACTTTCTACATTTCCTTTTACTGGCATTAAGCTAAATTCTGTTTTACTCACTACAAGCACAAATGAATGAAAATCATTTGTAATTATTGCAACATATTATTTTTATGTCCTCAGTGAATTGTATCCGCGCATGGAAGGATAACAGAACATTATACTACTTGCATTTAAAAAAAAAAACAATACAAAAGAATGTACCAAAATTATGAAACAGATCTTGGTAAGAGCTTATAGTGAATAGTAACAATGGAACATTAAAGGATCGATTTACCAATTGCATAATATGTAATATTACTTACACTCATAATTCAGGCTCACCATTAAGCATGGAATCTAGAACACTCATGTCAGACATAGTAAAACACCAATGTAACTTGAGTGCAAGATGGCATTATCAAAGCTAAGGGCTAGTAAATATCAACGTGAGTGGCACCAATCAAACACACATCTCTAAGTGCATGTTTTTAAACTGGATCCCAGGGCTCTAAAACAGAGGTTACTAGTATGAGATGGGAGGAGACAGGAGTGTGCATTTAACACAGAGTAGAGGGTTTTAGTGGTGAGAATTATTGAAGCATTGCACAATTTTTTCCATATACACATTTTTACACACATTCATTGACACATGTTTATTTGTAAACATAATTTATGTAACTGGGGGCTAAGTGAGGATGATTGAGGACTAAGTGCTGTTCAGAGAAGGTCTAAGAGGGGTCAGTAGAAGGACAATGAGGTTCAGACATTAATGGAAGCAAGTAGGAAGCAAGGAGGGCGGCACATTCATGGTTCCAAGCTTACAGACACACAGAAGCATAAGAACTTATGCCAATAGGACCATGTACCTACACTTGCAAAGTCAATGCAAGAAAGGCTGCAGGGCTCAGTGGCCAAATTTGTTAAAAAAGAGGAAACAGTCTTACTTCCCACACCAAAAACATTGCTCTGGTTAAGACTGCACTTGGGAATGAAACACAGACAGAAGAGGCAAAGAATAATTGAAAAGGTCAAAAAAGTCTATGGATGAGCCTGTCAACACTCTAAAGAATGAAAAATCTCTAAAGAAAATTTAATGACTGCATAATTAAAACCAAAAAGTGCTATGTCAGTCTGTATACGAAAGCACCTGGAGGGAACCCTCCAGCAGAGATAGCTTTAAAATATTAGAGGAGATGGATGGTCCAAGAAATATGAGCACTAAAGCCATAAAAGGGCTGCCTGATCTAATTGACCTCAGAGATGGTCGCACAACCATTGGAACTAGTAATTTGACCTTAGAAGCATAACTTCTCCTGTATTTTTCCCTTCAAGATTGTCCTCATCGATCAAATAAATACTACAGTAAAGCAACCTATATAAGTTTTTTTTTTTTAAACAGGTAAATAAGTATGGATGATTAATTAAGATTTATAGCGTGCATAGATTAGGGAAAGAAAGACCAGAAATATAGCGTCTTTTAATTCAGTATTGTAATATCTTCTTTACTTTTTCTTTGCCTAAAGGAAAACAAATACATTAACACCTTCACAGAGGATGTCATGCTATGAGGAAAAACAACAGACACTATGGTGTAGCATCGTCTTAAAATACTAATCACCCACAGTGCATCACTTCTATCCATCGTTTGATGTCTAGCAGTTACTCAAGGGTGGTTTCAAAATCAACAGGTAGCTAAAAATTTATATATATGTATATCAAGGATGGATCCAAGATTGTTCTAAATGTTTATCCAAAAATATTAAATCATTTGAAAAGCAAATATAACAAGCCGTAGGCCTCAATTTAATATTTCTTGATACGTTTTTATATTTTTGCATACGTTTTGCATTTTATATTTTTAAATATACTTTTAGAATTATTTTTCCAAAGTATACCTGACTTTAACTTGTTTATCTCCTGACCGTGGCCTGTTATTTTAACATTTATAACTCTTGTTCTTTGCAAATTAAACCCAGCCACTCTAAGGTCCATAATAAGATATAGCCAGGAGATATTCCAATAAGTGCATATGTGTTCTGTAGAAAACAATGTATGAAACCAATATGCAACTTATTTGTGAATGACCCTGTTATATGTGAGCATATCTCTACAACTTCCTCTGTCTACTCACTCATGGACTTTAAGGTCAGATGTTTGGATGTTTAGGTCAGCAATCATAGTACAACCCAACATATGTGTAACATACATGTTTACCAATAGCAATGTTGAGAACAAGGCAACATGGTGATAGAGCACATTTTATTAGGCTTGTGTAGTAGGTTGAGGACTCCACAGCATGATCCACTAATTTTTAGTAGCCCAATAGAAACTGGCAGTCATCCAAATTAGATCTGAGCACATCTCAAATTTCCAAGCAAGCATAGAAAGAGGTATAGGGTGGAGGTAAGTAAGCTAGGGAATCTAGGTTGATTTCACACCTCCTTTTGACCAATTTAAACACCAATATTTATGAAGACTTTTACAAAAACCTTGTTACACTAGACACCTTTTCGAGGGCACACACTATACATTCCGAATATGTGCAATAGGAGATAGGATTATTACTCTCTGGGTTATTACTATGGGTATTTGGTTATACCCCTGACAGAGAATTGTCAGTATTGTATCCTGACTGATAATGGTCACTTAGCACATGCAAGAACAACCAAAATATGTGTAGTCAGAAATACTGACAGGAGATAGACGTGATTGTCCTTTTGGGTGCAGAATTTCATACCTGGGCCGAACTACACAGTTCGGTGCTAGGCTTCAAAGAGAATTTATTTTGCAATTTTTTCCTGTGATTTGGCACACGATACCTTTCTAAACAACCAAACAAACTCTTCCCATGCTATACTCAACCCTACAACTGCCTCTACCAGGTAATCAGTGCATAAATCCATATACATACTACGCACATCACACTTAATGAAAATATATTGATAATGCAACAATGAATTATGCTTGCTATGCTTGACATGAGAAAAATGTAGGATATATGATCTTCCAAATGAAGATTTGCTGTGAATCCTTCCACAAAAATTGAATTCAGATTCAATTCATATAAAGTTCATGGAGGAATTGTTTCATAATGGAAAAATTTGGAACTTATATATATGTCAATGTACACTATCAGCAGGTCCTACTCTAACAACATAATGTCTGCTCTTATGAGATTAACCCACTTAAGTGTGGGAGGTGAGGGGGGGATCCATATGGGGCTCTCTGCAGTACAAGGTTAAATAGGGCCCTGAAATAAGGCACCTGTGACAGGGAGGAATGCAAAACCAAGGACTTGGCCTGGACTCCCAAATATATATATGAAACCGGGGGGCTGCACTCACCTGAACATGCATAAATGGGGTGCTGCTCGGGCCAATTTATACAATACACAAGATCCAGCGCACTCATTCATTCACTAAACAGCAACTTCAAAACTCACAGATTTTATTAGATAGAACCCAGCAGCACCCCATTTATGCATGTTCAGGTGAGTGCAGCCCGCTGGTTTCATACATATATTTGGGAGTCCAGGCCAACTCCTTGGCTTTGCACCCCTAAATGTCACAGGTGCCTCATTCCAGGGCCCTATTTAGCCGTGTACTGCAGAGAGCCCCAGACAGAAATGTTTCCCCAAGTAAGATATTAGGCTGTAAGAATAGGACCTGCCAAAGATGGGGTACATTGGCGTTGTGGCAGGCTTATGCAATGTATGATCATATAATGTAACTAAACTCCCATTATTTTTGCCTAGATTAGGTATTTATAAAAAAAAAAACTAATAAAATCTGTGAGCTGCTTTGAAGTTGCTGTTTAGTGGATGAGAGAGTGCGCTGGATCTTGTGTATTGTAGCAGCACCCCATTTATGCATGTTCAGTATAGATACATACTGCTGCTATTATGTTGGCCTCCCACCAAGTGAAATAATCATTTATTGAAAAATTCAAATTCTGTGGATGTGTGGATGTTTTGTTTCTCTAGATTGAAATGATCACATTTTAATCGCAATTTCCTCCCTGATCCCCAGTCCCAGCTCACCCCGGGTTACATCAATTTTTCTTATTTTGTAAAACCTATAGAGCGCAACTGTCTCTTGTTTTCCTAGTTCCCATGAGCACAATATTTCATTTCTCCTACATCCGACTCTTGCTTTTATGAGTTAAATGTGGACCCACATGGAGCCTGACTCATAAAGTTGAATAGCCTGTTATTCTCATCATCTGACCATGCTGAGATACGTCATTGGGATGAGCTAATGAAACCCTTACTGCAGAACAATCAGGCAATCACTATGGAAGAACATTAAAGACAAAATCTATGTTTTTTAAGTGGGACACAGAGCTATATTACCTAAATGAAAAGTCGGAGTATTTAAATTAAATATGTTAAAGGAGTTACACTGTAACAAATGTAGACAAATAAACAATAAAGCGAAAGTGACAGGAAAAGCAAAACTTAAAAGCAGATTTAATGAAATGTTTTCAGAAAGTAACGACTAACACAGTATATATACCGTATATACTCGAGTATAAGCCGAGGCACCTAATTTTACCACAAAAAAACTGGGAAAACTAATTGACTCGAGTATAAGCCTAGGGTGGGAAATGCAGCAGCTGCTGGTAAATTTCTAAATAAAATTAGATCCCAAAAAATTACATTAATTGAATATTTATTTACAGTGTGTGTATATAATGAATGCAGAGTGTGTGTGTGTGTGTGTTTGTGTGTAGTGTGTGTATATAATGAATGCAGAATGTGTGTGTTTGTGTGAATGCAGTGTGTGTGTGTATATAATGCAGAGTGTGTGTTTGTATGAATGCAGTGTGTGTATATAACGCAGAGTGTGTGTTTATATGAATGCAGTGTCTGTGTATATAATGCAGTGTGTGTGTATATAATGCAGAGTGTGTGTTTGTGTGAATGCAGTATTTGTGTATATGATGCAGAGTGTGTGTGTTTGTGTAGTGTGGAACCTTGGTGTGTAACCTTGGTGGGGGGAGGGCATTTTTATTTTTATTTTTTTATTTTAATATTATTAAATATATATTTTTATTTTATTATAATATTATTTTAATATTTTAGATATTTCATTTTTTGTGTCCCCCCTCCCTGCTTGATACATGGCCAGGCAGGGGGGCTATCTCAATCACTGGTGGTCCAGTAGATGAGCTGTGCAGTGGGGGGGCCGGAGCAAGCTGTTACTTACCTTTGCAGCAGCTCCGTTCAGCTCCCTTCACCTTCGTTCCGTTCAGCTCCACAGTGTAAATCTCGCGGTCTGCGTGCTGCGCAGAGTGTTGCCACGGTAACCCGTGGCAGCGCTCTGACAGCCGCGGGTCTCCCGAGATTTAGACTGGGGAGCTGAACGAGCCCCCAGCCCCCAACAGGACCGTCGGGCTTGTAATGAGCCCGGCAGTCCTGGTCTGTATTATGGCAATGTAAATTGCCATAATACAGACAGTGACTTGAGTATAAGCCGAGGGGGGCTTTTTCAGCACAAAAAATGTGCTGAAAAACTCGGCTTATACTCGAGTATATACAGTATGTACAGTACAGTACATGATTGTGTTGTTATATCATATGATGTATTCATAAGATAATAAGACTGCTTGGTGATCTTGTCCCATTATAATTAACAAAATGTTATAGACACAACCAACTCCCTTTTTTGCATATTATTTGCATTTTGTAAAATTATGTATTCAATCATAAAAAGGCAAATGATTTTGTAATGTATGTCCAAATGTATCATATGTACACTGATAAATACACTGATCAGCTTCAACATTAAAACCAGCTTCCTAATATTGTGTAGGTCCCAATCAAGCTGCCAAAAAAGCTCTGATGCGTCGAGTCCACAAGACTCCACAAGACCTCTGAACATATCATGTGGTATCTGGCACCAAGACATTAGCAATAGATCCTTTAATTCCAAGGTGGGGCTTCCATGGATCAGATTTGTTGTTCCAGCACATCCCACTGATCTCTAATCCGATTGAGATCTGGGGAATTTGGAGGACACAGCAACACCCTGAATTCTTTGCCATGTTCCTCAAACCATTTCTGAACAATTTTTGCAGTATGGCAGGATGCCTTATCCTGCTGGAAGAGGCCACTGCCATAAGGGTACACCATTGTAATTTCCAGGTAGGTGGTATGTGTCATAGTAACATCCTCATGAATTCTAGGACACAAGGTTTCCCAACAGAACATGGACCAAGAAATTGGTCTAGATGAAAATTCATGGGTAGAACATTGGCTTAAAAATAAAGTAAAAGAATTGGCATTAAATGTAAATTTTCAAGCTGGACAAAAGTGGTAAATTGTGTCCCTCAGGGTTCTGTTCTGGGACCGCTTTTATTTAACATATTTATAAATGATCTTGAAATAAGCATTGAAAGCCATGTATCAGTGTTTGCAGATGACACAAAACTGAAAAGTAATACAATGTGAGCAAGATATTACTTTGCTGCAGGAGTATTTAGATAGTTCAGGGCACTGGGCACTCAAATGGCAGTTGAATTGTAATGTAGAAAAATGCAAAAAAAAAAAAAAAGTTATGCACTCCAAGGTAAAGAATGCAAACACAACTTGCACCCTAAATGGTAGTGAATTAGAGATAACAACACACGAGAAGAATTTGGGAATTGTATAGAAAATAAACTAAGCAACAATGTGCATTACCAATCAGCAGTGGATAATGTCAGTAAGGTATTGTCATGTAAAAAATGGGCATTAATACTCGGGATGAGAATATAATTTTGCCTCTTCATAAATCACTAGTAAGACCACACCTTGAATATGCTGTGCTACTAAATTAATAAAAGAAATGGAACATTTTAGTTTAGAAAAACAGCACCTCAAAGGGGATCAATAACATTATACAAATATATTCGGGCCAATAGAAACAATAAGTATGTGGAATTCTCTGTCTGAAGAAGTAGTTTTATCAGAGTCTGTACAGATGTAAAACATGGTTCATCAGACCAGGCGATGTTATTCCATTGATCAATTATCCAGTGCTGATGCTCAAGTGCCCATTGAAGGTACTTTTGGCTTTCCCCATTGAATGCACTTTAAGCGGTGGACATGGGTCATCATGACACTCTAACCACTTTGCGGCTACACAAATCCATACACAGCAAACTTTGATGCACTGGATCTAAAAGTCCAACAGGATCTTAGCCCTGTCATTCTCAACTACTCTTTGTAGTATCTCCCATCTAGACTTAGGTAGCCCATATTCTGTGCATATATTTTTGTACACAATCCCAGCAACTTGGTGTTCCTCTCATTGTATGCTGCCCCAGCTAACATCTTGCACCCGGCTATTTTGGGCTGGATTGTCAAATGCAGTCTGCTCCTTGGGTCTGGTCTAGTGAGGTAGACCTCCAGTTATTGATATGGTGCTGAGTCCCTGTTCCTATGCTGCTAGGATCAGTGCATCAATCCTGCATTTTCCAACTACTGGTAGGATTTTGTATTGAGAGCCAGATCAATTATCTGCTGGTGGTACTCCCTATGGAGATGTTTGCCTTGCCATGCAACCTCCTCTTTTTTGTATCCTCTATCTGTTGTTGTCTCAGGCATTCCCTTTGGAATCGTTGGAAGGCATCTTCATCATGTACTTATGGATGTTGTGTGTTTAATCCAGGACTGTGGCCTTGACACTCATTGGCTCCTGATATATACAGGGAGTGCAGAATTATTAGGCAAGTTGTATTTTTGAGGATTAATTTTATTATTGAACAACAACCATGTTCTCAATGAACCCAAAAAACTCATTAATATCAAAGCTGAATATTTTTGGAAGTAGTTTTTAGTTTGTTTTTAGTTATAGCTATGTTAGGGGGATATCTGTGTGTGCAGGTGACTATTACTGTGCATAATTATTAGGCAACTTAACAAAAAACAAATATATACCCATTTCAATTATTTATTATTACCAGTGAAACCAATATAACATCTCAACATTCACAAATATACCTTTCTGACATTCAAAAACAAAACAAAAACAAATCAGTGACCAATATAGCCACCTTTCTTTGCAAGGACACTCAAAAGCCTGCCATCCATGGATTCTGTCAGTGTTTTGATCTGTTCACCATCAACATTGCGTGCAGCAGCAACCACAGCCTCCCAGACACTGTTCAGAGAGGTGTACTGTTTTCCCTCCTTGTAAATCTCACATTTGATGATGGACCACAGGTTCTCAATGGGGTTCAGATCAGGTGAACAAGGAGGCCATGTCATTAGATTCTCTTCTTTTATACCCTTTCTTGCCAGCCACGCTGTGGAGTACTTGGACGCGTGTGATGGAGCATTGTCCTGCATGAAAATCATGTTTTTTCTTGAAGGATGCAGACTTCTTCCTGTACCACTGCTTGAAGAAGGTGTCTTCCAGGAACTGGCAGTAGGACTGGGAGTTGAGCTTGACTCCATCCTCAACCCGAAAAGGCCCACAAGCTCATCTTTGATGATACCAGCCCAAACCAGTACTCCACCTCCACCTTGCTGGCGTCTGAGTGGGACTGGAGCTCTCTGCCCTTTACCAATCCAGCCACGGGCCCATCCATCTGGCCCATCAAGACTCACTCTCATTTCATCAGTCCATAAAACCTTAGAAAAATCAGTCTTGAGATATTTCTTGGCCCAGTCTTGACGTTTCAGCTTGTGTGTCTTGTTCAGTGGTGGTCGTCTTTCAGCCTTTCTTACCTTGGCCATGTCTCTGAGTATTGCACACCTTGTGCTTTTGGGCACTCCAGTGATGTTGCAGCTCTGAAATATGGCCAAACTGGTGGCAAGTGGCATCGTGGCAGCTGCATGCTTGACTTTTCTCAGTTCATGGGCTGTTATTTTGCGCCTTGGTTTTTCCACACGCTTCTTGCGACCCTGTTGACTATTTTGAATGAAACGCTTGATTGTTCGATGATCACGCTTCAGAAGCTTTGCAATTTTAAGAGTGCTGCATCCCTCTGCAAGATATCTCACTATTTTTGACTTTTCTGAGCCTGTCAAGTCCTTCTTTTGGCCCATTTTGCCAAAGGAAAGGAAGTTGCCTAATAATTATGCACACCTGATATAGGGTGTTGATGTCATTAGACCACACCCCTTCTCATTACAGAGATGCACATCACCTAATATGCTTAATTGGTGGTAGGCTTTTGAGCCTATACAGCTTGGAGTAAGACAACATGCATAAAGAGGATGATGTGGTCAAAATACTCATTTGCCTAATAATTCTGCACTCCCTGTATATATATATATATACACATTGGAATTCAAATTGGTGAAAGGCTATGAAATCTTATTTTGCTGTCTTTTAAACTTATACCAGCGCTATGGCTGCAAAGCAGGAGATTTGGAAATCACTGATACAAAAAATAACCCCCAAGCATGCTGTAGAAGTTATGGTGCCAGAATTCCCCTATGCCCTCTCAATGTAATTTGGCAAACTGTTTTAGAATGGTTTGACAAGTTACCTGGGTCCTTATGTGCACCCAGTCTTGAACTTCCTTTCAGGACAATCTCTCCACACTCATTGTCAGTTGAGTGCTTTCAGCCAATGTAAGATCTGTGCTGGACATGCTTAGTTCAATGAAGATATCTGACTTATTAAAAGGTTCATAAAAGAACAAACCATGCAGACATGGAGCAACAGTGTAGAGAGTCCACATTCAGGACTTGTGCTGTGTCACTGCAGCACTATAGAGATGATAAAGATGACTTCTGGTTTTAGTACCAGCTCTGTTTTACTTTGCAATTTTAATAACTAGTAAAAATACCCTGAGCTCTATTATTTCATTTATTTTGTATTTTAAACTAAATATTGACATTGCAATGTTACACTAAGATGTAAGCTATAATTAAATTCCATCTCTCATCACATTCTACTACAGAGGATAACACTTGCTGTCTGATTAAGGAGTGAGCGCAGGTAACTTTTTCTTTTCTTTGGTTTTTACTATATATTGGGGCTGATGTGTACCAGAGGCGGCTCTCTAATTAGGTGGTTAAGGTGGCCGCCTAAGGCCTCGCGCTGTGTGGGGCCTCGCGGCCACCTAAACTGCCATAGAGCAGACTGACATGTCAGGTCCTCATGGACCCAACACAGGAGGGGACCCGGCGGCTTGCCATGTATGCCACCGGGTGCGAGGCCCCTCCTGTGAGTCTGCCCGGGAGAGCCAACCTTCAGTCTGCAGCTCCGCCGGGTTCGAGCTTCAGACTGAAGTGTCTCGCGATCTCTAGCCAATCAGAGCGTTGCCGTGGGTTACCACGGCAACGCTCTGACTGGA
>OW240914.1:312547664-312569176 GCA_933207985.1 Pelobates cultripes
CACCTGTCACCCCCTCTCACCCTGCCACCCCACCTCCCTCACCCACTCTCACCATGCCACCCCACCTGTCACCTCCCTCTCACCTTGTCACCCTACCTGTCACCCCCCCATACTCTGTCACCTCACCCTGTTGCTCCCCTCACACTATGTCACCCCTCTTATTCTGTCACACTCTGTCACCCTCCCTCTCACTATGTCACCCACCCTCTTACTCTGACACCCCCCTTCTTACTCTGACAAGCCCCTCTTACTCTGTTACCCACCTTCACTATGTCATGCTCCCTCTCACTCTGTCACCCCCCTCTCATACTGTCAGCCCCTTTACACTAATGTAACTCTCTCACACTAATGTCACCCCCTCTTACTCTGTCACCCCCCCACACTAATGTCACCCCTTACTCTGTCACCCCCTACACAATGTCACCCTCCCTCTCACACTGTCAACCCACTCTCACTCTGTCACCCCCTACATTATGTCACCCTCCCTCTCACAATAGGTCTCCCCCTTCTTACACTAGGTCTCCCCTTTCTTACACTAGGTCTCCCCCTCTCACACTAGGTCTCCCCCCTCTCACACTAGGTCTCCCCCTCTCACACGGTCACACCCCTTCACACTCTGTCACCCCCTTACACAATGTCACCCTCCCTCTCACTATGTCGCTCTCCCTACATTATGTCACCCTCCCTCTCACACTAGGTCTCCCCCCTCACACACTAGGTCACACCCTGTCACCCTCCTCTCACCCTGTCGCTCCCCACACACTAGGTCACCCAACCTCACACTTTCACCCCCTCACACTATGTCACCCCCCCTTATTCTGTCACCCTCCCTCTGACTCTGTCACCCCATCACACTATGTCACCCACCCTCTTACTCTGACACCCCCCTCTTACTCTGTTACCCACCTTCACTATGTCACCCTCCCTCTCACTCTGTCACACCCCTTACACTAATGTAACCCTCTCACACTGTCACCTCCCTCTCACTCGGTCACCACCCCTCACACTCTGTCACCACCCCTCACACTCTGTCACCCCCTCACACTATGTAATTTTCCCCACACACTCTGTCACCACTCTCTGCACACACTGACACCACTCTCTGCACACACCAACACCACTCTCTGCGCACACTGACACCCATCTCGGCGCACACTGACACCCCTCTCGGCGCACACTGTCACCACTCCATACACATTGTCACCCCCCTCCATACACACTGTCTCTCCCTCCAAACACACAGGCACCACTCTCCGCACACACAGGCACCACTCTTTGCACACACAGGCACTGCCCTTCATTCTCACTGTCAACCCTCAACACTCTGGCACCCACCTCCATACACTCTGGTACCCTCCTGCTCTTTTACACTCATCCTGCCACAGTTACCCCTTACTAGGAATTAACAAGAGAGCGCAGGTAACTTTTTCTTTTCTGAGCAACAAAGGAATTCATTCTGTCAATTTGTAAAGCTATATATCTTGCATGTTAAATGTTGAAAATGATCATATAACACAATGATTTTAATTTATGTAGCTCATTGTGATTAAAGAATATTAATGTAACTCCATGAAATTAAATGCATATGTCCCAGAAAGGCTTTGGTATGCTTATTACAGGCAGATATAGAAGTGATAGGCTACAAAAAGGTTTCGGTAGATCTAATGTGTTATATTAAATGATGGTAAAATCTGTCAGAGTAATTTACTATACATGTACTAAAACACAACATGATTATTACCATAGCTTTACTCATACACCAATAGCTGTAGTAATAGTTTTAGTAGAATCGTCATTGTAATACAGTTGTAGAACATCTTCAAACCGGTAACTGTGAAAGGTCCCCAATCTTACACAGTTACCGGTTTGGAGATGTTCTACAAGTTTGCATGGAGCCAAGTTTACTTTACAGTTTTTTATTTTGAATTATCTTTTGCACTCTTGCTTGTGATATTTTACGAAATGAGTTTTCTCTATATAAGCACGCCCATGACCTTCTGTTCTCAGTACTCTGAGACTTCAATAGTGTGTAAATGGAACATATGATTATACTGTACACATTGTGAAAATTGTGGCATAGGTGTCCACATGTAACAATCAGATATTTGCTGTTTTAGTGGCCAAAGCTGCATTTAATCTCATTCCCTTTCCTTATGTGATCTTCATTATACTTATGCTAGGCAGATGTTTGTGGCTTTGCCAGAGGTCCTGCAGGCATACCCAGAATTCCCTAACATGAAAAAGAGCACAAACGAATGTGTGACACATGCACTTGATTCGAAGCAGTAAATTAGTAGTTATGACATGTCTCTGTTTTACACAGACAGCCAGCACATCCCATTTCTCCTTTGGTCCTTTTTTCAAAGTTAAAAAACATGGGCTGAACCTACCCAAGGCAAGTTGCTGTCCATTTGGTATAATAGTTCATTTTAGTTTTTTTTTGTTATTGAAGTCACTGACTATCTAGGTATTGATTGCAAGATTGCAACACATTGCATAGATGTTGGTTTTTGTGGAATTTGAATTATTTTTCTAATATCTATATTATCCTAGTAGAACCATCCGTAAAAGAACCCAAGCACACATTGCAATCAATAGCAGAGCCAGGTTAAGACTTGGTATACCAACTGTATATGTTCATGGGAACAATTAAAATATTAACTTTACATATTGACTGATGCAATGTATATATAGGCATTAACATCTCAAATCCAATGTCATTCTGATAATGTTTTCACATGAGGCCAACAAATAATGGATAATTTCAAATAGGGCATACATTAAATACTGAGTTTTGGAAAAAGACAGAAATGAAGGCTTAAGGGTCAGTCAAAGGCTGACCCAAAAGTCGACAAACGAAAGGACTTAGTGGTTAATGACGGTCCTAAACCCTAAATTACTTACATAAGAGAAAAAAAATCCTCAGAGGACTTAGAGAGAAATACTGAGTTTTCCCTGATGTCAATAATACAGTAAGAAAATTCAATCCCCGGCAGCCAATGGTCTGTATTAAATGTATTTCTTCTGCACTTCCATTCAACAAGTGAATTCTTTGATGCCTGAATGTTGGCACTAATCTTTGCTGATGTTGGCTCCATTGAATTGTGCATGGCTGATGTCACCTGATTACACATCTGGCCTGCAAAACATCTGAGAAGCAACCCAGTACTGACCTGGCAGAGTCCACACACTGAATTACTGGCACACAAGGCACACACTGCAAAGTGTACTTTATGTGTGCCCATTCTGCTGCCAGAATTCATTATGTATTTGAAAACATAAATCTTTCCCAAACACTCATTTCTGTTAGAGTGAACATCGCTGTATGTTCAGGAATCCATACCTATGGGTGTAACCTTTGTAATGTTAAGATGCGCTAATACTCTTGTAGCACTAGCAAGGTGGAGTAAGTGGTACAGTAAGTGACACTTCAGTGGTGCCCAGTGCCCTCTGATACTTAAAACAGATTTAGTGTCTAGTGTGTACACAAACAACAATATATCAATATGTGCATCCAGGCTTAACCTTTCAAGCCACACAATAGAATCAATGGGCACTGGCAATGTATATGGATTGTTGATTAATTTATGTGGATTGCTTTGTTTGTGAAAATGTATTTGTGGATGGTACATTATGTCTATGACTGTGCATACAGCTTCCTCTAGTAATGACTAGTGTACATTCTATAGGTGAAATGTTAGTGCATTTCACTCCATCACGTTAAATTATAACATCTATGTATCTATTCATATTTTAAAAAGAAGGACATCATCAGGAAAACATTGGATGCCAATCATATCATGAAGCGACTTATAAATGAATTGTCTAAGGTCAGACTAATAATTAATGCCCCAGTATTGTTTCACAAACAAATATTATTGGAAATATGCTAACCTTTTCCTTTTAAATAATAGTGTTAACCAATGTTTAACCCCTTAAGGACCAAACTTCTGGAATAAAAGGGAATCATGACATGTCACATTGTGTCCTTAAGGGGTCAAAAGGGAGACGGTCTATTCCCCAACAATCTTCCCTTATCTCTTTTATCCTTACCTTGTGGTGGGTGAAATAACTGCAGCAATAATGCTGGTGTTAAGTTAAAGCAGAGAAGGCTGGGGAATTTTAATGGGAAAAAAGGGTTCATGCTGTCAAGTAAGAGGTATGTTGCTTAGTTAATCCATTTCTATATCCAGGTGCCAACCATACATGCCCCCACTCCTTCATTGGTCTTCTCCCATTCTTCTGCAGAATCTTAATCACATCCAAATAGTCTCCACCTCTATCCATTCTTAGGACACCAATCAGGATCATCAGTACAACACTGGTGGGGGCCTGTGCTTGGTATCAGACTACCCAGTCAGTCATATACACCTCTATATTATGTATCAGTCTCATTGTGGAAGTATAAAGGGAGCAAGATGACCAATGGGTACATGGTGCTACATTTGTTTCTAAGAGTAAAGTGTGCCCAATTCCTGGTTGTGATGAGATGGTACTAGCCATAAATGGATGTGAGGAATACACAACGTACATATTTATGTGGTTTATGAATATTCAATATACCTTTCACTTGGTTGCACTAATATGCACTAGTTTAGTTTAAGATTTATTAAACTAAACCTGTGCATATTAGTGCTACCAAGGGAGACTGGTTCAGGTAGGCATTAGTGGTTAGTCCATTGTGCCGAGGTAATATAGGGACAGACTCTTTGGAGTTATTGTGTTTTGTGTTTTTTTGGGGGGATTGACCCCTCCACATTTTCCCAGTTTCTTGCCTCTTGGAACACCTGCTCTGTGTATATATGCTGGGGTAGCACCTGGCAAAAGCCTGGATTACTCTAACTATTTAGTTAGTTTCCCTGCTTTGGAGATCAGCTCTGACATACCCAGTCAACTCCAGCAATATACGTTTTTTGGTCTCTCCCTACCCATTGCTTTGCCCATGTTACCTGTTTTTTCTATTATCCCTAGAATCAGTAAAGGTAGGGCTTCCTTCCCGTACTACTGCCACTCTCCCATGTAAGACTTTTTAGTTCATTCCTGAATATTCAATATGGTGTTTGTGCTAATGTGTATTATTTGTATATGATTTTAGTATGGGACTGTTGTACTTCTTATATTAAGATAGTTAGATAGTCCAAGTTCATTTTCAACTAATGCAAAGGTGAGTGAATGTTAGCTTTGCAATCGGTACTTTGGAAGCATTAGCTGATGAGTGTATAGTACAGATTTTGGCAAGGAATTTTACACATTATAAGTGTTTATCAACTGCTATTGTTGCTCATCTGATAATTTGAGGCTTAAACTTGTGAGTGAAAAAGCATTTGTTTTAAATTGGTAACATAAAATGTATTAACAGGAGAGTGAAAAGTATGTTTATACTAAATCAGGGTATGCATTATCTTGTATTCCTGTATAATTTTCTCACATGCCGGAAGAAGCAATGTTTTTCTTTTTCCCTGTAGGTTTTATGGATATAATTTTTAGTTACAATCACTACTAATTGTTTACCTTTTGGTCTAATCCATTTCTATAGCATTTATAATATTTATTATGTAATTTTAGTGATTAATTTAAACAAATATATATTTTGTTGTTGCTTAACACAGCAAAGTTATTAATTCTGACACCAGCCCAAATCTGACAAAGGAAACACACACACACACACCACCCACAAACAAAGAATAAGTAGACAAAAAGTCTATTCTAATCTGGCCCACATGAGGATCAACTTGTTTTATCTAGGATAATCTTCAACAGTGAGACACAGCAGCACAGTTTAGGATGCTCAGTTAAATTAATATTTAATAAGAAGCGTTGGCTTCCTCAAAGTATTCAACAACTGAGACTCCAATAGCATCAATGAGGACTCATCTAAGAAACTAAGACAGTGAATTAGTGAAATTTTCTCTATCTTAGTGGAAACTGTTGATGCATTTTTATACACACACACACACACACACACACACACACCTATATTTGACATCTCTAGTCAGGATATCTCTTGCCACAGCATGTAAAATGTTTAATCAAAATTAAAAGAATGTCACTCTGCACTATTCGTTCATAATGCAACTTAATGTAAACATGCCTCTCTTTAACCTATTGTAGTTGCATGTTTGTTTCTTCTGCTTTAACAGATGGTAACTTTTTCCAAAAAAAAAGGTATGATAAACAGCCCGAAGGATGAAAACTATCAAAGAGATCTTGTTTAGTACTGTCACATATACAGAGACAGTTTAATAGATGAGGGCAGGATCATTCCTCTCCTTATGTTTGACAGAGGTTATCTCAGATAGTCTACCTCAGACATCACATTCCCCCAGGGATATAGTGGATGCAGGTGGTTTAGGTTGAAACAAAAAAAAAAAAAAGAGAGAAAAAGTTTTGGCCTGCAGTATAGGTCATTGTATTTCATGTTTTTTTTTTTCACTTTTTAATAACAAAATAAATAAAAAAAATTCAATTTTTAAAATTGAACTTCAAATCAAAATTGAACTTCACAGGGGTTAGCTCCACGAATGTTATCATATTTTAGTTCAATCACACCCATGTTTAATTTATTGAAACTTTCTCAAGTCTATACTTCAGTATAGTAATCTTGGAAGCTGCTGAAGTCATTATTTTTCTTAAAAATAGGTTTCCATCTTTACTGTACCATAAGGCAAACCAATGGTAGCCTGTGATCAACAGAGCTCAGCTGTCTTGAAAGTAATTTAATCCATAAGACTTCTATCTGTCATTACCCATGCACTCAGTGAACTGACAGAACCAGACAGTGCCTGTGGTGAATTCTACAAAGAGAAGCCAAAGGAGGGGGGCATTAATTAAAGTAAAATATGTTCCTGACATTAATGTTGACTTTACCTTTGAACTTCATGCATTCCTGTAGGAAGCACAAAACAATTACCAATATATATTCATTTTAATAATGTCAAGTTTTAGCTTTTTTTTTTATAATATTCTGGCTTTTCACTATACCAGGTATATCAAGAACGACTTTAGAAAAATTTTATAATTAAAAAGCATCTATTGTAATACATTACATGGTTAGTTTTGGTACAGCTGCAATTGGCCATTTCATATAACAATTCCACCACTATTGCAAAATGAACAAGATCAGCCTTTAAGTAACTTAAGTACTGATCCATTGTTTAATGACTATAGACATTTGTTAAAAACTGTCAGAAAGGCAGAATATATATATATAACATTCTATGTTTAGAACTTTCAAATCGATGAAAAAAAATATTACCCATGTGTAGAAGTTTATAGTTGACCAAAAGGAGATTGACAAATCAAGTATCACATTTTTGATCTTGGAGACCCTAGTAAAATCTTAATAATGGTATAGTAGACTAAGCAGTTTATTCTGCTGATAATGTCCAAGCTGTACATTTCCATTGATCTGCATTTGTTTGCAAGAATATATACACGAGTCCAAATATCACTAGTAAACAGCAAACATAGATAAATTAATGAATTAGATGGGAAGGATTTCTAACTACAAAATGGGTCCATGAACATATGGATTTCATGTCATTGAAAACCTAGCCCTTTAATTGCCTCCATCTGTGAAATAACCCAAACTATTCTACTCTTAAAAGCACAACAAAGAAAAGCTGAAATTTCAGCTAAGCTCGTTTTTAATGTGAAAATAGTTTGGTTAAGAACTAAGCTAATAGTGAATAATGTAAAAATGATGTGTTCATATTTCAACAACAACAGCTCTTCATGATTAGTTTAACCCCTTAAGGACCAACCTTCTGGAATAAAAGGGAATCATGACATGTCACACATGTCATGTGTCCTTAAGGGGTTAATAATCATGACATAAATAAATAAATGAAAAAAACAAAATATTTGGAATAAAAAGTAGATTTTTGTATGTAAAGAAAATTATTAAAATATGAGTTGCCTTACCAAACCAAACTTTTTAATTTATTAAACTCAATATTTTTTCCATGAAGTTTCAATACAAGTCATGCCCCACCAAGAAAGTACAACAAAACGTATTATTCATTGTAGCAAACATAGAAAGTAAATTTGAGATCTGTTGGGACTGGGTAGGAGCTTACTTACCAAGACTGTTGACATTGCAGCATGCTGTGCTGTTTCACATGACTCACTGTTAAATTAAACCTAATTACCTAGCACAAGCATGACGTGAGCTGATCTCACGTGACCACCATACATGAGTAACAGTTTAAGTGTAAAATCTTACTACATGACATGTATGCTGCTAATAAGGTTATTGAAACAGAGGAAACACAAAATGAGTATTTGACTGCAGTTTCAATAAAATACTTTTAAATAACTGCTGCCCTCATTTCTTAAATATATCCTGTGATGTGTCCATTTTCTGACCAAGTGAAGAATACTTTTGTTAATTCATTTCCTTGTACATTTGTAACATAAAGGTAATTCAGACTATTTTTTTCTAAGATGTCTTCTCTATTTTATCATGAACTTACTTTTTATTTTGTTGTGGTCAAGATGAAGACGTTCCAGGTGGCCATTAACCATGGGTATATTTGTCAGTTCATTGTGGGATAATTGCAAATCTAATAAAGATGTAATATTGAACACGTTGATGGGTACACCAGCATCAGCTAACTTGTTGTAGTTTAGTCTAATAAAAGCTATATTGGGTATTTCATTAAAGTAATTCTTTGGGATTTCTTCAATGTTGTTGTTGTCTAAATACAATTGTATGGTGTTAGATGGAAGGCCTGTTGGCATTTTCTTAAGTGTGTTTTTAGCAACATTGAGTTGCACAAGATTCTTAAGTCCTGCAAAAGCATCAGCTTGAAAAGAACCATCTGTGAGCTTGTTGTCCTGTAAGTCCAGCAATGTGAGGTTTTCTAGATTGCTGAAGACACCTTCAGGAATCTTTGAGATTTTATTCCTTGCCAAACGAAGTTGCTCTACATGGTCTGGCAATGGTGCTGGTACTTCATCTAAATCATTATCTTCTAGGAATAAATAAAGTAAATTCTTGAAGTTTTTCAACAAATTCTTGTCAATATTTTTGCTGCTGATATTATTTTTATTTAAATTAATCCATTTTATTTCCGTAGCATTTGCAAAAGATTTTTCTTTGAGTGAATTAATTTGGTTATTATGAAGATACAAATACCAAACTCTTGATGGGATGACTGGTACTTCTGTCAGGCCTTTATTATCGCAATATAAAGCACGTGGAAACTGTATAGGACAAGAACATTCCTTAGGACAATCATTGTAAATTGAAATGTAGAGTTCGGGGTCCACATAATCGTAGAATTGGGCATCAGAAGGTGTGGAGATGAAAACAGTCAATATGAACATCAAGAATCTGCAAACTTCCATTGTAGCCCTTAAAGAATGATAGTAAATAATGTTGTTATTCAGCTTTATAGAACCTGTTTCAACCTAAGCAGCATCAGGTTTTAATTTTTCTGAAAACGAGGCTTGGGAATTTGAAGTTCTCTCAGCATGATATGCCCAACAGGTGGAACCATGGCCAATATTCATGTTTATCTCGTTATTACTGACACAACATATAACCAGGCATTTTTTTTTAAATTTCCACATAATAAAATATATTTTTTAATTCAAAATGAAACATTCTGCAAGGATTACTAAACAAATAGTAATTGTTGTTCTTCCTGAATCTTCTTGAGCACCTGAAATGTGTGGGTAGTGGAGGAACATAAAAAAATAAAGATTCTATTGTGGATCTCTATACAGATGCTCTTACTTTGAATCCATGGACAAAAATAATATTAAATCATCTGGACAATATTTTCTATGGATATTTCTAGTCAACCATAATAGATCAAAGAGCATTTAAACAGCTGGTCCCTGAGAATAGTCCCAAACAAAGTCTGTTCGAGAATTCCATTCCCTCTGGCTATTGGAGTTAGGTTATTATTATTAATTTATTTTTTTAAGAAAAAATAGAGTTAGAATTGTCTTTGAACTTGCTAAAGCATAACAATTGGTCATTTAGTGAAAATTGTAAAAAGTTTATTAAATACATTAAAATGCAGTGAATATTTAAAAATAAATAAAATATTGTTGCAATTACACTTACTAATTAACTATAATTAAACTGCATGAAAAGCTGATTATATAAATATGCACTCACTATAAATATAAGCAAAAAAAATAAGGACCTTAACAAACACACTGCATCTCCACATGTAAAGTTTAAGCTACCTAAAGTACAGAAAATCCATATACAAATTTTGGCATTCACACTGCAGTGATCATAATGATGTCAGGTCAAACATTACTGATAAACTTAACATGTTTCATCACTACATAAGATGTTTCCAGCTATAAAATATTATAAAGAATCAATCACAATACAATAGATCAGTTATCAGTAATACATATTTGCTATGGGCACAATAAGCAATTATGAAATTGGTAACAATCCAAGATCTGTAGTTACAAATTTAAAACAATTAAATACATTTTGTTATAATTAATATCATACTGAAAGTAATATTAGTACTAGCAACAAAAAAAGTACAAAAAAAGTGTTTACTTACATTAATGTAATGTAGAAGACCTTTCTCCCAATAACTGATGTCTGCTAGCATTTACCTTAAACTTGAAACCCTTGGCTTATAGCAGATTGTTTTTATCCTGTCGTATGAGGTTGAACTGCCTCTCAAGGCAACTATATTCTTCTTTAAAAAAAAATTAACAAAAAAATAAAATAAAAAACACTCACCTCTTAATACATAACTTATTTTAATCATAACAATTTGCTCTAGAGAATTGTTTGTTGATTTTATAAATTCAAGCTTACCTCTTTATTCTCCAGTTCTGATGTTTTGTGTTGGTCACTGCTTAGGGTAGGACTAGAGTTTGAAACAAAATACCTAACAGTATGACTGCTGTCTGCCTGATATATATGCACCAGTGACTACAACATTTAACCCATAAAACAACTTTAAGACACCTCAGTGCTTTAACAACCAACTGCAAGGAAAGACATAACTTTGCTACCAATAAGTTGCTCGAGGGCAGCCTGCTTTAATCTACAATTTCACATTTCACAAAATGACACTGACATTGTCAACCTATTATATATGTATTTTTAAATAATAAACATTATGTGTAAAATGACATAAGCAAATATTTACAGTTTATATTTCATAATACATTTGCGCTATGAAGTTGGTTTAAAAAAAAAAAAAAAAAAATATATATATATAAAAACATGTGCCCTCCTGGAAATATTATATTAGAGTGTGATAGAAAACAGATGTGTGTTTGTTTAAAAAAGTACTTATATAAACATACACATATAATGTCGCAGTTATAGTTCTTTTATCCTTATTGAAATCAGAACAGAAAATCAAGTATGTGATTTCTTACTATTTAATAATAAGTAAATATAAAATCTATTTTAACTGTATTTACGTAAACTATAATCAGGGGTTGTTGTCATCATTTGTACCTGAGAAATAAGCCCAAAACATGATGTCTTCCAGGGCCCCAGCTTTGGACCCTCCTCAGGTCCACCCCTTAAATTTGCATGATTCATCTTTGACCCCTTAAGTGAGCATTCAAAGTGAATTTCAAATTTAACACTAGAGTAACTGAACTCAGAGCATAGCTGACTTTTATGATAATTTTATAATTTTTTTGATAATTTTTCCAATTAGACCATTAAATGTGAAATTCACTTTGCATTAACTTTGAATTCTAACTTTAGTAAAATAACTCTGAAAGTCTCTACCCTATATTACCCCTACTAAAATGTAAAACTGCTTCCAAAGACTCGTTTTTCATAAATGTAATCACTGATCTTGAAACACATTTTATCCTCTTCTACTCCAGGATTATCATTCACTTTCTCACCCTAGGGTTACTGTCTCCATATCTCATGGATAAGTTGGTGACCAACTTATCACCCTAACTCTCCATGCCGGTGTCAGTCGTGTTAGTGATTAGGCATTTACATCCTCACATGTCAGATCAGAGTGTAAATATACAGTATCTCACAAAAGTGAATATACCCCTCACATTTTTTGTAAATATTTTATTATATCTTTTCATGTGACAGCACTGAAGAAATTACACTCTGCTACAATGTCAAGCAGTAAGTGTGCAGCCTGTATAACAGTGTAAATTTGCTGTTCCCTCAAAATAACTCAACACACAGCCATTAATATATAAACCGTTCGCAACAAAAGTGAGTACACCCCTAAGTGGAAATGTCCAAATTGTGCCCAAAGTGTAAATATTTTGTGTGGCCACCATTATTTTCCAGCACTGCCTTAACCCTCATGAGCATGGAGTTCACCAGAGCTTCACAGGTTGCCACTGGAGTCCTCTTCCACTCCTCCATGACGACATCACGGAGCTGGTGGATGTTAGAGACCATGTGCTTAGCCACCTTCTGTTTGAGGATGCCCCACAGATGCTCAATAGGGTTTAGGTCTGGAGACATGCTTGGCCAGTCCATCACCTTTACCATCAGCTTCTTTAGCAAGGCAGTGGTCGTCTTGGAGGTGTGTTTGGGGTCGTTACCATGTTGGAATACTGCCCTGTGGTCCAGTCTCCGAAGGGAGGGGATCATGCTCTGCTTCAGTGTTGGCATGCATGGTTCCCTCAATGAACTGTAGCTCCCCAGTGCCAACAGCACTCATGCATGCCCAGACCATGACACTCCCACCACCATGCTTGACTGTAGGCAAGACATGCTTGTCTTTGTACTCCTTACCTGGTTGCCGACAAACGCCTGACACCATCTGAACCAAATGAGTTTATCTTGGTCTCATCGGACCGCAGGACATGGTTCCAGTAATCCATGTTCTTAGTCTGCTTGTCTTCAGCAAACTGTTTGCGGGCTTTCTTGTGCATCATCTTTAGAAGAGGTTTCCTTCTGGGATGACAGCCATGCCGACCAATTTGATGCAATGTGCAGGCTGACCACCCACCCCTTCAACCTCTGCAGCACTGCTGGCAGCACTCATATGTCTATTTCCCAAAGACAACCTCTGAATATGACGCTGAGCACGTGTACTTACCTTCTTTGGTCGAGGCCTGTTCTGAGTGGAACCTGTCCTGTGGAAATGCTGTATGGTCTTTCCCACCATGCTGCAGCTCAGTTTTAGGGTCTTGAAAAGCGATAACAGCACATTTAACACACCTTCTAACACTAACGAGTCACATGACACCAGGGAGGGTAAATGGCTAATTGGGCCCAATTTGGACATTTCCACTTAGGGGTGTACTTACTTTTATTGCCAACAGTTTAGACATCAATGGCTGTGTGTTGAGTTATTTTGAGGGGACAGCAAATGTATACTATTATACAGGCTGTACTTACTACTTTACATTGTAGCAGAGTGTCATTTCTCCAGTGTTGTCACATGAAAAGATATAATAAAATATTTACAAAAATGTGAGGGGTGTACTCACTTTTGTGAGATACTGTATATATATATTTACTAATGGGATATATATTTATCATATATATCTCATTTGAAAATATTGGGATGGTGTTAACAGATTAAAGCCAATGACAGGATAACAGTACACCGTTGTGATCAGCACCCTGATGGAGAACTTGGAAGTGGAGACTTGTTCTGGGAATGTCAGACATGGGCTGGAGAAAAACAAAAGCAAATAACAAAATAGCTAAGTGTCAAATTTGAAGGGTTCAAGTAATCCTGAGGTCAGATCCATTACAGAGGTCCATACAGACAATGTTAAGTTCAGAGTACAAACTAAGGTGTAGAGAAGCCAGAAATCTCAAGAACAAGCAAAGAGAGCAAAGGAAAGGTAAATAAGTTAGAGGACACTATAGTCTCCAGACCAACTACAGCACAGTTTTTTCAGAGAACATGCATTGTTTACATTACAGCCCAATATTTTTTTAGATATAAGCAATCAAATTGGAATAAATGTATATGTACATAATTGTAGTTTGTGCATACCCCAGCTGCAATCTATGCATGGCAGTGCTGTTTAATGCTAACTTTACATAAAGCTAAACAATAAACAAGGAAAAGTTAATGCAAGGTGTTTTATAAAAATAGTCGTAAAAATGTGGTTCTCATAAATAGCTTTCTTCTTGCACTATTTCTAGATTGGTATGAATACATGTGTTTAACATGTTTATTATTTGACACATCAGTCATTAGAAATTCACGAAATCACTTTTATTAGAGCTTACATTTTTCAAACTTTGATGCAAACTACAAAATTGTTTAAAGTGGACACATGTCTAAAAACCTGTAAACCACTTTACACTAAAATCAAAGAAGTTGCTTATTACAAGGCTCCGGGTGCCACAAAACAAAATTATTTTTAAAATCTTGACCTCTGTTGTGCTTTATAACCAGGGACGCAATCAGGGCATGACAACCATGGGGGCCCCGGACTGCTCTGGGAGTTCTGGGCCCCACATTACCTGTGTACACACATATATAGCTATTTTTGCTACCTGTTTGTTGCAGAGGGGGCCCGCAAAACACTCTCACTTCCCTACATCCACTATACAAACACACACTTTACAATCACTATACACACACACTACATCTACTACACAAACACACACTCTTCATTCACTATACACAAACACTACATCCACTACAAAAACACACACTCTTCATTCACTTTACATACCGTATCTAATACACACAAACACTACATCCACTGCACAAACACACACTCTGCATGCACTATACACACAGCATTTAATACACACAAACACTACATCCACTTCACAAACACACTCTAATTCACTATACACACACACTACATCCACTACACACACACTCTGCATGCACTATACACACCGCATCTAATACACACAAACACTACATCCACTACACAAACACACACACTACATCCACTAAACAAACGCACCCTCTGCATCTAATATACACCTCATACATTACACAAATGCACAATCTGCATCCACTATACACACTGCATCAATTACACACACTGTATTCACTGTACACACGCAATCTGCATCCACTACACGCATTCTACATTCACTTTACACACTCCACAATCAGTATACACACTGCATCCCTGTGGGCGGACACGGGGGTGACCCTGTGGGCGGACTCAGAGTGGCCCTGTGGGTGGACTAGGGGGCGGGCCCAGGAGGCCCAGACCTTGAGCTGTGTCAGGGGACCCAAAATATCTGATGGCAGCCCTGTTTATAACTGTCACATAGCTTTTAAAAGATACTAAAGTTTATTCATCACAAAGCAAGGATTTTTTGAGAAATGTCAGAGAATTGAAAATTTAAGGCCAAAATAGTCAAATTGGAGAAATTCCCCAACTCAACAAACCGGACTACCCACTACATTATGTGTTGCTACTGTTAGCAAGTGGAGGTTGTTTGCTGACTGCCAAATTTCACAAGTAGTGAAATCCTGTTACTGACTGCCACTACCGGCTTCTATTAATAGTGAAAACTTTTTACCGAGATTGGAGAATGAGTCCGAAAGAATTAAGTCTATTGTATTTTTGTAGTGATTATGACACAAGAAGACTATTGATGCAGTTCCAGTTCTTTCCCTGACAAAGTAATCCCTCCCTCTTTGGCCTGTGGTTATAATAAGGAATGTCACTTCCTTATTATCTGTACATATATTTGTTATGCAGCACAATGGCAGACTGTGAGAGGTAAGCTCTCACAGGATTCGGTATTGACAGATTGCTGAAAGCTCTTTTTGCATCACAGTATCACCCTAACCCTTTCAATCACACTAAATACACTAAAAGTTAGTTCTAAACTTAGACTAAAAAATAGAAACCTATTAAAAAGTTTATATTTTATTTTATATAATAAAATAAAATGCCATAACCTAATTATAATATTTTATCAAATTATTTGAAAACAACAATTTTAATTTAAAGGCCCACTAAAAGCACACAGACCACTTCATCTCAATAAAGTTGTCTGGGTGAAGTGACCATGTAATTTTAACCCTGAAATGTAAAACACTGCACTGTAATATTTAAATTGCAGGTTTAACAGACCTCTAGTGGCTATCTTCCTGACAGGCAATAGCAAATTTGGTTCTCAATAAAATGCTGCTCAGAGGGCACACTGGATTGGCTGAGAGCATCAATCTTGATGATCTCAGCCAAGGAGGCACAGTGTTGGAATAGAAACCAGAGTAGCGATTGCTGAATGGTAAGTAAAACTTGCCTTTCAAACCATCACAAGCATGGGATAGGGGTTCTAAATAGGTATATTAAAACAATAGCATTAGGAATGTTTGTATTTCTAATAGTGTTGCTTTACGATATTACAATATTTTCCAGTAGTTATGCAAAAAGTCAAAAGCAATGTCAGCATTTCAAACAAAAGTAATCATTAAATTATCTGGATGTATGGTAAGTGATAATGAACAGAAATTTACAGAAATCAGAATCAGGAGACCAAATGAGTGACAATCTTTCATGAGGAACCAATTTGAGGAAAGTCCATAAAAAAGTGCTAAAATGACAGCATTTTTCCAGCAATCAGAGGGTAATTGATGCATTACTTACAGTATTACAGATTTATCCTAATGAAAACCATGTTACGTGTGCTTTATTCAAATAGAGATTGACAGGATGGCATTCCATATCTAAACCAATCAATATCTGAAACCTAAGCCTTTCTGAAACCTAAGTCTCATTTCCTTTTCCATTTTCTTTTCGACTTGTGCGGGTAATTTGGGCTGCTATCATACCTACTCTTCGTTCCGGACATCTCCCGATGATCCTGGGTGCTCTGCTCTTATCCAGTGATCCCCATGCTGGATGTGGAACACTTTGCCTTATCCACCCTTTATTTTAGTCATGACCTGAGTCTTGTATGGTGCACTGCCAGAACTCTTTGCACACACAACGTGGATCGTGTACGTCTTAAGCTCATAACGCACAAACCAATCACAGCGACAGGGGCCCAGTGACAGGGGCCTATATTAAGCCCTTGTGAACTCTCCTCATTGTCCTGTAGTGGCTCTGCTAGCCTGAGAGTGTGTTCCTGTTTATTTTGGTATACTTGGCTTTATTTAATCATTTATTTTGTATTCTGATAACTGACCACTAGCTCTGTTATACTCGTTGATTCGTCTGTCTCCTATTCTGACCTTGACCTTGGTATTTGACTATTCTCTAAAACGTATATTATTACATTAAGTTCGGCCACTCTAAGGTCCGGTAATGCATCTTTATTGTATTAGGTTAAGCTTGCCTCGCTGTTCTTGAGTTAGGGCATCTATCATTGACAGCTGCAGACTAAGGTGCTGTATATAATCATTTGTTCTCTCTGTATGAGCAAATTAACACATTAATTCAAAATAAGTAGGTTGGGAAGTGTTAGCCTTTTGGATTTTAAAACTTCAAGATGACTTGATAGTTGAAGAAATAAACAAAATAATCAATGATACATTATTGACAAGCTTTCAAATCTATAAAATATAGAAATTATATGGAAGAGATGACAAAATATTTATTCTTCAAATACTTGTTGATTATATACATTAATGAAACAAGCAATGTCTGAGATAAGGGTGGATACAATACAATTTTCCCCAAAATTTAATGTGACTACATTGATTTCCAAAAGGAGGACAGGATAATATATTGAAAATTGTGATGTTCCACAGAGTGGTGCTTTGTTTCAAATTTCTTTATTTTTGATAAAGGCAGCATATTAAAGTCTATG
Organism: Pelobates cultripes; assembly: GCA_933207985.1. NCBI lineage: Eukaryota > Metazoa > Chordata > Amphibia > Anura > Pelobatidae > Pelobates > Pelobates cultripes. The sequence goes on from OW240914.1 coordinate 312,565,357, forward strand.
GAAACATAGCTCAAATGAGTGATTAAAGATAGTGTACAGTTGCAGTGAATACAATAAAAGCAAGCATATGATTAGTGATGTACCGAACGGTTCGCTGGCGAACGGTTCCCGGCGAACATAGCATGTTCGCGTTCGCCACGGCGGGCGAACATATGCGCGGTTCGACCCGCCCCCTATTCGTCATCATTGAGTAAACTTTGACCCTGTACCTCACAGTCAGCAGACACATTCCAGCCAATTAGCAGCACACCCTCCCTAGCAGACCCTCCCACCTACTGGACAGCATCCATTTTAGATTCATTCTCAAGCTGCATGCTTAGTAAGAGGAGGGAAAGTGTAGCTGCTGTTCATAAGATAGGGAAAAGCATAGCTAGGTTAGGGATAAGGGTATGCTTTTTTTTTAATTTTTTTTTCTATGTAATGTAATTGCACTTAGTTGTCTGCCACTGCTGCCAGCTTCTGTGTCAGGCTCACAGTGCATACTGTGCCCATTTCCCCAGTCAGTGCCACCAATTACATCTGGTGTCACAATAGCTTGGATTTAAAAACAAAAAACTTTTTTCACTGTTATAGATTGAATAGCAGTCAGTTGTCTGCCACTGCTGCCAGCTTCTGTGTCAGGCTCACAGTGGATACTGTGCCCATTTCCCCAGTCAGTGCCACCAATTACATCTGGTGTCACAATAGCTTGGATTTAAAAACAAAAAACTTTTTTTACTGTTATAGATTGAATAGCAGTCAGTGTCCTTAAAGCGGGTGTGTTACGCTAACAGTGGATACGCTGACAAGTGCCACTAATTAGATCTGGTGTCACAATAGCTTGGATTTAAAAACAAAAAAATATTTTTCACTGTTATAGATTGAATAGCAGTCAGTGTCCTTAAAGCGGGTGTGTTACGCTAACAGTGGATACGCTGACCAGTGCCACTAATTAGATCTGGTGTCACAATAGCTTGGATTTAAAAAATAAATAATCTTTTTTCACTGTTATAGATTGAATAGCAGTCAGTGTCCTTAAAGCGGGTGTGTTACGCTAACAGTGGATACGCTGACCAGTGCCACTAATTAGATCTGGTGTCACAATAGCTTGGATTTAAAAAAACAAAACACTTTTTTCACTGTTATAGATTGAATAGCAGTCAGTGTCCTTAAAGCGGGTGTGTTACGCTAACAGTGGATACGCTGACCAGTGCCACTAATTAGATCTGGTGTCACAATGGCTTGGATTTAAAAAAAAAATAATCTTTTTTCACTGTTATAGATTGAATAGCAGTCAGTGTCCTTAAAGCGGGTGTGTTACGCTAACAGTGAATACGCTGACCAGTACCACTAATTAGATCTGGTGTCACAATAGCTTGGATTTAAAAAAAAAATAATCTTTTTCACTGTTATAGATTGAATAGCAGTCAGTGTCCTTAAAGCGGGTGTGTTACGCTAACAGTGGATACGCTGACAAGTGCCACTAATTAGATCCTGTGTCACAATAGCTTGGATTTAAAAACAAAAAACTTTTTTTACTGTTATAGATTGAATAGCAGTCAGTGTCCTTAAAGCGGGTGTGTTACGCTAACAGTGGATACGCTAACAAGTGCCACTAATTAGATCTGGTGTCACAATAGCTTGGATTTAAAAACAAAAAACTTTTTTTACTGTTATAGATTGAATAGCAGTCAGTGTCCTTAAAGCGGGTGTGTTACGCTAACAGTGGATACGGTGACCAGTGCCACCAATTAGATCTAGTGACACAAAGCTTGGATTTAAAAAAAAAAAACACTTTTTTCACTGTTATAGATTGAATAGCAGTTAGTTATCTTCAAGCGGGTGTCAGGCCTACAGCCTGTACTCTGCACAACTGTGCCAGTGCACATTGCCACTCATATCTGGTCTCACAGTAGCTTGCACGCATAGTACCACTAATCCAAACAAAAATGACAGGCAGAGGCAGGCCACCCCGCAGGGGCCATCGTGGTCGTGGTGCTGTGATTCTCTTTGGCCCTAGAATAATGCCCAGTTTTCAGAACTTGAAAAGTTCTGAGGATATAGTTGACTGGCTAACACAGGACACCCAATCTTCTACAGCCTCCGCTCAGAACCTTGACGCACCATCCTCCTCCAGCTTAGCTTCAGGCACCTCTCAAGATACCACTCACCCGTCTGCCGCCACCACCAAAACTAGCACCACAGCCGCTTCAGTTGGTATGTCAGAGGAGTTATTCACACATCCGTTTGAAGAAATGAGTGATGCGCAACCATTATTGCCAGTGGATGTAGATAACAGGGATATGTCTCAGGCAGGCAGCATTACATATCTGCTGGGTGACCCTATGTAAAAAGGCCTGATGAGATGAGCTGCCTTGGGCTAAAATGGTCCACACGCTGCTGCATTTTAGCCTGAATGCCTGTTGACTTATGCGGACTTATCCCTACCACCAACTTGGGGTTCGCTGCCAGTGTGTGTACTTTATAAATGGCTTTATAAAGCAGTGTGTACTTATAAATGGCTCCACCTGCCACCTGCATAGCAACACAGTCTCAAGTTAGGAGGACCAACCAAGCATCTCCTTCTTCCATCTCCTGTTACAAAATCAATGCCGTGGTGTTGAATGCCCACTGATAGGAGACGCTGAAGGTATTAAACTGGATAAAAATAGTACTAAACATACCAATTCTATCTAGAAAGTCACATTAGCTTGACCGCCAAGAGGCCCCAAATTTGCAGTAAGAGGACCCACCAAGCCTCTTCTTCCATCTCCTGTTAAGAAAAAATCAATGCTGCAGGCCACGCCCACTGATAGGAGACGGAAGGTATTAAACTGATAAAAATAGTACTAAACACACCACTCCTATCTGGTGTCACATTAGCTTGACCGCTTAGTGCCCCAAATTTGCAGTAAGAGGACCCGACCAAGCCTCTTCTTCCATCTCCCTGTTACAAAAATCAATGCAGTGTACACGTCCACTGATAGGAGACGCGGAAGGTATTAAACTGATAAAAATAGTACTCAACACACCACTCCTATCTGGTGTCACATTAGCTTGACCGCGCAGTGCCCCAAATTTGCAGTAAGAGGACCGACCAAGCCTCTTCTTCCATCTCCCTGTTACAAAAATCAATGCCGTACATTCACCGATAGGAGACGCTGAAGGTATTAAACTGATAAAATAGTACTAAACACACCACTCCTATCTGGTGTCACATTAGCTTGACTGCCAAGAGTGCCCTAAATTTGCAGTAAGAGGACCCACCAAGCCTCTTCATCCATCTCCCTGTTACAAAATCACGCCGTGTACACGCCCACTGATAGGTGGGAGATGGAAGGTATTAAACTGATAAAATAGTACTAAACATTGACTAATTCTATCTGGTGTCACATTAGCTTGACCGCGCAGTGCCCCAAATTTGCAGTAAGAGGACCGACCAAGCCTCTTCTTCCATCTCCCTGTTACAAAAATCAATGCCGGGTACACGACCACTGATAGGAGACGCGGAAGGTATTAAACTGATCAGAACAATACTAAACACACCACTCCTTTTTTTTGGTGAGGCTTTACAGGACAGAGTGCTTCTCCACGGGACATGTTAACTCACGGGCAGCTGGCTCATCAAGGAACTACAGCAGCTTTCCATGTACAGGTAAGACACGTGCAGCCGGTAAGGGTTCAGGCTCTTCTTCCTGGAGGATACGCTGCAAGCCTGCTGAACGAGGTGACCTTGCTCGGGTCCCAGGTGTACGGTTCCTAAAATGGCTGCCATATACACGTCCACTGATAGGAGACGCGGAAGGTATTAAACTGATCAGAACAATACTAAACACACCAC
>OW240914.1:312569276-312721249 GCA_933207985.1 Pelobates cultripes
CCCCCCCCCACTCAAATTTCTTCCCTCCCTCTCCCCCTCCCCCACCCCCACTCACTCAAATTTTCTCCCTGACACCCGGTGGGCACACGAGGGAGCACTCTCTGTGTGCTTCCTCTTCAGCTCCCTCGCGCGCCGCGTACTGATGCCGGAGCCGGAAGATGACGTCATCTTCCGGCTCCGGCATCAGTGCGGTGCGCGAGGGAGCTGAAGAGGAAGCACACAGATAGTGCTCCCTCGCGCGCCGGCCCGCCCGCCAGGTGTCTGCAGGGCCAGCCTCTGGGGGCCCCCCCAGGAGAAGAGGCTGGCCCTGTGGGCACATACCGGGTCGCAGGGCCCCCTGCGACCCGGTATGTACCCACTGAATGTGGGGCCCGGACGACCTGAGCAGTCCGGGCCCCCCAGGACCGCCGGGCCCATGACAACCGTTACGGTTGTCATGCCCTGATGGCGGCTCTGCAGGTGGTGCAGCTCATACAGGATGGCACATCAATGCGAGCTGTGGCAAGAAGGTTTGCTGTGTCTGTCAGCGTAGTGTCCAGAGCATGGAGGCGCTAACAAGAGACAGGCCAGTACATCCGGAGACATGGAGGAGGCCGTAGGAGGGCAACAACCCAGCAGCAGGACCGCTACCTCCACCTTTGTGCAAGGAGGAACAGGAGGAGCACTGCCAGAGCCCTGCAAAATGGCCTCCAGCAGACCACAAATGTGCATGTGTCTGCTCAAAAGGTCAGAAACAGACTCCATGAGGGTGGTATGAGGGCTTTATGTCCACAGGTGAGGGTTGTGCTTACAGCCCAACACCGTGCAGGATGTTTGGCATTTGCCAGAGAACACCAAGATTGGCAAATTCACCACTGGTGCCCTGTGCTCTTCACAGATGAAAGCAGGTTCACACTGAGCAGATGTGACAGACGTGACAGAGTCTGGAGACGCCGTGGAGAACGTTCTGCTGCCTGCAACATCCTCCAGCATGACCAGTTTGGCAGTGGGTCAGTAATGGTATGGGGTGGCATTTCTTTGGGTGTCCGCACAGCCCTCCATGTGCTCGCCAGAGGTAGCCTGACTGCCATTCGGTACCGAGATGAGATCCTCAGACCCCTTGTGAGACCATATGCTGGTGCGGTTGGCCCTGGGTTCCTCCTAATCCAAGACAACGCTAGACCTCATGTGGCTGGAGTGTGTCAGCAGTTCCTGCAAGATGAAGGCATTGATGCTATGGACTGGCCTGCCTGTTCCCCAGACCTGAATCCAATTGAGCACATCTGGGACATCATGTCTTGCTCGATCCACCAACATCACGTTGCACCACAGACTGTCCAGGAGTTGACAGATGCTTTAGTCCAGGTCTGGGAGGAGATCCCTCAGGAGACCATCCGCCACCTCATCAGGAGCATGCACAGGTGCTGTAGGGAGGTCATACAGGCACATGGAGGCCACACACACTACTGAGCCTCATTTTGACTTGTTTTAAGGACATTACATCAAAGTTGGATCTGCCTATAGTGTGTTTTTCCACTTTAATTTTGAGTGTGACTCCAAATCCAGACCTCCATGGGTTGAACAATTTGATTTCCATTTTTTAATTTTTGTGTGATTTTGTTGTCAGCACATTCAACTATGTAAAAAAACAAAGTATTTCAGAAGAATATTTAATTCACTCAGATCTAGGATGTGTTATTTTTGTGTTCCCTTTATTTTTTTGAGCAGTGTATATTGTTTGTGATTTTCTCTGTAGCATTACTAATTTCCTGAAGCAATGTAAAAAAGGGTATGGTAGACGCAAAGTAAATCATATTTTGAAGAAACTGCTAAATATTTTGCACCAGCATTTAATTAATATATGTGCAAGATTTTAAAGTCACTAGTATTAATGACAATAGTAATTTTATTCTATTGTGTAAAATATGTACAGTTCACTTGCCATATGTTTGTGGACGTCATATTAATATTTCAGAAGTTTTTGAGAATAATTGTCCTCTTCACATTTCCATCACAGTTCCATGAATATCATATGAGAGTATTTGTTGAGGCATGCTGTAGACTACTCACACAGTAAAAGATCATATAATTTAATTACTTAATTTAACAACTTACTCCTCAAGGGAGTTTGGAGAAATCAAGACAAACCTCTAAAACATTAAGCAGTATTTAGCTAGGAAATGTTTTGAATAATTGTATGACGGCACTATAAACATGTTATTTATAAGCTAAAATTTCTGTACACAAAATAATTAACTAAATAAAATACTAAATAAAATAATTTAGACTAAATTGTGAAATAAATAAATCTGTAATGCATTTTTTTTAAATGGTTAACAATAAATTTATAAATTCCTTCATTTATCAATTTATGTTTTTTCTCTAGTGCATCATTTCTAACTCTGTGTCATGCTACGAGCTATCTATAGTGTTTTATAGCACCCACGATGGCATTGACCTCACAAACTGCAACGATGAATCTACACTTAAAGCTCTCTTTACTATTGCTCTCTTTTGAGGTTTTGTCGTTATAAGTGAATTATTAATAATTCTGAGTTTCTATTTTTCTTACCTCTGATTTCTTGATTTATTATTTTTTTTAGACCTCTGATTTCTTGATTTTTTTTTTTTTGGCCTCTGATTTTACTTCCCTGTTAATTGTATTGTTTCTTGTTTAAGATTGATGATCTCAGCCAAGCCAAAGCTTCCCCATAGGGAAATATTGGGAGACTAGTGCACATTAGCGACAAATCATCACAGTGCACCAATCAAATGCTTCTCTAGGACCAGCAATTGATTGAGTATTGAGTCTGACTTGGTTCTCACAGGAAAGTGTCTCAGCTGGGTGTCAGGAAGATGTGTGTTTAATCCTGTAATGGAAACATTGCAGTTTCTACAAAGCTACAAAACTAAATGGCCACTGCATCCAGAACACTTGATTGAAATTACAGATAGACCCTGACTACTGAGGAAATACATACATATGCTCAAATCAGAGTCACTGGAAGCCGCTAAGCAAAGGCTGACAGCACTGGCCATCAGACTGAGCAGATACACCAGAGAAGCATAGGCTAGGAGAATGAATGCCCTGTTTGGCGAAGAACCAGCCCAGATGTGTACACATCCACCCAAGACCCACCCAGAGACGAGACTGAACAGGACTGAAAGAATATATGGGAGAAACATCACATAACACCAAGGTCCTGTGACTACAAGACCTGAAAGTGGACCACTGCATGATCTCAGAACCAGCCACCATCACAGTGGAGGATATTTTTTCTCAAATTACAAAATCCTACCAGTGGTTGGAAAATGAAATACTGAAAGAGAGCACTGAGGCATTAATAAGTAATAATAGAAGCACAAGAACAGGCACTCAGCACCAAATCAATAGCAGTTGGGATTTATCACCCCAGACAAGACCCAAAGTGCAGACTGTGCAAATACGCCTTTGAGACAATCCAGCAGATTGTAGCGGAGAGGCACAACCAAGTTGCTGGGATTATTTACCGAGATATCTGCACAGATCTTAACCTTGCTTGTCCCATGTTTTGTAAAGGGACTAACTAGTCATTGCAAGTTCAGACTAGACTTTAGACCAGCGGTAGGCAACCGTCGGCACTCCAGATATTATAGACGTCATATCCCATGATGCTTTGGCAGAATGATGCCTATAAGATCATCATGGGAGATTTAGTCCAAAACATCTGGAGTGCTGAAGGTTGCCTACTCCTGCTTTAGACTATAGACTATGAACTCTACCAAGAATCTTTTGAATCTTCAGAATCTAGAGGGCCTAGTATACAGACATCTATATCCAAAAATATCAAGAGCCCGAAAATTAATTGTCCTACTAGGTCCCTTTTAGACCGCTAACTGTATCCTAAACTGCTTCACTTATTCTAGCCAAAATCTCACTCTATCTCAGATTAATAATTTTTCATGGCTGCTTACACAATTTTGTTAAAATGTTTGGAAAGTAAGGTAATTTCTGACTTTGTTTAAGCAGCTGTGATCACTAAGTGAACTTATATGACTCTTAAAATGAATGACATGTTTAAAAATATGACCTAAACAATTACCATCTTTTTGTACTGCATTCTGTCATATATGATAGATCATCTCTAAGGTTAATACTTGGATACTGTGCTGTAAAAATATGACAGTCTTTAATTTATTAACCATCTTTATTTCAAAAAGGTATGTATGTGTGTGTGTGTGTGTCTGTCTGTCTATCTACCTGTCTGATATTGCTAATTTTTTCTTTGAGGATATAGATCCTGGAATAATTAATATACTGATATATTGGTAATATTTATGGAGATAGATAGACAGACATATTGATTGTGTATAAGTTGCTTGATAACAAACTTATTTTTTTTTTATTTTTCACATTCATTCATCCTTTATAATACATATTTGGGAATTAACAGCTTTAGACAGTATTCATTATCTTTTATCTTGCAATATTACACACAGTCTGAAATGTCAGTATAAAAGCAGAAATGAAAGTTTTCTCACACACAGTAGCTGTGACAAAAATTGATAAATAAAAACGGTAAAATACCTTGCTTATTAATACATGTAAATTGTAAGGACCTTAAAAGAATTATTAAAGGACCACTATAGTGCCAGGAAAACATACTCGTTTTCCTGGCACTATAGTGCCCTGAGGGTGCCCCCATCCTCAGGGTCCCCCTCCCACCGGGCTCTGGGGAGAGGAAAGGGGTTAAACGTACCTTTTTTCCAGCGCCGGGCGGGAAGCTTTCCTCCTCCTCTCCGCCCCCGATCCTCCTCTTTGGCTGAATGCGCATGCGCGGCAGGAGCTGCGCGCGCATTCAGCCGGTCTCATAGGAAAGCATTTATAATGCTTTCCTATGGACGCTTGCGTCTTCTCACTGTGATTTTCACAGTGAGAAGCACGCAAACGCCTCTAGCGGCTGTCAATGAGACAGCCACTAGAGGCTTTGGAGGCTGGATTAACCCTATTATAAACATAGCAGTTTCTCTGAAACTGCTATGTTTATAAAAAAGGGTTAATCCTAGAGGGACCTAGCACCCAGACCACTTCATTAAGCTGTGGTCTGGGTGCCTAGAGTGGTCCTTTAACATGGACTAAAAATGTAAAAAGAATGTCTGCATTTGAGTATAATGCCACATACAGTAAATACAGTTAAATCATGTATTTCTAAAATAAAGGTATCTAAAACTGCTATAGCAATCTTTAGCAATCTCTGGACAGCTAATGTAGTGCTAACGGTGAAATACAGAGCCGGAGTGTGAGAAAAATTAATCCCGAGCATTTTTAAATCACAATGGCCCTGTGAGAAGGGGCAGAGCCAGAGCTCGGGTGTTTCATTTTCACCAATGACAAGCATACCACCTCTCAAAGTGAACATGTTGGGTCAATGCACTACCAGAACAGCCCGTGAGCAGAGCCCTGCTGAAGAGTTCTCACATGAGAAAAAGGTTGTGTATTTGTTCTGAACATTGCAAGCAAATGTATTAACATGCTTGCGCTGTGTTTGGTTGTGACTTGTCTCTGGTATCTCTATAAGTGGGATACCAGAGGATAAAAGGGCCAGTGAAGTATATAGTGCATGTGTTTGGAGTCTGCTTGTGGGATTGCATGTCTGTAGTGTGAGCTGATTGTGGTGTGGTATTGTGTAAATATGTCAGTTTTAATTGGTTTGTGTTTGTTGTGTAATATGTGTGACTAGGGGCTATAGAGAGTGAGAGAGTTTATGTGCATATAGGCTGTAGTGTATGTGTGTATAGGAGATGTAGTATATATACGGATTGTAAAGTGTGTATGTGTTTATGAAATGTAGTGTGTGTTTGCTTACAGGGGATCTAGTGAGTGCATAGTGGATCCAGAGTGTGTATGTCAGAAATGTAGTGTTTGTGTAGGTTTTGCAGTGTGTGTCTATGGGGGATTTAGTGTGTGTGGAGGACCCAGAGTATGTATAAGAGAGCTAGTGTGTATTTTGTGTGTGTAGAGGATCCAGTGTTATAGGGGATTTAGTGTCTGTATAAGGAATGTAATGTGTGTAAGGGTGCAATGTGTGTGTGAGGGGTGCAGTATGTGAGCAGGGCCGGTGCCAGAATTTTTTTACGAAGATGCACAGACGAAGATGCATTTTGCCACACCTCTCTTGTTCCCTCCCAAAAAAATGAATCTCCACCTGTGTGTCCTTTGATCCCCCTTTATAATTTTTACTCCCTTTTTTGTATCTTTTTCTCCCCTTCCTAATCCCCTCTATGTCTCTTTATCCCCTCAGCCCCTTTGTTATGGGCAAATGCAAATATTACAAGTTTTAGAATGAAATGTTGTATTTCTTAAACTGTGTACTTTGTCTTTAAGAGATATTGCAAACTGACAAGGTGTTAGAAATGGAACATATTGTTTTTCATAACTGTTTCTTTAAGCAATAACCTCAGTGCATAATATGTTTGCGCCATTTTGTCCCAGACGAATTACAATAACAATAATGCATAAACAAGCTTCAAGGCTATACTACGACACTTGCAGTACACAATATACTGTGGTAACCCCAAGTTAATGGAACTTCCCCAAATCCGGGAATCTCCCACGACTGTACACTTACGACTTAGTATAAACAACAGATAACCTATTCAGACTTTAAGATGCCATCTTGAACTAAGTCAGGAAAATTTCCGTGACGTATACACCCTTTAGTTATGGCCTTGTATGTTTGCCAAATTAAGGGAGGTCCTAACTTGAATAAAGTAAAAGAAGTGTTACTTTTTCATATTTGAACTACAGTAACCTAAAATGGAGACACCTAAGGTATAAATAGGTGTACTTTTAAATGTTAAGAAACAGAGGAGAGACTTGGAGACAGACGCTGCTCCATCTTAAAATGACAGAGAGGCTGACATGATGACATGTTCAGAAGGGTATGTTAACCTATTAATGATATTTGCAAGCATGTAATTTAATCTTATAAACTCTGCTATAATGGATTTTATATTTTTATATAATAAATATCCAAAAGACAATCTTGCTTCCAAGACAATCCTTATTTTATATTGTATTCTCAATTATTTATATATGTTAAATAGAGGATCTCTTACACTATATAAAATTATGGCTAAGATATCTGTATGGTTAGCCCTACTAAGTTCTATGCTTTAAGACATTATAGTGGTAAATAAGGGAACCACCACGGTTACAATTGGCGACCACGAAGGGACTTTGTACTTGGAAGCTTTAAATATAAAATAAATACCTAGGTAACCTCTTATACGTAAGAGAAGACACAATACTTTGTCATGGCACAAGTCTTGAAATATCAAGAATCTATTGAGCTACTTGTAGCCCAGACTCAGAGAGAGATCATTAGAGATGATTTTAATGTGAACAAGGCACTGTGAGTTCAGGTGCCAGGTACAATGTTATTAGCAATGCTGAAATTGTGGATCTTAACTAATATCATAATAGAACAAATATACATATTTGGTAAACTCCCTGATATGCCTAATACACCAGCATAGCATGGCCCGTTAGTTCCAGGACAGTGGATTGCAGACAGGGGGATATGTTCTCTTTGTAGCTGCTTAGTATGCATGCGCAGGAAAAAGATTAATGCAAAATGTTGTCAAAAGAAAAGTGATAAGACAGAGCGATGAAATTTGAAGTCTAATTCCAAGAATGCAAAGAAAATTGCATTATGGCTTAATGAAAACATTCATGCAACAGACAGACAGGATTTTTAATTATTGCATTACTGCGTTCTGGATTCTAATGTCCACTATATAAGAAAGGTTTTAGAAAACAGTGATATTTTCCATATTGTCAGTTAGGCTAGCTGTTGATTGAAAATCAGGAATTATAACAGCATAACTATTTTTGGAGTCTGGAATTTCCAGCCAAGGTTGCGGAGATAGAGACATGTAAACATTCCAAGGAATTGAGAAGTCGTTGTTTTATATTCCAAATTATGAACAACATTATTACATACAGCCATAGAGAGAAAGACATGGCTATTAAATACATTGAGTGCAGTACAATGCAGTACACTGCAGCATATATATTATATAATATAAGATAACTAGCTCATATTTTTTTCCTAAACAGAGTTGAAATTATACTACCCTCCTAGAAAAAAGGGCAACAGGTGGTTATACATCCTTTGCTTCTCTAAATGCTATGCAAAAATAAATATTTATAAAATTATTAAAAATAATATATGTAAGAAATCAAGGCAAAATAAAATGGTAACTATACAGGATCTCTGATAACTTTTAAACTGAAATTATTAAAGGCTTATTTAAATAAAATGTTAAATACATTTACAGCTTTAAATGTGACCAAAAGATATTAAATGATGTGTTAAGCAGCCAGCCCAATTCACTAGAATAGCATAAGTATTCTACTATTTAAAGTGCACAATTCCTGCACATAATGACTTTGCTTACTCAGGTACAGTCTTTAGTCTATTGCAATGGCAGTAAAGTCCACCAATTTTAAAAGGGAAATCTTACTTAAATCAGTGGTACTATCCCACCATACTAGCAGTAAGGAAATTAGAACAATTATATTGTACTACTGACTGTAATCAGATCAGACACATGTAATCTCAGTGAATTTCATAAACTAGGTTTTTATAAAATATGATTAAATAAATAAATGTATAGAGACTAAGCATTAAGAGCATTTACATGCATTCAGCAGCCTGCTCTCTCAAAGCCAGAAACAGATTTATAAAAAATAAAAAGTAGGTTTTAAAAAGTCCGCAATCACCACACATGATGGGTGTAATAATTGCTTCTTTAAAAGCTATATGCTGCCGCAATTATGTATATAAATACAGATTATGGCACAGAGTAGATATAAAAATACAGTTTCAAATCTCATATATGAGGATTCAGTTCCACCACATATTCTACAATTCTGAAAGAGGCTAATTTTAATATGTTGTAAAAGCACATATAATGCAAAATTAATTTGATATTGCAAGGCTGCAATATTCTAAACAGACATTAAAATTTAAGAAAAAAAGAAAAAGAATAATGCATAAAGAATAGTGTCAATTAAAGTGATAATACTCTGATATATTAAATCACATTGCATATCACATATCTGCTATATGAAAAGTATAATTAAGGTGACTTTACTGCCCAATGCCCCCTCACATCTATTTTATAGAATCTATACTTTTCAGTGGTCACTTCTAAAGAAGCCTCTGAAACTGGGGGGCTCAGAGGGGTGCTCATCCCAAAAGAAATCAGATTCCAGACTTAAAATAAATAAATGATAGAAAAGGGAACACCCAGGACATGCATTTTTGTTTATAATCTTAATTTGCAGATATTTTATGCCTTAAAGACATAATTAAATATTTAGACATAATTTTATTAAATATGCAGGTATCTTTAAAAATTAAGCAAAGTAAAAAAATAAATAAATAAAATAAATAATAATAATAAAATTTTTTATTTTACACCACAATATAAACAGCTTTGTTAAACAGATTTAAGTACAAGTACTTAAGTCAAGAAATATACAGAATACGTTTACAACAGGCAGGTTTAGCATAAATGCAAAGTTGTTGTTTTGGGGGATTTATTATTGCCCAAGAAATCTCTGAATATATTCAGAATTTTTGAGAGCAGCATGTAAGATAGCAGATTGCAATGGACACCATTACAATATTGCTTTGCTGATTGATGTCAGAGTTTTAAAGAATAAATAAATAAATGTTCTATAGCTCACTAGACCACTGGCTTTTAATGAACACTTTGCACAACACTTATAAAATAGTTTGTAATACTGCACATTATAGCTGTGACAAAATAATACACAGGGTAACAATGCTGTCACTGTTTAATAGACTTACCCAGTATTTAAGGATGACATGTTTCTTGCAAAGTCATCGGGACTTTGAGGGAGGTTCTAACTACGTTTAATTAATTAACTTACTAAAGAAAAAGAAAAAAAGAAGGTTTTGTTTTTCCCCTGCAAGTGAGTTTTCAGCGCAAGGTCATTTTGTGTTCACAGACTATTCGGTTTTAAAAAGCTGTTCTTTATCTCACATTATGAACGGCCTTGTAATTCCTATCCACACTAAAAGTTGGCTTTTAAATGTTATTGTTTTAACTTTAATATTTCATAGTTAATACAGAGGATAAAGTAATTTAAAGAAAGTATATTGAAAGTATATTGATTGATAAGATTTAATTTATCTATTTTGGTCCACTGTTCACTGATCTCGAGTCTCAGTCTGGTGTTCAAACTGTTTTTCTTACGATACGTCGTGAGTTTATATCCACAACTGCGTTTTGCTTTGTGATAACAAATTGAAAGCCTGGCATTGTAATACGTGTATGGACATGCTTATAACAAAGCATGGTCCCTCTCCTCATGTCGTTAACAGGCACTTTGATGCAATGTGTCTACCAACGCTTTTCTGTGGTCACTGGATCACATTGCATACCCTATCTCTCAGTCATGATGCAGAGTTTATGCTTGCAAGGATATCCAGACCTTATCCACCTGGTATCCGCATAAATACTCCTATCGTTTAGAAGGGTTAATTACATAATAACCATTGAAGGTAATACGTTGGTTGTTCTTCCTATAGAGGAAAGATGGACTTGCCCTAAAAGCTTTTTCATGGCTAGGACAAGCTCTTATAGAGAGAGGTAATGTACTTCTGACTCCTGAAAAGGAATATTGTTGGTCACAATATGGGAAATACTGTAATTCATGTGTTTAGTAATCATAAGCATTTGCTTATTGCCACATTACTGATGTACTGTTTATTGAAATATTAATATCCAACATACTTTTTGAATTACTATATATTGAAAGTTTGCCAACATCTCATGGTTATAAATATGTTTTTGTATGTGTTGATGCATGTACCAGGTTTACTTGGATATATCCTGTGCGAAGTGCAACCTCTGATGCCATGTTTTCTAGTCTCACTTCCTTAGTATGCATTTGATAATCCCAGGACCATCCATTTGGATGGTGGTCCTGCAGTTACTGCAAAGGAAACCTAAAACTGGGCAACCACATTTGGGTTACTTTGGGATTTCAGTGCCCCAACCACCCCCAAAGAAGTGGGGTTGTGGTCTGGGAGAATGCTGAGGTTAAATGATTATTAACCAAGTTACTAGTTGCTTGCCCCACACAGTGGTATCTATTTATTCCTATGGTACAGATAAGCATTCACAACATACCTGATGATACAAATGGTGAGACACCATATGAAATGTTACATGTTTTTCACTGACAAATATATTTCTGCACCAGGGAGAGCTTAGAACCATTGGTTCTATTAGAGAAATTTAGGGAATTTTTTTTTTCCAGTCCACTTCGCCTTGCACCACCACCTATTTCCTTCTGTTGGCCAGTTTGTCCTGGAGAGGGTGATACCAAGAACTTTTACTACAGAGAACAATCAGACCCAACAGAGAACAGTAAGTTTTGATATTTTACAACCTGCTAAATACTAACAGGACGTTCACAGAACCACTGACTGACACAATGGATGCTGTTAAAGATGACAAGATAAAACAAATAGAGGACGACGGAAATGCCACCAAAACACAGCCACCAGAATCATAGCCACGTAACAGACTGAATCATGATCTGACATCTGAATCTGCAAATGTGAAGGAGAAGGATGAACAGACAGACGTGATACATTCACAGTTAACATGGAATGTATGAAAAATGAATCATCAACATCATTATAAGAAAGACTCTGGAGAAAACAGACTGAACCTGCATTATCTTATACAGTAAGAAAGAAATGCAAAGATGGAAACAAAAGGATGCTAGAAAATTGGAGTCTCCTTCTTACAATCTGCAGCATTATCATAACATCAACCCTAGCTGTCGTTTTTAAGCTGCATTGGGATTATGTTAACAAGTAGGAAGCACCTGAAATGAATTGGACTGCACACTATACAAGTTCTGTGATCGTGAGGACTACCTCCAAGAACCAAATCAAAAGGAGAGACACAGCTCACAGTGAAATGGTTGCTTATGTGACCTACACTGGTATTTCACAAGGAACCTATTGAGATTATTTCAAAAACCGATTATACATGAGAAAGATGTGATTGGACAAATAACAAATCCTAATAATGGACTCAACGATGATGCAAAGCATGCTGAAATCAGAAAAAGACGGGACAGATGCTTATGAAAGACTTTGGATGCACCTATGAAGGTGATGCAAGAAAATACTTTGCCATATAGTTTATCATTGAATGACTACCGCAAACAGCCTTCTTATGCTGAAAAGAAGTGCTATGCTAATTCTGGACATTGCTTTTATGTATCCAGACAGAAGATGACCGGAATAAGAAATAAAGGCTGATAACTGTCAACACCCAGCTATTTCTTAAGATGGAACATGGTACTGAGAAAACCTGATAGACTATCAAAGCACCTCACAGTACAAGACAGATTGTTACCTACAACTCAGAAAAAGTGGTTAATAGGAAGGAGCAGAAGAAGAGGAAAATAGATTTCCTACTGGAGTGAAAAACCATCCTTGAACCATATTCTGTAACAATGAACTTTACAATGACATTTGGTGGCATATGAATTTGAATTCGGAAGAAACACATCAATTAATGAAAGAAACCTTGATGCAATTAATAAATAACAAGACCGGCTTACTAAGAGCAGGTGCCCTGCAAAGACAATGGAATATAAAAGGCCAGCAAAACCTGTCAGAAACCTGACATCATGGGACACTTGTACTAAAGCACGATTTGCAGCTTTTCTAAAACTCTACATAATATGTACATACCTGCAAAGCAAGGAACTCCTGTAAACATAAACACAGAGACATTGATACAACAAGGAATCCGTAATGGTTCTGTTGCAGATGTGATCTACCGTCGTACTCCTTGCGCTTTTGGTATAACTATACCAATCAAAACGTTAAATGGCTCCCTAGAATCAAACGACAAAGGATTCTTGCTATATTCTGGACTTCCAGGAATGTGGTGCATGGACAGAAAATTATAATTACTAAAGCAATCATGCTATTTTTTTCCCTGTATCAGAAATGTGTCAGTGACAATGTGTAATATAATACAGATACTATAATTAATGGTATAAGAAACACATAATGTGTTAATTACAAAGGTGGATAGACTTTGTGAATATCTGAAACGCAATTGAAGATTATTGCTAAAATGCCATATGCAGCTGCAGTCTGGCCTACAAACAAATATATTAAACATACGTATAAGAGCATAACAGCTAATTACCAAGATGAATAATTGAATCATGATAGTTAAAGATCATATGATTGCAATAACAACTGCAATAATGAATAAGGTTTAAACTTTAGAAGAAAATGTAAAATGTTTTTATTAAATCAGAAACTATTCTATATTCGTTTAAGTTTGCAGAGTGGTATAATTAATATAAAATTTAACTGAAAGACAGGCAGAAACTTTACTTCAACTATCATAAAGTTTATTATAATGATAAAAATATTCAGTCTGCCAGAGCTAAGGCCAGTAAATGGAAAGTAAAAGAGTATTATGGATTAACCCATCCAGGTGATATACATGATGATTTTGGAAATTGATAAGTTAGGTCACCTATTGCAAACTTGTGAAAAGATGTCAAAGATATAAATTCAACATCCATACCACTCTATGTATATATATATATTAAAATACACGTAATCAAATATTTTATCAGTTTTTCAAATACAAACAAAATGTTATTTGGTTTGTGATGGTTAAAGGTACATAAACCACCTATACAAAGGTAGAGTTAAAATATAAATACATTCAATATTGTATCGGAGTGCTTTCTTAACTCACTTTTAGAAATAATAATAAAAATTCTAATCATCTTAAGCTACATCCAACAGCCACTGAAAAATATACTTAAACAATTAAGATTCTCATTGTTAAGCATCCAATCTCACAAAAGTAACTTTCCACAATGGCTGTCAGATCTTGGTAAAAAAACTAATGGTTTTCTAAGACAATTTTTGGGTGCCTAGAGTGGTCCTTTAAGCCACTAATAACTGTAGTTATAATATTTACTACTAATAACTAGGGAATAAGTTGTCTTCTCCCTAACAGGTCAAAAGAAAGATAATTAACGTCATATTTCTAAATATATTGAGAGATTTTGAATAAAAAGAGTATTTTTAACATTTAAAGAGGATGTAATTTTACATACCATTGTGAACAAAGGTGGTAAATATTTTGCTGCTTCAAATTATCCTTATATATCTAAATCATATACAAGGGTGTTTATCTTTAATACAAAACACTAGAAAGATTAACTATGTTACTATTTCATCTATCATTATTATACAAAGTATAACAAATGTAAAGATTTTTCCACAGATTTTACCTGTTAACATTTTTAGCACAACAGCACCTGATGTCAGTGAGATGTCTATCACTGAGATGTTACAAAGATTCCAATACAGCAAAAAGAGGCGTTCTTGAGAATCCACTTCAATTGCTGTATCAACATAACATTTACTATAATGGGATCCATGTCACTTAAGACAATGTCTTGGAAATTGTCAATTAATTTATTCCGTAAAAGAATATCGGAGAGTATCCAATCTATACACATCATAAATGGTGTAAAAATGTTTCATGGAAAAAACAAACAAAATAAAAAGCAAAGACAAAAGACAAAGTCAAATACCAACACCATCACCACGGTGATAACAGATGATGCTGATTCAATATCTGCAACCAATTCTAGCCAAATATTTGGAAAGCTGGACTCTACAACCAATACTAAACAACAAATACCCTGGTATTCTACAAACACAACCTCCAGCAATGTATCTAAAAAATGTAAACTTCTACAGGCATTTAAAGACTTTGGATTACAAATACAATTACTACTTTTAATTTTGGATTACAATTCGTATCCAGATCTATCCAAGAATATCTTACTCTGGAACTTGGTGTTCTTTTCAATTCTTTCCCAGACAAAAGCTTTGCTCATTTTAATCAACCACCTTTACAGGCAAAGATCACACTACGAATATTTTACTGTCACAACAATGATCAAAGATGCTGGGAGCACAAAAACCTAAAGACTGTTGGAGAACTTTGGTTTACTAATTTAAGGAAGAAATGCGCTACAATGCCCACAGTTTAATGGAGAGGGTGTTATGGGCAAATGCAAATATTACAAGTTTTAGAATGAAATGTTGTATTTCTTAAACTGTGTACTTTGTCTTTAAGAGATATTGCAAACTGACAAGGTGTTAGAAATGGAACATATTGTTTTTCATAACTGTTTCTTTAAGCAATAACCTCAGTGCATAATATGTTTGTGCCATTTTGTCCCAGACGAATTACAATAACAATAATGCATAAACAAGCTTCAAGGCTATACTACGACACTTGCAGTACACAATATACTGTGGTAACCCCAAGTTAATGGAACTTCCCCAAATCCGGGAATCTCCCACGACTGTACACTTACGACTTAGTATAAACAACAGATAACCTATTCAGACTTTAAGATGCCATCTTGAACTAAGTCAGGAAAATTTCCATGACGTATACACCCTTTAGTTATGGCCTTGTATGTTTGCCAAATTAAGGGAGGTCCTAACTTGAATAAAGTAAAAGAAGTGTTACTTTTTCATATTTGAACTACAGTAACCTAAAATGGAGACACCTAAGGTATAAATAGGTGTACTTTTAAATGTTAAGAAACAGAGGAGAGACTTGGAGACAGACGCTGCTCCATCTTAAAATGACAGAGAGGCTGACATGATGACATGTTCAGAAGGGTATGTTAACCTATTAATGATATTTGCAAGCATGTAATTTAATCTTATAAACTCTGCTATAATGGATTTTATATTTTTATATAATAAATATCCAAAAGACAATCTTGCTTCCAAGACAATCCTTATTTTATATTGTATTCTCAATTATTTATATATGTTAAATAGAGGATCTCTTACACTATATAAAATTATGGCTAAGATATCTGTATGGTTAGCCCTACTAAGTTCTATGCTTTAAGACATTATAGTGGTAAATAAGGGAACCACCAGCGGTTACACCTTTGTGTGTCACTTCTCCGAGCACCTTGTCCCACAGCTCCCCCTAGTGTGTGTCTAATTTGCCCAGTCCCCTCCAAGTGTCTCATTATCCCCAGCCCCTCCCAATGTGTCTTATTCCCCCAGCTTCCCCTAATGTGTCTCATTCCCCCAGCACCAAAATGTATCTCAATCCCACAACCTCCCTCAATGTTTCATTCCCCCAGCAACCCCAATTTGTGTCTCATTCCCCCAGTACCCCTCCCAATGTGTCTAATTTCCCCAGCCTGTAAATTCTCCTAGGCCTGACAGGAAGCAGTTCAGCGCTCCTTACATGCACTTCCTGTCAGATCGAGGTAGAGGTTACAGAACTCTTCAAGCTCGGTCTGCGACGCAGTCACATTACACAGGAGTGACTGGCTGGATGGAGAGCCCTGTACATTGGGCTCCCCTTATGGTAGCGCCAGTTTTGTGTGTGCAGTGCGTGTGTGTGAGGAGTGCAGTGTGTGTGTGAGGAGTGCAGTGTATGTGTGAGCAGAGGTATAACTAGAAACCACGAGGCCCCAGCGTGAAAATTGCCCTGGTGCCCCTTCCATACATCTACCCCCTGCCACCCCTCCATTCATCAACCCTCCCCCTCACACATACACACAGACACACACATACAAGCACACATACAGGCACACATACATACAGACACAGACATACAAACACACACACATATACATACAGACACATACATACAAACACACAGAGACACACATATACAGACACACAGACAGACATACACACACTTATATAAAAACACACATACACACACAGACAGACATACACACATACATACAGACACACACATACAGGCATACATTCATACATTCAGACATACAGACATACATACATACATACAGACATACACACACATACAGACATACAAACACACAGACATACAAACACACATACACACAGACACATACATACACACACAAACACAGACACACATACCGACATACATGCACATACAGACACACACACATACATACAAACAAACATACACATACATACATACATACAGACACACATACAGACACACATACATACAGAGACACATACATACAGACATACAAACACAAACATACATACATACAAACACACATACACATACATACACACACATAAATACAGACAGACAAACAGAAAGACAGACACACACACACACAGACATACATACAGACAGACATACACACACATACATACACACACAAACACGTTCATACAGACACATATACACAAACACACACATACATACAAACACACATATATACAGACACATACAAAATGTTTTAGTCATCCTCCTGTTTCCTACCTTTTAGGTGCATTAGGGTGACTTTACATAGGGTCCAGTGGCTCAGCCTGATGAGAGTCAGAGTTCCCACTCTGACTTCCTCCTTTTCCTTCCTCCTCCAACCTCCCCAGCCGGCCTCGACCCGTGGCCAGTGCAGCTCACCGGGATACCATGTAATTTCCCAGTGGGGTGGCATACCTTCAGGCCAGTGTGCTGCATCCTAGTGTGCACAGGTCCTGGGGGTGCAATCACAGTGTGTCAGTCACTGCATGTAGTACAACTGAGCGAACCACAATGGAGGACCTTCTGTTCCTTTACCTGGGCTGACTTTAAGTGCTCTCAGTGAGAATTGAACAGAAGATTTTCTACCCGATGTCTGCTTGGCCATGATACAAATGTCAGGTGGCACAGGAGAGATGGGGCTAGAGGAAATAGAGACACGTGGAGGGACGGGGGAGGGGGGAAAAGAGAAACATGTAGGGGCTGGATGGAATAGACACACATATAAAGGCTGGAGATAATAGACACACATAGAGGGCCTGTGTCTGTGTGTATTTTGAAAGAGCTGGTAGGGATAGACACACATGGAGGGCTGGGGAGAGGGCAATAGAGACAAAGAGTGGTGGGAAGACACACAAAGAGGTTTGGGGGAAGAAACAGAGGGTTGGTGGAGGAGAAAAAGACACACAAAAGGGCTGGGCGGAAGTAAAAGATACACAATGGGGTGTTTAAAGACACAAACAAGAGGGTTGTAAGGCACACAAGAAGGGCGTTAGACACACGAAGGGGAAACATGGGAGATAAGATACAGTAAAGTAGGTACAACAATGAAAATATTGGATAAAACAAAAGGTGGCAAGAAATTAAAAAGGGAAGTTAAGAGAAACACAGGTGACAATGCCTTTTTTGGGGGGTGGGGAAGCATGCATCTTCACCTGTTCCTCCAGCTCTCCCTGTAACTCAGTTCTTCAGCACAGGATTCCTGAGAGCTGATTGGTAGGTGAGAGAAAGATGTCTTTTTAAAGGGACACTATTGTAGCCCATGGAACAGCGCAGCTAAGGAGAATGGACCTTGACAGGGATAGGAGACAGGCATAGGAGGGGTTACGGTATGGGAACTGGCTAGCATAACTGGAGAAGGGGTTTTGTGTTAGAGGAGTATATATAGTGGCGATTTTAGATCAGGGGCCATCTTAATTAATCCTCACTTACCTGCTTTGTCCCACCCTCCCTCCCTTATTGGTCTCTAGCTCCTGCTTGGTCACGGCGGTGGGGGATGGATAGAGAAGTTGGGGTTGTTTGTCCTGGCAATTGTTTATGTCATAATCTCTGTGGCAATGGTTATGTTAACATGTTAGTTATGTTATAATGTGGTTTTACTTATTGTGTTGTGGGTCATTGTCTGGCATAGAATTGTTAAAGGAGTTGGGGGGATATGTTATGTTAATGCGACAATGACCTTAAATTATTTTAAATTATTTACATATTAATAAAGCTGTGATACTTTCCCAAATAATGGTGTCTGAGTATTTGTGGGGAGGGGGCTTTGGGTTTATCACGCATATGCTGGAAAGGCGACTATGCATATGTCACCAGAAACACTACAGTTTAAAGTAGCAGTTCTGGTGTCTACTGACTGTCTCTGCAGGCAAAGCACTGTAAATGCTGCCTTTTCAGGGAAAAGCCGCTTTCTTTATTCACACGGCAATAATTTATTTGTAAATGTTCTGTAGGATGAAATAAATCTTCGACAATTACCTTTTGTAAAAAAAAAGAAAAAGAAAATCAAAGAACTCATTAGATTACTCATGTGAATGCCTGGAGTCAGTGCACATTCCGAGCACTGAATACTGACCAACTAAACAATCTTTTACTACGGCACCATCTTCTATTCCACAGTCACATATATTTCAATAAACAATTGCACGCAAAGTACTTCTTTGCCAAAATAATTAACGTTATATTTATTGTGATCAACCTTTCAGTTTACACAATAAAATATCATAATAGTAAGAGAAGAAAATTGTATGTTTGTGTCATGAAAATGATTTCCCAAATAAGTGATGCTCTACTCATGAACTGACACATTAATCATAAACTCACACATATTTCAAACTGACAGGTAAGTGATTTAACATTAAAACTAGTAAGCTCAAATAACAAATGTCTGCTCGTTGCCTGAAGATAACAGGGAAGATTCATACCAAACATGCCCAGATGATTACAGTAAATGTGCCTGCAGCTCTTTGCAAAGACCAGGGCTTATTGTATTGTCATTCTATAATAAAAGAATCTTATACTTGAGCCATTTCAATAACTATATCTAAATGATTTTTTTTGCAACCCCCCCCCCCCCAACTTTTCAAATGAAAGTATTTTTTACATACAATATGTATATGTATGAATATGTATGCATGTGTATGTATGTATATGTATGCATGTATATATGTTTATGTATGTATGTATGTGTATGTATGTATGTATGTATGTATTTTTATATGTATATATATAAGCAGATTGGTCTGTCTGTCTGCCCCACAGTAAATAATAGTTAGACAATAGTAAGTCAATAATAGTAAGACAAACAAAAACCTTCCAAAAAATGTGTTAAACTAAAAAAAAAAGCTCAAACAGGTAGAAAGAGTGACCATACAACACTCTAAGTAGACTAACAATTGCAACAGGTCATGTGAAAAATGAATACATGTAAAAATTAGAAGTATGGCGGAAACCCCTGTGCCCCTGACTGTTGGAGGGACTTGATGGAGAGCCTCCTGCCCACACACTATGGGTCCAATCCCAAAACCCCCATCGGGAGGGGGTGCTGGGGAACATTTTGTACATCTTGTCTCTAGATCTGTAAGGACTCAGCAGGGAGACTACTTTGTTAGCTGAGGTAATGTAATAAAGACCCCAGACCGAGTGAAGCCAGGGAGGGGCATTGCATGGAGAACTCCAAGGAAGGGAGATCCACATTCCTGTGTTTAAATAACTGTGCTTTGTTTGCAATAAAGTGTTCATTACACCTTCTACTTTCAGTCCTGGCTAACAGCATGTGGGGGAAACAAAAAGCTGTAATCACTGCTGCTGTACAGAAGAGAGCTATAGTCACTGCACAGAACTATAACTACTGCAGTCTTGTCCAGTGGAAGACGCCCCCAGAGACTCCAGTTCAGCTTCGGCAAGAGTCCCCTGGTAGCAGCGAGGAAGCTGACCTAATGGAGGTACTCAAAGGCCTGGCCTTAGGCCTTTAGGTGCCCTGTGTAAAAAACGTTCACAGTGCCCCTCCCTGGTCACACCTGCTTATCCATGTATAATACGTGTTATTAAAGAACCAAAAAACTAATATTAATTCCCCTTTACCTGTTACCTTGCATGCAAATAGGGGGGTATGTTGATCTCTGGTGCTCCAGTGTGCTGGGAATCTGGTCTGTGCCTCTGCTTCCAGTTGTGATATTTGTTATGGGTGTGTGATATAAGTGTGGATTGACTGTGTGTGATATTTGTGATGGCTTTTTAATTCAGATTTTTAAAACAAATATGTAATTTTGCAGTGCACACAGTCACACAGACACAAAATTCACACATAGTTACACGCACACAGCTACAGGCAGACAGTCACACACAGTCACACATACAGTTAAAAGCAGCAAAATATAGTCGATGACAGACAGTCACACACAGTCAAATGCAGACAGTAAAAAAAAAAAGAGTTACAGACAGACAATCACATTGATACAGTTCATACACAGTTACAAGCAGCCACTCACACACAGTCTTAGGCAGAAAGTCACATACACAGTTACAGACAGACAGTCACACACACACACACACACACAATCACAGACAGACAACCAGATGAACACATACACCATACACAGACACAGGCAGACAGTTACACATACACACACAAACACAGTCACAGACAGTCAGATACAGACACAGTCACACACAGACAGTCGCACACACATGCACAATTAAACAATCCCACACAGTTACCTCTTTCCTTTTGGGCACTGGGGGAGCAATTGAGGCACTGCAGTCCTTTGTTTCTAGTAGTTACAGGAAGCAGGAAGGAGTGTGCAGCAATAACGAGCAGCAACTTCAGCAGGGCCGGATTAACATAGAGGCTTATGGAGCTGCAACTCCAGACCCATGCTCATGGAATAGGCCCATTGATTTAAAAATAAATAAATAAATATATATATATATATATATATATATATATATATTTTACACACTACTCTTCACATACTCTTATTAAGTATGGAAACTTAAGAGGGATGTAGGGGAACAAAACTGGTGTGGACTGGCTGACAATGAAATTAGTAAAGGTAATGCTGACTTTGGTCTCTCTAACACCGTGGCATGTCATCTTTCTTCTACATTCCCTACATACACGTTTTCTCTGTCCTAGACTGTATAACAGGAGTTTCTGCCTGCTACTAAGACGGTAAGGAGAGGAGTGGACATGTGAGTGCTAACTGACCGTCCTTAGAAAGTGTGGAGCAAGCACACATTTGTGCTAAGCTCGGGGTGCTGTCTGCATAGTATGCCCTTAGTTGGCCAGCCTGCATGATTGGCCCCTTTTTTGTCATATTCGCCACTTTCAGTGGTTCTGGTTATTTGATTTGTGCTAGTGGCACACCCTTTCAACCCACTCATTGTCGTCCTGCTTCACTGGACACTGCTGTTAGGGGGTATGGATGAAAGATGAAAACATAAATTAGAGAGAGATTATCATAGGGTATGTGTTTTCTCATAGTTGCATCCTATGAGTTTCCCTTCAGTTCCATCTCCACCACATACATGACGCTTGGGAGGTAAGACTGTTTTGGTTTTTTTTGTCGATAAGATTCTGTAATTAGGCACATCATAATTGTCAGCACCAGCTCTCAATCTGGCCCTGGAGGTCAGGACACAATTAGCCCAGCCCCCTCCACCCTTTTAGCTCTGCCTCCACAGCATATTTAGCTCTGCCTCTTCTGCGTATTTAGCTCCACCCCACCTCCTGATTTGCAACTGGATTTCAAACTCTGCCCCTGGACTCTGACCCAAGCGTGTGTGAACTTTGTTGGCCACCTGCCGCCCCGGCTGCTATGACGCCATGTGCGGCATCATAGCTCGCACACTCCTAAGGCCATCACTTGGTACTCCATCACAGGAGCTCCGATACAAGTACCTCATACAAATTAATTTAGGCTGACAACGTATTGATTAAAATAAATAAATAAATAGTGTACGCAATTAGATAAATAAAAAGGTATATTGCCTAAATGTTACTATATAACATGTGGATAATAAGCCTTATGTACTCAATAGAGAAGAATTAATTAAAATGAAATGGAAATCCACTTCATACCCAACTAAACATAACTAAGAGCAAATAGATAAATAATGTAGGAATATCATCTAAATATCACTATTATATAAAATTTATTAAGACATGCAAGGTTAGATGAATAATATCACTATTCAAATACCGCTATACATTAATCATGAATTCATGCAAAGTAAATATAAAATAGTGGCAAACAAGTGACCATGTTAAGTAATTGGAAAAAACATCCTCAAACAGTCCTAAATGTTCAGGCAATAAATCCTTTTTTTTTTTTTGTGGACAGATATTTAGCAGCTTCCAGTAAGCCATTAATAACCTCATTAAACATAATTAGCCCTGGAGAGAATAGGCATAAATATTTTGTCTAGCCCAATTAAACTTATTAGTCTTAAAGTATAGGAATAGTTTTACACTCTGCTTATTTGACATGGAACTGAAAAAGAGAAGCTGGGTGAAAAGTTTCCATAAGGGTTAAATTAAGATTTTTACCTTTCCCTACTTGATATCCCCCAGTGTTCTGGAGATTTCTGGATTAATTCCAGATGGATTTTTGCTGTGATTGCTGTGTTTGCAGATTTACTGTTCTGATCAAAAAGAACCATGTGCCATAATTTTTTTCTTGTTGAAGAATTTAAAGGGACACTGTAGGCACCCGGACCACTTCTGCCCATTGGAGTGGTTTGGGTGCATGGCCCCTCTCCCCTTAGCCCTGTTAGTAAAAACACTGTGGTTTTGGAGAAACTGCAATGTTTTGATTACAGGGCTAATCCAACCTCTAGTTGCTGTTTCTCAGACAGCCGCTAGATGGTGCTTCCGTGTTCTTAGAGCACGAAAAGTGTTTTAAATGATGTTCAACGTCCCCACACTCTGCATGAGGGTGCCAAGCGTCACTGGAATCCCCATAGGAAAGCATTGCATAATGCTTTCCCATGGGGAGGTCTAATGTGCGCAAGCGGACATTGCTGCGCATGCACATTAGGTCTCTCCCGTCAGCAGCCAACAGAGAACTTGGCCTCAGCACTGGATTACAGTTGGGTTTTTATTTTATTTCTTATGTTTTATTGTATTCTTAATGCTATAGTTTTAATCTATCTGTAGTAGTGTCCACCCCACTGGGTGATCACTTGAACGGTGTAATCTTTCTTACCTTTTAGAACTTGCATCACCGGCCTACTTTCTAATGACACAACTCCTTGGCCGAGATCATTAGGTTGATGGAATCAGTCAATCCAATGTTTCCCATAGTGCTACCAGCAGCCAAATCCCGCAACTGGATCCCCAAAATCTATGGAAGCAGGGGGGTGGCTCAAAATGTACATGTATGTACGTAGTGGGGAATCGCGATGCAGCCTAGCACAAATCTTAACCCATTTACCCCCCCAATAACGACAGACCACTTAGCAAGGATGAACAAGCCACAGCATTTATTATCACAAACTAAATTACTGCAT
Source organism: Pelobates cultripes (assembly GCA_933207985.1). Lineage (NCBI taxonomy): Eukaryota > Metazoa > Chordata > Amphibia > Anura > Pelobatidae > Pelobates > Pelobates cultripes. Next base: position 312,593,433 of record OW240914.1, read on the forward strand.
AACACATCCATAACTTTATTTATTAAATCTCTTCTTTTTCTGTAACCAAAAATGTTAAACATAAATAGGCATAAATTAACATATATACATGTATAACTTCACCCATAGTGTTATACAGTGACCCAACCGTCCTTGCCAATAAACATACAGTGGTTCCTAATCACCACTTCGACTCACCTCCCCCCTCGTCATAAAAATCATATATTTCCAATGCCCGCCATCAGCCGACCTTATCCACGCTTGATGGGCACGACACCTCAGGCAACCTCATGTTTAACCTTTTGAAGCAGGGGAGGTTGAGACCTAAAAAAACTTGTTCATCTCATTCCATATACTTAAACGTAACCACTCAAACTCAATTGGCAAGGACATACACCAAGCTAGCTGTGACGAAATATACCAATAGGGCGGGTGGGAGGGAAGCTGTTTGCTGGCCCGAATCCCACACTAATTTACACAGAACATAATCCCACCCACACATTCTTTCCCAACCAATCCCATGCATCTATCACCACACTCCTACATGTGCCCTTGTCCGCTTAGCTGCGCTATCTCCCCAGGGCCTTTATGACTTCTGCGTTTTTTGTCAGAATGTGTGTGTATCTGAGTGTCAGTGTGTATGCGTATCAGTGTCAGAGAGTATAAGTATCTGTGTGTATGTTCAATGTGTATGTCTGTCTGTGCCAGAATGAGTGTGTATCTCTGTTTGTCAGTGTGTGTCTTTGTCAGTATTTGTTAGTGTGTGTGTGTGTTTGTGTCTGTGTACAGCAGTGTATGTGTATATATCCGTATATCCCATCATTCAAACACCAAAACTATACACAAATACACCCTTGCAGTCCAACGCCAATACTATACACAAATACACGCCTGCAATCAAACTCAAGCACTACACACAAACACACCCTGCAATAAAATACCAACACTACACAAATACACCCCTGCAGTAAAACACCAAAACTATCTCAGAAAACACTTTTCTAAAATTTAAACCATACACTTCCCCTTTATTCAAACACCAACACAACACACAAAAGCACACCTGGATTTAAAAGCCAACACTACATACAAACACCTCTGCATTCAAATGCAAACATTACACAAATATACACCACCACATTTCAATGGCAACAGTACATACAAATACAACCCTACATGCACATACAGTATGTGTATATAAAACATGCTTACATTCAAACACACAAACACTGTTCACAAATACAAGGATGGGCAAATGGTAGATCTCCAGTTGGCAAAGCATCGCTAGAGTTGTAAAATAGATGGGAATTTACCTTTTGGCCACTTTTGCACTAGAGGGGGGCCTAAATAAATTTCTTACACCAGAGCGCTCTGTACATTACTTCCACCACTGTGTTGTACTATATGTTAACAGTGTCATGTGTTTTGTACTATGTGTCTACATCTCTCTGTGTTTACTAAGTGTGTACATCTGTGTTGTTGTTGTTCTTTGTTCTTTTCTATGTTTGATACTGGTCAGAGATTGATACGTGGAGTGGGGGGGGGGAGGCACAATCAGAGACTTTTCCATTAATTTAAAGAGCCAGCTTTATATGAAAACATAATGATGTAACATTCACATTCTTCATCATCATCTACATCTCATGGAGTCAGCACATATGTGACAACTTGTGAATTTGGATAAACGCTATATAAAATTGTTGTAAAGTATAATTGTACGGATGTTATTGGTTATCCAAATACCCAATGTTTTTATTTTTCATCTTTTTGATCTTTGCAGGAGAAACTATCATTTTATTCCTGTCAAGCAACATTTAACCAGAAACAGACAGAGCAACAGGCAAGGAAACATCACACGAGTCAGAGAGACCTTCTGCAGTTATACAATGAAATCAGCATGGTACAGCCTTGTATAAATGTTATAGTTTATACAGAGTATATGACCATACCTCTCTCAATTTCTGTCTATATAAAGTATAATGACATACCTCTCAGCAGAAAAACAGCTGCTTACATATTTTAAAAAAATACTATAATAGCATTATATATTACCTGTCTCTGTATTTATACTTTTTAAGTCACAACTAAAACCTTAACTTACCTTACAATCTTTCCTACATAACTCCCCAAATTTTAACCTTTCTTATACCTTTCTAACTCTAAATATCATTCTAGCTTTCAAAGTGCAAAGTGTCTTGTCTGGCAGGAAGAGGTGCATTGCTTTTGTCTTGGTTATGTTCAATTTATAATAGGAGCAGGCGCTGTATGCTAATAGGTGGGTTGTGACGTGTGGCAGTGATGTGTGTGGGTTTGTAAATGATAGCATTATGTCGTCTGCAAACATCGTGATATTATGTTCGGTTCTTCCCACTCTAATTCCCTGTACATGTGGGTCATTTCGTATGAGGTGTGCCAGAAGCTCCAGGGCTAAGACATAGAGGAGGGGGGGCAGAGGGTATCCCTGTCTGGTTCCATTTGTGATTGGGAACTCTATGGATTGAAAACCACTGTTTGCTACCCTGGCACTCGGGGCGGAGTACAATGCTGATACTAGGGACATGAATCTCGGGGGAAAATTAAATTTTGCGAGGACATCCATGAGGAAGCTCCAATGCAGTCGATCAAAAGATTTTTCAGCATCAAGCGATAGAAATGCACTGGGTCTCCCCCCATGTCGCGCGCTATAAAGGAGATTGAGTAGCTTCCTTGTTCCGTCTGCCCCCTGTCTGCCCGTAACAAACCCACCTTGATCTTCATGTATCAGGAAGGGGAGCATGTGTGATACCCTATTCGCGTAAATTTTTGCTAGGAGTTTTGTGTCCGTATTTAGTAGGGGTATGGGTCTCATGTTCTGAGGTGTGGTTGGTGGTTTTCCGAATTTCGGTATTGTTGCAATGTGAGCTAGAAGCATTTCTAGTGCCATGATTCCTGTGTCTATGATGTGGTTTAATGCTTTGAGTAGGTGTGGGCCTAGGGTGTTGGAATAGGTTTTATTGTAACTATTTGTGAATCCATCGGGGCCCGGGGATTTTCCCGATGGGAGGGCCTTGATCACTTCTTTAAGCTCTGTTAGTGTAATCGTGGCTTGTAGGGTGTCTTGCTGGCCTGTAGTTAGTGTGGGGAGTGTGGTTTGCAAGCGGAATGTTTGTATTTCTTGATTTGTCGGTTGGTGCGTATTGGAGTCATTCTTGAGATTGTATAGTGATGTGTAGTACAGTGCCATGGTATTATTGATTGCTTGTGGATCAAAGATTTTTGTACCGTCTGGCATGTTTAGATATGGGATTTTAGATTGGCTTTGTTTGTGACGTAGCAGAGAGGCTAAAGCTTTGCTCGCTTTGTTGCCCTGACTGTACGTGTGGGTGCGGAGTCTTTGTAGTGTGGACGTTGTTTTGGCTAGCAGATACTCATTGAGCTTTTTGTTGGTTTGTGTTATAGCGTTTAGTCCTGTCTCTGTTGGTTTGAGTAGTTGCTCATTTGTTTGATCTTGCAATGTCTTTAGGAGTGTGTTATATTCTTGTTGTGTTATCCGTTTAATGTAGGCAGCCTTGCTTATGGCTAGGCCTCTCAGAACTGCCTTGTGTGCCTGCCACACTGTCACAGAGGAGATGTCTTGTGTGTCGTTTGTGTTTGAAGTATGAGGTGATTTCTGATTGCAATGATGCTCTAAAGTCGTGGTTGTTTAGTGGATAGTCAGGTAGACGCCACAGGGTGTTGCCCCTGTGTAGGAAGTTATCCGTTAGAGTTAGGTCAATTGGGGCATGGTCTGTCCAGATTATATCTCCTATATGGCAGTCTTTTATGGAGGGTAGAAGTGTCCGGGCCACTAATGCATGATCTATCCTCGAGTGTGTTTTGTGCATTGGGGAGAAATAAGTGTATTCTCGGTCACTGGGGTGTTTAGTTCTCCAAACGTCGGATATGTCATATTCAATAAGTAATTTGGTCAGCGCCTTGCATTTGGATGCGCGAGATGCATGTCTTTGGGTTTATTGTGGTACCGTCGTGTCTAGTTGGGGGTGTAATATATGGTTTAAGTCTCCGCACATAATAAAATAAGGCATTTGTGGTGTTGTTATTTTGGAGAGTACATGATGGAGGAGGTTACGTTGGTTGGAGTTGGTGCCATAAATTGTAACTAATGTGTATGTCTTGTTGTTGAAAGTGCAATGTAGGATAATGTATCTCCCTTGTGCGTCTTTTTACATTTTTAATAATTCGAATGTGAGGGAGTTATGTAGAAGTATAGATATTCCTCTGGCTTTGGATGTGTGGGATGAGTGATACTGGGTCGGGTAGTCCTTGAGCGCAAATTCAGGTATACAGTTGTGGACAAAATGAGTCTCCTGAATGCATAGGATGTCTATTTTATCCCTTTTCGCTGAGTCCAGTAGGACTCTTCTTTTGTGCGGCATGTTCAGTCCGTGAACATTAATGGAGCGTATTTTTATGAATTTTAAGGTAAGTTGTGTTGCTCTTTGAAATGCTATCATTGACATTTGATGTGTGTGATCGGCATTTAGTTTTAAAGAGTAGGCTCGTAAGGGGTTTCAAAACTTGGACGGGTTGGGTTAGGTTTGGGTCAGGTATGAACATAGGGAAGGAATATATACATGTTTCCCAGAAGGGAAATGTGGTGCATGGGTAGTGCACCATGGGGTTAGGAACGGCTGGTTCCAGTGCGTGTGGCTATTGGGCTTTTTAGTTTTTGTCAGTGTTTGATTGGACAGAAAGGGTCTACGTGTAACAGGTGAGAGTCCGTATAAGGGTAATGCGTGAGTGGGCGACTTGTGTCACCAAGTGTCCGCCTAGGGAGTTTTACCGCTGGTCTAGTATTCAATGTCTTCACAAGACCTCCCCCCCTCCCCACCACCGACTAGAGTGCGGTTACGTCGGCTCTCCCCCTTTCTGCTTCAGGCGGAAAGAGGCAGGCCAAAGCGCCCACTCCCCAGTCCCTTCCCTCCCTCTCCCGACCCCAACATCCTGATCTCCTACTGGTTGCGGATTAATCCGCCTTCGAGTTATGCGTTCCGGTCCCGGAGGAGACAGGACTGGAAGACCTAGACAACACATCAAGCAATATAATTCCTAGGTTGTTACATATTCAGTGTACATTAAACATTTTACATCCGCTGAACATTAAGGCAAATGAGTGATGATAAGCATAAATTTGAGAATCAAAAACTGAGAAGGGGATTCACATCTTAGGTGTTTCGGTTCAGCCCCATTGAAGACTAGGCATACATGTATAACTATAACACAGTCCCTGCAAGTTGGGCTTTTTTTTTTTTTGTAATTCCCACTCCTGTCCTCACTCCCTCCCCTGAATTTTACTGAGTCCCGGGCCGCATCCTCCTATCCGGCTCCCCCCCTCATGGAGGGAGACGGGCAGGCCTAGACACCCAGGACCTGACTCACTGCCCCTATTGTTAAATTATCACTCATATAATGTGTTGGTGGAGAGCGTTCTTAGCTAATGAGTTCATGAGGGCTCGGGGGCTTAGGTGACATAAGATGGTGCCCCAGGTCAGCGGCTTGTTTTAACGTTTGGTGGGTGACTTCATCCACTCTAGTCAGAGTCTCCTTGCTCGTGTATTTTCCGTTTCTGTATTTTCTTGCGTGTTGATGCCCCATGATCTTAGTTTCCTGAGCCCATCTTCCGGTGACAAATTGGCTTTAAAGCTGCCTTCTTTGAGTGCTAATAATTTGGTGGAGAATCCCCATCTGTATCTTATGCCATTTGTTCGGAGGGCTTCGGTTACTGGAGCAAATTCTTTCCGTCGTCGGAGTGTGGCTGCAGACAGGTCGGCGAACAGATGGACTGTGGAGAAGTCTTCATGCGGCTTGCTTTTATTCCTGCTTTCACAGAGGATGTGCTCTTTAATGTTAAAATAATGTATGCGGATGAGCATGTCTCTTGGTGTAGTGTCAGGTAAGTGGCGTGGATGTGGGACCCGGTGTGCTCGATCTACTAGGAGCATATCAGGTGGTACCTCTGGGCCAAAGGCCCGAAGCAGGCCTCTGACATAGGCTGGTAGTTCCGCTTGTGTCACCGACTCTGGCACTCCTCTCAGCCGGAGATTGTTTCTCCTCGAACGATCTTCCAGATCGGCTAGCTTATGTTCCATGAGTGTTATCTTGTCTGCCATATTTTCCACATGGTCCGCCAGGTCATTGTGAGCCGTTGCAAAGTCATCCATTTTGGATTCCATGTGTGCTGTCCTGCGGCCTAGTTCTTGCACGTCCTTGCGGAGGGAGTCCATTGAGTGTTGCCAAGCGGTAATTAGCTTGTGCGATAGAGCGTCTAATGCTTTCGTGAGGTGGCTTGGAGTGAGTATGTCTTCCTTGCCTGAGGTGGTCGGTGAGAGATCTCCATTGTCTGTGTCCTCACGCCATCTTGGCTGGGCGCCTGACATTCACTCATGGCCTGATTTGATTTTTGGCCAAATAAATTAAGTTTTTCCGCTTTGGAGGCATTATTTCTTGCTTTGGGCTGCGACATCTTGATGTCTTATGCTTTTCTCATTTTCTGTGTGCTAGGATGGCGTCGGATTTTTAGCCCAGATGCCGAAGCTCAGGATTATGCATCCATCTCGTCCGGCAGTTAGCCACGCCCCATAAATATCATTCTAAACCTGACTTTATGCTTACCCTAAGACTAATACTAACCCTAAATATTATAACTATAATTCTACTTCTAACTCTATACTTAATAACAGGCACAGGCACCGAGTGTTGTGGTGTTGTGGAGACAGGCTCGGGCACTGAGTGTAGTGGTGTTGTGGAGACAGGCTCAGGCACCGAGTGCAGTGGTGTAGTGGAGACATTCTCAGGCACAGAGTGTAGTGGTTGTGACAAAACTACATACTTTGGTTCCCAAAATTTATTTTTCTGATAAATCTACCGAACACCAACCATCCCCTGGCTTATTAAGTTCAAAGAAAACCACAGGAATTAGTGCTCTCTTGTCGCATGAAAAGAGGCAGCTGGACTTGGTTGTTGAGCGTCTGGAACTCCAAGTAAGACACTCGACCCCTGCAAACACCGGTCAACTTCACGAACGCCTGCTTCTTTTCAGAGAAAAGCCAGGAGAGCGCTGTTTGGTAGGTCTGTTCCCACGAACAAGGCAAACAAACCCTACCTATGAGCCAGGGGAACCGTTTGATGTTTTGTTCGGTTTGAAACTCTCTCGAAATTGAACAACCACTACCACAGAAACTATGGAACTAATTTGGGCAGGCACCTCATGAGCGGTCGGTCAAAACTTTACTCCGGTGGCGATTCGGCTGTGTTCATGGGATCTGAGTGCTAGTTGGACAACTTGAGCGCTCAGGTCAAGGCTATACAGGGATAGGACATTTATGGGGTTTCTGTATGTTTTGTGCGTATTGTTATGTGTTTTTAATGTTTTGTATTTTATGCAGAATCATGGTGACTCAGAATTTTGTGGCTGTGTTGTGGAGTTTTTATGGGCATGTACATTGTACTCCTGAATTGCATAAAAGCTGGCCATCTGGACTGAATAAAATTATTGCTGCTGTACCCTTCATCTAGTCAAGGCTGATGTTTGGGGTGGTGACCCCAAATAAATAAAATGGTGGGGACCCCAAATAAATAAAATGGGGGGGGACATAGTGACCCTCCCCTGACCCCAGCTGTGACCCGCAGGTGGTGGCTATTAATAAAAATGGAGGGACCCTAATTAATTAAAGGGGGGACCTAATGATCCCCCATGAGCGGCGGGTGGGGATCCTAAGTAAATAAATAATGGGGGGACCTAATGTCTCCTCCAGGTCCCCATGCAGCATGTGGGGTCCCTAATTAATTAAAGGGGGGACCCATGAGCGGCGGGTGGGGACCCTAAATAAATAAATTATTTATTTATTGATGAGCAGTTTGAACGCCGTAGATAATACTCTTCTTGATTTCCTAGGCCGGGGATGCAGCCAAACTACCTCCTATCTGTTGTCTGCCAACCAGTTGAATCTGACGTCTTGCTCTGCTTGGGCCATCGTACTTTGGTCATTATCTGTGGTATCATCTCCTCTGATAGCTGAGAGCCTTGGGTTTGTTACTTGCTATCTGTCACCTTGCTTCCAGTACTTCTTTCATGGTGCTCCTCTTCAGTACTGATTAATTTGCCATGAACAGCCAATCTGTTGCTCTGTCACTCAGCTGACTACAGTGTCCCTTTAAGAAAGGGCAGTTGAGTCAAAGATGGAATCTTTCAGGTGGTTTCTAGCAAAAATGCAGAATAGCGGTAGGTCAGGAGAGAAAAGAGTAGATTCAATGTCTAACCCAGTTAGTCAAACTTTTTAGTTTCAAGGTGCCCTTATATTTCAATATTTTAATATTTTTCCAAGGCACCCCAAGGCAAGATTTCTAGGTTGTAAATCTGTACAACAGTGCAGCATTTACTGGTGCTATAGTGTAATGTTTGAAGGGGTGCTTGAATATAGTTTTAGTGTTTTAATAAAGTGGTTGTATGTAAAATTTGTGTTAGATTGCTGGAGTGTGTTTGCACACAAATTCATATAGACACTGACACACACATAGATATACACCAACACATACATATGCACACACACTGACACATACAAATACTTTAACATATGCATAAACCGACAAATACACACACAAACACTCAGAAATACAGATACATGCACCCTGACACATATTGACACATGCACACACCATGACACAGATGCACATTGACATGAAAAAAACACACACCCTGACACACACAAACAATGACACATGCACACACCATGACAGAGATACACACACTGACATAAAAACACACACCCTGACACATTGGTGCACACTCTGATACACAGATGCACATCCTGACACACAGATATGTGCGCGCACACAGACACACACTGATATAGATACACACAGAAGCACACTGACATATATATACACAAACTTACACCCTGGAACACACACACTTACACACAACCTGACATAAACACATACAAGTGATATATTTTTTTATATCTCCAGCCACCCTCCTGTTAGCTTATCGTATGTGTCCAGAAGGGTGTCTTGGCTGAATGGTCCTGCTGCTGGCTGATGCGAGTGAGGGGTCTAAAGCAGCTCCTCGCCCCTCATGCTACGGCTGCCTCCACTCCCTCGCACTCTGTCTCTTTCTTCCAGTCTGCTGATACTATAGGAGCCTGGTCACAGTCTTAAAGGGTCGTGACACATGACTGGGGTCTTGTTCAGCAGAAATATTTCTGGTGCTATAATCATAGTCCAGGGAAACATTCCTCGGCACCCCCGTGTGCCTGTCGCAGACCCAGGACGCTGTGGCACACAGTTTGGGGACCGCTGGTCTAACCTATCTATGAACTCCTTGTGGGAAAGTGTAAAGCACAAGTTGTGCAGCATAATATTACAAATTTATTTAATTTAAAAAAAACCTAGACCACTGCACTCACAGTTTTGGTCTGTACAAAGTATCTTGAGAAACTAATTTTCTTCTGTTTTTCAAATGAAGGAACATTCTCCTGCCTTTGGTTCACAGAACAAGCAAGTAGAAGTAACCAATAGACATGTGCAATTTGTTTCAATCTGAATCTAATTTTATCTAAATTTCGTTGATTTTGCAATTCATAAGCATCTAAATTTGGTAGAAAACAAAAACAAAACAAAAACAAACAAATCAAAATGATCCATTCATTTTCATGAAGATAGCAAATTAGAGAGTTATCTACGAAACATCTGAAGGAGCAAAATTAAAAAAGGGATTTCCTTAATTTTGATCTTTTAGCCGTTTAGTAGATAGCTCACTAAAATGGGCCTCTTTCTTGGGGTTGCCATATTAAAGGGCACCAAATTAGGGTGCTGTTTAGAAGATAGCTCATTTTTAAATATGGCAATCCCACATGAATATAGCAAATTAGTTCACGTTTGAGAAAGTTACGACGAAACGCGTCAAGTGAGGTTTCTGGACTTTCAATTCCACTGTGGACTGATATACATTTATAGTTAATTTGATAGTACCCATTTTTTATCACTTTTATTGTTTTTTGAGTAAGTATCCAGCCCTTTGGATTTCTGTTTTTATTCTCACCTGGCTCCCTGGATATCCATCACATTCATAGGTGGGGATCATTCCACCCAAGTGCGCCATACCAGAGCAGGCTCACGCTCTGGAAATTGTAAGTAGAATACTTACCTGTATCATATGTTCATTTTGACCTTGACCTTTCTGCGGCTTTTGACACTGTTGATCATCAACAACTTCTTCTCATCCTCCGCAATATCGGTCTACATGATATTGCTCTCTCTGGTGCTACTCCAACCTCTCCCAGCACTCTTTCAGTGTTTCGTTCTCTGGCTCTGCTTCTTCTCCCCAACTCCTCTCTGTTTGTGTCCCCCAAGGTTCAGTCCTTGGCCCCCTATTGTTCTCCATCTAAACTGCCTCCCTTGCTAAACTCATTAGCTCTTATGGCTTCCAATATTATTTCTATGCGGATGACACACAAATCTATCTGTCCGCTCCTGATTTCTCCCTGTCCCTCTTGACTAATATCTCTGCCTGCCTCTCTGCTATTTCTAACTGGATGGCTGCCCACTTCCTTAAACTCAACTTGACCAAAATTGAAATTCTGGTCTTTCCTCCCTCAAGTGTTGCTACTCCTGTGTTTGTCTCCCTCCAAGTCAACGCAACGTTGACTTGGAGGGAGAAAAACACAGGAGTAGCAACACTTGAAGGAGCTCCCATCAGCTCCACCATGCAGGCTTACTGCCTAGGTGTTCTCTTTAACTCCAACCTCTCCTTCACACCTCATGTTCAGTCTATCGCCAAATCCTGCCTCTTTCATCTCAAAAACATTGCGTGCATCCGACCCTACTTAACGCCAGATGCGACTAAGGTGCTGGTCCTTTCCACTGTCCTTTGTCACCTTGACTGCTGTAATCCGCTTCTCAGTGGTCTTACGTGCTCTCAACTTGCACCGTTACTGTCCATAATGAATGCAGCGGAGAGGCTCATCTTCCTGTCCGCCTGCACCTCCCACGCCTCACCCTTCTGTCAGTCCCTACATTGGCTTCCTGTAAGATATAGGGCTCAATTTAAAATTCTGATTCTTTCTTTCAAATCTCTACATAATGCTGCTCCCACCTATCTATCCTCCCTAATACACAAGTATGTCCCGTCTAGACCCTTACACTCTGCTAAAGATTTACGTCTATATTCTGTCCGTACTCCTACCTCTGATGCTCGCCTTCAAGAGTCCTCGGGGGCTGCACCATTTCTGTGGAACTCACATCCCTCCTCAGTTAGATGCTCATCCAATCTCCACTCCTTCAAAAAATCATTAAAAACCCACTTCTTCATAATAGCGTATCAATTAAACTCCTGACCGATTCCTCTCTTGCAACTGTCATTAGTCTAATACTATCCTTGCTTTTTGTGTCACTTTACCACACTACCTCTAGCATGTAAGTTCATTGAGCAGGGCCCTCAACTCCTCTGTTCCTGTGTGTCCAACTTATCTGTTTACAACTACATGTTTTTTCGTCCACCCACTGTAAAGCGCTGCAGAATTTGTTGGCGCTGTATAAATAATATAATAATAATAATTTTATAATTGGACTACACCAATCTGTGCTTCCCTCCACATATATTACTAACTGCTGCTCAAGATACCTGACATCATATCCTTGGATGGGGATTGTTCCATCGTGGTGTGCAATATTAGAGCTAATTGAAGCTCTGGAAAGTGTGAGTGTTCTATTGGCACTGTCTTTATATCTACTGCATTTTTTACAGTATTATACTATTGTACATTTCTTTGTTAAAGATACGTTTCATAATTATCCTCCTCCATTGATTGTATGTATAATCCATTTTAATTACTAAGCGTGGCTTACCATTTGTTTGAATTTATTACTGAACCTACCCTGTCACAAAAATCCTGTGCTTGGGGGCTGGGCCTGACTGCAATGGCAACTAGACGTGTTCTGTGAACACTCCTAATGAATAGTACAATTATGTCCAGTCGCCTATGATTTCTGCCTACTACACTGATCTGCCTGATCCTACCTGGCTTCCTGCACCAATTGACCGGCTCGGGGATGCTTCCAGCGGTCATCAGCGGTATCCCGGCTAAGAACTTCTACAGCCTGCGAACACGGCTTAGTGAGCGATGTGGAGGGGAGAGGCGGCCAATCTCCCACCCAACGTATGCTGACTTACAGCATCACAGACCTGATGCCCCGTCATCTCCATCTATGGACCGGCGGGAGAGATACTGGTCCACATCCTGACTGTGACCCAAGTCTATCGGGAAAGTGCAGTAAGCCACACTCAACAACACCATCACGGGTGGTACACTCAAAATGGCGAAGGCCACAAGGCCCCTTCAGCACAAACTCACAGTGTCTAGAGCTGTATTCAAACTGGACAAAATATTTGAAAATTTCTGGAGGAGGCTAAGACTCAGGCAACAAATGCTTGTTCCACAACCAACACAAGCTCACCCAACTGAGACTGACCGCCGACGGCACCAGAACCAGTGCAAACCTCCAGCCACCCGCAGAGCAAGCCAACGAATGCGGGAAATGCATCGGCAGACCTCGCGGAGAGCGGGGTACCAGTGGAGCACAAACAAGGCAGGTCTGGAGACCCAACAAAATGCTGAAGCTGCAAGAAGAATGCAGCAGGTGACAGGGAATCTTCACTACCACCGAATCACTGCAACAACACCACCCATGTTGCCACACTTCCTGGACTGCGCAATGATGAGGGTCTGTGTCCTGCCAAAAGTAGGTGTAGGCTGAAAGCCCAGTCCCCAATACCCAGGCTGAACCTTGATAGAGCTATGGTTTGGTTGATTGCTAATGCTCCCAGTTATGAGCCTGTCTCGCCCCACTTTCCTTGAGAGCACTCTTATTTTATCTTATGATAACATAAACCCAAAGTCCTACCATGCTCTGGACTGTTACTTTTCTTTGTAGAGCCTATTGGGGTGTTAAAAAATCTTGTTAGACATCTGTACCAAAGCATTTAATCTTACTCGTAAAAATGTGTTATATTATCTACTAAACCTATACTTTTACAACAATGCATAGTCAGTTCAAGTTGCCTGATTTCACTACTGCTGTCTATCGACTGCCTGCTGACATGCTTACTATTCTATCGCTTAAATCCCCTGCTTTATAATATGAACTTTAATCATATACAGGAGGCTCCTGCATGGACTAAAATGCTATTAACAGAGCATTAGATAAGAAATTCTAGATTAAACAAAATTTGCAATAGAGGAAATGTAAACATTAGATTACTCTTTACATGAAGTGTTTAGGAAGGCTGTGTAAGTCACATGCAGGGAGGAGTGACTGGTGCTGCATAAACTAAGTAATTTAACTCCTAAATGGCAGATACAGTAATTGAGAAGTGAGACTGCAGGGGAATGATCTATACGCTGCTTCATTAAGAAAAACTTGTTTTGGTAAGTACATTGTCCCTTTGAGCTTGAAACAGAATTAAGTTTGTTAGGGTGCTCACAATTGTCAAAAAAAAGCCAAAATAAGGAGTTGTGTCAACTAGCTCTAGTAAATTTTGATATTTTAAATTGTAAAGACATTTTAAAGCTCTGTTGTTAATATTTTGAATTTTCTTGTTAAATGATCAGTGAGATTTCCCAATATACTCAATAAACACACTCTCCAATTGGTATTTGATATAATGCACAAAGATAGGGCTGAAAGCCTAATGATGGCTATTAGAGTAGAACCAAGTGTAATGATTCTTATAAATAATATACTTATGCTTAAAATGTAAAAAGATCCATCAACAAGCATGAGTGATACTGCCACCTTTTGGTACTAGCTATACACAATGCAAGTTCTCCAAAGGGTTACTATATATGTAGATATAAATAGTATATTATTGAGCACTTATTTGCAATATGTTTATGACTTATTTTCACAAGTTAGACAACAGGTAATATGGGTAATCTCATTAGATATAGTTGCCGACTGCGTTATTTTGGTCACTAAATGCAAATTTACTCTTAATTTACTACAGCTTGTTGTATAATACATTTCTGAACTATAAATTACGGAATTACGATAAATAGTCCTAACTAAGCTGGGTTTTGATATGATTAATAACTAGATAAATAATAGCTGAAAATGTTTGAGACTTTTTTTCCTAATAGGAACTGCACCACACAGAAAATGCACTCTTGTTGAAAGCTGTAGTTAAAAAAATATATATATACATCATTCACTGCTGATTTATGCAAATTCGAAATTTGTTTTTCTTCATCATTTACATATTTTCTGTAGGACATTGGAGATAATAATAATAATGCATTTCTGCTGGCAAGCTTAGCAATGGAGCACTGTTTCAGGCACAGATTTATAAAGGAAATATTCAAAAGGACCAGAAATCAAAACTGTACACGTTTGACCATGTGGGTCTCATCAGGGTGATGCCTGTTTGTGCTCATTTGCATATCAAGCTGGGAACTCTTATGAAAATCCCACTCTTTGAGACATGCTGATGCAAAACAGTAACATTTGAATCCTAATTACTTTTAAGAGAGATGTGATAAAATGCCTTCTCATGCTCCACCCAAATAGATTATATCCTACCAAAAAAATCAACTGCTTTTAAGGGAGAAATGTTACTGCCCTCTATTAAATCAGAAAGAAAAGAAACATAGGGAGTCATTTACATGGAGCCACACACTCCCTGTTGTAGGTAGCAAACACCAAGACATCTATAACCTTCAGGGAAATTTTGGGTTACCCCAAAATTAACAAGTTAAACAAACTCCAAAACGAATTTTGTCAAGGTGTCAGATAAAATACTATAGGTATTTCATAGGACAACTTGACAACATTGGTTTTGTCTCCTGCTCACAATCCTCTATACTGATATATCCTCCTGAAAAACGAGGAAAAAATTGTCTTCCAATATGCCATCCATTTTTGATGAGAAGGAAGAGGAAGGTTCCAGCATCCCAGCCTCATCACATGACATCACTGGAAAGCCCAGGATGTCCTCTTTACAATACAGCAGGAAATGACAGAGTAGCTCAAAAGAATAAAAGGAGATGCATGTGAATGAAATGTCCAGTACAGAAGACACAAGTTAATGGGCTGGCTCTCAGGAAGATATCACAGCTACTGCATTCAAACAGAGAAGGTTTTATGATACTTTGTTTAACCAGACATGGCTCAGAATCCATTTTGTTAGTTTCCATTTGTCCACCATGTTGCTTCCTGCTGGTTAAACAAAAAATGTGCCAGATGTGTCTTAATTTTGATTAGAAATCAGTAACTTTCCATTCTTTCTATCTGTGTTTAATTTGTGTTCATCATGCTTTTGCAACCCATTTTATCTGCCTTGCTTTCTTTCTATAAACATTTTTTGTGTTAAGTCCTCATTTTTTGAAGTGTGGTATGTGTTTAACATGAAGTGAGCAAATTGTCTACAAAGAGAAAATAAATCACTTTAAGCATAGAAACCAAGACTATTATTTTTACTGCACTGCCAGAATGCCCTTTTACAATCTACATGTTAGCACAGAATGTGTCTTTTTATTTCAGCACACGGAGTCTTTGTATTCCCTTAGTAATAGACTGCTATATTTTCACAGTCTGGATATCAAAAAGAAGCGTTTCAAATTTGGAAGTTTCACATCTTCATCAATATAGAGCTAATCTCCTGGTTTTAAGTTATAGTTAAATCCCCCCTCTAATAATTTTGTAAAGCGCTACGGAATCTGTTGGCGCTATATAATAGGCGATAATAACAAGTGGGAAAATATTATGTAGAGATTTGTGTAAAATATACTTTAACGTAAAGGAGAGGATGAACATTGAAAATATTTAAGTTACTTTTGTAGCGGCATCTGTCAAGTCATGGTCATGATGACATGGAAGGCAGGCTGCCGGTGACATCTTCAGAATAGTTTAGGAGTTCACATTCAGGGGCCACAAAGTATGTAGGTATTCACTCACCTCTTTCAGATTGTGAGCATATCTAATTCAGAAGAAACTCATGTGAAAAGGATTGTCAGCCTTACAGTCGGATTTATTACTTCCTTGCTCTCAGGATCTTTTACATGCAAGAAATGTTAAGCTCACTATTCACCTATTGATATTGCCGTTTATGTATTTTTACCAATACTCCGGTGGTTAATATACATGCCTCCTGATATGACAGTTATTATGCATGATGCCAACACAAACATGCAGAGACACGCAAATACACATACAGGGAGTCAGTCCAAATCAATTTTACAGTTTCTTAAAGATCTTAACTCCCTGAAATTACCAGGATTGTAGGAGATATCAAGCCAAAAGAAGAATGTCATTATTTGTATCACAATATCCTAAAATATATGAGTTTGTATGTCTAGCTTTTGGGAATAACTCTAGTGTCTTGTATTTTCTTAATTTTTTTTTACAGTTACAGATCACATATTAATAGGAGCACATCACTGTTTCAAACCTAAAGCTTTTCAAATTTTGTTTTAAACACTTGCAATTTTATTAGCGTTCATAAAATGAAAACCAAACCACACAAGTATATATTTTAATATACATATACATATACATTTTCAAATGTTAGACAACTCCCGATTGTCTGCATGTGGTATTTGGACAAATATACTGATGCATTTTTACCACCATCTTCTGCAAAAGATTTTGTCAATATTTTCCTGCATTTTTCACTCAGAGGCACCCCTTACGCACTATCTTTATATGTGTACAATGAGACCCAATTTAATTCATAGGTGACTTAACCACCTATCATTTAAAATCACCCCAAAGAATGTGCCCCAGGTTATTTTACATGGGGAATTTCTCCTCATAACACTTTTTGCAATCATGTTGCCAGCAGTTTCTGACATGTTTTGTAGTGTAATTGTTTATTTAACCACTTAAGAACCCCATTCATAACCTCTTAGTATTACAATCAGGTCTCCCAATATCTTGTGGGAGTCTGTAAATATCCCACTTATTATTCTATACTCTACACACTTGTACAAAAAAAAGAGAAGTCCAAAATCATCCAAACTGTGTCTAGACAGTTGACTGAAGAAGCTCAGAAAGGAGGGAAACACATTTTTGCTGATTGTGAACTTATTTTTTTGTACAAGTTTGTATTGTATTTACTTATTTTATGGTTTATCTTTTTTTGTAAAATAAATTTAGTAGTACTTTTAAAAGTCCTCTGAAGCCTCAGGAATCTTCATTGGGGAGGTACCATCCCCTCAATATTGGCACTACACCTGTTACCTTCAGAGTCAGGATAAAAGGCTCTGTATAAGGTGAGCTTAATACTTATTCCATGTTTTAATGGTATTTTAAGCAACACATTGGATGCCTCTCTTATTTTTTGTCTTTGCTGGAGGGAACATCAAAGTGAAGAAGTGATGTGATGCTGCCCTAAGAGCATACAAGTTCTACTTAAGGAGTCAATATATATAGGAACCGCAATATGTGAGTGACCTGACTTTATAGATACTCTGTCAATATATCAATCTGCACTATTCTTTTCTTTTTCTTCTTCTTTTTTATGTACTTGAGATTGTTTTATTACAACTTGTTTGCATTATTTACTCGCTTTGTTTTCCTTTTTTTTCTTTTTAGAAATAGAATGGCATAAGCCACTGATGAATTCTTAAAGAAGAATTAAAAAATAATTGGGAGTATCTCAAGTATCTCCTATGCAGAGGAGACAAGCCTGGTATTTTGGTTGTGAATTTCACTAACAGGTGGGGTCAGTCGGATGTGAAAATGGCACTGTTTCCCTCTGGAAAGTCTCTGGTGAGTTAAAAGCTGCTTGAGAACAAAAGGCAATATATTTAGTAATTAGGAATTAAGTTAAAAAAAATCTATCTTTCTTTCTTTCCTTCTTTCTATCTATCTTGATATCTACCCATATGTGTTATTCTTGTGCCTTATTAGCACTTATTTTTAAAATTCTAAGCGAGATCAATATAAATTGCATTTAAATTAATTGTTTTAAAAATCTGAGAGATAATCTGTGACAGAAAATAACGCTTGTTAAACTGAACTATTGTTCTTTAAATATGCTATAAACCCATTTTTTTTAATAATGAATGAAAATGGTATGTAAAAAAAAGGACAAAAGTAAACGCATGCATAATAAATAGTGTGAAGTATGTGTTAACAAATTTAACAAAAAATAAAAATGTTGTAAAGATTTGAATGGTATTGACAGAAGCATAACCATGCAAATTGTTTATTATGATCTTAAAGCATGCAAATAACTAAAGAAAAACAGAAAATATATGGCTTTCGTGAAAAGAAAACAAATGGAGAATATTCTGGTAATTTAAAGGCCAAAAAGGGGTTTAATCAACAAGCCCCAAAGTCCATAATATATTGCAAAAAGGCTCTTTAGAGTATACTAGACAAACCTGTTAGTTTTTACATCATAAGCGTTACTTTTATTATTTTTCTTTTATTTCAGAGGTACCAGACCAATTTCTAACATTGAAAAGTATACTTTTTTTTTTAAATTAATGCATTTGTCTATTTTGCTATCTTGCAATTCCTTTTTTTAAATAAAAGGCTCTTTACAATAAACATAAAAAATTGTTATTATTTTTTTGTTCGAATTTTGTTATCAGTGTTAACTTATTTAGTGGATAGTGTTGATTTAAAACTGAATTTACAATGTCAAGATAGTTGGAAAGAGTTGTTTAGATTGTTATATCCCCAAATTCATTGTTTTGGCTTATTATAGTAATTGGAAATTCAATTAACCACACTTCACCATTTAGAAAATAGATCCATTAGTTGATAACACTAAACGTTTGCCAGATCTTTACCATAATCCATAGTTCTGGGACCATGCCTAAAGTATTTTACAACCACAACAAGAAAATATATAAACTTTGTCTTGGTGACAAAATAACATAAAATTTGATTATTTTGAATTTTGCTCTTCTCTTGAATGCTCACACACGACATTAATAAACTGAATAAATGATTTGTATCAGTATATTATTTCTAAATTGTCAAAACTACTAATAGTATATAAAAAAATTACTTTTTTTTTTAATATTTCATGTTTTTGACCTTGATTTTGCTATTGCTCAAAATAACCACAGGATGTTTTAGAGGAAAACTATTTTACATCAGCCACCATAGTCAAGCTAAATTACATACATAATTCTTAGTTATCACACCCCTGTATCCAAATAAGGATATATTGTTACATAACAAACACAATGATTATTTTAGGTCAGTGGTGCCCAGTCTGCTTTCATTCAGGATTCATTTTTCAAATTACAACACAAAAACATCAGAGATTAATTGGCCTTAATTAAAATCATTTCTACTGTAAATAAGGCTTTTTATTGCTTAGCCAATGGTCCTGTTGATACCCTAACATGTTCTATTTCCAGCTGCTACAAGTTTAAACTGATAGATTGTATTAAACATTCTCTCATATTGATTCAAAACTCATCAATTATAGTTAATTGGAGCTGGACATGATATATGTGTTTAGCAACAATGGCAAATTAATATAAAATGATATAACACATGATACCAATTCTAATGTTTAATTATTGGGAAGAACTATGAATTCAGTATTTAGCTATATTTCAATCTATCTTAATGAAATAAAATAAAAGCAAAAACTACACTGAAAACATACTGTCTCATCTTGACTTAAAGAAGACTTAATTATCCGTGTGAATAAGTCATCAAAGAACTTTAGCGACATGGCCTATTCGTTATTGAGAAATAACAACAAGCAGAGCATCAATTTGAAGACGTTCATCGGACTTGGATGCCAGATGAAGGTTTTCTGATCAAAACGTTGCTTTTGTTAATGAGTCTGCATCAATAAATCTGCCTGTTTACAATGAATAGCCCATGTTGCCTGAATTATTTTGTGATTTAAGAATTCCTGAGGGACTTGCTGTGGTCTTTGAAGAAAAACCAAATCACCTGATTTAAATGAATTATTAGTTTGAGACAAAAGGTGATAAAGGTGATAATAATCAAAGTGTCATGATTAGAAAATTGATATGATATTGTAAAATCACCAGGGCAAAGTACCCTGCAGGTTTAATTGTAAGAATTTTGGACTACCTTTCTAATCACAACATTCTGATACATATTTCTCAGTCATCCAATAATTTCACAGATGAGATGCGTTATATTACTTTCTTTACAGAGTGGAGAGGGTCAGCATTGGAGTAAAAGTTACTTCCTGATATTTGCATGGTCGGATTGTGGCCACATATATATTCTAAGAGATGTAGGTAATCTACCTCCATGGACCTATCATGAAGTTTCACTAGAATGGTTGACAAATTTGTAAGGTAGCCAATGCTTTGGGTTTTGGGATTTGGGTCTAGAAACACATCACACAGACTCTCAGCAAGAACTGCTAAAAGTATTACTCATTTCTAGAAATCTATATTTTACTTTTACTTGCTAAAATTTGGTGATGGTATTTTTTAAATGAGCAATGAATTTGTTTTAATAAATAGACTTCCAAATTAGGTTTTCTGTATGCTATTATTTTTTTAATATATATTTTAGTTTATGTTTCTGTAACCTGAAAGAAAGACAAAACCATCAGCTTGGGGACCACTTTTTAAACAGTATAACCACTTATAACTCTATATCATTTGCTACACGAAGGCAGTTGTGCAGATCCTGAGGAAGATCAGCCCTAGTGATGTTATTTCCATCCAAACGCAGGTGTCTGATGCGAGAATACTCCAGTGGTCCAATAACCTTACAAAAGCTGTTCAGGGTAAACTCTGAAAAACACATAGAAAAAATGTTGGTTAATGTATAGAATAAAACTTAATACTTAACCTTAAGCTAATCATTTAAAGGATAAAATATATGCCTAAAGGAAAAAAAATATATTGTAAGAAAGGTACAATTTTGTCATTGAGAATGCAAAAGCTATATAGAAAACACAATAAAATAAAAAAGTTTTTAGATTTTCAATGGAAAACAACTACATTTTAACTCTTACCATGAATGCAATAAAAGTATTCTTTTATGTTTCCTGTAATAACAGTTTTGTTAAAGTGATACCCTTTCTTGGTGTATATATTATCCATTTGTTAGAGGTAAAATTATAAAATTAATTGGTATTATGCTAGGGACTCCACGGAAAACAAGAATTATACACAAAGTTTTTATGTGGCTCTCGATAGGGCACGCAAAATGTTAACCTTTTTTTATTAATTGTAATTAACATTTTAAGAAATATATTTTTCCTGTTACAATTGCTATTAAAATTCATTAAGTTTTTACTTTTTTTTTCATAAAAAGAATAATTTTTCTTTTTCTACAATCGTTGTTTTGGGAAAAATAATTACTAAACTTTATCGGGAATAATTTTTAAAATCTCTGTATGGCAAAGATTTGTGTGCTTTTGCTTATGATATCTAAAGACAGATTGGAAGGATTAAAACCATGTCTATATCAGTTTCTGAGCCCCTCTTATTTCACTCCGACTACTTGTACTCTACTAGTTTGTGTCCTTCTTAACATCTATTTCTAAAACTGAGTCATTGATATATTTTTTTTACTTTAAACCACATGCTTTTCTAAAAAGATCCATTGAATCAGGAATCTCAAGGATCAAATGATATTGTAAGCAAAACTCTCACTGCGATCTCAACAAAAATTTGAAAAAGCAAGTAAAAATCCTGCAACCTTCCCTTGCTTGTGAAAAAAAAGTGCCCCAGGGAAGGGGGATCAGCTAAGTACGATACAAGTTGTTCTAATAATTAGCTCTTGGTTCCCCTCAACAGTAGCTATGCCTTTTGTGGTTCTTATGGGTGCACTTCCAGCCTCAAAACAACCAATTAGTTGTACTAGGTTTTGAGCTGGAACACTGAAAATACATGAACTGGCTAGTGTCACTGCTGACTGCATGTTAGAAATATGGCTAAGTCAAAACAATGGTCCACAAAGTTAAGAGAAGAGATAATCGCCCTTCACAAACAAGGAACAGGCTACAAAAAAATAGTGAAGTCACTGAATGTTCATAGAGACACAGTTGAAAGCATAGGTTGCAAGTTCAAAGTTGAAGAAACAGTAGTTACACTTCCTTGATGGGGCAGAAAATGGAAGCTATCAATGGCAGATTGTGAAAAACCCTCAAGTGACTGCAAAAGACCCATAACAAGACTTGGTGGCAACCGGCACTGAAGTTTTAGTGAGCACAGTAAGGCGCATACTAAACACGGAAGGTTTCTATGCCAGAACTCATGCACTACTACTGACCAAAAAGCACACAAAATGTTGCTTCCAATTTGCTCAAAATAATATAAATAATCCACAAAAGTTTTGGGATTCTGTTCTGTGGAGCAATGGAACAAAAACTGTGACTTTTTAGCCCAATGGATCAGCTGTATGTCTGGAAGAAGAAGAATGAAACATATGCTGAAAAGAACACTCTGCCTACAGTTTAGCATGGTGGTGGCTCGGTGATGCTCTGGAGCTGCTTTGCATCCTCTGGCATTGGAAACCTGCAGCGTGGGGAAGGCAAGATGGACTCATTGAAGTATCAAGAAATCCTAGGACAAAATGTCATGCTATCTGTGAGAAAGCTGAAGCCTGGGTGTCATTGTATCTTCCACCAAGACAATGATACCAAGCATACCTCACTTTGGTGGCAGAAGAAGTCCTGGAAACTTATGCAGTGGCCATTACAGTCAACTAACCAGAACTCCATGGAAAATGTCTGGTGGGATCTGAAGAAGGCAGTTGCAGCACAAAAACCCAAGAATATTACTGGACTGGAGGCCATTGCTCATGAGCAATGGGCTAAGATTCCTCCGGAACGCTGCCTATGCAACTCATTTGCAACAGGTCATGAGAGCAAAAGGGTGCTTTACCAAGTACTAAAAAAGCTTGCCATGAAGTGATTGAATCATTTTGAGACTGGATAAGTCATTACAAGTTGCATTTTCAGTTGAATGTGGGGACACCCATTCATTGAGTTGAGCTATTTCAATTGCTTTTGTTTAATTTGTTCAATACAAACAGCTGAAAGTCTGTATATTTCGACAACAAACCTGATTTTTAATGGGTGTTGAATAATTTTGATTACAACTGTAATTACATTTATATGAGGTGATAGAGAGAATAAAAATAATTTAACTTACACTCATATACTCTTTGCCGTTTAAAAAGTAAAAAACACAACAAAGACTGATGCAAAATTTAAATATAGAAAAGGACTGTTCATTCATGGCTATCATTCAGCAGATGTTGCAGGTGTTTCAACCCTTAAGCAAGCTTTAAATTGGGGTGGCCAAAAGGCAGATCCACGGCTATTTCAGAAATAAAACCCCCACAATTCTCTTGCAGCCTCAAAGCTTTAAAAGATGGAATTTCACCTTCAGTTATATAGTTTCACAAATGTCAAACTTTATGGTTTCATACTAACTAACAACAGACCTAGCTTTAAAGAAGGTAAAAAATGAAAATAGTACTTATTTAATAAAGCACCAACCAAAGTATGTTTCCAAATTGAAATGCATTTGTCTTTTCATGAGAAAACATTTAAAAGTAGGATGTTAGCTGTAGAGGCCGTGATGTTAGGACAAATGGAGATACACATCAGGTCCTGTGCCATGAATGTTTGGCAAGTAAAAGGTTGTATTACATATGCTATGTATGAATTTCAGAGATTCATCTGATGTGCTGATAGTCAATTCTGTATCTTTACCTGAACTGATTTTTGTGATATTACTGGAGACATCCTATGAGCAAACTCAGGAAATTAACAGATTGTCGTGAAGTCTCTTTAAAATATAGACTTTCCATACATTTTTACAGTTATTTTATTGAACCTTAAATTTTTTTAAATAGATCAAATATTTATAGATAAAATATGTATATTTAAATATTGTATATTATTATAAATTTGAATGCAACATAGTTAATTATTCTCTCTTTGACTGTAAAGTAGGGAACAAAAAGTGTCCGTCCTGTAGAAAATGGAAGCTAATCTATGCAACTAAGATGACAAACATCTGTAGTGCTTGTCCTATGCATTTTACATGCCTTACGATGCAAAGCACCATGTGTGCCATCACAATCCTGCATCATGGGTCCATAACTGGGGATCATGACTTTCTGCTCTAGATTTAACTGGCCTTAGAGTAATGCTGCTCCAAACCTGTTCCAACAATATTTTCATTATATACTGCCAAGTTCCCATGCTATGTCCAATGCTTCTTCTTGTGACGGATTGGCTCGGCCAAATGTTGTCCATGAAAAATTATTCTGGGAAACATTGAGACAAACCAAAAGGGTTAAAAAAAAATTTCTGCTCCTCATGTTTTTAATCTCACTTGATCTGTGATTAAAATCAATGTCATTCATAAAGTTCTTTGGTGCTATGGGCAGAACTCCAAATACCGAATGTTAAGCCATCGCACTAGTTGGTTGCTCGGGTATACGTCCATATGGAACTTTGGAGAAGTGGAATTCAGCTAAATGGTCAATCAGCTCAAATTCAGCCGAATCACATTTTGGACCAAGTCACATGTACAAGTCTGCTATCTATAACAAACTATAAAATGCTGCATTGCTGACCTTACAAGTTACATATATCACAGTGATCTTTGCAAAAAATGCATTTTAAATATCCTTACCCAACACTCTACTCATGGGGCAGTTTGCTGAGTTGAAAGTGTAAATATAGAACTAGACAGAAGAATTAGTAGTAAAATTGCAAGTTCTACATTTCACAATATGTTACCAAAGACTACTTTTTTTTCTCCAGTTAGGTATAAGAGTGTGTGAGTGTATGTGTGTATGAGGATTGGAATAGTCATGTCAATCCAGTAATTAAATTGTCAGGTAAATATGAGTATCAATAGGGGTATTTCAGTATGCAGAGATACTTTCTTATTTACAAACAAGCATTTGAGATTTCTTCCTCAAGTCAGAAACAATATTAGCATTGTAAGAGCAATACTTGAGAGGAGATTCTAAAAAAGCGTGTCTTTTTAATATGTATCATTAGTCCAGAAAAATGTATGACTATATACTGTAATAGTTTTCTGCTATATATATGTCACATGAATGTTCATACAGGAACCTTCATCGGCAAGTAACAAATGCCACATCGTAAACTCACTTTGAATTTTGTTGACATGCAGGTAATAGTTTTCAAGACCTTCGTTAACAGCAGGGATACTTCCAAGGTTATTGAAAGAAAGATCCAGCTCAAGGAGTGTTGAAACGTTGAAAGCATTGCCAGGCACACCTGCATCGGCCAGCTCATTGTTGGACAGGCGAAGGTACTGCAGCGCTTTAAAACCTTGGAAATATTCATCTGGGATATTGGTGACTTTGTTAAAATCAAAATATAGCATAGATACACTTGGAGGAAGTCCCTTTGGTAACTTTGTCAGCTCGTTATAACTTAGATCTAAGTATACAAGGGACTTGAGGCCTTTAAATGCATCTGAGATTGAATCTTCTTTCAGTGCATTATTCTGTAAGTGGACTACAGTCAGATTCTCCAGACCTTCTAAAATGTTTGGAGTAATCTTGGCGATTTTATTGTTGGTCGCACGCAGGTCATCCATTGTTTTTGGCAGTGGTCCGACTAGTTCAGTTAGGTTATTAAAGCTGATGTAAAGTTTTTGTAGCTCCTTGAGATTGGAAAAGGCATTTTTTTTAATGTTGGCATTGGTGAGGTGATTGTGGTCTAGAATTAGCCATCTCAAGTCAGTCACATTCTTAAACGCATCATCTTCAATGCCCTCGATCATGTTATTCTGCAGGTACAAATATTGGATTCCAGCAGGAACTATTGGAATTTTCTTTAATTTGAGGTTATCGCAATACATTGCAGAGGGATAATTTGCAGGACAGTTACATTCTGGTGCACAGTTTGGAGATCCTGAAGATAAGTGTGAATAATAATCTCCCTCTGGCGCACCGTATCCACCTCCGTAATCATAATCAGTGTAGTAGCAAAAAACACTAGAGATAAGTAGCACAAAGAATGGAATGGAATGAAGATGCATCTCTGCGATATGTAAGTTGCCTGAATGGTGAAACAGAAAAAAAATATCATATTATAGCGGAATCTGTTACTGTAACTCTTAAAAGCAGTGATCTCTACATAAATATGCATGAATGCATAACATATTGCATTGAAAACATTTTTATATTCTTTATTGTTAAACTTTACATTTTAAAAAGCAACTTATACACATAAGAAGAACAAATAAATATCTAATTGTTCATGCTGTACGTTAATATGATTGGCTATGTTTCCCAGCCAATCATATTGACTTGTAGCTGACCTAGGTAGTGTAAACAGGCTTCCTGTGTTAGAACCACATATTTATTTCTGTCACATAGCAATTTTTGCTGGGAGGATCAATTTTTTTAAATAGTTTTTTTATTTTATTTCACAACAAAGTGGCATTGCATTGGTTATTTCAGCAGGAAGTGTATAATCAGGATAATGTGTATATAGTGTGGTGATGCTGGACTAAGTAGTTACGTTCAAGAGAAGAGCACAGGAAAGATGAGAATCTCTTGGCCTGTGAATCCCAACCCAATCCTCCAGGTTCACCAGCAGTCTAGGAACCAGGCATTTCCCAGTCATGCACCAATTTGGAAACTGGAATAACATGGAACATTTATATGCCTTGAGTATTGAATTTGGAATTAGTTCTCTAGACACACCAGAACAGTCTGCAGTGCACTACAACATAACAAGTCATTTGTTGTAATAAAACAACTAAAAAAAAACCATAAAAAAATACCATATTTTCTAAATAACAAATTGCATTTGTATTTAGTTAATTTAGAAATAGTCATATTATTGGTGTAAATAAGCACAGGAACCACAGGATCCCTTTTTAACCAGGGAGACCCAAATGATGGGTAATATTTTAGACCTGATTAGCCCTGCCACACAGTAGCCCAAGGGTCCATCTCCAAACCCCAATCTCACCAATCCCCTTACCCATATATGCAACCATCCTCTTGGCACCAAAAGTGCCAATGTCCTTCCTTTGCTCAACACACAATGCCAAATTAATAAATACATTACATTTAAAAAAAAATCATGTTGGGAATTTACAATCCCTATATAATTTCTGCAGGATGTGACCTCATTAGAAAATTAATAAAGCAACAGCAATGGTTGGAATGTAAAAAATAATCGTTGTCACTTTTATCTCCAGGGAACTGAGTTTCAATATGAGCACAACGATGAAGCTTCCATGACTCCTTATTACTTGGGGGGCATATGGTTTTATAGGGACCCACTTTAGTATTTTATTCCTAAAGCAGCCATGAATTGTTGAAACAGACCTCACAACTGCACATATTATCCAATTTTGAGTTGTTAGTGGGTTGCATGAGTATTGGCTGGTGTAATGTAACACATTTAATTATCTGAATAAACACCTGGTTGCATTATCCTCTGGCCTTATACTAACCAGGAAGTATCCTGTATGGAAACAGTGGGTGGTGGTGTGAAGCCTAATAAATGAAGCAGCTTCCGACCTCCTTGTCCTTCCATCCACTGGCATGTGTGATAGGGCTACATGTTAAAACTAAGTTCTAGTAAGCAACCAAACGTAACTTGTGCTTCCCCAGTTCATCTCACCCATGTGATGTTGGTGAAGTATCAACAATGAAAGAAGGTAAAGTGGGCCCCTATAAACCAAGAGAGAACTGAAAATCTCTCCTATTCCATATCTTATATGCAGTGTCCTATGTGTGCTATCTCATCTGTATCCTCATCTATATCCATATCTTTCCTCCTACCTAAAACACCATATTGAACGAGAATATTTTAGTAGTATTTTAAGGCTTGTTTAGCAAACAGAATATTGCCCGGAATGAAAAAGACTAATTTCCAAATTTGCATCCAGATTGCTTTAAGTGATTTGCTAAAATTGCATGTTTTAGTAAAATTTAGGAATTAATTCTGAATTTTACAATTCAGCTCATTTGTAGCTTACTAACTTGCTTACTAAATCTCTCCATCCAAAATATTACAGGTGCAACCTGGGTGCTTAGTATGTTTGCTAAAAAAAATAGTTAAAAAAATGATGGTCACATCATTATTAAAATAGAACAAATATAATTTAATATAAACTTTAATTATCTATAACATTTGTTTCCCTTTCTTCATATGATATTATGACATGTTGTGTTTTCTTTTCAATGTACATTAAAGATTTAGCAATTTACATCACAATCCAGTTCAATTCAGGCACGGTCAGGGCACACTAGGCATTGGAGGAGGAGAAACAGTAACATTGTGTCTATTTTTGCTCCTCCCTCAATGTTCTATCTATGCAGACTGCCAGGTGCAAAGGGTAGCTTTTATAGCAATGATTGATATGGAGCTAAGATGGAGTAGCCCATTTCCTGTATTGAGTAGTGTGTATTTTTACATTTAATCTTATTTTTTAGATTTCATTAACAAATATTTGTGAAATATAATGAATAAATAAATATAATACTAGAATTCCTGTGAATTAGCACATTCCCTTTAATTAATTATCAAAAGTAACAACAGATACTAATGATGATAATTATATTAATATTTTTTGAAAGAGTTAAGAAAAAAAAGAGACATTCATGTAGGTTCAAGGTGCTATAGACTTTGCTTTATATTTTGTTGCTTTTAACTTTTTGTGGCTATGTTTCTAACCAGTTTGCTTGAAGCTGATGAGTCAGCTAGGTAGCTGAGCTTATTAAAGATGCTTAAGCCATTTGTATCACATGTCTCGTGAGTATGTTGCCTTGGTAATTATGTAGTTTGGATGAGTACCCAAGTAGTACTCACCAGCAAACAGTAAATCACATAGGAAATTTATACGATGTTGTTCAAAAAATTTCCATTATTGTCATGTCCAAAAAGGTACTTTAACTTTCTTAATAATGTTTAATACAACACATATCAAATAATATGGAATCTACAATTCTCATTTCCAAAAGTTGTCATGCTTTATAAAACTCAAAAGATGTCTTCCAGTTTTGGCCTGTCTCTGTGCTATGTATAAAGTATACTTTTGGGTATATAAGATATTTAAATAATTGCAGAATTACTCATACTTTCTGTTCTGTTGCAGTCCAACAATATCAATGTGTAATTCATACTAAATACTTAGAAGGAAAGAAAAAAGACGTTTCACTTTTTTTTTTTTTAAACTACGGTTTTAGCTTTTTTTCTGGAAAAAGCTGATTTTTTTACGATTCAATCTGCCAAGAAGCGATCATAAAAAATGTTCACGCTGAGCATATTATGGATAGAGAAACATTTTAGAATAAAAATTCCATGTAATGTTAAAGGTACATAATAGATGGGTTTGCAATGTATCTTGAATCACAGAAACAATTCTTGTTTTCTGAGCCATTTTCAACACCAATGGGGCTTATTCACTAAACTCCAAATTGTAGCAAAATGAAATATGAGTGACAACTTATAGGCTAATATGGACAAGCTGTGACTATAACCAAGATGATTTATTTTTTTCGTAAATCTTCTATTTTTGCCTAAATCTTACCATTTGAATTTCATATTAGTATAATCGGGGGTTTAGTGAATAAATCCCAAAGTTTCACTTATGTTGAAGCATCTCTTTATAACCCAAGGGTGTATTTACTAAACAGTGCATTGCGTAGATTTGACAGAATTAGACCAAAGTAACCGGCCCAGAACATCTGGGGGGGAACAAATTCCGATTTATTCTAAATGTATTTCTTTTTAAAAAAAAATGTTTTTATTTATTTAAACTAAAATAATCTTTCATTTAGTATTTTTAATTGATAATTAACATTATTGAATTATCTAGAGGATACAATGAATACTTAAATAATTGAGTTCCACTATCAAATTTGCCTCATTCCCAATCCTATCACACATAATTAGCTCATGTACATCAGTCATAATTTACAGAAAAGAAAACTATTCTAAACGTCTTAGGAAAGTAGTAAAGTATTTATACTAATAATACTCATTAATAATGTTGTTGTAGGATTATGAAATTAAGTAGTTCAATAATGGGTAGGTCTTTCATTCTTTATTTTCACAATTATTGTATGGTAAGCATTCAATTTGCCATTTTTATTCTTTCTTTGTATAAGTGCCTATGTGCAACAGAAATGTTCTCTTGACAAAAACTACATAATACATTGATGAGTGATCATTTAAACAATAGCAATTAAACTTTTTTTAGCTGGATTTTAATTTAAAAAAAACAGATGCACTCTGTAAATTCATTATAAAGAAAACATATTTTAAGTCCAAAATTAAATATTGATCATTTTGAAAATGTTATAAGGAAATCACAGTGTGTTCTTTAAATACAGAACATAAATACATTATTTGATATGTGATAGACCTGTGCAATAAAACTCTCCATTTAACTATGTATTGTTTCGTAAAGACATTTAAATTGTGGCTTTTAAATAAAATTGCATTTGTTTAAACACATATCTGCATCAGTCACACCCAGAGAAACCTTTATTGAAGAAAAAAAAAATATCTTAAAAATCTAGGACTGTATTACAAAGACAGTATGTAATAAGATATATACAGTGTTGTAACTGTGCTTTCAAAAACTGTCTAAAAATATTTTATAATTATTATAAATGCATAGCAGCTATACAGTGGTTATCTTATATTGCCCATTTTAGATCTGGCAAATATATCTGAAATATGTAAATGTTATCTTAATCATACATTCTTAAACATATATGTAGTATGTCTTACCTTGTTGCTGCTCTGTCTAATTCCCTACACAGATTAAAAAGAGAGTGAATCACGTATCATGTGCTGTAAACACAGTGTCAGGAGGGAACTGTCTGCCAGAATCTCTATAATACAGAACTGAAAAAAAAAAAGAAAAAAAAAGAAAAGTGAAAAAAAACCTAGTCATTCAGCTCCCATGTCATCATGGTGAGGTTGTGGTGTGGCATGTAAAATTATTGCTCCTTGTTAGTGCAGGTGGAAGTGTATGAAAGTACAGCCCTCTGCTGTTAAAATTGTAAAAAAAAAAAATAATAATAATAAAATCAAGATTTTGAGGAGTAAGAGCAATCACTGTAGCATTTAAATGCATGCTCGCTGAATCAGCATAGAACTTTCTATAACAGTTATATGTTTCTTATTTAAGTGTTTTTTTTTTGTTTGTTTCATGAATTGGCATTTACTAAAAACAAACTTAAAACCAAACACTACAAACAAAAAAAACAACGTATTACATATGTTTGTAAATCTGAAAAAAAAAATTTATGTGTGCACTGAACAAAGAATTTTTTTTTATAAAATAACATACTTGCAATTCAACTGTCTTCACTAGAAACATAAATTCCAATGTCTGTTAATGAGATTATTGACAGTCTGCATTTAGATTAATTTGATTTCACACATTACAATAAATACCTCTATATAGACATATTCTTAGGTATGTTTACTATTCAGAGATGCATATGTATTTTTTTCACAAACACAATTTTGTCCATAGTCAAGTAACCTTTTATTAACGTAGTCAATCAAACTATAATCTCTTCTTTTTTTTCTGTCATATCAAAATCTCTACTATATGTCCGACCTTATGTGTGCCAGACCCCTTTTTCTATTTCCCCCTTAACATACCACTGAACAATTCTTGTTTTAGTTATAGAACACCTATGCACACAAACACACGCACAATGCAAACACATTTATTTAGAATGTGAATAATAAGAAATTTGCTACATCCATGTGTGCTGCAGCTTTCAATGTTTTAATGCTGCGTCCAAATGTCTGCCTTTAATCAATTGTGGGCTGACTACGGATTTTTTTTATATTCTTTCTGCTCATGGAAGCAAGTCAAGAATGTATGGCTGACCTTTGATGTTAAAATGAGTTCCATTATGGCTGGAGACTCTAACCCTTAAGGTCTTCATCTGTCCATTTAACTAAGGTATAGAGGTGAAAAAGTGTCAACTCATGAACTTTGAGGCTGCAGGAATGGTTGCCCCAGGTAAAAAAAAAGCCTTTTTTTTACTGAATTTAAATGGTAATGTATTAAGCAGCTCATCTTCAAGACAATCTAGACTGTTATTATCTGGTTAGCAATTTGCTATAAATCTTCAATGCTGTAAATCACCTATTTTGCTTTCATTCTGTTGAAAGTATTCGTATAATAAACATTGTTGAGATGTGAATTGCGTATTAGTTAAAAAATCCATTAGAGAAGTGGGGTAATTTTTATGAAGTTAGATTTTCAAAATTGGGATAGAGCATAGTAATCGTGATGTTTATGGATTAATACAAAGACATGTCTAGTATTTTGTATAATATTTTCACCTGTAAGTACATGCTACGTGGAGTTGCACTTCAGGCTTTTTACTTATTTTTATCCATCTGGTATCTTACATGCTGTTACACGTGCAAGTAAATCCATTATTTTTGTATTTCATAACAAAAATGGGTTTAACTGTTACTACAACCCTTTTCAGCTAGTTGCTATTTGTTTGCATTGTATTGCTCTATTGGGCATTATTCACTAGGCCCACCCCTTATATTAAAAAAATATTCTTAATAAATAAGGAATAAAACTACCTGGAATCCAGCACCAGGCAAAGTTCCCTACATTTGATTTCATGCCCCATCCAACATAACTGATGCCGTCTCGTGGTCCAATCAAATGCTTCTCATATAGAAGCATTCAATTGGACCATTCTACCTGGCTCAGAGCACATGTATTTGAGTCAGGGAGGGGAGTGAGGGAGTAGGGGCTGGACAAGGAGAAGGATTTAAAAAAAAAAAAAAAAACATTAATGCACTATAAAGAGAATAGGGAGGCTGGGATGGTGGGGAGGGCTGAAAGAAGACAGGGAGGAAGCGGAGATAAAAGCTTTCCCTTGCTTCCCAGCGTGGCCAGCAGGGTAGAAGCTCATTACGTGCATCGCAAGGGTAGAAGCTTATGTGCATGCTGACAACAGACATCATTTGCACAGATTTGACATTAATGTACCGGGGTGTAAGCATAAATGGAGCACATACAGATTATGACCACCATGACCATACAATTCCAGCTATAGATGTCATAGATAGATAGACAGACAGACAGATAGAGAGAGAGAGATAGACAGAGATAGATAGAGAGAGAGAGAGAGAGAGAGAGAGACAGAGATAGAGAGAGAGAGAGACAGAGATAGATAGATAGATAATCCCCGCGGCACGCCTATGTATATTGAGACCGGCAGGGGAGATCTCTGCTCTCAGCCTCCCTCCCTACTGACTCACATGCAGGGAGGGAGGCAGGAGGGGACCGGCGGAGCTCTTGCCAGTAGCTCTGCCGAGATATCAAATCTCGTGAGAGTGAACTCTAGCCCCACAGGGGCTAGAGTTCACTCTCCACTGGACCACCAGGGATGGAAGCAACAGCAACAAGGATCCCCCCTGACGACGGCGTGCTGAAACGCCGAAACGCGCGTCGAGCTTATTTTATTGAATTATTTTCTTTTGCTCACTTTTTTGGTAGCACTTATGGATTTAGTTGTTTAAACTTTTGCAATTTTTAGGACTTATAGGGATTAGGATCCGGGTAGTCACTTGTGGCAGCACAGTGCCGAGGTAACTAGGGATAGCTTCCTACTGATAGGAGTCTGTCTTTGGGAATTTGGGGTAGTTTAACTTCTCCTATAGAGTGTTCTAGCTACTTCTATACACCTGGATTGGTTACCTATGAGACTTAGGACACATGATGCTCAACCTTTAGGTTAGAATTTGCCAGGCAGTCTCTCTTTCTTATAGCAGACACCTGTTTTTGTAACTGTCTCTAGATGGTTTACCATTTAAACTCCTTTCTCCCACCTGTCCTATTTTTAATTTGTGTTTTCCTTTAGGATTATTAAAGGTAGGGACCCCCTTCCCCTCTCATATTACTCTCCCACTGAGGACTTATTTAGTCCCCTTTCTTTCTTTCTTTCTTTTTTAGATAGATAGATAGATAGAGACAGAAAGAGATAGATAGCTAGATAGATAGAGAGAGAGAGAGATACAGAGAGAGACAGAGATAGATAGTGTGACGAGAGCAATCTCGCCACATTGCATTGGAGAAGCCTGGTTGCTCACCTGTTGCCTCTGGACTATGGCCCCATGGTAAAACGCTTGATTTTCCCCTGCGGAGACACGAAAGCCGGGTCATTCGGTGCTGGCCCTGTTTGAGCGGTGATACCCCAGATAGCTATGCCATGGAGCCCATTCGTATAATGAAAGACTATGGGAAAGACTTTGGCTCCATGGCAACTGAACTGTATGTGTGTGCTCTGAGCGCCATTCAGAAATAATGTGCGCTCAGATCTGAGCTATCTGGGGATATGTTGAATGTACCTGTTTTGTGCAATGGCTGCACAGTTATATGTTTTTATGTGTTTTATTGTCTTTTGCAGCCATGTGTTCAATGGAGTTTTGCCTCTGTCCTTGGAGATAATTGGATTACTTCCCAATTATCTCCAGGATAGAAGACTCTGTGGAACTGGTTTTGGGCAGAAAAGCCATGCTTCCTTTGGTCACAAAGGACTACGATCTATCTTTTGAACCGCTGGACCAATTTGGATGATTTTGACATATGTTTGTATTTGGAGTATGCTGATTCTGAAAATGTAGGTATGTGAATGTGATGCATACTTTTCAAGTTATGAATAATGTGGAAAAATTGTATTTCTCTGCTTGTGATAATTATATTACCCATTGTGTAAGGTAATTGTATCACAGGCAGAGGGGAGGATTTTGTGTGGGAGTGTCTGAGTGTATTGTATGTGTTTATTGGTTGTGTTCCAAAACCCTGTGGGTGGTACTAATGTGTATATAAGAACAATAAACCCACAGCTCTGTCTGTTCCTGCTTGACCCTCAAAACAGAGCCTTGTCTCGTTCTTGGGGGGATTTATGGTATGCTGTTCCAGTTCGACTGCTAGGAGTGTAAACCTTTCGTATGGTTTTTCCTATTCGGCTGTTTACAGCATTCGAATGGTTCCGGTTCGGCTGTTTACAGCATTCATATGCTTTTCCGGTTCGGTGGATTGGTGTCTATAGTAGCTGTGCCTGTGTCTCTGGAAGGGGAAGATCTTCTAAATGGCGGTTTAACCCTTTTATGCTGAGGGTGCCGTTACAATTGGTGGCAAGCGGCGGGATCGTTCCTTCAGCCAGAAGGACAGCTACATAAGAACCCATACCCTGGATTTACAAATTTAGGGCAACGCATGTCTGAGTACAGCGACCCTGACAGCACCAGAATGGAACCAGCATTGAAGTACAGCTACTCTAGGAGAGAGTTCAATAATATGATGGGATTGCGGCTGAAGTTCTTTGGACCCAATCCAGCTGAGAAATACGTGCAGTCCATGAGGAACCTAGTGTTCAAGAATCTGCAATACCGGGCAGAAAGAGAAGGTCAGCTGGCATGTTGGGAGGAACTCCAGCGGCAGGTACTGCAGGGAATAGGGAGCCCAGTCTCCATTCCCCAGCGGCAGTGTGATATGCAGGGAATTGGGAGCCCAGTCTCCATTCCCCAGCGGCAGGCTGAGTTAATGGGGGCAGAGATAGTTGGTCCTGGCCCCCAGCAGCAGAGTGAATTGCAGGGAATTGGGAGCCCAGTCTCCATTCCCCAGCGGGAGATACAGCAGGGAATTGGGAGTCCAGTCTCCATTCCCCAGTGGCAGGCTGAGTTACAGGGGGCAGAGATAGTTGGTCCTGGCCCCCAGCAGCAACGTGTGTTACAGGGAATTGGGAGCCCAGTCTCCATTCCCCAGCGGCAGTATGATTTATTGGGAATTGGGAGCCCAGTCTCCATTCCCCAGCGGCAGAGTGTCCTACAGGGAATAGAGAGCCCAGTCTCCTTTCCCCAGCAACAGGATTCTGTATTGGGAGCAGAGACAGTCAGTCTCCCTCCCCCGTGGCTGGAAGTATATATGGGAGAGGAGCTTGTTACCCCCTCTCCCCAGTGGCAGCTTAACGTACCGGGGGGGGAAGTAAACCCCACAACCATGCAGATGGGACCGTGGTCTCTGCACTTACAGCACAGGGGGTAGGGACGGTCAGTTCTGCCCCCCAGCGACAGGGCTGTTTAGCCAAAGGGGAGACAGTCTGTCTCCCCCGTCAGCAGCGGAGCAGTGTATCTAAAGGGGAGGCAGTCGGTCTCCCCCTTCAGCAGCAGAGCTGTGTATCCAGTTATTTGTTTTTATGTGTTTTATTGTCTTTTGCAGCCATGTGTTCAATGGAGTTTTGCCTCTGTCCTTGGAGATAATTGGATTACTTCCCAATTATCTCCAGGATAGAAGACTCTGTGGAACTTGTTTTGGGCAGAAAAGCCATGCTTCCTTTGGTCACAAAGGACT
This sequence comes from Pelobates cultripes, assembly GCA_933207985.1. NCBI lineage: Eukaryota > Metazoa > Chordata > Amphibia > Anura > Pelobatidae > Pelobates > Pelobates cultripes. The sequence goes on from OW240914.1 coordinate 312,629,789, forward strand.
ACGATCTATCTTTTGAACCACTGGACCAATTTGGATGATTTTGACATATGCTTGTATTTGGCGTATGCTGATTCTGAAAATGTAGCATTCCTATGGTTCCGGTTTGCTTTTCCGGTTCGGTGGATTGGTGTCTATAGTAGCTGTGCCTGTGTCTCTGGAAGGGGAAGATCTTCTAAACGGCGGTTTAACCCTTTTATGCTGAGGGTGCTGTTACAGATAGATAGACAGACAGACAGACAGATAGATAGATAGATAGATAGATAGATAGACAGACAGACAGATACATAGAGAGAGAGAGAGACACACAGAGAGAGACACACAGAGAGAGATAGACAGAGAGAGAGAGATAGAGAGAGAGAGAGATAGAGAGAGAGAGAGAGATGGGTAGATAGATGGATAGATGGATAGATAGATAGATAGATAGATAGATACAGAGAGAGAGATAAATAGATAGAGAGATAGATACAGAGACAGAGAGATAGAGAGAGACAGAGATAGAGAGATAGAGAGAGAGAGAGAGAGAGAGAGAGAGACAGACAGATAGAGAGAGAGAGACAGAGATAGAGAGCTAGAGAGAGAGAGAGACAGAGAGCGATAGATAAATAGATAGATATATAGATAGACAGACAGAGATAGATAGATAGAGAGAGAGAGAGAGAGAGAAGGAGAGAGAGACAGAGATAGAGAGAGCTAGAGATAGATAGAGAGAGCGAGACAGAGATAGATAGATAGATAGATAGATAGATAGACAGAGACAGAGAGAGATAGAGAGAGAGAGAGATATAGATGAGAGAGAGAGAGAGAGAGAGAGAGAGAGAGGTGGAGAGAGATATAAATAGACAGATAGAGAGAGAGAAAGACTTAGAGAGAGAGAGACAGCCAGAGAGAGAGAGAGAGAGATATATATAGAGAGAGAGATAGAGAGACAGAGATAGATAGATAGATAGATAGATAGAGAGAGAGAGTGAGAGACAGAGATAGATAGAAAGACAGAGATAGATAGTTAGAGAGAGACTGAGATAGATAAATAAATAGATAGATAAATAGATAGAGAGAGAGAGACAGAGATATATATATATAGAGACAGACATAGATAGATAGATAGATAGATAGAGAGACAGAGAGAGAGAGACAGAGACAGATAGAGAGAGAGACAGAGAGAGTGAGAGAGACAGAGATAGATAGATAGATAGATAGATAGATAGATAGATAGATAGACAGATAAATAGAGAGAGAGACAGGGACAGAGACAGAGATAGATAGAGAAAGAGAGAAAGAGAGCTATGGATAGATTAATAGAGAGATAGACGGAGATAGATAGATAGATAGATAGATAGATAGAGAGATAGATCAATTAGAAAGATAGACAGACAGAGATAGATAGATAGATAGATAGATAGATAGATAGATAGATAGATAGACTTGTGATCACATTACATCCCACTGCTAAACCCTGAAGTAGAATGTGCAATATTATTTTCACCTTCTTTCCACCTATTCAAGTTTAACTCACTTCAAAATAGTATTATGCCTGTGTTATTAACAATGGCAGTAAATCCAAATATCTGGGCACACCTGATGGTTTCTTTTTAAAAGGCAGTCTTTATTTGAAACACAGAAATGGAGACAATATTTCAGCAAGTCTATGAGATGTAGGAGCCAAAACATTGTCTCCATTTCTGTTTGCTACCTGTAACGAATTACCTGGCACCCCAACTGGGTTCCTCCTTTGAAGGATGCTCCTAGTGCTTCACGAGGGCTGCAAGCACTCCACTTGACACCATAAACACTGCAAACCCCACGAACCGCCGCAGCTTGGTTGGGTGATTATTCAAGGGAGTATGAAGAGCATACCAATCCCTTGAACCTGATGGAAACAGGGACACAAGGAACATAAACCAGTGGGAACAATAATTAGCACTGTAACACTCCCACATACAGTCAGCAATCCCTTCCCTCTGCCTGTGATATAATTAAGGTAGATAATGTACTAACTTAATTATCCACAGGCAGAAAACACACATTTTTACCCAAAGTACAGAAACACCCCAAAACTCCAACATATCCCCATAAATGTCACATCCATGGATAACCCTGATCTGGGCGAACAACATATCCAAAAATCACCCAGATCAGAGCAGGAGTTCAGGAAATTCCTGGAAGTCTTATTTTTGCCCCACCATGCACATGGTCCCATGCCCAAAACAGTTCTATACACTCGACGACAAAACACAGCTGGACAATTTAAGATAGCCGCCGCCACATGTTTGAATTTGTTCCAGTAAAAAGTCCAACGGGCAGAAACAGTAATTTTGAATATGGGTTATCCCAGGGCCCATAGTCCCAGGGTAGGAGGCTGGCAACAAGGCCCCTCCAGAAAGCAGTGGCAAGGTCATTTTCACCACACTACCAATCACCTCCTCTGTTGAGTGTGTTCACCATTCTCTCTATTTGCAAAGAAACCTGTATCATTAACAATATCAGTGTCAGGATTACTATAAGATCCAGCATGTAGAATTGTGTTACATAGGTGACTAATAGGTAACGTATTACCGGGCCTTAGAATGGCCGGACTAACGTACAAAAGAATAGTCAGGATAGTAGCCGAGGTCAGGGGACACAGAAAGGGACACAACGATAAAGGAAAGCCAGAGGTCAGAGATACCAGAAAACAGGGAAGTCAAAATCAAAGCCAAAATAAAAAAACAGAATAAACTTGAATAAGGAACACACTCTCGGACAACCACTAGGGAAACCACGACAGGACAATGAGGAAAGGTAATTTTAGGTTTAAATACTTGCTTTACCTTTCTGAATGGCTGAGATCGCTCTTTGACCCCAAAATGTGCAGGTGCGGAGCGTGCGTGACATCACGTGCACGCCAACGTCGTCAATCACGTGAGTGGACCTGGGGGTATAATTAGCCGTGGATGCACGGACGCTGACCGCAAGGTGAGGAACAATATTTGCACCCCACCTGAAGACCGCCCACAGGGCGGGCAGGACCAGGTTTAAGAGATACCTTAGCATGAAAATAGCGAATCTTGCAGCCAGCATGTATATCAGAGGCCAGGACCCAAGAACGGTCGGTCGGTCCATAACCTTTCCAATCAACTGCAAAGTGCCCCGAGAAAACCTGGAATCAATTATGGAGGAGACCTCATATTCCTCCTGTCCAGAAGCAACCAAGGAAGGAGGAGGGACACTTGGGACAGTATATTTATTGCAAATAAGAGGTTTCAGGAAAGAGACATGAAAAGTATTAGGAATTCTCAAGGAGGCCGGAAGGGCCAGAGAATAAGAAACAGGAGCAAACTTCATGCTAGGGACTTTAAGCCTGATGTTGCGTGAAGATAACCAAACCCTCTCACCCACTTGGTAAACAGGGTGGGCACCTTGCTGTTTATCAGCATAATGCTTGAAAAGGTCTGCAGCAGTCCCCAGGGCAGAGCAAACTTTTACCCAGGTATCATGCATGGAAGCAAGACGGCCATCCAAAGCAGGAATAGCTGTGTTAGAGAAAACAGCCGGGAGGACAGTAGGATGTCTGCCATTATTAACAAAAAATGGGCTATGTCCAGAGGAATCATGGTCAACTTGGCCCATGGTAGAAATTCGGACCAATTGTATTGAGTGCTATTAACGAAACAACGCAAATATAATTCTAAAGACTGGCTAGCCCTCTCAGCCGAACCATTAGTCTGGGGGTGGTAAGAGGATGAAAAAGATAATTCAATCCCTAATTGCTTATTGAAAGCCCTCCAAAACCGGGATACAAACTGAGAACCTCTATCTGACACAATATTGTGAGGAATGACATGCAGACGGACAATCTCTCGAATAAAGTACAGCACCAGGTCTTGTGATGACGGCAATTTCTTGAGTGGAATGAAATGAGCCATTTTAGAAAAACGGTCAACAACCATGAGAATAGTGGTATAGCCATTAGACAATGAAATCCATGGACAAGTTGGATCATGGAACATCAGGAACGGGAAGAGGTTGTAACAAGCCACAAGGAAGTTTATGAGGTACTTTAGAAACTGCACAAACAGAACAGGCCTGCACATACTCCTTAACATCGTTCCTGAGGGAATCCCACCAAAATGATCTCATGATCATGGATGTGGATTTATTAATTCACGGGTGTCTAGCAGTCACGTTGTTATGTAACACTCACATTCATGACATTTACCCTTTCACCCAATTGAACAAACAATTTGTCTTGTGGTTTACTGCAGGGCGCCTGAGACTGAGCCTCCATGATGGTGCCAAGCAGTGGAGAAGACAAGGAAAGAACAGTGGAAGCAATGATACATTCAGGGGGAATGATAGAGGATGTTTCTTGTTCCTGTATAGACTCAGTATCAAACTGTCTAGATAAGGCATTGGCCTTAACATTTTTAGACCCAGGTGAAGTTATATGTTATAAGAAAGTTAAAGCGAGAAAGGAATAGTGACCATCTAGCTTGTCTTAAAGATAATCACTTAGCATCTCCTATGTAAGCCAGGTTTTTATGGTCAGTAATTATCAAAAGGGGGTCCTTGGAACCCGTCAAAATATGTCACCACTCCTTGAGAGCTAGTATAATGGCCAACAATTCTCTATTGCCAATATCATAATTGCGCTCAGCAGGGGACAACTTCTTAGAGAAGTAGCCACAAGGATGCAAAGGGGTTTCTTGGCTCTCCCTCTGGGAGAGAATAGCCACCACTCCTGTCTCGGATGCATCAACCTCCAGTATGAAAGGTTTGCTTGTTTCGGGATGTACCAATATGTTGGCGGAGGCAAACCTTTGTTTGAGACTTTCAAAAGCTTCTTTAGCCTCCGTAGACCATATTGTACTGCAAACCCCCTTGCGTGTCATATTGGTGATGGGGGCTATTACAGAAGAAAATCCCTTGATGAATCTTCTGTAATAATTGGCAAAACCAATGAACCTCTGAATGGCCTTTAACCCATTAGGCAATGGCCACTGTAGAACAGACTCCAGGGGTCCCTGACGAAGGTGTACATGCATTATACCGAAACAAGCGTCGGGCTATTTTCTTATCTCACAGGGTCACTTTTGTGTACTATACCATGCATATTTAACATCGTATAATTTTAATAGCACTTAACCTTTCTTTTCTTTTTCGAATCTCTGACTGTCTAGTAAGCTTAACAGGAAGAGAGGTTGTATCTTATCTCTATGCTGCATTTTCTTTAACAAACAATAAGTGCTGCTTTAGACATTACTAAACTAAGATACTACTATTGCTGCTTTAGACATTACTAAACTAAAATACTATTATGTGGTATATGCCCTATGGCAAATATCCACTATCTTTAATGTATATCAGCCTTGCTTCATACTATGTTCACATACCACAGTGAACACTTCTTTTTGAAACTGACTATCTCCATTTACCTTTCTAACTGGATTCAATTAACCCTTAGGATGCCCCATAGCTTGGCCAATTCACAATAACGCCTTTATTGTAGGAATCCTAATAGAGTTATTTTTCAGCCAGAGAAAAGCAACATTGCTTTAGCAATTACCCTGACTCCTATACTTTTGGTTCTAAGACAGATCAACATTGTGTTTAGCTTTCCACATTATCCAGACTATATCAGCATTTATAGGCAATCTTTTTGTTTTGCCTTGAATGTGGATATTATATTTTTCTTTTTGTAGTTTCAGATAGTCCCTTTCTAAATGCAGAGATTAACCCACTGTTAGTCTAGTCTACCTCGGAAGCCAAGGTACGAAATTCTATGGCATACTTCGAGATAGACCGGTTCCCTTGTCTGATGTGCAACAGGGCAGTGGAGGTGTCATCCAGTCTACCTCGGAAGCCAAGGTACGAAATTCTATGGAATACTTCGAGATAGACCGGTTCCCTTGTCTGATGTGCAACAGGGCAGTGGAGGTGTCATCCTCCCTGCCTAATGGTTAAAACATAAGTTTAAATTCCATAAATAATTCCGGGTAATTGTGTACCACACTCATATTACTCTCCCATAATGGACTGGCCCAAGCTAAAGCTTTACATTTTAGTTGATTCATCAGGTAACCAATTTTAGCTCTGTCTGTGGGAAAAGATCCCGGTGAGGCCTCAAAATGATACTCTATTTGGTAAAGGAATCCCCAGAATTCTTGGATATTACCATCAAAATGCAGGGGAGGAGATAGAGAGATAGTAGGTGCCTTGTGTACTATAGGTTAAGGTACACTAGGAGGAGGTGAGGCAGTAGGAGAGGCCGCAGGTTGCAGATGCGCTGTTCAGGTAAGAAACGTACTGAAGGCCTGGGCAAATTGATCCATGCAGTAATCATTATCCTCTAGTTCCCTTTCATAAGCAGCTATGTGCTGACACAATTCTACAGGATCTATGGCCATGTCATAATGTCAGGATTACTATATGATCCAGCATGTAGAATTGTGTTACACAGGTGACTAATAGGTAACGTATTACCGGGCCTTAGAATGGCCGGACTAACGTACCAAAGAATAGTCAGGATAGTAGCCGAGGTCAGGGGACACAGAAAGGGACACAACGATAAAGGAAAGCCAGAGGTCAGGGATACCAGAAGACAGGGAAGTCAAAATCAATGCCAAAGTAAAAAAACAGAATAAACTTGAATAAGGAACGCGCTCTCGGACAACCACTAGGGAAACCACGACAGGGCAATGAGGAAAGGTAATTTTAGGTTTAAATACCTGCTTTACCTTTCTGATTGGCCGAGATCGCTCTTTGACCCCAAAATGTGCGCGTGCGGCGTGTGCGTGCCATCACGTGCATGCCAACGTCGTCAATTACGTGAGCGGACGTGGGGGTATAATTAGCCGTGCATCTGCAGCGGCCAGCGTCCATTAACATGCTGCAAGTGTTAGTCATGCAGATGCACAGCTGTTGACCACAAGGTGAGGAAGAATATGTTACAATCAGCTGGAGAAGTTTAAAGCTGTTAGTGAACTACCCCCTGTACTCCTGGAATTTACCACCTAACTTATTTACTCAACCCTTGACTCATTGAGCGCTCATGTCTTGTTTAATACTATACACTAACAGATATATGTATTCGGGAAACAACAACAACACATTTACCATTAGTGCTAACCACAATAGATTAGATTTTTTTGTATTATTGCATCAAAAACTGGGGAGTTTGCTACCATACCTGACCCTATATGTTAGCTTTCAGTGACTGATAGTCTTAGTTGCATACATTTTTAAGAGTAAGCAGTATCTCATATAGCTATTCTTCTAGCAATTCATTAGATATTCATTTCCCTAGTCTTCCAGGTCGTTGTAGCACATAGACCATGAGCTTTATTTATACTCTCAGGCTAGAAGTTCCTTTGAGGTACACAACTCAGACCAGGGCAATTTAATCATAGTACATGTGTGACTGTGGCATACAGCACAATTGGATTCAAGATTGAGATCTAACATTTTAATGTGCCAGTAGGTAAAAGAGTTGGATATTCATGGAGTTGCTGCAAAACTAAAACATTTTTAAAGGGACACTATAGTCACCAGACCAACTACAGCTTATTGTATTTGTTTTGGTGAGTATAATCATTCCCTTCAGGCTTTTTGCAGTAAACACCGTTTTTTTCAGAGAAAAGATTGTGTTTACTTTACAGCCTAGCAATACCTCCACTGGCCACTCTTCAGGTGGCTAATAGAGGTGCTTTCTGGGAAAGTGCTGCATAATGTGACTTACATTCAGTGTCTCCACCCTCTGCATGGAGACACTGAACTTGTATAGGTTTGTCTGGTTCTCTGTGGGCTAAAAGACCTTATTTGGAGGGTGCGCATTCCAGATTTCCAACTTGGAATTTTCACAGCTGGTCTTCAAGCACCCATGTCCTATTAGGGATATTTTTGAAGACGGCCAATGTAATTTACCCCTCATCAAACCACATATTTTTTTAAATGTAGACACCCTGAGGTATTTCAAATGGTGATATTTTAATACTTCCCATGCACTAATGTTTCCGCCAGTCTTTGTTAAACTTTTGGGTAGTCATTTTTTTGTTATTTGTCTCTCAAATTGTAATTTTGTCATGGATTCTTAGTTCCTGTTATGTGTTACTGCCATTGAACACCCCAATATGTGTTCAGCAACATCTCCCGAGTACAACAGTGCCCCCAATGTACAGGTTTTATTGATTTTTGCAAACTTACAGGGGTCAAATATAGGGCTTTCCCCTTTTCCATGTTTTCACATTGAAATTGGCCAGATTGGTATGCTGGGCCTATGTTGCCATTGAGACCATATAGCAGCCCAGGAATGAAAATTAACCCCATCATAGCATACCATTTGTAAAAATAGACAACCCATGGTATTCAAAATGGGGTATGTCTAGTCTACTGTAGTAGCCACTTAGTCACAAATGTTGGCCAAACAGCGTTTTTATTAGTTTTTTGCATTTTTTTACACAAAAACTGCATTTTTACTGGTGAGTTTCATCGTCGTGATAACTTTTACTGTTTTAAACACTTATATCAGCAAAGATTCCAGAGTATAATAATACCCCCTATGTACAGGTTTTATGGTGTTTTTGAAAGTTGCAGGGTCAATATAGGGCTTGTCCAATTTAGTTTGCCAGATTGGTTTGCTGGGTCTGTGTTGCCTTTTGTGACCATATGGTAACCCAGGAATGTGAAATATCCAAATCATGGTATACCATTTTCAAATGTAGACAACCCAGGGTATTCAAAATGGGGTATGTCCAGTCTTTTGTAATAGCCACTTAGTCACAAACGCTGGCCAAAGTTAGCGTTTTTATTAGTTTTTGCTTTTTTTGTTACAGAAAAACTGAATTTTTACTGGTGATTTCATCATCGTGATAAGCTTTACTGATTTATAACACTCATATTTGTGTTCAGTGAAGTCTCCTGAGTCTAACAATATCCCCAATGTACAGGTTTTATGGTGTTTATCTTATAGTGAGAAACATATATATACTTCCCAGTAGTCACTTTCTGTAGTTACAACATAGCATCTCCCATAGAATCTATAAGAAATAAATGTAACCACACATAGTGAAATCTGCATAACAACAATATAAATGAAATAAAATATAAAATTTTACTCACAAATATAGAGCCGTGCTAGGCTCTATAAAATCAACATAAGGGTGCCAATGGTTGGCTACGGAGATATTTCAGATGGAGATCCACAGCAATTCCAGAAAAGGCATTTATTTATTTAAGCAATAAAATCAGGACATATATAAGCAGTGTGCAAAGAAAAAACTTACACTACCGCAATATGCAGTAAATCCTTAACATAAAATATAAATACAAAGTGCAAACGCGTTTCGACTAAAATATAGTCTTCTTCAGTGCAAGATGAGATGAAGCAGACCCCCCTGTAGCCTTTTATATCCTCCTTTCACTTTTATATGTATTTTCAATATTTGTTAAATATAATTTTTTCTCATTTTAGATACTTGGGGAAAATGGCCATCTGTTAATATTGCACATAAGAATTGCATTTATTATGCCACATAGACATACTTTGTATAAGGTTATTAGTAATGCTTTTTTATTTTTGTGGAGACTATATAGGTGTTATAGTACATGTCTGGCAATGTTTCCCACTTCAAATATGGACAGTGTACAACTTCTGGTAGAATATAAATGGTGAATGAACGTTGTGTGTGCCCCGTAATAGCGCACACACGCACTCTGATTGGTGGGTTTAAGTCATCCAACCAGAGTGCTCTGACAGGTAAATGAAGAGACTGACAGTTAAGTAAAAAAAAAAAAAAAAAAATCCTATTGCCCCCACCCCTGTGCGATGGGTGGGGGCCCTAAATAAGAAATTTACATTGACAGGTAAATGTAGAGACTTAACTGTCAGTCTCTTCATTTACCTTTCAGAGCACTCTGATTGGATGGCTTAGACCCACCAATCAGAGTGCTCTGAGCCTAATTGCAGGGCGGGGCAAGGCTTTATAAGCCTTCCCCCACCCTGCAGAGCTCAGTCTGTGCGGAGCCCTCCATGGGTGAAGAAAGATTTTTTTTTTTGTGCTCTATTTTCTTTTTTTTTAAAGTGCGTCGGTTATTCTGGATTTTTATTTGGCCTTTTTTGGGGCTGAAAAAATACAATATTAGAAGAAAGAAGACATCAAATGGTAAGTCTATTTTCTTTTTACAGGTATTTAGACAAGGGTCCCCCCTCATTATTTTTAGGATGAGGGGGGTAGGTAGGGGTAATTTTGGGGGGGGCAGGATGGTGACTAGGGGTTTGGGACCCCTAGTTACCTGGGGGGGATTTTTATTTAGGGCCCCCACCCACCGTGCAGGGGTGGGTGCCGGGGGAGAGGACAGTAGGTCCCCCCCTTATTGTTATTTAGGGCCCCACCCACCGCACAGGGGTGGGGGCCGGGGGGAGGACATTAGGTCCCCCCTTATTGTTATTTAGGGCCCCCACCTGCTGTGCAGGGGTGGAGGCCAGGGGGGACATTAGTTCCCCCCCTTATTGTTATTTAGGGCCCGCACCCACCATGCAGGGGTGGGGTCCAAGGGGAGGACATTAGGTCCCCCCTCCAATTTTTATTTATGGCCCCCACCTGCTGCTCAGGGGTGGGGGCCGTAGGGGAGGACATTAGGTCCCCCCTCCCAATTTTTATTCATGGCCCCCACCCACCGCTCAGGGGTGGGGGCTGGGGGGAGGACAGTAGGTCCCCCCCTTATTGTTATTTAGGGCCCCCACCCACCACGCAGGGGTAGGCGCAGGGGGGACATTAGGTACCCCCCTTATTGTTATTTAGGGCCCCCATCCGCCGCGCAGGGGTGGGGGCCAGGGGGAGGACATTAGGTCCCCCCCAATATTTTATTTATAGCCCCCACCCACCGCGCAGGGGTGGGGGCCGGGGGGAGGACAGTAGGTCCCCCCCTCCACATTCTTATTTAGGGCCCCCACCCATTGCACAGGGGTGGGGGCAATAGTTTTTTTTTTTTTTTTTACAGTGAGCAGCCACTGGCACTGTTTACTAGACACGCCCCTACTCGCAGTATAGCAAGTAGGGGCTGAATTTACTAATACTAAGTAGTCTTTACTTAGTATTAGTAAATGTGGCTGAAAGCCCAATTTGACCAATATAGGTCTTTCATCCTTTTGGTAGATAGCTCCCCAATACCGTGTGAATTAGGGAGTTATCTACTAAGCGGCTGCTGATTTTATGTTATTTTTAAGTGATTTTCCTATCCACATTTGTTTGCAGAGCACTTGTCCTACTCTTACCCCAATTTTACTTCCTTTTGCAGCCCTCTAGGCCTTTCCAGGAGTTTTTTAGAGCCATTTCTATGGCCAAAAGTTCGGTTGCCCATTGAATTCAATGGGGTTCGGGTTCAGGGTCAAGTTCGGGGGCAAGTTTGAGCCCGAATCCGGACTTTTTTTCAAAGTTCGGCCGAACCCGCCGGACCCGAACATCCAGATGTCCGCTCAACTCTAGTTATATATAAGATATCTATATATATATATACACATATATGTATAATTAATACAATGTTAAACAAAAATCTGCACACTAACAAGCACTAACAAGCCTCAATAAGCAAACCAGTAACCAACCTCATGCTGTCCATGAGTGGTTCACTGGTTTTGCATCTTTTCCTATATTGTGTTTCAAGCTGTTGTATACAGCAAACACAGATTAAAAGGAATCCATGTTTAAAATGGAATGAGGCAAAAATGTGATTCTTTGTTAAACTAATTTGCATATGCCCTCCCAGAATCCTCTGCGGTTGTAACATCACTGCAGTTTTGGGATTTCTGTTGGAAAAGCAAGTCTTGTGGCTTGACCGGTGTACAGATTTTTGTTTAACATTGTATTAATTATCCACAGACTTCAGGTAGAAGGGGTTTTCAATCACAATTTTCCCCACTATAACCTGTGTATACACATTTTTTTTTTTTTAAATTTTTTTTTTTTTTTAAATTTATTAATTTTTTAATTTATTTTTTTACTTTTATTAACTTTTATTAAGCAGTCCCCCTGCTGGCAGCACCATGGACACCTATTGAGGCCACGTGACTGCTCTTTTAGGTACGTCAGCGGTCGTTAACAACCGTTTTTTGGCTGACGTAACCTGTACGTCCGTGGTCACTAAGGGGGTTAAGGACAGATCATGCTAATGGCCACTGGCTAGCCATTTGAGATCCAGGGTGTAGAAGATTTTTTTTTTTATAGATGATTAGAGGGATGAACAGACAGATAGAGAGACAGAAAGACATTTCAGTCAGTTTTTGCAGTTTCACAACAAAAAAATAGAGGAAAATACACAGGAAAGGACAGACAAGAAATTCTAATTTGTACATTTTGAGTCTCTTGCACTAGAATTCGAGGGAAACTTCAAGTCCAAATTCTGCAGGATTCTTTATTTGCCTAATTGCTTAATTGCAAGATTCCTCATTGGTTAATTGTTTAATCGTATACACCTTCTTCTGACTTCTACATATTGCAGGGATACCCTTTTTATGTACTGCCCATCAATATGTATATATGATATTTGTCCCAGAAAACATGGTGGATCTAGTCACCCTGGCTATAAATCTATGGGCAAAACTAAACTTTTATAGTATTAAGCAGTAGTACTATAAACCAATAAACCAGGGGTGCCCAAAAGGTAGACCCCCAAATGTTTGAAAACTACAGCTTCCATGATGCTTTGTCATTTTAAAGATGTGCAAAGCATCACGGGAGTTGTAGTTCTACAACATCTGGAAATCTATCATGCAAACCATACAAACTGGATAGCTAAGAGCATCAGTGGTGGTTAACCCTAAAGCACAATGGCACCACTATTAAGTATATATTATACCAAGCTGATCAAGCTAAGGTACAATTAACTGGATACCTATATATTATTATTATTATTATTATTAATGGTATTTATATAGTGCCAGCATATTCCGTAGTGCTTTACAATATTATCAAAGGGGGAGATTTAACAATAAATTAGACAATTACAAAAACTTGCAGGAACAATAGTGTAACGGCTACCCAGATAGTGAGGGGGTATCAGCCATTAGAGACGTCCTTTCCCTGGCAAGATGCTGTATAATAATGGAGTTGTTCTTATTCCCATCCACGAGATCCAAGGGTAGAAGCAGGCATAGCTGGAAAATGGAGCAGAGTAATGGTGTAGTAAATCCCCTTTCAAGAAAGAGACGAGGCTACATTTTGAAGGGTCAAGCAGAACTAAAGCTTTAATGACAGACACTCTCTTTTATGTGATTCTGCCCATGCAAGGGAGACACCCACATAATTAACAGTACAGCCAATAAACACAATATACATCCCATACATCTCCTCCCCTTAGATAACCACATAACATAATTAAAATGAACATGTTTTTCCCCAAAGCTTGGATGTACCCCAAATACTTGGGGTACAGGCATAAGTCAGATAGCTTGGTTCTGGGGGACCAATATATCCAAAATTCAGCTCATTCGGTTCAGCCGTTCGGGAGTTATGAAGCTTGAAAGTTTTGACCGACCGCACAGGCATACTGGCCGAAAATAGTTCCATAAGTTTTGGCCTTGCGGTCGGTCCCCGTTCGTGCGCTGAAAAAGCACGAAAATCCTGCCATCCGCATATAACTTGATGTTCGCTGGAATCCCCATACATAATATATCCTTTCCGGCCGACCGTTCGGTAGTTTTAGCACAAAATTAAATTGTTATGGAGGTCTCAGCGGTGTTCGCCTACTCGAGTGTCCATTTTTAGTTCCAGACACTCGATGGCAAATCACCACTGTTCGTGCGTAAGATTTTACATAAAGGATTCGTGCAGTTATCATGCGAACGGTATATGCCGGTCTGGGAGGTAAAATACCAATTAACTACACAGCAGGGTGGTCCGGTGTTCAGCAGTTTGCATTCGCTTTTAGTGCTATAACAATCCACATACACATGCAAGTATGCTCTTTTGTATTCCCAGGCTTATGTCTTTGTTAAGTATGTCCAGGCAGAAATTATAGTTCTGTTACAAATAAGTTGAAGAGGACCCTGCTCAAACAAGCTTTGAATCTATAGGAGGTGGGGCGTAAAACACAACAGGACAATAGATAGCAATCAAACAAGGTGGAGTGAAGCAAAGTTGGAGGAGAGAAATGAGAGCTGCCCTTTAGAAGAGAGCAAGGGGCAGGTATGTGAGGTAAAGGTTACTCTGGGAGGCCATACTCTTTCCTAAAGAGATGGGTTTTGAGCCAGTTTTAAATGATTGAAGACTAGGGGAGAGTCTGATGGCGGTAGGCAGGCTATTCCAAAGTAAGGGAGCCACCCGCGAGAAGTCCTGCAAGCGTAAGTTGGCAGTATGGGTGCGAGCAGCAGACTGGGGAAGGTCATGGGCAGAGTGGAGAGACCAAGAAGGAGCATACCTATGGATCTGTGAAGAGATATAAGAGGGGCTGGAATTGGTCAGTGCTTTATAGGTGTGGATTAGTACCTTGAATTGACTCCTTTAGGATACAGGAAGTGTAAGGACTGACAGAGGGGAGATGTGTGAGAAAAGCGACAGGAGAGGAAAATCAGTCTTGTTGCAGCATTCATTACAGACTGTAGTAGGGCAATACAACTTGTGGGAAGACCTATTAGGAGAGAATTACAATAATTAATGCAAGAGATTACTAGAGCATGGACAAGTTCCTTAGTAGCATCTTGTGTAAGAAAGGGGCAGATGCAGGCTAAGTTTTTATGGTGGAATCTACAGGATTTGGTAACAGACTGGATGAGAGGCTCAAATGTGAGGCCAGAATCAAGTATACCACCAAGACAGCATGCTTGCAAGGATGGACTGATGTGGGTACCATTCACTTGAAGCGAGAGTGAAAGAGAGGGATCAGTATTAGGAGGAGGTAAGAGTTCAGTTTTAGAGAGATTGAGTTTCAAAAAGCGGGAGGACATCCAATCAGAGATGGAAGAAAGGCAAGCCGTGACATATTGCAGGACGGCAGGGGAGAGGTCCGGGGAGGAGAGGTATATCTGAGTGTCATCAGCGTACAGGTGGTATTGGAATCCAAATGAGGTAATAAGTTTGTATATGAGATTGTATGTGAAAAACTGAAAATTAAAAACAATCAGAATATCAGGCTTAAAAAAATCCACTGAATAATAGTTATTTAAAGTAAGGTCAATGAAACATATACATCAGTAACTTAATAAGACTCAAAAATCCAATATAAAGACAGCACCATCTGGTCTTCTCAAGCAAATGTAGTTTAAAACATAGTTTTATTTGCTCCAATAAAAATGTAAACATTTCAATTTTAACAGTAAAACTGATATTTTGCTGTTAAAATGAAAATGTGAGTTTTTTTTATTGGAGCAAATGAATGCTATGTTTTAAACTACATTTGCTGGAGAAGGCCCGAGAGTGCTATCTGTATACTAAATTTATATATCAACATCCCATTGGCAGATACTATAACAACTGCATGCTGCAGCTTCACTTAAAGTGATAAATGTGCTTATTATAGATAGACCACGGAAATATATATTTTACCCATCAATATATATATAAAATTCTGGAATTCTGAAAGCAGAAGGAAAAAAATTGCCTGTTAATAGTGTAAAAATGGCTACATCGTAACCTAGTCCAGAGGTAGGCACCCTTGGTCTCTCCAGATGTTGTGGACTACACTTCCCATGATGCTTAGTCAATATTATGGCTTTAAGAGCATTATGGGAGATATAGCTCACAACATCTGGAGTGCTGAGGTCGCCTACCCCTGGCCTTGTCTAATAGCTACACAATATCATCAATTCTCTAATGGGACTTAGTATAAAAAGTACAGTTCTTATAACTTTAAATATAAAATCAAAGGAAATAAAATTAAAGTGTCCAATTGCTAGTAAACAAAGAGTAAATGTCCCAGTAGTTGGCTTCAGCTCAGAGAAGCGTTTCACCCACACTCTGTGGGCTTTTTAATTTTATTTCCTTTGATTTTATATTTTAAGTTATAATAAATGTACCATTGGTCCCATTGGCTTTTTACCCTATCTTGCTGCTAAAGAAGGGCAGGTGCCCCCTCTAGAGGCACCCAAGTCTACCATCCAGAGCCAGGTTTTCATTGGCTCAGAAAAAGGTGAGCACAACCATAACTACTGCAATTTTGATTTGTGTTGAAACATAGTACACTGGAAAGTCTCCCTTTTTTGTTTCTTTTCCTGAGGAAACCCATTCCAGCTAAAGGGTGCAGTGTCTCCATACGACACTACTGTGAAAGCGATTTGAGCCTGTCCTTTTGAGGCTCTGATTAATGTGAGTTTGATTATTGGAAATATCACTATAATACATCTTTATTTGCAGATTTACACTATATTGTGTTGTATTTTTCTGTTTCATTCATATGTACTAACATACATCTGAGATTTAACCCTACTTTAGGGTAAGTGTATATCTTTAGCGCTCCACTCACTTGATTAGTACAGTCTGGATATTATATCCAGACTGTACTAAACTCACTTTGGTTCATTACTATATTTAGTAGGGAAAAGAGAGCACCTACTAGAGTGTGCAGCTGCTTTCCATCACTCAATTACATCTATAAGCGCACTTGACACAGCAATCACCAATTTTTGTAATCAATTATTGCAGCTGCTTAGGGACCACTAGTTTAAAGAATCCCAAATGTCATGAATATGCTTGCTCCCATTCACTACTTTTATATTAAATGTGAATAGGGGACCCAAACTGGTATCCTACCAAGGATAGAGCCACAACTATCCTCCTTTGCTGCACAACCACTTAGACACAAACTCCATGGCAGCAACTAGAGACTCTATAGCACCACCAAGTCCATTTGCCAGAATGACAAAACAGGACTGGATCAATACCTTATGTTAAAAGATATGTAACCTCAGTGCTTCTATTCAGCTACTGATAAATGAGATGACCTTGGACCCTACTAGTCTAACAACATTTATATAAAAGAACAAGTGACATGTCAGTGACAGCATAAATAAACATCACTTATCTATCAGTGCTAACAGTTAAAGTCCCAATCTCTGAATTTATTAAATACGTAATTTTACCGAAACATATATGCATTATATACCCGACAAGGGAACATGGCTAAGGTTTAGCCCTCGGATAAGCATCATGTACCATCTATGTTTTAATGAAGTGATAATCCTCCAATTTAGAATTAGGCTTGTTTCCACTAAGAAGGTCATTGTATGCATTTCTGTGTAGTCTTCATCGTCCATAACATAGTACCAACCAATGCATACCAGGCCTTTTATATTCCTCTCACTCATATACATTTTTTTTTTTTCGTGAAAAGGTGTGTACCATTAATGTCTTAATTAGAGCTATGGAGAGTTTAGGCTGTTCTATGCCACTTTCTCCATAGATATGGTAATGATCCAGTGATTTCAATGCCTTGATATCTATGGAATGCATCGCCTTGGTCATTCATTGAATGGTATTATTCATTCGTGCATGTCAGTGTTATCCTCTAATAAAATTGTCAGTAAACCATAAGGTAGGTAGCATCCATCAGTCACCTTCTTCCCAGATGTGTCAGTGACCACTACTTCGGCTCTATATATTTGTGATGTTTGCAACCTTCTCTTTTATCTCCCGTGTGTAGATGTTCTAAATTGAGTAAGATCATCTTGCAAACATGTCTGATTATGCCTCGTACGTGTAATGTAATGTGATGAAATGCTGCTCCTCCATCCAGAAGTAGGAAATTGACCAAAAGGAGCTATTTACATTAATGTATTAATTATAGAACAGGACACACAGCGGTGGAAATGCATGTAATTTTTGGTTTCACTGCCATTAGCAATCACTAATAAGAACAGGTGATAGATAGTAAAGGTTACTAATTACTAACTTTTTTTCAACCTTTTTACTGATTACTGTTCTTAACTTTTCTGCACCAGGCAAGAGACTCGTGTTAAGTGTTTAGGGTTAGAGACAAGTTTGGAAAATAGAGAAAGTACAGAGAGACAATAACCGGACCTGATATCAGCTCCATAGCAATGAGCTATATAGGGGCAACTAGTAAGTCTCTTGGAAAAGCGACAGGAATGGCAAATAAAAAGTAGCAATAAAATGGGAAAACTTTTAACTATTCAACTGGTGCAATTGTATGGGAAAGCTAGTATGCTAACTTGGTGATTAAATATATCAGGCTCAATGTATCATTTCATGTGACCTATAGAAAAGAGCAGGAAAGGACCAAAAAATTTAAGCAGTACAGATAGCAATACAGTGGTGCCCCTGACAGAGATCACTGGCTTTTTGCAAAGTCACAATCTCTTAGAAACTTCTCTTTTCTTTATGTGTTATTGTTCTAACACACGTCTATCTCTGATCAGTGATTCTTTTAGCAGGCCATAATTATAAGACCGGATTTTTCAATCTTGAGTTAGTGACAAACATATTGCCTCATGTGGTAGCTGTACCCTGGAGTTGAACACACACTGGGTCATGTTTCTTTGAAGTAATGCATGTAGCAATTTTTCCATAATTACCTCAGAATTTCTGATAAATTGAAAGCTGTAATAAAATGTAAGTGGCAGAGGAAATAAATGTTACTTTGTGAGCACTCAGACTTGTGTTTCATTTACAAAGGAAATGTTTCTTTGAAAACTTTCCGCATGTCTCAGATTTCCCACAAACTTGATTCTCAAAGTCAGTTTTGGAATATTTGTTCTTATTCTAAAGCTGTATGGGGGGAGGGGCGCACAAATTATGCTACTGGCATTATCCAAAAATTCTCAAAATTGTGAACGAAAAAAAAGTGTGTGCTGTAGAATGGTGATAAATACATATCAATAGATACGTTTCCTTTCAAACATTATATGTTCAAGAGAGAAAAACATAATAGAGATATCATGTAAATCCATAGAACATGAAAAATTACAAATAGTTTCTCCTTCCGAGCATTGCATATTTAAAAATACTGACTCTCAGTATTTGCCGGTTTGGTTTTTTAAATCAACTGCAATGAATCTGGTTAAGCCTACTGGTAATGGGGGTATTCACGTTGTGGGTTTTTTTTTTTTTTTTTTTTGTGAAATTAAGAGACAGAGATCAATGTAAGTAATAAAAGAGCATACACTTTAATATATATAAAATACCTAAACAACTTTTTGCATGTGACTGTGTTTTCTCCATGCTGTCAAATAGGCCTAGATCTAATAACATAATACTCAATTAGCCAGGAGAAATGCCAGTAATAAAATATTGAAAACTAATGACACTCATATTATTTAATGGGTCTTTTGTGTCATGGCCCCAATACACAACTGTTAACTTTCACAGAATGAAACAGTAAGATCACATTATTACTGTATGTACAAGAATGCACAAATACATTTGGATTGTAAGTTATGCAAGTTGACTAATCTTATCAAGTGTTCTTTGTGAAATCTTTTTTACAAATCATAATTTTACTTTGTGATGGAGCATCCTGTACCCCGGCTGGGTACCTCCGCCAAGTCTGCTTCCTAGCCGCTTACAGGGACCTTGGAACGCTTCTGCCCCAGTCGCCGCAGCTTGACTGGGGTCCTTCTGGAGCTTTAGCATCCGACCAGCCAGCAGCTCTCCTTTCAGGCAGGTATTTTCCCCTCTGCGTATTTCGCTGAACTCCTTCTTCCAGACAGGTATCATCCCCTCTGCCTATTCTGCTGCAGCTCTGCTTACAGTGATTATAGTTATTGCCTTTTCAAAGGCAATTGCAGCTCTCAGGCCTAGCTCTCTTAATTTATCCCAGGGCTAGAGGGATCCTGCAACCAGCCAACAAGTCAGAAGACTCTATCGCTAGGATCCCGTATAATCCACACAGGACACAAGTTGCAAAAGGAACTGACATACAAAACTTTATTTTTCTCGAGACTAGCCTATAAACTCATTACATGTAGATTGCTGTGACAACTTAAATAAAATACAAATAACCAAATCATAGCAGAGAACATACAGCAATTTATTATAACACAATGGCATATTTATAAGGGGGTGGGGAAGGCATTAACACAAAATATCTCTCCTGCCTGCAGAATTAGCAATATGCAAATCTATCTGAATATGCAAATTAGCAAACCTTGCTATTCAGGTAGTGCACATAGCTGTTGTGCAACCAACAGAAGGCACCATACAGGCTCCATAGCAAAATCCTCCTAATTGGTAGCAAGCATCAGCAGGACAGGAGAGCACACAAACAATTAACAATAAATACATAGTACACATACATTACACACACTTAGTGGTGTATTTTGGATTTGTGCTGCCCTAGGCACAACTAAATTCGGGCACCCCCCAAATCTAAATTTCCCCTACCAATTCGTGTCAAGGCCACTCTTTTGACTGAAAGACACATGCCCTCATTGATACATACACTGACATACACTCTATTGTAGATACAGTCATTGGCACACACATACAGTTATTGGCACACACACTGTTTAACCAAAACACACTTTCACTGGCAAACACACACTGACACACCCACACTCTCAGATACACATAAAATGACAGACACACACTCACAGACATACCCATCCTCACTGATTTGACACACACTTTCACACACTCACAGACACACACTGATGGCTACACTGACTCACAGAGCGTGAGAGAGTAAGAAGAGCGGAGGACAGCGCTTCCTTGCCGCCTGGCTATAATATTAGTAGTTTAACACCTTGGGGGAGCCCTAAGAAGGACAGCCCCAGGACACAAGGCAAATAAGGCATTTGTGTGGGAGCTTGGGGTTTTGTTTTTTTTGCCCCCCCACCCCGAATGTGCCGCCCTAGGCAAATGCCTTGTTTGCCTTGTGGTAAATACAGCCCTGCACCTACAATGGGAACAGGATGACTTAAACATAGGGATCTAATTCAAATGTCAATATTATGTTCCCAGTGATGGCGACTACCGTCACATACTTCATAAAAAAATTTCTAATATAGAAATTCTCAATATGTACTATAGATTTGTCCCAGGGCGAGTAATAGTTTGGTGGTATGAGTGTCATGGGTATAACGTATGTGAGATGACAGTAAAATAATTTCCATTTGTAGCTTAGACTAAAACCACTTTGTGAAAATATGCACTATTAGCTAGCTAGACCCGTTCTCAAGAACCCCTACCAGTCCAGGATTTAGGGATTACTCTGTTGTGTCTAAAGTGCTTTTTTAGTTTTTTTGTTTTCTAAACACACCTTAGAAACAAATGGGTAATTCCTAAATCCTGGACTGATAGGGGGTACTGTAGGACTGAGTTAGGAACCCCTGAGCTAGATGAATGATGTAGCAAATAATGCTCTTTGTAGTAGCAGAAAAATGTTTACTTACAAGTAATTGTAAATGTTTCACACAATGGGAAACATTACTAATTAGTATAATCAGCAAATTAAAAAAATATGTTTTTACAATTCATGTTATAAATATTTTTGTGTCTCTTACACCCACTTGTCACCTACCAACTCTTGTCTCTTACCACTCTTGTGCCTCTTTTCCCTATAGTGCCTCATACTCTACTGTGTTGTACTCCTTGCCCCCTTACTTTGTGTTACTCCCATTTGTGTTTTTTTACCCCCTTGCATCTTATTTACAGCTTGTGTGTCTCTTACTTCCTTTTGTCTGTCACTCCCCTTTGGGACTCTAATTTTCCTCTTTCTGTCTATTGCACCATTTTGTCTGTTACCCCTTGTGTCTCTTATCCCTTCTACTCCACTTGTTTGTGTGTTTTTCTCCTCCCTTGTATCTTTACTCCCTTTTTGTGTCTCTTGTCCCCCCTTTATGTCTCTCATTTCTCTGTTCCCTACACCTAGAGAAAGAGCCCCCGACGCCAGTGATCCATTCTGGTAGCACCAGCCCTGCATATAACTGTGTATCTCATGGACAATGCAGGATTTGAGAACGGCATTATACTTTTGTTTTGCATCACTTCATAGCCCCAACCCACTAATTAGAACATCACCGTGTTATTTTAAACTTAATCTAGCTATGCTTTCCTGATATCCAACAATAATTAAAAAAATGTATTTAAAAAAAAATTAACTGTAAAGATGTATACCATGACCCGTGATAGACACTTGTTTTTTCCATTATATGAAAAACAGATGCATTACTACATTGGATAATCTATTTTGCCATTTTTGCACATTTCTGTGGTCAGTGGCTTGGGTTAGAATGGAATTATTCATTTCTGTATTATTCTTAAAATTTGACAAATCCTTCCCCCATATAATATCAGGTTTTGTGTTTTTTTTTATGGTTTTCTGGAAATGAAGCAATTGGCATTTGATAATACCATGCATTGAAACAATATGCATTCATGCAAGACAGCTTTCACAAACTATCGAATAATGTTCTAACTAAGGCACTCTAAACACCATAATAACTAGTATTTATTGTAGAGGTTATTGAACTAGGAAACTATATTTGTGTTTTGCCAAAAAGATTTCCATGGCAAAAACTTCACGAATCCAAAGTTCTGAAGACCCGTCTCTTACCCAGAGGGGTTATCCTTCAAAAATATTTATTTCCAATTCACCATTCGAGTTCCTTTAAGAAGTGAGCATGCACCATAGTGAGCTGAATGGACACAGAAATTAATTTGGATGTGCCAAAAAGACCTTTATTAATTCAGCATGATTGAATTGCTCTATATCCCCAGCACTCTATGCCACTTATAGGTATGGCTGACATTATTTGCTTCTTGCAGTTACTATCACTTTTTCTGTCATCCTTCGATAATTAGCAAAGGAGAGAGAAATAAATGTAGATTTAATATTTAGTCTTGATTAGTCCGTAGTTAGTGATAAAATGCCCAGCATGTTTAGGATTTTTTTTTTTTAAGTTATAAAATAAATATCGCAAGGAGTAAATTATGGTTTGAATAAAAAGTTTAGCAAAATCTAAAATGTTAAGATTACAACTTCTATAGTAGTCACAGTATCCAAAACTGCTACATAAAAGTATGTATTTTTAGTAAGTACATCCCCCAGGCTATTTAACTAAGAACATTTTGACACTTCCATTTATTTATTACAAAACTAGATCAAATCTGTTGCTTATATACTTTTTTTGTGTTTTCACATGTTTTTTATTTTCTGTAAGTATTTGCATTCTGCTACTGTTCTTGAGTACAATGATACCCCACATGTATGCATTTTTTTCTTAATAGTATACCTGACTCTAATCTTACACCTTTTCCAACCCATAACCCTACCCATTGTCCAACATATAATCCTCACCATTATGGTACCCATAAACTTATTAAAAAATTTACCAATATTCCTACTCATCATCCGATTCCTAATCCTGCCCCTAATCCAGCCCCTTAATCTCACTTAATACCACCGCTAATTCCCCCCCTTATCGTACCTAAGAGGGATAACCTCTGCTGACAGAGCACTCTGACAGCACATATAAAAAAATACCTGGTGCTCCATGTTTTCAGCTGGGACAGGCTGGTGGCAGGTTTAGAATTATCATGGAGAGAAATTTTTTTATTGTGTATTTTATTAATTAAAGGTTATTTGGTCATATGGTTGTGCCAATTATCTCTTTTTATATACACTTTATTTTTTCACCTGGCAATTTTAATTGTATTTTATTTTTATTTAACTCCATTTTATTCTACTATTCTGCTTGGTATTTTCCTGCATTCATATTATCCTGTACTCCAAGAAATCCTAGGTGAGGATTATACCACCCACGATGATAACAAAGAGTAGTCAGTCTGCTCTTCCTTTGTGAGTATATTTTTAATTACCTATCACAGATATTTTAAATACAGAGAGCACTATTACTTGTCTTTTTTCTCTTTCATTTGAAGATTGGATACAACACTGACGGAGGGAACCCACCATATATCCCACCATATATCCCATAAGCGGGCATTATACCGCTGTATGTGCTTCACACCAGAGCTGGATATATCTCTGTCAAATGTGAGTTCCCTACTATTATTTGAATTCAGTGATTCTATTTGACCTATATTGAATTTCTCTGCACATTACTTTTACTATTGTTTCTGGACATTGTTTTATCTAGAAATCAATATTTATTTAAGCGCAGCCCCTGTTCGTATTTTTTATCTCTCTCTGTTTTCAAAAGGGTTTGGAGGGACTCCCTTTTTAAGGGTTGCTGCCTGTCTGTTAATTAGCGCTGACTCTTCATTTTATTCGTTAGAATTATTATGGCTTAGTGTGATCTCTCATCCACAGTTTTTATTTTTTTAAATACCAACATTACTACAATAATTACAAATTAACGCAAAATTAATGTTTATTTTTATTTTCATCTTTCTCTTTTTGTTTGTATTTTAATATCTGTAATCTATGTAGTTTGCTAATATTATACCCCTTACACCCGCCTATTATGCTGCTTCTGCTCAAACTGTTTCTTTAAAGAATTAGATTGATCGATAAAATCTACCTGGCTAGAACAATTTCCTCTTAGTTTCGTCTTAATCAAGAAATTGTCCTTTGGGAATATTGTTTAGCCAGGGACAATGATGACAGCTTTCTCTTTCAAAAAACTGTTTACGTTAACTTGTTTTAAAAAAGTACGGTCATTATAGTATTATTTAAAATGTAAAAATTATATCTCACTTTTGCTCATATTGTAGTTAATTTAATTCCCCAGTTATTTAAGTATAAAAAGTTAAAAAATATGTTAAAATAGA
This sequence comes from Pelobates cultripes, assembly GCA_933207985.1. Classification (NCBI taxonomy): domain Eukaryota; kingdom Metazoa; phylum Chordata; class Amphibia; order Anura; family Pelobatidae; genus Pelobates; species Pelobates cultripes. The sequence goes on from OW240914.1 coordinate 312,654,445, forward strand.
TAAAATGGATAGATTATCATAACTTGGAGAGAACTTGGTCCCCATAGTGTTTTGACTGTAAAAATTATCTTCAAACCAGAAATAAGTGTTGGTCCAGATCATCATTATAAATACACAAAAATAAGTCCTGCGCTCAGACACCCACTACTCCTGGGTGGCAGCAATGACCACACCAGCCACAATACATAAAATAAAAAACAAATAAAAGAGTTACCTGTGCACTATTACAAATCCCTATGCATATTTAAACAAATGGAGGTTTTTTTGTTTAACTCCAATGGCCATTAGGTAGAAGACCACATGTTACATCAAGGCAAACCTATTAGGTGGGTCCTACACTAACAATTCACCTTGCTTCCTTCAGTTTCAGGCAAAATAAAAACACTAAAGAGACAAAGAGGGGTATTTTTCTAAACCCCTACATACTTTTTAACCCATGGATCTGTGATATAAAAGCAAATACAAATACACGAAAATAAGTCCTGTGCTCAGACTCCCTCTAGGATCATCATAATACCTTCCAAAATGAAATCTATTTGTAAATCTAAAAACTTTTGAGAGTGTCGTAGGTAGAATTCAACAGCTTTACAGCCTTTTTTGTTTATTCTATAATCGTATACAAACTAGTTACGTCACACATGATTAAAAATAATTTATCCTCCCACTTAAAATTTTGTAAAATATTTAAAAGACACATGGTGTCCTGTAAATATGACAGACACATTTTTACCAATGGTTGTAAAAATGAGTCGATGTATTGAAAAGGGGGATAATATTGAGTTAATACCTGACACAATTGATCTCCCGGGGATGGGGGCTGACTGGATCCTTGTGTAAATTAGGTAAAGTATAAATGAGTGGAATTTTCAGATAGTAATACAAATTGAGCTAGGGAGGATGCAGACAAATAATGTATCAAGTTAGGTACTCCCAGTCCACCTTCTTTTTTAGCTTTATAGAGTGAAGCTATGGGTACTCTTGTTTTTTTATTTGTGTGTATAAATTTTATTATAAATTTCTGTATATCGTTTAATAATAAAATAGGGTAAGGAAGTGAAATCGTTAGAAACTGTAGCAGACACTATTCCCTTGTGTTCGGTTGTCCGTACCCCCTTGTTCGTCTCCTGAATGACTGATGTGTGGTCCCCTTGTCATGCCCCAGCAAACACTAATCTCCCCTGGCTGTGAACTACAAATTAACAACTTTACACCTTCACTTCAGTGCTTTCTCTGGGTGACCATCATTTGCATAACCAAACAGGGGTTAAGGGTAGGGTTAGGTTAAGGGTTAGGGTTAGGGTTAGGGTTAGGGATAGGGTTAGGGGTAGGGTTAGAGGTAGGGTTAGTGGTAGGGTTATGTGCCTGGACTGGCACCACAACCACTTACACATCTATAGGGCTCCCAGTGCCAGGAATTAGCCTGTTGGTCTAGATTCCTGTCATCATTCAGATAATTTTCCCTCCTTCTTTTGTTTTGCCACTTTTCAGAAATCCGAAGCACTTCGGCACCTCCGAAATTCAGCAATTCGGCACTTCGGTTCAGTTCGGCCCTTCGGCAATTTGGTAATTCGGCACTTTGCCAATTCGGTTCGGTACTTCTGAAATTTGCCACTTTAATCTTCGCAGATCCAGCAATTCGCCAATTCGCCAATTCCGACATTCAGAAGCTTCCGAACTGCCGAAATGCAGCAGAATTTACATTCGGAACAAAACGAATTGCACATGTCTATTACTTGAACATTATTGTGTTTGGCATTAGGAAACACTGTACAGTGCTCTCACAATTGCACAGCATGCACTGAACTGAAAACACTCAGAAACAAAATAGGATTTTCTTTCACCAAACAGTTACAAAAATAAATTAGCAGCTGATTGTTGGTAATCTAGTCTCACACTAGGAACAAGAAGACAACATAGTCTTAAATCAGAGGGGCAAAGGTTTAAAAATAATATCAGTAAGTATTACTTTACTGAGAGAGTAGTGGATGCATGGAATAGTCTTCCAGCTGAAGTGGTAGAGGTTAACACAATGAGGGAGTTTAAGCATGGGTGGGATAGGCATAAAGCTATCCTATGTATAAGATAAGGCCAGGGACTAATGAAAGTATTTAGAAAATTGAGCAGACTAGATGGGCCGAATGGTTCTTATCTGCCGTCACATATTATGTTTATATGTCAATCTTATATTTCCCACTTAAACTTGTCTCACATTTGAAAGCTAAGCCTAGCCTCACAATAGAATAAATAACCCAGGGTGGGCAAGGAATGTTTTTGTCTTTGTTACTGAACACCACACTACCATAAGAATGATTTTTTTTTCCTAAACATTTTTTTTCTTCAACTGGTGTGGTTCTTTTATTTATTTTATAAGTTTAAGGCAACCTTATGGATATTTAGTTGTCTGTTTTTGGGGTTAAAGAAGGAAGATGGAAATAAAAATAGTATTTTTTTATTATTTTGGGAGCACGAAAATGCACAAAATACCGAAGGAAGCTTCAACTGTATTCTACTCGTGTGCCCCTCATTTGTAGAAATGATTTCACCGAACAGTGTTCTTCTTAGATGTATAGAAATTAATGCAAGCGGAGATGAAAGTTCAGCAATGTTCGTGAGGTCGAGTGCACCATGCACTCGATGACCAAACACCGCTGCCTGCAATCGCTGGAACAAGATGGCTGCCACCACGTGTTCGTGTTCGCAAATATTTTTGGGTATCCTAAAAAAGAAAAAGATCTCTATTGTGCAGATAACTTAAATCTGTAATGGTTCCAGATTCTGTAATATACACTCTCAAAGAGACAAAAAGTGGAGAAATAGGAGATAATACTCCTAGTGTTATACAGTTGACTTTCAGGTAGCTTACATATACCATAATTGACTGCTCACCTGTACTAGAGTCCAAGAAACCTTCCTATTTTAAACGCCTTTTTCTACGCTGTTTTCAAAAATGGGAAATTGTGGCAAGAATATAGATGCATTATTTGATCAACAAGATATGCATATTGGGGAATAAAATTATACAAACATAGATTTAAGACAACGCCAATTAACACTTGAGAAACCCCTGATAAGGAAAATAAAAATGAAATGGGAAGTAGCCACTCTTGATAAATATGATAGAGGAGGAGGATTTTATAGACGAATGGATGGAGATGCTTGAGAGTTTCTCATTCGGTTTAACGGGACTGATTATCAAGAGACGCAATGCAACTTTAAAGAAACTAGATGAACAAATAAATAAAATCAAAGGTTTGTTGGCAAGTAATGCAAGCCTTGATGAATACTCCCGTATAACCAGAGAAATACAAGAAAATGTATGAAGAATGGAGAGAAATGTAATTGAGTTAAAAAAGAGAAAATATATGAGGGATAAGAATGATTATGCTAAAAAGCAAGTAAGAACATACTCTAAAAGATCCCAAAAACCATACTACCACCCACAAAGACAGGAACGTTGGAGCAATAACACGAATTAACACAAATTAATACTCCAAATCAGAAATCAAACAATAACAATTTTGTCGATCCAAAAACTCCAATGAGAAAAACATTGACTATCGAAAGAATGGAACCTAGACAAAGGGCATCTAGCCGATTGAATGAACAAAGAACGGTAAGTAAGGAAGAAACCCTACATGATGAAGAAACATGACTCCAAAAGTGAATGTAACAATGAGAGAACACACAAAAACTATCTTTGACTCTTCTATAACAATACAGAAGAGGCAATGATATTCCCCATGATATTCCCCACTACACAATAGATTTGAATATTTACCAAGATCCCCAAGGGAGGAGGATTTTTGCAAATTACTTACCAAGAACAAACACAATGAACAACTAAACATGAGAAAGTCACCAGGAAAAGGGAGAAGTACAGAAGAAAGTGAAATTGAGGAGTAACTCGCACTCAGAAGAGAAAGAAGAGACAAAGACAAACCACAAAACAAAGTGGCATATTTAACCTAACAAATAGGACCTTAACTATACCACAAAGGAGGTTATTAGGAAGAGGTTTAAAATGTTCACCTACAAAAAAACCTTGATAAATTTAGTGTATACATAGATTTACAAAGATTTAAGAGAAAATTAAGCCTCAAAAAATTCTTCCTAAAAAATCCCATGATAAGATCTTACCCCTCAGATGAAAATAATATCGGACATTCTGATTTAAGAGAATCATCCACCTTTTTCCCTAGTTCATATATGTCAGAGGAAATAAATACCATTGAAAAATTGGTGATGCATGAAATACGAAAAATAAAAAAGCCTAAAAAAATCTGAGTATAATTGATGTTTCCAGGAAAGAACAGCATTGAAACTTTTTTAAAAAGACGAAATACTGGTAATTAAACCAGAAGATAAAGGGGGTGGGATTGTTCTAATGGAAAAAGATAATTATATAACCGAGTGCCTTAGGTTATTAGGAGACCTAAACACGTATAAAAAACTGACAAAGGATCCAACTGGAGAAATGAAAGTATTAAACTACCAATTGGTAGAAAAAGGTTAAACATTAGGTATTTTAAATGATAAAGAATATACATTTTTAAATGTATCACATCCAAAGATTCCAGTCTTTTATCATTTGTCAAGAATCCACAAGAACAGGGAAAAACCACCAGGGAGACTTATAGTGTCTAGTATCAGCTCTATATCCAGCAGATTGTCCCAATATATAGATAGAAGCTTGCAGGATACAGTACAAAAATGTACAAGCCATCTGAAAGATATATTGAGCATTCTCAATGATCTGCAAGATCAAAAATGGGACCAGGAATATTATCTAGTAACTGCGGACGTCAGTTCATTACATACAATCATAGCTCATGAGCAAGGATGTAGAGCCGTCAAGTATTTTTTACAGTTTTTTAATACATTTCCAGAGACGCAGATTGATTTTATTATAGTAGGGATCCAACGAATCCTGGAGAATTTTTTTTTTTTGGTTCGGAGAGGAATTTTATCTGCAGATCTGTGGGACAACGATGGGCACCAGATTCCCTCTGAGTTATGCCAGCCTGTTCATGTCCCTACGGGAACATGAATACATTTATGATACATGCAGTTGGGAAATGAATCTGGTGCTCTATCGCCGTTACATAGACGATATAGTTATTATTTGAAATGGTCATAAACCCTCCCTTACTTCCTTTTTAATATATCTGAACAATAACAACTGGGGAATCAAATTAGAAAGTACATTCAGTAAAACTTCTGTTAATTTTCTGGACTTAGATATTTATATTGAGAGGAATCCAATACAAACCAAGACTTATTTAAAACAAGTTGATGTAAACAGCTACATAGAAGAGAGTAGCTGTAACTTTTCTCCGTGGTTACTTAACGCACCTAAAGCTTAAATGTTGAGGATGAAGAGAAACTGCTCATAGTATAATATAGTTTTTAAAACACAGGCACTGAAGATTAAAAATTATTTTAAACAGAAAGGTTATAAGCAAACACTTGTAAATAAAGCATTGGAAAAGGTTGATATTAAAAACAGAACAGAATTAATAAAAAAAATAAGCAAAAACAAGATACAATGGATACGAATAGGATCACATTTATATGCGATTTCAATTGTAAGGGCTACCAACTTAAAAATATTTTTAAGAAATATTGTCCACTAATAAAGGAGGATGCCACCTTAAATCAAATACTCTTGAAACAACCTATATTCACTCATAGAGGGGTATCCAATTTAAAAGCAAGTCTAACAAGTAATCATATTAAACCACATAGGATATCCATGAATTCCTTTCAAGAACAAGGGTGGTTTTGTGGATGTTGCTACTGTGGGGCTTGTAAAAACTCAGGTATGACGAAAAGACATGTAAAGAGGTTTAATCACACTCAAAACAAACAAGAAAGCTACAAAATAAATCAATAAATAACGTGTCACACCAAGAGAGTAATCTATTTGATTACTTGTGACTGTGGTTTAACATATGTGGGAAGGACCACGAGAACACTGAATACTAGGATAAAAGAACGCAATATCAAGAATGGATTCGAAAAACACAGCCTCTCATTACATTTTAAATAAAAACATGAATCCAACCCAAAACACCTCAAATTCATGGGAATTCAGAAAGTTGAAACAATCTGGAGTGGGGAGATTTAATTTTGAAAAATGGGCCAACTAGAAATGAGATGGATATTCAATCTTAATTTTTTAATACCATTTGGACTTAATAGTGAATTCAAAATTTGCCATTTTTTATAGTTTAAATATATATATATATATATATATATATATATATATATATATATATATATATTCAGTTTGTTATAATAAGCATGTCTAACATAGGAGGGAATTATGATCAACAACAATTGAAAATTGAACTATTCTTGTTATGTACATTTTTCAATATTTTCTTTTTTTTTAATTTTTGCTATAGTGTTAATTTATAAACATTTTAAATTGATAAATAAACATCTGTTAAACAGCTCAATAGAGGGGTTTGTTATATATTCCTTCCTATGCTAAAACCCTTTTGAAAAAATGGAATGTAACCTATTTTTAAAAATGGTATGTAACATATTCTCTCTTCTCTTGTAATATTTATTCCCCCCCACCCCCCTTTTTTTCCTTATATATATTTAAATGACAAATATGGTGGGGAAACTACAATTATTATGTAGTATTGATCCTCACAATAGAGCCGAGAATATTATTGTGTTCCGATTTGCCAAAATGTGGACTAATCCCTCCCCTCTTAGGGTGGTGCTCGGCATGACATTTATATGTTGTCAGCGCCGAGATAGGGAATTTGCCCTCAATAGAAATTGCGGAATGTTATCAGGAAGTGACATGAATAGACAAGTTCCGTCTCTTCAAATATGCAATCAGGCAATTATATGAAACAAGATGAACATTCACACGCCCCAAATCCAATTGGACATAGTAATGGATTGCCAACCAATAGGAAAGAAGGAGGAGGGTTTTTAAACCAGGAAGAGGAAGCAGCATAACACGATTGAGAAAGCCCGGTGGACGGGTGAAACGCATCTCGGGAGAAAGAGAGCCTGAGGACTTTGAAGCACTTTGAAGCACTTTGCTGGGTTTTCATTATTTTTTATTTTATTCGTGTTTTTAGTGTTCAATACATTTCTATAAAGGTTCTTCGAGCTTCCCAACTGTCTGCTTCCAAAAGAAGGGTTGTGCCACCTTAATAGGCACACAAGTGAACATACCCAGAGTCAGGTTCCTTGAGCTCTAGTAAAGGTGAGCCGTCCTGGTATATATAAGCTACATGAAAGTCAACTGTATAACACTAGGAGTATTGTTTCCTATTTCTTTACTTTTTGTCTCTTTGAGAGTGTATATCACAGAATCTGGAAGGGGTATTGTGTCACCTAAGTACACTACTGCAAGAACGACCTGAGCCTGTCATATTTTTGCTCAGAACCATGTGAGTTGAACCATCACTACTTCACATAGGGGTCTTACAGATTTAAGTTATTTGCACAATAGAGATCTTTTTCTTTTTTAGGATACCCAAAAATAGTTGCTGTTCCCCAACTAGGGGTAGGTGTTTTATTGTACATACACACCATTAGAAGCCCAAATAGCCTGTATGCATTTATTTGTGGTTTACCATGTGCAAAAAATTTATTGCATATAAGTATAATAATTATTACAGATATACATGGTTATCAAGGGTTTAGTCCAATGTTAGAGTAATATGTAATGGTAATTATTGAGTTAGCAAACATATTGTTGTTTTTCAACCTAACCCTAATAAATATTTAGAAATATTGAAAATATGCCACAAGACACATTGGGTGAGATTTATCAAAGTGTTGCAAAAATGTAAAAGGGAAGGAGTCAGTCATGGAATGTTCTTGTGCCTGCTGGTTCCACTGGTTTCCATGGTGGTTACCTGTCATGCTTCCTACCCAATCGTCATGGAATTTTACCAGTCATGCACATTGAACGGATAGCTTAATCCTTTCAAGCTCCTCTGGAAAAGATGCTAGACACTGCCTGCTTGCTGCCTTTTTTTAGAATGTAAACACTTTACGCCATTTCTGTTCCATGATCATCCTCGTCATACCTGCGACCTCTTACTTGAACATTTTGTGGGGGCAGAGGAGATGTGAGTTTCTAACCCTATATATAGTTTTTTTCTGTCCTACAGCTAGTGCCCTGTTGTGATTTTCTTCTTGATTCCCTATGAGCACATGTTCTTTCTGACTTTTGGCATTTGACAATGGCTTGTTCTTTGATTTTATGTACCTCTGTAATCCTTAACTGGCTAGTTTGCTCATTCTCTCGTATCTCTGGATATCTGTTATCCTGATCTTCGCTTGTTGTACAATGTATGATTTATCTCTCTCTCTGCATTAAGTCCAGGCACACTAAAGTCCAGTAATGCATTCTATCATATTTTCTTGCAGTTCTGCATGTAGGGTTAGTATTGTCATAACGCTGATCCACTTTTAATACTTTAAATCACTTTTTAGAATACAACACTTTGATGAATCTCATCACATACTTCGGTAATATGATATCAATATTTAACAATCAAACAATGACAATGTTAAACCTGGCAAGGATTTAAGACCTTTGCATTGGTGGAAACATTGTCAGGTTCACCAGTGTCATAGCAATCAGTGTCAAATTGAATACTGTAGTATTGAATCATTGCTTTCACTCTTTGACAGGACTTGCGGCAACCTAAGATACAGGACCTTACAAATAATGCAGTAACAAGTGTTGTGGTTTTTAGTTAACGTATATTATGACTAAATGTATGCACTCTCATAAGTGAAAGTATATTGTGAATAAATGGTTTTACGAGGCTCAGATTTATAATTCACTAACTAAGCACACTTCTATCAAAGGTAGGTAAATTCTTGTGATTTAAGCACATTTTCCGATCTATTGGTTAGGGTGGTTGCAACAATTGCCAGATGGAAAAAAAAAAATTATTCAAAAAAGAGAAGCATTAATATAAGTAGGATATTCATTTAGAGAAAGGATCAGAGATATCGCAAGCCGGCTTTCAAGTGAAACTTGGGAAAATATTAAAAGAATATGGACACCATGAAGCAGAAATAACTGTAAATTAGAATGAGGTATTCAAATTGTGAAGACTAGATAGTGTGTTTGGTCCTAAGCAGCTGTCACAGTCCATGTGATAAAAACTTACTCCAAGCGTCATGACCTCTATTACTTGCTGTAGTGGATATGTTGCCAGGAGTACCCTGGTATCCTTACAGAGTAAGTAATAAAACAACCAAAGAACAGTTTGGAAACTTACTTTGGACCTGTGGTTGCAACCATGCTTCTGAACTCTCCTGTTTGGAGAATCTGCTTAGCTCACTGCAGGACCACTCTCATTGACCAAGGGTGTCAGCTGATTGCTTTCAGTCAATAAGTGCGGTCTTATATCGGGCTGTACTTTGCTCAGAAAAAACATCCAACTTCTCTAGGAGAAGCTGGATTTGGTGTGAAAACAAGATAGATTTTCAAACATTTAAACATTTTGGCTGCTTACTCTTGAAAGGTGCCTGGGTACCTATCGCATCATATCAACTATCCGACTGTAGTAGGTATGGTGCTTGATGTATTCCTTTAAAGTTCATTAACCTGTATCACTTGAGACAAGTGGCAATCTGAAAAATATCTTTTTTTTTTTTTTTATTGGTATTCTATTGTCTTAGAGTACATTGGTATATCTAAAATCTGATAGGTAAAACATTTTCAAAAACAAAAAAGAGAAACACCACTTTTTTCCCTCGAACATTCCCATAAAAACAAAACTTTACTTTTGAATAACCACGAGAAAATATTTTGGAAAATTAAAATAAAAACATGTATGCATGTGTCACTAGTCTTTCTGTGGATGTTCAGTGAGGGAGTTATATAACTTCATTATCACATTAATGTTTAAAAACTGTGCATGGGTATGACCAAAGAATTACTTTTTTAAATATTTTTTTTCAATAAGGAAAAGACACAAAAAATATTTACAAGGAAATTACAGGTATAATAAACCTTCATACTAACTAAAGCTTTATTTATTTAGAAATTTTAAACATGTTGTATAAGCAATGATTTTATACAAAACTATACAACAGAATGTACCAAGACATTGATTTTGTCATTGTTGTACAATCATCTTCAATTTGCCATCTCACTTATTATTTTGAACTCACAAATAAAATCTGTGCTTTAATTAGTTAACTTATGTGGCGATTCAGATAATATGGAGATTCAATATATGTTCTAATATATATTCACAGATGTACCGTAATTTCTACTTTGCATTTTTAGTTACTATTTTATGCTTCCTATAGTGTGTTACTTATTGGCATCGTATTCTAACTAGAATTTTACACAAACAAAATAAACGGTAAGACTAATTTTGAATAATGTAATACTTATAACTGTTGTGTTAAGGTCACAAAAGTATAATGTGGTCTCTTTCATACTTGGTCTGGGTGCATAACTATAAGTACATTGCCACATATAAAGTCTGTTTAGTTTCTTGACGTGTAATCTTGTGAAACATAACAATCAACTCATTACTGGAAAGCAACCGACTTTCATCCACAAAGTTTTGTTTAGCACACATACTGATAACTTTTTCAGACTATACATGTATATCCTTACTTGACTATAATTTTACAAAATATTAACATACATTTCCAAAAAACAGAAAACATGTATATATCCTATTACGCAAGCTGGCCAGCTCTGCTTTTACAGATCCAAGGAGATTGCAAGCAAACTATTTAGAAGTCCATAACTGTGGTAAGCATTTTAATCTATAAACAACATAGTATAGTTTGCATAACAATTCAATGTTTATTTTAAATGCCTAGCATATCTACTTCAACACGTACAATTAGAATGAGGTCTAATAGCATTTTATGCCCAAATAGATACAAACAGGGACAAAACACGGTATAGAGTATTCAGAGCACTAAAGGAAAATCTCTATAGGGTTATATACATACCTAGGAACCTGCTGGGTTGGGCCTGGAGACTTCTGGCCTGACAGTGCCTCAACGGGCCAACCATGACTTTTTCAGGTGGTAGAAATGGTGTTTAGTCCTATCCACTAAACTGCAATTCTGCCCAGTTCATGAACGATCCATTTATGTTTTGGGCAAAGCCTAATCTTTTCCTGCTGTCTTTGCCTTTTGCACCATGACCTACCATTTTTGCAGTCAGTGACTACTATTTTAAAAGGTTTTGTCCGTTTTCTTCTCTAGAATAAGATCTCCAGTGACTAAGAAATGCAAATCCCCAGGTGTGATTACATAGCATGTACTTTAGCTTAGCCTTTTGGGCAAACTGCTTTCTTTTTTTCGACATCTTGTAAGCAAGGGGGTGAATGTAGAAGCTTAGTGATATTAAATATTCAACGTTATGATAGTAGAAGGTTGAAATGTTATAAGGGCAATACTTGGATCATGACAAACAAGGAAAACGTGTTAAGGAATTGCTATGTTAACTTTTTATTTTAAATATAAGTAGGTAAAGATCTTTGGGTATTAAGCAATTACAGTATTGTTTTCTATTGTTATAAGAAACCATTAAAAGCAAATATCTTTTGAACTTGAAAACTTAAATAATTGAAGGTGTATTTAGGGGGAAAATGAGTTTTGATAATGTTTTTGTTCAGAAGAAATAGGCTGGAGGGAAAACTCAAATGTTATCACAGGAACTACTGCCAATTAAATCCCACATTTCACAGACACCTCTGTGAGAACTTCATCCCATTTGTGTGCAGCATAGAACTATATTTTTTTCATTGGATCATCCCATTAATTGTAGTTTAGAATGGAATTTGGAGTGAACAGCGCACTTGTGCGAATTTCAGCTAGATGGAAAGCCCTATTTCCACCTTTTCCTCTTTCTTGTTTTTATAAAGTTTTATTTTTATTTTTATCTATTACAGCAATGCATAAGCAAAATAGACATGGGTCACCATGACATACCTCAGAAATAATTAGGGATTTCTTAAATACCAAACCTATTGATTACCTGGAAGTCGCTGGAAGAAACTAAGTGGATTTGGTTACCTGCACAAAATCCCTAAGGGGTCCTTGCTTGGTAAAGTTCTTGATATACTCTTTTATTTTGGGATTTTTTTTCCAGTATTTGACTTTGTATTTCTTGTTAAGGCTTTTTGAAAGAAACAAACAAACACATATGACTTTATTTGAAATACAAAAATTCAAAGCCAGGAGCACAGTTTACTTGTAGTTTCCAATTTGGACAGCAGAACGCTCATATACACATCTGAATGTAGCCGGTTGAATTTCCCAGTACTGTACAGGGTTGCTAAAGAGGCTGATACCCGAATAAGAGGCCTTCTTTGTGTTATAACCGATGGGACAAAAATCGTTTGTTGAAACAGCAGCAATTTTATTACTGTGAAGGTAAACAACCTGCAAAAGTCAAAAACAGTTTCATTTGTTAATACTCCATAAAGCAATTCTCAGTTTGCAATATTTTATAAGCAAAGCAACAGGTTGGAACGAAGAGCCTTCATATTTAAAAAAAATATGGCATTTAAATGATGTGGTACGCATCTGGGGAGGGTTTGGTACACTAACGCAAAATGGTATTAATCAGCTTTTGCCAATTTTAATAAATATTTTGGAGTGCTTATGGATGTTTGTACTGCTAAGTAGATGCAGCTGGATCAATTACAAAATGTTCTTGTTCATTTTTATTTAAATTGTATGTTTTTTGGAGCAGGGCTACCACTACCCATTGTTCCCGTAAGTCAAACTTGGTAGTTGAACTTTTTTTGTGCGTCTTTAGAATTGCACAGCACCCCTATAACATTTGGTACTTTAGAAATAATAATAATACAAATGTACCCAGTTTTACTAATAAAGTACAATTTGCCACAGTACGATTGCCCTTTCACATAAAGGTGTGTATCCACTAATTAAAATATGAATATCAGATACTACTAAACATACATAAAATGACAAGGAAACAATGTATTAAACAGAGTATATAATACAAACTTTTACTATAATATTATACTTGAAAATGAGACTGGAAAAAGATAGTGAATGTTAGATGGTATGTGTTACTAAAAACTATTTATTTGTTACTAAACCACTTCACAACCAAGTTTGTTTGTTAAAAAAGGGGACATTGGCATCATACGGTGGATATCTTTTATACACAATTCCCATAGGGAAAGGATTTATTTCATTTTTTACATTTTTATTAAAAACTATATACATTGTTATTTTGTAAGTACTGTACCTGTATGTATTTGTGTTCTCCAAGTCCAGTAGGTACTTTTGTCAGGCTATTGTGATCCAAGTGAAGCTCCCTAAGATGTGGAACATTAGCTACTGATCCGTTTTCAACACTGGAAATGCTGTTAAAGCTTAGACCCAGTCTGCAATAACAAAGACAGTGAATTATTATACATGAACTTACATACGGAACACCAGGGATAACATTTATTTACTGAAAGAACTATGGGCTGTGCGGATGTATACAAAGGATAATCTAAAATCAGAATAATGCAAAGTATGTGAAAATCACTCTAAATCACTTTTCACAATTCAAACACCCAAGATAAACGTGTGATTTTATGTTAACATATATTCATTAGCACTGACTGTAACCTGTACATTGGTAAACAGAGATCCGTGAAAAGCCAATTTATGTGTAATAATTAAAAGTTCATTGTTACATTTTTAAGATCTTTTACCATGTATAAGCTGTTATATGTATCGAATGGTGTAATAAATCTATTCCACATCCTCTGCTTGGTTAGAAGTGAAGATGTAACCTTTTAACATTGTGTTATCTGAAAAATGGCCATAAATAGTCATCCACTCATAATATTTGGTATGTTACATGCTCAATTAGAATGGGGAAAAATAAAAAATATGTGCATTTTTGTACAAGTCTGGAATGTGTTATCTGTGAAGCAACAAGGTATTTTGTCTGTGTCTGCCTGTGCTTGCTTTCTATGTCATGGCCTCTAGGGTTTGCACATGTTTGAACATTGCTTTCTAAATCAGGACTATTCACATCAAAAAGGTGTCAAAAAGGTTAAGGCTTTTTTAAGTAGTGAACAGTGTAGATCATTAAAGTATTAAACAGATAAAATCTTTACATACTTATGGACTTAAAACTATATATATCTTCCACTGTCTCAACAATGAAATAATGTCACTCGTCTGAATGTAATGCTTAGTTAGCTTGGTAAACCTAGCACAATGTTTAAGAGAAAAAAATATATATTGTATATCTATCTATCTATCAAATTGAATCACATAATAAACTATAAATTACATGATAAAGGTTTCAGCTTTTATTGTCTTTTAAGTTGTTACGTATTTTATACAGTGCTTCAATTGTAAGGATTATATATAAAAACATAATTATAAAATAATGTGATGATGCACACATGAGATAACCTTTTTATTTTTACTGTAAATACTTAAAAACATTTACATGTTAATGATATCTTATTGCAAAGTTCTTGGACAGCCACTAGAGGAACTCCCTGTGTTCAGTCCTGCAAAGTTTGGATTAACCTTACAGAGAAGAGGGGGTTGATGATCTAAATGGTGATGAGAACACTACAGCATTTGGCAGAGTCGTAGATAGGTCAATGGTCACTGGGGGTGTAAGTCTATGTTGGAAATCCCCCTGAATTTCAAACTTTTATGTGTCGCTTTTGCACCCTTCATCCCTTAGTTTTTATATCTCCTGACCCTTCTAGTGTTTCTTTTAAACCCCCTTTCAGCCTTGTTTATATCTTAAACACTTTCGCTTTCTTGTGTGTCTCTCAGTCCATGTTATTTCTTCTGTATATCTTAACCACCCTTACACATCTAGATGCACAGTTAGGCAGACAAAGTCACACAGTAGTCAGGTGCACACAGTCAGACATATACACTATGCAACTTACAGTTACACATGCAGACACACAGACAATGCACACATCAAACACAAAACACACAGTCAATGTCAGTGGCACACAATCATATACAGGTATACACACACACACAGTTACAGGCACACACACAGCCAACACCACACACCATCATGGACACGCAGTCTCACACACAGTTACAGTCATATAAACATATAAACAGTTACAGCCACACACTGAGTTTCAGTCGCACACACAGTTACAGTGACACACAAATACAAGCACACATAAATACAGCCACACAAATAGTTGCAGTCACAAACACGCAGTTACATTTGCACACACAGTTACACTCACACATACAAAAAGTTACAGCCACACAAACAGGTGCAGTAACACATACACAGTTGCAGTCACAAACACACAGTTGCATTCACACACACAGTTACAGGCACTCCCACACATACACACACAGTTACAGTCACACATACAGTCACATTCACAATCACACAGTAACACACAGTTATAGAAACAGACAGAGTTAAATACACACACACTCACAGTTACAGGCACTCACACATGCACACACACACAGTTACACACAGAGGCACACAGGGACACACAGTTACATTCACACATAGTTACAGTTACAGGCACAAATACAATTACAGTTATACACACACCAAGAAATGGCAGATCAAGTGTGTGTTATTTGGATGCATTAAATGTGTGAAGTGGATGCAGTGAGTGTGTATGTGTTTGTGGAGCAGATGCAGTGTGTGTGATTGTTTAGTGGATGCAGTGTGTCTATATTATGTATATAAATAAACATGTATATTCAATGTGTGTTTGAATGTAAGCATGTTTTTGTATGGAGTAGGTGTGTGAATCTTGTTTTTTAAAAACAGGTGTGCATTTGTGTGTAGTGTATACACACACAGAGATACACAGACATACACTGACACACATGCAAATACACAGATACACAGACTGACACACACAGTTACACACACTGATACATAGATACACACAGGTACACAGACATTCAGATGAACTGGCACATGTTACACACACAGACACACACACACACACACACACAATGACACATAGTTAAACACACAGCTACACACACACACATATACCCAAACTGACACACACACAGATATACAGACTCTCATGTACACAGACAGACACACACTGACACAAAAGGACACACGGATACTGACACACAGACACACAGACACACACACTGACACACAGATACACACACAAACATACTAACACAGACACACACACTGACAAACAGATACATACACATACTGACACACAGACACACTGACACACAAACATACTGTCAGGGAGCCGCGGGCGGCGAGGAGGGGAGGCTGCACGCCACTTGCAGCACTCACCCTCAGTCCATCTCCGCCCGCGGTCTCCTCTCTGCTTACCTGTCGGCAAGCGGCGTCTCCTCTGTGCCGCTCGCCGCCAGCGTCCTCCATGCCCCCCAGCGGCAGCATGTATAACGCTGCACGCTGGGAGGTCCAGGAGTTAAGTAAACGCCGGGGTCACGTGAGTGACCCGGCGTTAAAGAAACAGTACCACAATCACAGTGGGGGTATAGATATCCCCCACGTGTGATTGTTAATTCTGATTGGAAGTTATCCAATCAGAATTAAACCTAGGGTATTTATACTTACCTTTCCTGTCCCTCAGTGCCCTGTTGTGGTCTTGTGATACCTGTAGCGTAGTGTTCTCGTCTTGCTCTCTGGTTACTGATTATTTGGCTCGTTATTCCGATTATCCTGTCTTCTCCACTCCTTTGACCTCGGCTTGTTTCTTGTTCTCCCGTTTTCTGGCTCCCTTTACCTGGCTTGTCTCCTGACTATTCTTAGCGTACTTAGCCCGGCCACTCTAAGGTCCGGTACGGCACCTTTTCTGTGTGTGTGTGTGTGTGTGTCAGCGTGTTAGGTTCCCCGAATCGTGACACATACATACTAACACAAAGACACAGATACACACACATATACACTGACACACACATGCAGGCTTTTTTTTAGTCACCCTCCTATTTCTTAGCAGTAGAGTTTCTGGGGCTGTTGGGAGTCAGTCTGGCAGTTTGCTCACCCTCCTTACTGCCTCTGCTTTACCTCCTCCCTCCCGCGCAGAGTAAGCTGGGAGGAAGTGATAGGCAGTCACTTCCTCCAAGTACTGGCACTGGCTGCCATTAAAGGAAACCAGTTGTGCTATTAAAGGGTTGCCGTGCTCACCAGGCCTCTGCAGAAATATGCCCATTGGGTGGCCCTAAGTGCAGTCCTAGGGGCACTGAAAGTATTTGGGCCCTGATACAGCTGCACTGGTAGAAGCTCTGCAGATCAGGAATGTGGCGCCCAGGACTGCCGGGCCTTTGACATCCATTATGCTGGTCACCTTCTAATAGCGCCCCTTATGTTAGTCTTGCTTTTTGTCACATTCTATTTCAAGTGTAGGGAATATACTAAAGCAAAGTAGTCCATAATTTGCCTTATATTTTTTAGTACAGTAAATCAATATCAGTACAATTCCAACAGTCATTGTGAGTATTTCATAAACATTTGACTCATTTTGAAGGAGAGCTGACACAGCCGCTTTAATTTAACAAATGTCAGTTGGAACTGTTACTTTAGCTATTTACTAAGGTAAGAATTCAAAGAGAACTCAAAGAGAATTTCTAATATAAGGTCAGAATAGAAGAACTGAAATCACTGTTGACCTTGAATTTAAAATTCACTTTGAGTTCACATTGAATTCTTACTAAAGCTAATTACCCGATTGGAAGAAAATATTTTGAAATGATACTTAGGAAACTCTGAAATACTGCACGGTTACAAAAGATGTGTATATAAGTTAATATATAGTAAGTTATATTTACCTTTTCGTGCATCCAGGAGAGGAGCCGCCAGTTAATAAATGACCAAATGTGGCCAATCAAAATTTGTTATTGAGTCAGTAATTTGGTCAGTTTTTATTTTTATGGACCAATATTTGTTTTCTGACGAAAATTACCATAAATCTAGATTTTCATTACATTTTTAATTCTAGCAAAAACCAATTACATGTCTATTTGTTAATATTTTGATAAAGTTCCATTGAAACAGTAAGTCATTTTGTATCTAGGACTAGTTGCATAAATGTACAGTGCTGTTTTTTTTTTCCATTTTTTTTTTTATTTGGCTATTTGTAAATAGTAGAAATATTCACAAATTCAATTTACTAGCAGACATTTCAACCTTTAGTAACTAACTAACTCCAGTAATACAACTATTAGAACATTCACTTTTATATTACAATGGTAAATTGATGATATGGTTTCCTTATTTCTCATATTACATATTTGTAAATTAAAGAGTGTATTTTAGAATGACTTTTTATCAGTGAACACTTGCATCTAGATTATGTAAGTTTCACTTAGCAAGCAGTAAAATATAATAGATAGTTTTTAACAGTAGTTATTAATAGACTTGTGAATTCGGTTTTTAAATAAATTGCATTTCATATGAATAATCCTCAATCCGTTAACTATCTGAATTACGTAACTCTGAATCACTATATGGATGCATCACGAAACAACGAGAAATGAACGAACAGTGATTCAAAGTTCGGTCCATGGCACCCAAATAAAGACTAACTAATGGTTAGAGGACAGCCACTAAATGTAATAAATATAGAAATAAATGAATTAAATAAATAATGAAGAACTAAACCAGGGGAATACGGACCAAATGCTTAATACATGCAACCGAATGCTCAAAAGTAACCGAATGTCAACTAAATTTCAGTAGAAAATACCATTCTAATTAGCTTCGGCTCAGTGTGTGAAAATGTCTGGAATATATATGTATTTATATATATATATATATATATATATACACACACACACATATATTTTGCATACATTTTGCAATACAGTAATAGGCTCATTTGCACACACTTGTTTTTTTCCAATAGTCTAATAAGTTTTCTTTAATAAATAGTTTGTGTCGGTGATATACATATAAGCCAAAATGCTGTGTGAACCAATTCCAGTCGCCAATGAGATTTACTTACTTTGCTAGGTTGTTTAAGCCACTTAGACTGTCTGCATCAACTTTAGTGATTTGGTTTCCATCAAGATGTAGCTCAGTAAGTGAAGGTGGCAGACCTTAAAATGGAAATTAAGGACATTCACTAACCATACCTGTACGCTAAATGCCATTTGTTAACACACAGTTTTAATTGAATTTTTCTTTCTAATTTTTCTCAGTTGCACTTAAACATGAAAAATGAAAACACTACAGTTCTATCAGTTCTATGTTAATATTTTAATAGCTACAGAATGCCCCTTGTAGTATAACAATATAAACTATACACAATATATGATATATAGATATATATATATATATATAATATCTAAAATACAAAAAGCTTAAATGATGAGTTCAAATAAGCTGATTTAAAATTTTTGCTTTTGTACTTCTCAAGCTACATTAAACACAAGGTCGGTGCATCCATAAGGCGGCACATGCGGCTGCCTTAGTGCGCACCAGCCCGGGGGAGGGGCGCTAGAATAGAGTGACCGGCAGGATGTGGGCACAGTGCTCCCTCTTGCCAGTCACTCTGTGTAGCGTGACCGAGCAGAGCAGTGTGCACCGCGGTACAGGAACTTCTGTTTCCTGTACCCAGCCAGACTGAAAGGAAGTACTCACTGATAGAGCCCTTCCTGTCACTCCGGCCGGGTACAGGAAACTGAAGCTACTGTACCGCAGAGTGCACTGCTCCACTCGGCCATGCTACAAGAAAGGTAGGAGACACGACGGGGACCAGGGTGGGGGGAGAGAGAGGGACATGACGGGGTGGGGGGGGGAGAACACCATAAGACAGGGGAGGGGGGAAGAATACTATGGGGCATGGGAGGGGGGTGAGAACACTATGGGTCATGGGAGGAGGGAAAGAACACTATAGGACAGGGGAAAGGGGAAGAACACTATGGGAAAGGGGAGGGGGAGAGAATACTATGGGATGGGGAGAGGGGGGACTAAGAGATAGGTAAGGGGGAGGGGAGAGAAATACTAAGGGACATGGGAGGGAAGGGACAGTAACACTAAGGGACAGGGAAGGGAGGGGAGGGGAGAGGAACACTAAGGGACATGGGAGAGAGGGGAGAGCAACAGTAAGGGACAGGGAAGGGAGGGGAGAGGAACCCTAAGGGACATGGAGAGGAGAGGAACACTAAGAGACAGGGCAGAGTACCACTAATGGACAGGAAGGGATGGGGAGAGGAACACTAAGGGACATGGAGGGGAGAATGGCACACAGGGGGGTCTGAGTGGGGAGAAAGACACAGAGAGACATGAGGGTGGGGATAGACACACAGATGGGCCTGGTGGTGAGAACGTTCACAGAGGGGATGGATATGAAAGCGACACACAGAAGGGCCATGGGTGGAAATACAAAGGGGCTGAGGGTTAAAGAGACACAGAGGGGCTGGAGAAGAGGAAAAAGAGACACAGAGGGGCTGGGGGGAGATAGACGGGCTGGTGGTGAAAGAGAAACACACAAAGGAGCTGCTAAGAGTAAAAGACACAAAGGGGCTGGGAGAGAAGGAGACATACAAAGGGGCTGGGGGGAGTAAGACACACAAAGAGGGGTTGTAAGAGATACACAAGGGAGGTTTAATACACAATCGTGAAAAATAGGGGATAAGCTACACTAAAGGGGGTAAGACATTTTAAAAAACAAAAGGCGTGTTAAGAGGCACACAGGTGAAGATGCTTTTGTGGGGGGTGCCTGTGTACCCAAAGATCCTTGCACAGGCCCTGATTAAACAGTATATTTCCCAGGTATTTTCCAGAGATCAAACAATGGGGACTCAAATGCAGCAAACTACATCTCCCTATGATACTCTGCAGGCAAAGCACCAAGCAAAGTATCATGAAAGTTCTAAAAACACCAAGACATCTACCCTTGATTTACTGCTACAATTACTATGGGTTATTTGATGTCTATATTCGTGTTGGGATTTGAACTTTACACAAATATATACAGTTTAATAATATATATAATCATATATGTTTGCCTTTTTTTTCTAATCTGCAAAACTATATAAAATGTGTATATCAAAAACATCCATGTTTTATCCAATGTTTGTCATTATATCCATGAACATAATATGTTACCCTGTAATCCTTACCTTTAGGAACACTGGTTATGTTAGTGTCTGCAATCCTGAGGTAGGACAGTTTTTTCATTCCCTGAAAAGCTCCTTTCTCAATACTGGAACTTTCTATTGGGTTTGTTCCAAGTTCTGCAAAATAGAACGGGTTTTTAATCTATTTTTTTTTAGTTATTTTCTTAAGGTGACTATAATATAATATCATAAGAGTATACATGCCACTACTAGACACCTCTGCTAGATTCATCATTATCAGTTAAATCTATTAACACTCAATTTGGATATGCACACCATTTGAAAAGAAATGGTGCCTCTTTACAATGTTAGTAAATATTCAGAATTATCTCTCCTTACCTGCTATTCACCACTTCCCATACAACTATCTTTCTACCTTTTTTTTCATCTCTTCTATTAATATATGAAACCTAAGTTCTCTCTATTATTGTGACTTTAATATAAATCGTCACTAACATCTGTTACATTTAAATTATTATTATTTTAGTCACCATATATATATTTAATTCTTCATCCTGTCACACTGTGTAAATCAGTATTGTCCAAGAGGATGATCCCACGAGATTTTAAAACTATAGCTTCCATTATGCTTTGTCATTCCAAAGCATTATAAAGGCATGCCAAGCCTCATGGGAGTTGTAGTTCTACAACATCTGAGGATCTACCTTTTGGGCATCCCTGGACTGTAAATCTATCAATGTCTCTAGTTAATGCTCTCATTTTCTCCAGAATAGCAAACTGAAAGCATAGTTAACTTTGATCATTTTTCCAATTCAGCAATTTTGACCTTAAATTTAAATTCGCTTTGTATTTACTTTGAATTCCCAACAATTGTCATTTTAGTAAATAGCACTGTTAGTATCTACAAAATTCTACCCTCTGCCCAAGGTTCTCCAACTATCTTATGAAAAATTTCTTCCCTTTGTTTTCAAGATTGTCCTCTCTCAAAAGAACCACCACAGTTAATAGAATGACATAATGAGTATATAATTAACAATTCCACTTAGGTTAATAATTTATAATTTTAGAATTGTTTTAGAATATAAATTATTATAATAATATAGTTTTACGATCATAGGACTAATAACCTTCTAACTTTCCAGCATTGTGAACTTTGTAAAAACATTTAAATGCATTACAGTACTAACCAGAATATTAATTAAAGGCAAATTGGCATGTATCTCTTAAAATGTTTCAACTTCATTTGTGGCCCACTAACGTCCATACGTTAGACATATGGAATCAGAATGGTAATTCTGGATGGGATTCTTGCTTGTAACCAAACCACTAGCAATAAAACACATATCTGAAACAGTTGTTCCCCTGTGATTTTGCCAGTGCCCTTTAAAGAAACAAATTGGAATCACTGAACCTTGTCAGTCATCTTAGTAGGCTTAAATTAATCTGTTAGCTAGCAGAAGGCTTTTTTTTATATTGAATAGCACATTGTTTTGTGTAGGCTTGTAATTAATCTTGGTTGATTTGACGTTTATTTATTTGCTATTCAATCTGAAGACTAAACTAAATCTCAAGATGATGAGTTGAGTAAAACAAAGCAATCAAGTTTTATTGTTTTTATTTTTTAAATATTCACTTGGTGTATTCAACAGATCTGACAGGTTTTCATTATGAAAACTGCCTTAGTACCACCGTACCACGTTATCACATCAGGTGTTTTGAAATTAAGTAAACTTACATAGAGGTTATAGAGCAGTGGTTCTCAAACCAGTCCTCATGGCCCAACAACAGTCCAGGATTTATGTATTTCCCTGTTTTATTCCAATGGAGATACTAACAAAACCTGGACTGTTGGTGGGTCTTTAGGATTGGTTTGAGAACCACTGTTATAGAGTATCTTCTTCATCACTGTTATTGCAATCTCTTTCATCACCTACCTATAACAATCATGTGATTCAATCCATCAAACACAGATTTCTTCACTTTGGTTATCATGTTCTCATGCACACGTAGCTCCTGGAGTGTTTTGGGCATATTGACGGGAAGCTCTTTCAATGCATTCTTGGATAGGTAAAGTCTTTCCAATTTTGTGAGAGAAGCAAAGGCATTGGCACCAACTGACTTGATTTTGTTGTTCACTAGAATTAAAGCCTAGGAAATGAAATACAATACTGTTAGAATAAAGTATTTACCACTCTGTAAAAAAACATTTGTTCCATACACTAGTTAAAATTTTACACTGTACAATGTATATGCCAGAATGCTCGATGAGCACATTCCTGCAAGATACATGTTGCGTGTGTGCCCCCAATTCCCTTTTGTTTTTAGAACAATCTATAAAGCATTAATCCAAAAAAAGTAATATTAGAAATATTCAGATTTATGACCACAGTAAAAGTTCTGAATATATAAGCCTAAAAGGAAACTTGTCTCCTCAAGCAATTCTTTAAAATAATATATAATTTCAGCAAGATGTCTGTGCTCAAGTAAAAAAACATTTCTGTGGATGACAAAAGCAAAAGATATGCTTTATTGCAGGATATTTTCATATTTTTCAGACCTAGCATATCAAATTACAAATTAAAAGGAAACTATAGGCACCCAGGCTTCATCTCATTAAAGTGGTCTGGGTGCAGTGTCTCTGCCCCCTTACTCCTGCAATGTAAATCATTGCAGTTTAAGAGAAACTGCAATGATTACATCACAGGATTAAGACTGCCTAGAGTGGCTGGCAATCAGATAGCCACTAGAGGCATTTCCTGGTGGTTAACTGAATTTTGGTTGCCTAACTGATGCTGGACATCCTCAAGCTCTTCATGGTGACATCCAGTGTCAGTATATTTCCCATAGGAAAGCATTGAAGCCTCCCTATGGGGAAGACCCAATTTCCGTGTGTCACTCGACCACGCATGCGTCTTATCCCCCTGTCAGGAGAAGTTGGAGATGGCTGAGGGCCGACTCAGCACTGAGGGAGATCAGCACTGGAATCGGGTAAGTAAACAAAGGTTTTTTTTAACTCTTTCCATGCCAGAAGGGAGGGCGCAAGGGAGTAGAGGCAAGTATAGAGTAAGATAGGTGTGCCTAAAAACTAGATCCCCAAATGTTGTAGAACTAAAACACCCTTGATGCTTTGCATGCCTTTAGAATGCCTTTACAATGACAAAGCATCACAAAAGCTGTAGTTTTAAAATATATGGCGATCTACTTTTAGGGCACCCCTGGTGTAAGGAATACAACTTTATATTCCTTACACCACAGAATCCCTGTAAATGAATATATATATATATATATATATATATATATATGTATATATATATATATATATATATATATATATATAAAACTAGGAAGGCTACACTAACTTGAGCATGCAAATATTATAAGGGTGTTGCTGAGGCCAATTCATACAACATACAAGATCCAGTGCACTCACTTATTTACTTAACAGCAATTTTAAAGCTCGCACAATGTAATATTTTTTTTTTTTTTAAATACCTAACCTAGGCAAAAATAATGGGGTTTTAGCTACAGTAGTTACAGTATATGATCATACATTGCATAAACCTGCAATAGGTGTACCCCAAAAATGTATGATCATATGCTGTAACTAAACCCCCATATTTTTGCCTAGGTGTTTAGGACTGGCGGTTTTTGTTTCACATGGGAGTGGTATATACCCTGCTTATTGGAATTTCTCAGTTTATAAATATGCTTCACCTAAATTATATGGCATCTTGATAAAGTCACAGCAGGGTTGAAACTTTTATTTATGTTTACCTAATACACAAATTGATTCACTGAGAAAATCTGAGTGCTCTCTTTCTTAGAATATATATCATATTATATAATTTCTTTATAACTATGTTCATAAGATTTTCTACACCTCTTATTAATTTTGTAGTTTGTCTGTGCACTTTTTCAAGTTCTGCAATATCTTTCTTTAAAACTAGCCCAAACCTGAACTGCATCTTCAAGTAGGGGTCTTATTGTTCTCTTTTAAAGAGCAAACGTTTATTTTGATTATGTGAATCTGCATATTTTATACATAACAGCACCTTACTAGCCTTTGCTATGGCAGGCTGACATTGCACACTTTTGCCTAGTTTCTATAATTGTTTCCAAATCTTTTTCATTTAATTTAACTGCTAAATCAAATCCATTTAATGTGTAATTTGCTTCTGGATTACTTATTCCAAAATGCATGTCTTAGCATTTATCTGTATTGAATCTCATCTGCCACATGCCTACCTAGTACCCCAAAATATCCCTCTATAAGTCCCTCTATAGAGAAGTAATATTATGTTGCCTACTTCAAGATATTTATGAACAGGTTAAAGAGAAATGGACCAAGAACACAGGCCTGTGACATTTGACTTTAGGTTGCTGATCCAAGAGAAATCTGATTGCAATTATGGAGTCAACAAGGGATTTCTTTCCCTTTTTGGGTCATAATTGGAAATTACTGCAATTGTTGTTTTTTTTGCCTTCTTTTGAATCAACAGCAGAAAAGAACGAGTTTCAAGGTTGAAGTTCATGGACTTATTTGCCTTTTTTTTAAACCTAGATTACTATCTAGAAAAGGTAGGAGGAGACCGTGCCCCAAACAATATATGTAAAAATATATACGTACACAAATCTTTTAAAGTTGAACCTCAAAGAAAAAAGCAGAAAATATAATAATGCAGTACAGTATGTTTGGTAAATGGATAGTGAGATAATCTTATCTGGTTATCACTCACATTTACTAGAGCTAACTTAGAGCTCAGCTGTATTGCGCATGGATGGAACAATCCCCATCTAAGGATACATGTAGGTATAGACATCCCAGATGTCTCAAGTAAGGTGCAATGTACAGGACATGTTTGGAGATAAATACAAAAAAATACTCCAGTGGTGAAGTAAGTTCTAATAGGTGTAAAAACAGGAATAAAGTAATGTACTTACATTTACCAGAGCAGATCCTGTTCTGGTATATACAGCATGGGTGGTATAATCCCCACCTAGGAATATAATTGTACCAGGGAGCAAAATAAATTAGGATAAACCTCTCTACGTAGCTGAACTCTGGACGATGGCAAGAATAGTTCCTCCTAGATTACTATCTAACTGGACTAAACTCCTCTTACCACATTTGTCAAAACTGAAAATGTTTGATTTACAACTACTCTCTCTACAGCTTTGCTAAGTCTTTAAATAAATTTATTGCTAAAACTACTGTTTGGCCCTACATACACTATAGGTCTCAGCAATGGTGCTTAAATATATGTGCTTAGGACCACTATAGGCACCCAGACCACTTCAGCTTAATGAAGTGGTCTGGGTGCCAGGTCCCTCTAGGGTTAAACCTGCCTGCTGTAAACATAACAGTTTCAGAGAAACTGCTATGTTTACATATGGGTTAATCCAGCCTCTAGTGGCTGTCTCATTGACAGCCACGAGAGGCGCTTCTGCGCTTCTCAGTGCGATTTTCACAGTGAGAAGACGCCAGCGTCCATAGGAAAGCATTGAAAAATGCTTTCCTATGGACTGTGTGAATGTGAGCGCGGCTCTTGCCGCGCATGCGCATTCAGCCGATGACGTCGGATGGAGGAGGAGAGTCCCCAGCGCAGAGGTAGAAAGGTAAGTGTTTAACCTCTTCCTCCCAACCACAGCCCGGCGGGAGTGGTGCCATGAGGGTGGGAGCACCCTCAGGGCACTATAGTGCCAGGAAAACGAGTTTGTTTTCCTGGCACTAAAGTGGTCCTTTAATAAATATATTCACTGTAACTATAAAGGCAGAATTAAATTGCTTCCAAAGGTTTACCATCCATTGCATTTTCAGTACATGACTCATAAAGAGAGATAAAGGAAGACCCTGATATACTCATTGGGTGATAAGTGCTTCTATTAATGTCCTACTGTGAGGGCAAAATTCTATGACATGATTTGCTTTGTAGCTATAAAGTCTGTACTTTTTATTTGTTTACTTATAGAAGGATGTCGTTCATAACAGTACAAGTGAACTCACACTCGTTTGAAATTTTCATAAGTGTTGCACATTCTATGGAACCAAACATTAATACATTATTAATGTTTGATGTGTGTCTCCTAAAAATGTAATATATTATAGAGTATATTCTTATTCTATTCTATTTTAAAAAAAAAAAGTGCTATCCTGGGAGTCTATTCTCGTACACTCTTCTAGAAAGGCTCAATTTCATTTTTGTGTAAACTAGCTTTCTGATTATGGGATTTTGGTTGATCATGTCTTATGTTTGAAACTGAAGTCAGCAGCATTGCAGATGTGTTCTATTACTATCTGTAAGAGAGCCAACATTCTTTCTGGTCTATAAAGTTACTGGGCTTGCAAAATGACTTTTGAGAAAATCTCAAAAAGATGTGTACTACATATTAAAGGCAAATTGATTTCTTAATTGCAAATGCCATTAATTATTTTAACATGTTAAAATTTCTTCTACAGTACAGTCTTAATATTAAACCCACTGTGTTTGAAGATGTTGCCACAAATTGAAAAATAATTCACTCTCCAATTAAGACTGTGTACAATAAAACATTTTATGACATGGGACTTAACTTCCAAAATTAAAACCAAAATATCAGAGCTGAAAATTATATCCATTTCAGATGAACTTTAATCCAAATCAAGCATTTTTGGCCTTGTTGTTTCATAATTCACTCCCTATTGCATGATGTTTCAGGGGTTCACAATTTTAGACCTATATAGCACAGTTGGAAAAAAATCCAACTAAGCTATTTTTCAGTTTAGCTATTTTGACTTAAAATGTAAAAATAACCATTTGGTTCCTAGTTTAGTAAATACCCCTTTTTTAGGGAGATTTGAGGATTTTACAGGTAGTGTCACTAAAATTCCCTAAAATATACCTATACAATGTACACAAAACATACGTCAGCACCCTAACTGGGTATTCAACGTAGGGCCTTTTTAAATGTCTTTCTTGGCTTATCATGGAAGCATCACTAATAGGTAGCTCCACCCACAGCCAGAACATGACTGGAAATACTGAAGACAAAAAGAGGCTAAATGTATCAAAGGGCCCTCCTCCTTCTATACAGCAGTCTTTTTACCATCCTCAGCTGGACAGAAAATAATTTTGTTCCTTAGAGTGATACCTTTTTGCCATCCTTCACATGTGTTCCATAGGTCTCCCAGGACCAATTCAGCCTCTGTGCCCCTGAAGACCCAATAAACAGCCTGCATGAGCAAGACTAACTGAGTCAGGTCCAAAATACAAAATTTTCTTTCTTACACATTATTATACCTTGCTAAGGACTAGTATGGCTATATTTTGAAACCTTTTACTGTCCCCTCGAGTTGGAAAAAAGTAAATGCATATAATTTTTTTACCTTTGGTATTCCTATGGATTGTCAGGACTTTGAAGCAAATTAAATGCTTTCCTTCTCCTTCGCTTGTTTCCATTTCAGCTGTATCCAGAGTTATTCCTTCAGGTTGTTATCTCCCCTCTAGTCTTGTAAAGCTCTTCATAGTGCACCTGTTCCCCTCTAGTTCTTCATCTTCCCCTTCTGTGTCAAGGCACCAGGGAAAGAGGCCAATTGATGCCCTTGTTTGAGTGAAATGCGGTGATCCACATCTTTGGCATTTGTTGCAGTGCCGATCGCAGCCTTTAAGTGGCCTTCCTCCTTTTTGTAATTCTGCAATATTCTTCTAATTTGCCATATTTTATATTTTCTGAAGCTACTTGCAGGACACATCAAGGCTTCCAGGTGACCATGCCTCTCTTTCAAAATAACTACTATTCCTACTTCTTTTTTATCTATACTTATTATTAAGTGGCCTTCTTTTATTCTATTCTCATTTTCAGATAGCTTCCCTTTCTGCCTCACATCGTTCACCTAGAAAACACAAAGAATAATCTCATAGATGCTTTAGTGGCAACCAAACAGCTCCAGAGGGTAACATCCTATCTCTGCATTGCCTAGCGGAGGCAGCAGAAGAATACTCTAAAAAATTCTCTCTCCAACTGCTGCAAAACTGGTCCTACCTAAATGTCCTAAAGTAGACGAGCTCTCAACATATTCAAACTCCGAATTGGACTATTTTGAAGATCCTTCAGAAAATGAAAAGGAAGAATCTGACCCAGGTCATAAATCTCTAGATTGCAAATTGTTGTTTAAACTTAGATCACTTGTCAGAGAAACCCTTTAGGATCCCCAAAGAAAATAACTGACATCAAGGAATCAAGTGGATTCTTTGACATGAGATCTTCAAGACTTACCTTTCAACCATTAAAGAAGTAATCAATGATGAATGGAAAAGACCTGAGAAGAAAGTCACCCTTAAGAACAAGGCACACAGAATTTATCCTTTTGCCACTAATAACTGCAAAGCTTGATCATTTGTGCTTAAAACTGATACGACTATCACTAGGATATCAAAGTGCACTACCCTTCCTATAGACTCCATTGTCTATCTCAAAGAACAATGGACAAAAGCTTAGATACTAACTTAATTAAAGCTTATTTATCATTAGCATCGGCACTTCACACAGCTATTGATCTCACCACCTTAACCAGAGAGATCAAAGCATGACTGGAGTACCTAGTAGAAGATATTTCTAGAGGAGTAAAAAGAGAATGCTTTATTGAAAGCCCTAAAGAACTCAAGATTGCTACTGAATTTGGGTTCAAAGCTTCTTTAAATATTACAAAGATGAATTCCAAGGGCATGGATTTATCAGTGGCATCAAGGAGAGCTCTTTGGCTGCACTCATGAAGAGCAGACTATTCTTCCAAAGCCTCATTATGCTGCTTGTCATTTCAAGGTGATCTGTTTTTTGGCAAAGTATTCTAAAAAAAGCCATACAAAAAGCAGCTGACAGAAAAAAGGCCTTACTTCCCTAAGGGAAAATAACCCCTAATCCTTCTTCCTGTAAGGACAAAATATTTTGTGATAAATATTTTCACGAAAGCAGATCTTATCTCAAAGTACAGTCCTCAGCTCTTTCATCTCTGTGCAATGTCTCGTGGTCTTCGAATCCCTTCACATCTAGGTTATTCAAAGCAACCATGACTATCTGACCTAGAAACTCTGACCTAGAAACTCAGCTCCTCCTTGGGATTTGTTTCTGGCCTTAAATACCCTGACTGAACCTTCTTTCGAACCTCTACAGGATATAAGTATTAAAAAGCGTATCTACAAAGCCTTATTCCTGGTTGCCATCTCTACTGCAAAGCATATATTAGATAAAGTGGTCTTAAAACCCAGGGACGGCTTTCTACAAAAGTTGGTATCAAAATGTTATCTCCTTCAAGAAGTGGTCTTACCATAATTTTTCCCTACCATTAGTGGGATGAAGCACTCAAATGTGTTAGTACAACGGAGCTCTATGGAGGAGGTTCGCTAGCCCCCAATGTTTATCCAGAAATATAGAGCCACAGGCTTCACAGTGCAGGGTGAAAACTCAAATATGTTTTTATTATAATCCAAAGTACAAAGCAAAAATAAGTTTCAGCCCTGAGGCCTTAATCATGTATAATATTTTTCCTTCGTGACATGCAGAGATCAGATCAATGCAAAGGAGTAAGCAATGTAAATAATGTTATTCAGAGAGCCAATGGCAAGCAGATTCAATTAAAGAATCTGTAGTAGAGAGGTTTTAATTCATTTGTGAAAATTCATGGTTGAGTTGCCAGATTGAAGTGTTTGCATTTACCAGGGGCTCGGAGAAACATTTAATCGGAATTAATTTATAACAGGGGCAAAGAAATGAAATCAACATTGTGGAGGCAAGATGATAAATTAGAATTTAGTGGGGGATGAAAGATAAAAGGTAGGGAGGTGAGAGGTTGCTGCGGAATTCACATTTTAGAATAAGAAATATTAACAAAATATAATTGTGGAACTTTTAGTGTTAGTGTGAATTAAGTAACTCTTGAAAAGCTAAAGGTTATTCAGAGATCAAAACTTATGAGCTACTTGTGAACAATTAAATGATATAGTTTGCTCACATAATTTGCAGTTTGTTGTGGAAGTTTTAGCTTCCATATGTGTTTCTGACTTCCTGGACTCATGTTACGAGCTAAAGTTTGGTAAATATCCCCATAACCATTCTTTCATAAATGAGGTTGTCATGTAATGAGATTTTTCTAGCTTGATGGTGTATAAATAATGCAATAGTAAGGTCTTCAATAAATGTAAGCATGGTAAAGCCATCTAGTAAAATATTGTAATTAGACTTGTGCATTCACTTGCAAATTAATTGCGATCCATTTGAATTTTGGACGATCAGTGATTCGTCTAAAATCTTGAACTCTGAATTGCCAAATGGATGAATCATGAAAGAAATGAATGGACAATAGATGAACTGTTTTCATTTTAATTTCATGATTCAAAGTTCCGCCTGTGGTGTCTCTAAAAGGATCACTGATGGGAAAAAAATATGATTAATGCTTAGAGGACAACCACTAGACTTTATTCACAGACTAAATGAGAAGTGACCAACAGAGGGGGCAATATATGTATTTTTTTGCTTCTATTGGTTACTCTTCACTTGATCAGTAACAATATATATATACTTTTATATTATTATTATTATTTTTATTTATTAGTATTAAAAAAAAATTGCAGTACACTAATAGGTGCATTTTCCTTCGATTTAGGCTAATCTGAATTGCGTTTCCCAAACCAGTCTCGCTTGGATGAAATTTGTGTGAACCAAATCGTCACAGGGACAAAATCTAAATTATCCAAACAACTTTTTTTTCTGAACTAATCGATTCTTACTATATTAATGTGCTAATAGCACTCTAGGTACATGTGTCATGAATAAATCACGCAGTGGCACAGCACATACAATTCCTTGTTGTCATTATGAATATATGCTCTTAATTTGTGTATCTGCAGTGGGCTTCTCTTCAGTGGTATATTTACACAATATATGGTGCACACCTACAGAAATACGCAAGTAGTTTTCTAGGATTTAGCTAGTCATATTATTGCCACACGTGAATGACCAGGTAGAATTCACCCGTTAACAAAAGCAGTAACTATATACCTGAATAACAAATATTTTTAGAAGTGCAATGGTTTGTATTCTAATGAACACCTAGTGGGGTCTATGTGATGCGTGCATGCAGATGGCTTGTTCATGTTAGCTTTTCCTATTTCTCATTTTCTAAAAAGGAAGATGAAGTACAATTTCAGTAAAATTGTTAACTTGTCTCATAGATCATAGGATTGCAACTAAAAACTGTAAGGTACGTACAAATTAAAAATACATGTTTTCTTTGAGATTGCAACAAGGTATGTTACCAACTACAGTTGCAAGAAAAAGTATGTGAACCCTTTGTAATGATATGGCTTTCTGCACAAATTGATCATAAAATGTGATCTGATCATCATCTAAGTCACAACAATAGACAATCGCAGTCTGCTTAAACTAATAACACACAAAGAATGAAATGTTGCCATGTTTTTATTGAACACACCATGTAAACATTCACAGTGCCGGTGGAAAAAGTATGTGAACCCCTAGACTAATGACATCTCCAAGAGCTAATTGGAGTGAGATGTCAGCCAACTGGAGTCCAATCAATGAGATGAGATTGGAGGTGTTGGTTACAGTTGCCCTGCCCTATAAAAAACACACACCAGTTCTGGGTTTGCTTTTCACAAGAAGCATTGCCTGATGTGAATGATGCCTCCACAAAAGAGCTCTCAGAAGACCTACGATTAAGAATTGTTGACTTGCATAAAGCTGGAAAGGGTTATAAAAGTATCTCCAAAAGCCTTGCTGTTCATCAGTCCACGGTAAGACAAATTGTCTATAAATGGAGAAAGTTCAGCACTGCTGCTACTCTCCCTAGGAGTGGCCGTCCTGTAAAGATGACTGCAAGAGCACAGAGCAGACTGCTCAGTGAGGAGAAGAAGAATCATAGAGTGTCAGCTAAAGACTTACAAAAGTCACTGGCAAATGCTAACATCCCTGTTAGCGAATCTACAATACGTAAAACACTAAACAAGAATGGATTTCATGGGAGGATACCACAGAGGAAGCCACTGCTGTCCAAACAGAACATTGCTGCACATTTACAGTTTGCACAAGAGCACCTGGATGTTCCACAGCAGTACTGACAAAATATTCTGTGGACAGATGAAACCAAAGTTGAGTTGTTTGGAAAAAACACACAACACTATATGTGGCGAAAAAAAGGCACAGCACACCAACATCAAAACCTCATCCCAACTGTGAAGTATGATGGTGGGGGCAGGGACGTATTAGCCGCGAGGCTAACAAGGCATTTGCCTTGGGCGGCATTTTTCAGGGGGCGGCAAAAAACGCCGCCCCCCAAATGCCCAGGGCAAATGTCTTGTTAGCCTTGCGGCTAACTGACATCCCGGGCGGCCGGCGAGGGAGCTCTTCCCATGAGCTGACTGCTCAGCTCCCTCGCGCGCCGCACAGTGAGGCTGGGAGCCGGAAGATGACGTCATCTTCCGGCTCCCAGTCTCACTCTGCAGCCGGCGCGCGAGGGAGCTGAGCAGTCAGCTCATAGGAAGTGCTCCCTCGCCGGCCGCCCGCCCGCCCGCCCGGCAGCCACTGGACCACCAGGGAGAGAGAGACCTCCCCCCCAGCACTCCCAAAGGTAAGGAGGTTGGGGGGGGGGATTTAAATTTAAAAAAAAAGTTAATCTGTGTGTGTGTCTGACTGTGTTTGTGTCTGACTGTGTGTGTGTTTGTGTGTGTGTGTCTGTTTGTGTCTGTGTGTGTGTGTGTGTCTGACTGTGTATGTGTGTGTGTATGTGTCTGACTGTGTGTGTGTGTGTTTGTGTCTGACTGTGTGTGTGTGTGTGTGTGACTGTGTGTGTTTGTGCCTGACTGTGTCTGTGTGTGTGTGTGTATGACTGTGTGTGTGTGTTGTGTCTGACTGTGTGTGTGTGTTTGTGTCTGACTGTGTGTGTGTGTGTGTGTGTGACTGTGTGTGTTTGTGCCTGACTGTGTGTGTGTGTGTGTGTGTCTGTGTGTGTGTGTGTATGACTGTGTGTGTGTGTTTTGTGTCTGACTGTGTGTGTGTGTGTGACTGTGTGTGTTTGTGCCTGACTGTGTCTGTGTGTGTGTGTGTGTGTATGACTGTGTGTTTGTGTCTGACTGTGTGTGTGTGTATGACTGTGTGTGTTTGTGTCTGACTGTGTGTTTGTGTCTGTGTGAGTGTGTGTGTGTGTGTGTGTGTGTATGTGTCTGACTGTGTGTGTGTATGTGTCTGTGTGTGTGTGTGTGTGTATTTAGAAGGTGGGGCGGGGGGAAGGGTTGGGTGGGGGTGGCGCGGGGGGAGGGGGGTGCCTGAGTTTTGTCCTGCCTAGGGCAGCACAAAACCAGGATACACCACTGGGTGGGGGCATCATGCTTTGCTGCATCAGGGCCTGGACGGATTGCTATCATCGAAGGAAAAATGAATTCCCAAGTTTATAAAGACATTTTGCAGGAGAACTTAAGGCCACCTGTCTACCAGCTGAAGCTCAACAGAAAATGGCTGTTGCAATAGGACAATGACCCAAAGCATAGAAGTAAATCAACAACAGAATGGCTTAAACAAAAGAAAATAAGAGTCCTGACCTCAACCCAATTGAGATGCTGTGGCATGACCTCAAGAAAGCGATTCACACCAGACATCCCAAGAATATTGCTGAACTGAAAGAGTTCTGTAAAGAGGAATGGTCAAGAATTACTCCTGACCGTTGTGCACGTCTGATCTGCAACTACAGGAAACGTTTGGTTGAAGTTATTGCTGCCAAAGGAGGTTCAACCAGTTATTAAATCAAAGGGTTCACATACTTTTTCCACCTGCACTGTGAATGTTTACATGGTGTGTTCAATAAAAACATGGCAACATTTCATTCTTTGTGTGTTATTAGTTTAAGCAGACTGTGATTGTCTACTGTTGTCACTTAGATGATGATCAGATCACATTTTATGACCAATTTGTGCAGAAATCCATATCATTCCAAAGGGTTCACATACATTTTCTTGCAACTGTGTATGGATTAGCTGAAGCTACTATAATAATGTAATTTAAAAGTGTAGAAATCAGAGTTAATTTAACTGGTACTTGTGGCAGATATAATTTAACCTCAGAATAACAAGTATATCCATTACCGTCTCTTATGGAAACAGTCTAAGACAATTTGGAAACAGTCTAAGACAATTTTTATCTGGACGTAAGTGTTTTAAAAATGAGTTGCTTGAGAATGCTTGCTCTGAGCATTCCCTGTCATCGGACTTGTTATCAGTAGTCATAACTTTCCTACACATTCCAAAAACATGTGTGAGAGCCTATGGATTTTGTGTGTGTATGGGATTCAGAGCTTTATCTTGGGATGGGCACTCATAGATTATTTAAAAAAACAAACCAGGCACAATAACCACTGCTTTATTGTTTATTCCTACACCAGGCAGTATTTGCTCAGTCATTTGTTTCCAATGACTTTAATATATTTTATCAGCCAGTACAATTAAGGATAATTTGTGGTTGATCTACTCAGTATTGTGAATGCTGGTTCCACTGGTGTCCATGGTGGTTATCCCAGTTTCAATACTTTAGACCACTTTCCGAAGAACACTTTAATAAATCATCCTCATTACAACTTACAGCAATTGCCAAAATAGAGGGTGGGGGAATGCGCCCCTTTGGGGGGACTTATGTGCTAAATGCTTCAATACTTTTTTATGGGAATTTTACTGACGCTGGATGTCCTCATGCAGAGTGTTCATTCTAGTGGCTGTCTGCTTGTCTTAGACCTGTAATGCAACCAGTGGTGGATCCAAGGGGGGCAAGGGGGCAATTGCCCCCCGAGAGCCAATGCCAATGCTCTCCCCTGCAGGGCCGGTGCTATCCATGCGCACGCTCTGCTGGTTGCCTTCATGGAACGAAGGGAAGATCAGAGGTCACCCTCACTGGTCCGGCAGGCACTTTACCGGCAGCCAGCAGGGGAGGGAGAGGAGACCCGTGAGCTATAGCTTGCAGCTCCGCCGGATCTCCTCTCGGGAACACAGAGCCTTGCTGTGGTTACCATGGCAAGGCTCCGTTCTCGCAAGAGTGAACTCCCCACTAGAACCGCCAGGGATTCTCCACCGGACCACCAGGGCTTCATAATCGAAATATAAAGTACATTTTTTAAATTAAAAACAAAGCACTTATTTGTTTTAATCAGCCCCCCCAAATACATAAACTGCCCCCACAGCCCCCCATACACACACTGCCTCCACTGCACCCCCATACACACACTGCCCCACCACAAAGATTGCCCCCACTGCACCCAAAAAACCCTCTGCCCCACCACACACACACTGCCCCCACTGCACCCCCATACACCCACAGCCCCTATACACACACACTGCCCCACCACACACACTGCCTCCACTGCACCCCCATACACACACTGCCCCAACTGCACCCCATACACACTCTACCCCACCACACACACTGCCCCCACTGCACCCCCATACACACTGCCAGACCACACACACTGCCCCCACTGCACCCCATACACAAACTGCCCCCACTGCACCCCCATGCACAAACTACCCCACTGTATCCCATACACACTGCCCCACCACACACACTGCCTCCACTGCACCCCCATACACACACTGCCCTGACTGAACCCCCATACACACACTGTCCCCACTGTACCCCCATACACCCACAGCCCCCCATACACACACTGCCCCACCACACACACTGCCCCCACTACACAACCATACACACACTGTCCCACATACACACGCTGCACCCCTCACTCACACACGCACTGCACCCCTCACACACGCACTGCACCCCTCACACATGCACTGCCGCCCATACACACCGCACTCCTCACACACACTGCCTCCCATACCCACCCTGCATCCCTCACACACTCACTGCCTCCCATACACCCATACTGCACCCCTCACACACACACACACACTGCCTACTCACACACACACACACACAAACATTACTAGAGACCATATCCCCTACTACAGCCCCTATCCTGGCACATCCCAGGTAAATTGTCAAACTGTTCTTAAACGGTTTGACTATTTACTCTGGGATGGTGCCACAGCACTCCTGGCACCATAACCACTACAGAAAGTGGCAGTGGTTATTGTGCCTGGTTTGTTTTTTTAAATAATCTATGAGTGCCCATCCCAAGATAAAGCTCTGAATCCGCCCCTGAATGCAACCATTGCAGTTACTCTAAAACTACAATAATTAACATTGCAGGACTAAGGGGGGTAGACACTGCACCCAGAGTACTTCAATGAGATGAAGTGGTCTGGGTGCCTATATGAATATGCTTTAAATTAATGTGCCATGCTTTTCACAAGCATTTCCTGCTATAAAATGTACCTGTCAAGATACACACTACTTATTCTAACATTAAAGAGCATAAGAAAAGAATGTATACAGTGTGCAAGCAGATTTGCTAACAAATGTATAGACTTAGCTATTTTAACCTAGGTCTTTCTACCACCTGTCAATCAATTCTTCAACACAGACCTCTGAACTGAAGAACTGACTTACAGGGAGAGCAGGGGAGTTCTCCTACAGGTAGTCCTCTTGCTCAGCAAGCATAGCAACCACAGCGCATGTGCTATGGTTGCAAAGGCTACTCCGTAGCTGTCACTGCCAATGATGGCTGGGGAGTATAGAAATGGATATTGGCTGGCATTGAAGCTTATATGTCAATATCACTGAAGAGGATTGCCCTACTTTGGTTAGCAGAGCAAATCAAATGAAAGAGTGTTTAGTGTGTGGGCTGATTGGAGGTGGCTGTTACAAGAGTGTGACACCCACAAAGCTGAAGATATGGTGGAGCTAGGCCAGAAGGACATGTGTTCATATCGCAAGCCTTTACATTTTATATATTACTGATCTCTATAATAAATTATATATTCAGTGCCTATGGGAGGGTTATGTTAACCGGTTCACTTTAACCTCAATACTAAATATACAGAACTATTAAATATACAGCATTTGTAAAATTATTAACAATCTGGTAATTACAATACTATCAATTTAGCAAATTACAAACAAGCACAAATATGACAAACATTTCATAAACAAAATATCCTTGGCTAAATACATTTATTATAAAGTATCAAAATCTGATCAAAACGTGTCTTTGCCAGTCAGAATGATGAACTTTTTGTTCAACAGATTTGCTTTTTCTTAAATAACCTTTAAAAACATTTTACATTACTTGTTTTCTTAAAGGGACACTCTAAGCATGAAGAAAACTATAGCTGAAACGGACACTCCACTGCCCAAAATAATAATAATAAAACTATTTAGAAACTATATCCCCAAATGAAAACAAAGATGCTTTAATTATAATTTTTTCATTGGGGAATATATAAATAGCGTCCCTACACACTTCCTGAAAAAATATTCTGGTTTTTAACTTCCCTTATTGCGCAGTTTGTTTAATTTGATATTTAATAACTTCTGCTCTATTAATAACTAGCTAGAGCCTGCAACAGCAACATGAGTATGATTAACCCCTTACGACAGAGGCAATTGTCCAACAACTGAACCAAAACAAAACCTAGAATTTGTGCGTTGTGTTCGTTTACAACACAAAATTTGCATGTAAGGTTCCAGAGGCAACAGAATTTTAAATTGCCCTCATCCCCTGTCCCCTCACAAAAAAAAGGTATAT
Organism: Pelobates cultripes; assembly: GCA_933207985.1. Classification (NCBI taxonomy): domain Eukaryota; kingdom Metazoa; phylum Chordata; class Amphibia; order Anura; family Pelobatidae; genus Pelobates; species Pelobates cultripes. The sequence continues at coordinate 312,693,173 of OW240914.1, forward strand.
GGTAATGTATTGTGTTTAAATGTGTTAGCATAGTGAGTGTATGCAGCCATGTAAATACATGCAAGGTTAAAAATAATGTTAGAAGTGGTTAGGGCGTGAAGGGGTAAGATTATAGAGGGTTTAATGTCAAAGATAGACTACACAGGGTGTTGAGTGTTAAGATCATTAAAAGCTTGAGGGGGTTACAGATGTGGAATTAGAATTATTGGGTTTAGGGCTAGAGTGGGGTTAAAGGAACCCTAGTGTTAGGGTTAGAAATCCAAACATATACTCCTAACATTATAGTGCCCTGAGTCCTGTTTCGATCCCACCCCCTTGTGAGTTTTCAAGAGGTGTGTTCAGCCCTTGCCATGCCTGTATCTAGAATCATGTTCGAATCTTTGTCATTTTTGCTTATAATAATCTTTTACCTATAAAGTGCAATTAAAAATAAATAACAAAATAGATTCATGTATCAGTCCTGATTCTTAAGGGGTTACTTTAAGCACCATAAACACTACATCCCACTGTCGTGGTTATGATGCCACTGGTAATGAGGTAAATCATTTTGTAACAGTTTGTCCTTTTACCTGGGTCCCTACTGGGCCCTAACGATCCTCTGTGACTGATGACAATATCTAGCTTCTGCAAACCGCTCTCAACCAATTAATGCTAATCTGTGCATAAGAGTATTCACAGTACTGAGCCCGGTACTGAGCTGGAAGCAGTGGTCATGGTGCTTGGAGAAACCCTTTAAAAGGCTATATTTGGTAGTTAACATTGACCTTATACCAACACCCCAGCCCCCCAACTCTAAACTAACTCTCACCGTATATCTACTCTAGCCTTACTCCTACCCTTAACCCTACAATGTGCCTAACCCTAAAACAGCATTAACTCTAATCCAGCATAGCCTTTACCTCACTTTACCACTATCACTACACTAAACCTAACCCTATACTTAACCCTACATCTAACCTACCCCTAACCTTAACTGATACCCTCTGCCGATACCAGCAGATGTAAATGCAAGTTAACAGATTATTCTAGTGGTTGTTTTCAGAATGACAGGGAGATCTCCCTATAATGTTGCAGTCTGGCATGCTGTTCTTGTCAATCATATTGCCAAAATCCAGCACGATCAACAGATGGGCATGCAGGGCAGGGAGACTCTGTCAGGGTCGTAAAATACCCTAATAGTCTCCCTCTGATTTCAGTGAGGGATGAGATGGAACTGCACTCAATCCCCAACTGAGTCCAGGTGCAACCAGACCGGCCCCAGTACCAGGAGACCAATGTATTAATAGAGGAATAAATAGAGAGGTCCAGGCACTCCAGATATCAGTAGAAATAGTAGTTTAGTAGTTTAATAAATTGCCTATTTCTACTGATATCTGGAGTGTCTAGACCTCTCTATTTTTTTCCCTCTGGTTTCAGGCAGGCTGACAATTACCACAGTTGGGCATTGCTGCATTCAATCACAGTGAACTGCAAGGATTTAAAGGGCTGTATGCAGCATTGGTCGGTCTGCGGTCACTAAATATGGTACCAGCTGACATAGGGGAGCCCCAGGTATCAAGTGGTGGGAATTTATACTGGACGGTTTCTAGGTCTGTATTATGGGTTTATATGCAATGATGTACTGGTTTTAAGCTACTTTATGAGTTTTCATATAAGAAGAAAAAATATAATATAACATGTAATCTATAAAATCTGATTTATCATTGAGAAATTAGGTGATTTAGCTTGATTTCCCTCCTGTAACAACACCTATTCCAGCTAAGCAGTGGGGAAAATAAGCAAGTCAGTGAAAAATTTAAGCAATATGGAGCCCAAGGATAGACTTTTCCCCCCATTGTCTCAATAGTCTGGCCAAAGCAGTAAACTCAGTGGTAGAAGAACAGGGGATTTGATTTCATGGTTTAGGTATTTATATGTGCATCCAAATTTTACAATACTTGTCCTCCTTCCTAAAAATATGGTGTGGATCAACAACTGGTCCTGCAGATGGGGAAGGTTAACACTGTATCTCCTACACCAATTTGATGTGAACCCAAGCATCACTCACAGTAGGAATAATGAGATATGATTTTGCTCATTAGCTTATCGTCAGCTTAACCCTTATGACAAGCATGTCACAAAATAATGAATTTAATATCCAATTTATTTATTTATATCCAATGTTATATAGGGGTTAAAATGTGTTATCTGAAAAGAGATCAAATAGTGTAAGGTAGCAACTTTAACACATCCGCTAGTGATCTTAACAGGAAGAAAAGCGACTTAAAATAGTAGATACTTTTTCATATGTATCAACTGTCTTGGTTCCAGTAAAACAGCTTTGAATTTAAAGGGCCTGTCTCACAATCCTAGATTTGTTCAGTGTCTTGCATCACTAGACATCATTGGAAACTTGTATAGTCCTCAACTAGCACAGTGCAAACACACCATTGGACTGTGCTGTGCTAACTATTGCGCACACAGGGCATGTGCAACCGTGAATGGGGATGGTCAGACTGATAAACAGACATCATGGCAAATTCATGACAGGCTCACGTGCCTTTTTGGGGGTTAAAATGCATTATTTCAGCCACCAGTCATTTCCACCTGTACACTCCTTTTATGCCCATCCAACTGTAACCAGATTTTATATGTACCATTGTTATGAGTTATGCTATTTTTAAAAAAAAAAATATTTTATTTAACAAAATTTTTAAATTATCTAAAACATTACTGGCATTTCTTGTGAAAAAAAAAAGGATTTAATGACATAGGATCACATGTGCCTTACATCAATGTCCATGAAAACTTTCAGTAATAAAAACATTTGAGTCTGTAAAATATCTCCCTATACTGGGTAAATACTGTACATTGTGTGTGCTGCAATACCTGAATGAAGGTAGAACATGCAGTTGCTCTGATACATTGATATACAGTGTATTACTACTTTGTTAAATAGAAAAAACTTCAGTTCAGGACACAGAGTTACAACAACATTAATTAGATCCAAGAAAATAAACCTGGTTTATTTTCCAAAATATTTGAGACATATGGCTTCTCTCTAAATAATGCATAACTGTCTCTTGTGGAGTCTTTGCATTCTTGCTCCCAGGGCAACATGGATGTTTAACCCATGGTAGCAACAACTGACAAGTGAGGGAAACGTTTGATATACCTAATTGAACATGTCTCTCTCCACAATGCCCCCATGGTCTTCTTGGCTGTGTCAGCAGTTTCTAAAAACTTCATCTACCAGGATCCCATGCACACATAAAAATACAAAACAGGGGTCTATGAAAGTTCCCGAAACTTCTATAGATTGTTTAGAAACATAGTCATCCATAGAACATCACACAAGATGTGGCAGAGGAAGTTCAAACCTATGCCTCATATTCCAACACAATGCCAACACACAATGCCACCACAATCTGAATAGTCCTCAGCCAGCCCAGTGCAAACACTGAGTCTTCTAATGAATATTCTGTCTTTAACAAAGCATTTAAAAAATACTTTATTTGCAAACATGTTGATGGTGGGTAGGGGTGTAAAGCAAACCAAATACAAGGTGGTGAGTAGAATAAGTATATCGCAAAGTACAGTGGGAAATTAGAAAATAAATTGTTAAAAAATTAAGTAAAAACAAATACAAGTGGAAAATATAAGCAAAGCCAAAGTATGTTATACCATAAAAGTTATATCACAGAACACTATATGCAGAAATGAGAGTGGTCCCTGCTTTCAGAATATTTAGTTAATCATTTATGAGTTGGTGATAGTGTTAAAGCTAGCCTGACTGATAAAATGTATAGATTACTAAACTAATCACAGCTCACATCATTTTGAACAATATTTCATACAATCCTATGGCAATCTAGTTATTATAACAAACTGACCATGTATTTTCAAGTTGTAGGCCAAAATTGTTGAATTAGAAGCTTTTTCCAGCTATTAAATTCCATGGTTGACTTGCGAAAATGACCTGTTTAATGCATAAGCATCTATTTCTGAGATATTAGATGGATAACTAAATTAATAAAATGATCTCATATGTTCTTTCTCTGCATTACAAATGAGATACCAACCTACACTGCTGATATCAATTTGCTTTAAATGATGTATTAAAGCATTTATTATGTTGTGCGATTGACTCTCATTTCTCTGCTTGATATGTCATCACTACAGTAGTTTTTTTTTTTTTTAACAAGTTCAGGTGCTACAATATTTTTTGTGAACAGTATGTGGCGTATTAGAATAGTGGGCCCTAGCAGAGCAACAATCTTTGCGTTTGTGGTAGCACCTATAAACCACTTAAAACTTCTTCCTATTTCTACTTTCTACTTTCTATTCTATCCCACAATGAATTACATTACCAACATTAAAGGAATACTCTAAACACATGCAACAATTCCTAAAGTGCTTTCTGTGTGACGAGTGTGACTTTTTTGCAATTTATAAGCATCCTAATTTTTATTAGAAATATGAAGTTTTATAAAATATTGCTGTAACACCTCCTTGGTTGTCAATTAGACAACCAGGGAGGTGTTCTACCAATTTCATTAGATCCACAGGGCTAATGGAGAGACAGGCTTGCTTGGCTCGTGAGTTCCAGCTAACACTTCTCAATGAGCTATACTATAGTTAATTGGGACGATTGATTGAAAAGACACACTTGGCTAGACCTCAGAGGCTTCTTAATTAGACATTTCTGATTGGTCAGAGAGGGGTGAGCTCTCATTGGCTACATTTCCTAGATCTACAGCTATTGCAAGCTAATGTTTAACATAACCAAAAGAAAATATTTCACAGATGGGAGACACATTAAAGGGTAGTTGAGAATGACAGGGCTAAGATTCCTTGGAACTTCAATATCAAGACAGACAAACAAAAATTGACCAACCAACACGCCATCATAACAAGGGATGGAAGTGGTGGTAGATGTATTTATACCCACAACAACAAGAAGAAGGAATATGAGAATGTGGAGAAATACCAAGGACTGAAAAAGGGGCAAGAAAGGATGCGGAAATATAAGGGCTGTAGCAGTCCCAGTTGTGATAGGAGCACTTGGGGCAGTAACCTCAAAGTTGGGAGAGTGGCTTCAGCAGATTCCAGGTTGGGCATCTGAGATCTCACTCCAGAAGAGTCCTGTTCTAGGAACAGCTAAGAGACTGCACAGAACCTTCAGACTCCCAAGTCTCTGGAAGCATGCGGAATAACCAAAAAATACCACCAGGAAGGAAGAGAAAGTCAATATATTTTTATAATTGTTTACACTGGAGTGTACCTTTAATACTGTGTATAAAGGCTTGATACCAAATCCTAAATTTACTCTCAGTAACATATGATAAGTGGTGTAAAATTGGTTTTATCAATGGAGGAAACTCATCATTAAAGGACCACACTATACCCATAAAGCATTTCAGCTTGCAGAAGTGCTTTATGTATGAGGAGTATCCCATCTTAAAGTGCATATCTCTATAAGAAATTGAACATTTTGTTCAAGTTTGTTTTGTATGTCCCCACTGCGGACAAACAAGCACTGAAGTGCGCAGGCACGTGGATCAGAATCAGAGGCTTTTCCATGAGCCTCTGATTGGTCACCTTCCTTGCACTGACTGAAAGTCTATGCTAGGGAAGAAGGGGAAGGCTTGCAAAGGTTGCAGACAGAATATCTATAGCTTTTCAAACTAAGGTATACACCCAGCAAGAAATGCAGCAATAAATGCATGTTTTCATTGGGGGTTTATTTAGAAAACCTCTTGCGGTGTGTTCCTTTAAGTATATTCCAGCACAGTGTTTGTAAAGGTCTATGTAAAATACAGCATGGTTTGTTAAAGGGACACTATAGTCACCAGAACAACTGCAGCTTATTGTATTTGTTCTGGTGTGTATAATCATTACCTACAGGCTTTCTGCAGTAAACACTGAGTTTTCAGAGAAAAGCAGTGTTTACATTACAGCCTTGGATAACTCCACTGTCTACTCCTCAGAAGGCTGCTAGATGTGCTTACTGGGGCAGTGCTGCACAATGTGCAGCACTGCTATTCAGAATCTCCACCCTCTGCATGCAGACACTGAACTTTACCCATAGAGATATATTTATTCAATGCATATATATGAGGAGATTCTGATCAACCAGGGCTGTGTTTGGTTTGTGCTGGCTCTGCTCTTGATCTGCCTCCTTGACAGTCCCAGCCAATTCTATGGGAAAGCATTGCGATTGGCTCAGAACACAAAGTCTGATGATGTCGGCAGATAAGAGACAGAGCTAGCAACAGCAGACTGGAGTGAAAGTAAGATTTTGCTATATTTAGGCAGTCAAGAAGGAACAGGGGGCCCAGACGGTGGTTTTAACACTATAGGGTCAGGAATACATGTTTGTGTTCCTAACCCTCTAGTGTGCATTTAACCTCTTTTCAAATTATAATAACAGTTCCTTACTTTTCCTGCAATGAAATTCAATATACTAAACAATTCTTACATGAAGGTGTTTCAGCTTCTTGAAATCATCATCCTTAATCTCGGTGATCTTATTGTTTTGTAAGTCAAGCAGAGTTGTGTCAGGTGGGATGTCTTTTGGAACTTGTTCTAGTCCTATGAAAAAGGTATAATTATCAACAAATGCAAAATTATAACAATGTAAACATCACATCATATTCAGAATTTTTAAGATATTATACCCAACTATATGATATGGTAAGCATTTCACGGGATAATACATAATTGAAAATAATAATAATGGTATTGTCTGGCATTATTATATATATTATGAGATATCAAACAAATGTAAAATTTAAACTCATATTTTTGTATGAATGTAGACATATATAGATGGAAAGACAGACAAATGATTGCACAAATAGAGCATACTCTTTTTATATTCATTATAGTTTATCAATATTTCTTGTATTAATATGGTTCTATTGTTGCCTCAACTGGCTTAATATGGTAGGATATGGACTTGTGCACTCGGGTTCAAGCTAATTGTGATTCATCCAAATTTTGGGTGACTTGTGGTTCATCCAAATTCATGAACTCCAAAATGGTATATCTATGAATTAAGAAACAAACTAAATGGACAATGGACAAAACCATTTTATTTGATTCATGATTAGAAGTCCCATCCGTAGCACCAAAACAACTGATGACTAATGGAAAAAATTAGACTTTTAGTTAGGAGACAGCCACTAAATGTAGTTTCTATTCACAGATCAGTGACAGAAGTGTACCAATAGAGGGGGGAAAATCTCTAAATATGTATACTTTTATTAAATATATAATCTACAAGTATAGACTTTTTACTGATTTTCATTTTTTATCCTCTATTGGTTACTTCATTTCACATGGTCTGTGAACCTAATGGTGGGAAAATGTACCTATAAGTGTACTGCAAAATATACACACAATATTTATAATTTGCAGTGCACTGATTGGTCGATTTCTGCTCCCTTTTGGTCCATCCAAATTAGATTTACCAAAACAAGTGCAGGGATTAAATTTGTCAGAACTAAAAAAACTTATGGATGAATCCCAAATCAATCAAAAAAAACATTATTTTTGTTTTTTTTGACAAATGAATTTGGACAAACAAAATCTTTTTACTGAGCATATGTCTAGTAGCGCATAGTAGTTGCCTAATATGCAGAAAACAGTAAATTACCAGCCAAGACAACCATCTTTCACCTCAAGTGTGGTGGCCTAGAATCTGGAACTCAGGTGCCTTACAAGCAAAACCCACAAAGGAATCTGTAGGTAGAAAAAGGGTATGGGGGGGGCCTGTGACAGTACAGGTGCTTTACTAGGAGCGGAGTAGCAAAGCGTAAAATCCAAAAGGAGAGAGACAGAGAAGCAGAGTCATAGGCAGTCTGAAGATCAATGAAGGCAGCAGGAGATGAAGGCAAGGAAAAAGCCAAAATAGTGGTAACCAGGAGCACACACTGAATGCACTATAGGGCCAGGTAAATGCTAATAAAGTGAGACTAGGCTACAGAGCAACAGAGTAATGACTGAAGGAATTGAGCGGAATATAAAGGACAGATAAATCACATGGCCGGCTTTTCCCCAATTCAGGCGTAGGTACAAATCTCTATAAATTTAGTCCTAGTACTTAGTGACTCAGTAACTCATCATTGTCCTAACTCTGCCCTATGCTCGCGACCATGACGGCCCAGATTCCCGCACGCCGACCGCCATTTTAGGGAGATAGATTAGCTGATATGGATCCCCTGTCAGTGTACAGGTGGGCAGAGGCTGCAGGATGCCGGGACAAAGCCAAGTATCCCAGAGTTGCTGCTTTCAAACCTCATGGATGCCACAGGTGCCCTAGGCAGGTAAGCGAGTGCTGACCTCTTTGACATCAAGTTAATGTCATGGTTCCAGAATGAACATTAAACATTGGCAACAGAAATAAACTAATACAAGCTTATTTCTAGGCAAAGAACAAGACTAAGACTGGACTTCCTATAAGGTCCACATATAGCCCATTCCAAGGCCTAAGATCCTATGCCCTTATAAAGAGTTAATGGTACCAACTCGACTACAGGATGAATGCATGCATCCAAACAATGTACTTCAGACACCATGACTAACCACGAAAATAAAAAGGTTAACGCACACAAAGACAATGTACAGAGAACAAATACTAAAGAGGCTGCATAGGCACAAGCAAGTAGAAACCAGTTAAGGTAGTTGAGAATTAAATACTGACACATGCCAGCAATTAACAAATATGATATTGAGCCCTGCACAATGCTAATTAGCCCAGTATCCCAAATAGTCATCTGAGCAAAGCAGAAGCAAATGTGCAGCCTCATTAATAGATTGGCATTTTACAAGTAACCAAGTATATATTATACATTTCTATATTTCATGGTATGTGAAAATATCTTCTTGTTTGAAAAAAGCTCAGTCACCGAACTGCCTTTGTAAAAAAAAAAAAAAGTATATATATGTATGTATATAATATTTAGTTTTCCTTCTTACTACCAGTGTTTCAGTATGAAAGGGACAAGACTGAGATATATGTCAAAACATAAAATATTATAAGATTATAATCTAAATCCTGAAACTACAAATTGAATGCTACAAATTGAATAATAATAATAACACATGCACCACAAGCAATATCCCTTGTCAATATTTATTGATTGATGATAACTGATTATTAATTCAATTGCGTAATATTTATAAGGGTGTTTCATGGGGACACCATTTAGATTTTTCTGTTTTATTTAAAATGATAAAATCTTGTGGGGAATATACTATGTGAAATGGATATAGGGTCATTCTATGTTGGTACTGTCTCAAACAGATATGCTTGTGTGTTTTGTATAAGATTTGGTCCATTTTAAGTTATTGGTTTTATGGAATTCTAGCTCATTTCCAAGAACTCATGAGATTCTATGCACGAACGTCTCAACTCATTGACTTTTAAGACATTCCATTTCTATGTGAGCTTGGCACAACATTTTGAAAGGGTTTAGGTTTATAATTTAACTCGTTTTTGCAGAATGTAGAATTTTTTTTATCATCAATAACAAAATAGAAGAATAATCTTAATTATGGGGATAACAGAGATAATAAAATGACATTTTGCCAACCCTTAACAATACCTATTCCTTGTGTTTACATTCACAGTCCATGCATTATTAGCAAAGAACATTTCATCATTCTTTACAGTGTAATATGTATAGTACCAGTGTGCTAATGAGTGGAAATCCCCATTTCTCCTTGCAATTAATTTGTAAAATCTGAATCCAAATGTCAATATTTTTGTAATATTTTTAGCAAAATGTCAATGAGAATTTTTCATCCATTTGCCTGCTTACAAACTGGGATGTAATCATCTTGCTTTTGGGAATTCTTATTTTATCTTCACAGGATTTACAGTGGGAGGCAAGCATTCCTATGTTGTCCATCCTTACATTTGTGAATGCCTTATTGTTGTAATATTTACTTAGCATACATGAAGCCATCATGCTTGTATGAGAAAGTATGAAGAAGAGGTGGTGATAATTCCCTATGGAGGTTATGTTCTAAACGCCAAACTGAAGACAATAATCGGAAACAAATGTACAGAATTCAGGCCAAGCTGTGACTTTAGCTAAGTTAGTATAATGCCAAGGAGTGACTTTAGCTAACTTAGAGTAACGGAGAATCCTGTTCACCAGATTTCCTTCAGGAGGTAAACATTTCTCATTTTGCTGACTTTAGCTGAGTTAGTATAGCAGAGAATGTTATCAGATCTGCACTTTTTGTCTAAATTATACAACAAAAGTGTTTTATTCTATACAAATCAAAACAAAGTGAATAAAACACACTTTATGTACACTTAATGTACACTGATTAAAAATCTTAATAAAAAAACAGATACATGTGAAAGTTCTTAAAGGGCCATACACAGTCCAATACAAGTCCATAGGCCCAAATAGCATTCTTAAAGGGTCATACACCCCAGGACCATAGTTACAGGGGAGGAGGCTGGCAAGCAAACCTCTCCAGGACCAAGTGGCGAAGGGCACTTTGTCACAGACTCCCATTACTTACCACTAGTTTGCAATTGAAACAAAATAAAGTTTTTTTCTAAGGTCAAAAACAACATGTTTGTATAGTAATTCAATTATCTGATGATATTCCCTCCTGTCTACGGTTGACTGTCCATGTGGAAAAAAATACAGTGCCTCTTTACTAAACAGAGATTTTAAGAAATATCCCAAATTTAAGAAAACTTGTCAAGTTACTTAAAAAGATTTCCTACTTTAGAAGAATTGAAAAACCCAGAGGTAAATATGTTTAAACTGTCAGAACACTAATAAAATGAAAATCGGTCATTGGGTCCCAACTATTGAATTTGTCATTTCCATATATTATTTCATATAAATCATACTTTCAGTTTTTTTTTTCTTTATCTAAAAGTGCTATGAAAGAACGTATTTGCATTGTAACATATGTTTTATTTTCTTGTCATAGAACAGAATCTCTGGCTATGGTTGAAACAGTTTCTGCTTTTTAATTAAGTGAAAAAGCAGACTTTTGGAACTGGTTGAGATGTTGACCACAAGACTGTTTTTGTTCTTGTGCAACAAATTATATGAATGTTGTGATCAGAGCTAGCTCTACAGGCTTTGGAAGGAGTTGGTATACAGATAAGATGGTTTAGCATGAATCTCTGTTTAAAATGTAGACTATTCTTTTCTATAAAGTTAGGGAAAATACACTAATTTTATTTCCATAGGCTCACTTTCCTTTCTTGTTTCCATTAAATTGTACATTTCAGCAATTTGGACAGTAAATGAACGAAGTAGGATCTGACCGGTTTATGACTTTTATACAGAAATGTTTCCAAATTAGGCTAAAAAAATGGAATTTGTATCCAGGGGTTCTGGAGAACAGATTTTTCTTTTTCACAGTGAATGCCAAGAGAACATCAGACAGTTTAAATTAAAAACTCTCAGCGGGACAGTTTTATGAAAAACTGATATGTAGCACAGATGAAGTAATGGAAACTAAACATGTTACAGTACGAAAAAAAAAAAGTTATTCCCTTAACCCACACTGTGCATTTGATATGAAAAATATTTTTTTGCATTTAGCCATTGCAGTTTGCTGTTAAATAATGTTTTATTACTGCAATGAAAATCATAAACTTGTGTGTATTTATTTATTTGTTTTGTTTGATTCATTGTTTATTCCTTGTTTATAACCTTTACTGCTAATTCGTGCTTACAGGACTTCTCACGTTCACCTCCATTCTTATGGACTAGCCCGCCTCCTCATCAGACTCTCCCCTATTCCCTAATTCTTTAAAAATGCACTAAAACACACCTCTCTTGAATAGCATAAGAGCTCCAAGAGTAATTGTCATTAATCTCTCTCTCAACTTATTTAGTGAGCCTTTTCTCCACTTCCCTCTCAGCTTCCAATTCTGCTACTTTCCCGCCCTGTCACTTGGTTCCTATTCCCCCATGCTACCCATCCTATTGTGTTTTTATACCCAGCTCCTCTAGATTGTAAGCTTGTTCCAGCAGGGTCATCATCAACCTATTGTTGCTATCAAAATTTGCAATAATTTGTCTTTATTAATTATTAAATTCCCCTTAATACTGTAGAATAAGGTGACACCTTGTAAATGCCATTAATAATTGTAATAATAAAATGAAAAAACAGACAGGGACTCAAGTTGTGGAAAACAGTAACTCTAGGCAACAGACGGATAGTTTCCTGTTGAATAATAATATTGTACTTTTGTTGGACATTTAACTCCACTGAGAAGATGCTGATTGGACAGGGCTGTGTTTGGCTGTCTCTGCCACTGATCTGCCTCCTTGACAGTCTCAGACAATCCTATGTGAAAGCATTGTGATTGGTTGAGATCACCACATCTGATGCTGTCAGCCAAGCAGGCATATCAGGGGCAGAGCTAGCTGTAACAGACAGGAATAAAAGTAAGATTTTACTATATTCAGGTAGGCAAGGGGGCAGGGGGGCTCAATGTGGTTTTAACACTATAGGGTCAGGAATAGCTTCACATGAATTGCAAGAGTATTCAAGAGTATTCAAGACCACCTGCTCTTGTATTATTTAAATAAAAGAACATTATTGGGGTCAATGTAAGTTGAGTTTGCAGGATACCTTTGTGGCGAAACCAACCTCGCCACTGTGAACTGGAGAAGCCTGGTTGCTCGCCTGCTCCCTTTGGACTATGGCCCTGCAGGTTAAACCGTTTATTTCCCCTGCAGAAAGGCTTATTTGTGTGATCTGAGTGCCATTCATCTAGTAATGTGCACTCAGATCCCAGCTATCTGGGGATATGTGAAATGTCTGTGTGTTATGTGTAAATGTGACTTTATGTATTTTAAAGTGTTTTGTGTCTTTTTGCAACCATGTGCTTAATGGAGTCTTGTGCCTGTCCTGGGAGATAATTGAATTACTTATCTCCAGGATAGAAGACTCTGAAACTGGTTTGGGCCAGAAAGCCATGCTTCATTTAGTCACAAAGGACTTTTTACTAACTTTTGAACCCCTTGTCTGATTTGTGCCATTTTTGAATATGTTGTTCCCCTGAATGGATTGATTGTGAATATGTAATTTTATGTGAATGTGATGTATGGTTTTGGAGTTATGAAAGTTGGGTAGAAAGTATGTTTTAACTGTATGTGTAATTGAGTTTCCTCTCAGGATAAGGGGAGGGAATATGTGGGATGCAACTGTGATGTGATTGGTTGTTTTATACCTCCCTGTGGGCGGTCCTGTATTTGGACTGTAATAAAAGAGGCTGGGTGTGCCAGCACAGGGAGTTCCTGTTTTAACCCTCAAAGTGAAGTGTCGTCTCATTATTGGGGAAGGATTTATTGTATGCTGTTCCAGTTTGACTGCTAGGAGAGTAAACCTATTCGTATGGTTCCTATTCAACTGTCTACAGCATTCATATGCTTGGGAGAATTTATTTGTTTCTCCGGTTCGGTGATTGTGGTGTCTGCCAGAGTGCTTGGAGTTCTCAGGAAGCGCTAGGAGCATCCTTCAACGGAGGTACCCAGTCGGGGTGCCAGGCGATCCGTTACATTGGTGGCAAGCGGTGGGATGGCGTCCTAGTGCGAGGTAAAGCAGCTCAGAGACACCGTTCGTGGAGTTACAAATTGAGGGCAACGCTAGCACACGTGCAGCGCCCCTGGGAGCAGAGGTATCCAGCGACTTGGAGCAGACAAGTATGGAAGGCTCTGGCGATGATTGGATGGCCGAGGTGAGGCAGCGAGTGGCCCAGTATGGGGATGATTTACCCATGGAGGTACGCCGGGTGATCTGGAACCAGGTCACGGCCGAGCGAAACACAAGGCTGGCCCGAGAATTCCGGCTGGCGAAAGAGAGAGAGTATGCTCAGCGGAAGGAGTGTTACAGCAGCCGAGTAGAGGCTGCATCCGAGGAGGCTAGCCGTCTCCCCCTGAGGCGGCCGCAGGAACCCGAAGTAGGGGTCCTCATAGACTGGTCCTGTGAGGAACCACAACAGGCAGGTGGAGATGGGACCGGCCCAGATCCCCAGCAGCAGCCGGAGTTGCCAGGTGCGGAAGCAGGTGGTCCTTACTCGCAAATGTTGAGGGACCTCACAGACTGGTCCTGGGAAGACCCACAGATGGCAGGTGGAGATGGGACGGCGGTCTCTCAACCGGCCCTACAGGGATGCTGGGCGGTCGGCCCAGATCTCCAGCGGCAGTATGTACCCCAGGGAGCTGAAGGTGCAGTCCTTCCTCCCCAGCAGCAGTGTGCACCCCAGGGAGCTGAAGGTGCAGTCCTTCCTCCCCAGCGGCAGTGTGTACCCCAGGGAGCTGAAGGTGCAATCCTTCCTCCCCAGCGGCAGAGTGTCCTGCAGGGAGCAGAGACCGTCAGTCTCGCACCCCAACCACAGGACAAAATAATGAAAGGGGAGACAGCTGGTCCCCCTCTCCACCAGCAGAGAGAGTGTCAGGGAGAGGAGCCTGATACCCCTTCTCCCCAGCGGCAGTTTACAGTTCAGAGAGAGGAGCTTGTTACACCCTCTCTCCAGCGGCAGCTTAACCCAGCAAGGGGAGATGTTACACCCCCCAACAGTGCAGATGGAACTGTAGTCTCTGCACTTACAGCACAAGGGGTAGGGACAGTCGGTCCTGTTCCCCAGCCACAGAGCGGTGTATCCAGAGGGGAGACAGTCGGTCTCTCCCTCCCACAACCAGGCTCCCACCAGGCTACTTCCGTGGTAGCACTGGCATCAGGGCAGAGTACCGCTGGTCTCTGCCCACTCAGCAACCCACCAAGGCAGCCTAACAGTTGCCCACACAGTCGTGGTGAGGCACCTGGACATGGACAAAGTTCTCCTCTACCCAGGTGTAGTAACCAGTTATTGTGGGTGGGCTGTACTGCTGTTTCTGTTTTGTGGGTGGGTTGCTGGACTAACCAGGGCACTGACCGGCAGGAGGTCAGATACCCTGTTAGTCTAGTTGGTAAAGGGGAGAAGTGTGGCGAAACCAACCTCGCCACTGTGAACTGGAGAAGCCTGGTTGCTCGCCTGCTCCCTTTGGACTATGGCCCTGCAGGTTAAACCGTTTATTTCCCCTGCAGAAAGGCTTATTTGTGTGATCTGAGTGCCATTCATCTAATAATGTGCACTCAGATCCCAGCTATCTGGGGATATGTGAAATGTCTGTGTGTTATGTGTAAATGTGACTTTATGTATTTTAAAGTGTTTTGTGTCTTTTTGCAACCATGTGCTTAATGGAGTCTTGTGCCTGTCCTGGGAGATAATTGAATTACTTATCTCCAGGATAGAAGACTCTGAAACTGGTTTGGGCCAGAAAGCCATGCTTCATTTTGTCACAAAGGACTTTTTACTAACTTTTGAACCCCTTGTCTGATTTGTGCCATTTTTAATATGTTGCTCCCCTGAATGGATTGATTCCAAATATGTAATTTTATGTGAATGTGATGTATGGTTTTAGAGTTATGAAAGTTGGGTAGAAAGTATGTTTTAACTGTATGTGTAATTGAGTTTCCTCTCAGGATAAGGGGAGGGAATATGTGGGATGTAACTGTGATGTGATTGGTTGTTTTATACCTCCCTGTGGGCGGTCCTGTATTTGCAAGACTGTAATAAAAACCAGGCTGGGTGTGCCAGCACCTGAGTTCCTGCTTAACCCTCAAAGTGAAGTGTCGTCTCATTATTGGGGGAAGGATTTATTGTATGCTGTTCCAGTTTGACTGCTAGGAGAGTAAACCTATTCGTATGGTTCCTATTCAACTGTCTACAGCATTCATATGCTTGAGAGGATTCATATGCTTCTCCGGTTCGGTGGTTGTGGTGTCTGCTGCAGTGCTTGGAGTCGTCAGGAAGTGCTAGGAGCATCCTTCAACGGAGGTACCCAGTCGGGGTGCCAGGCGATCCGTTACAACCTTCTAAACTAGTTGGGTGCAGAAGGACTTCTGGCTACAACCTCTTGCTCATATCTGGAATCCTATAAAAATCCACCTCCTTTTAGCCATATTCACCCAATAAGTGCATTCCGCAATGATCACCTCAGGGGTAGAGGATGACTGATTTTCTGATTTCTAAGGATGGAAGAAAATGAAAATATAGGTGGACTTTATGGCCACCAATTGTCTAACAAACATCATTGTCCTGTTACTACAATTGACCAGGAAGTAATTAATTTCCCCAGCAAATGTGCATGCAAACAGAACACTGGAGTATCAAGGAGACTTCCTTACCATGGGTTCCTATGTAAAAATATTAGTTTTCTCTTTCTCCCTAACCTTTTTAGTCTGATTAAAAGTATAATTTAATGCTTCCTCCATATCTTTCTAACTTGTAATTGTTTGTAAGAAGATGTTTGAAAGGACTCTAATAGACCTTTTTTACAGGGATTGTTTTCATCGAAGAACGTTCTGGCAATGGTGACCAATTTAGATCTGTTGGGTGCTTCTTATATTTAGTTACCCTGCTGTACCATCATCCAATCATAGTGCAGCACTCACCATTCCCTAGTTCTGAGGAGCTAAGAACACCTTTGAAGTTCCAAAATAATTTTACATCCAGTTAGAGCCTACTGCAAAGTATAAAATACATATAATGTGTAGATTGTACTGATTAAAATGTGTGTAACTTGTTAGGGGGGTAAGATATCAGAACGGTTCTAATAATTGATATTCTTTGTTTTTTACTTAATGCCTCTCATACATAGCAAAATACAGGAAAATTGTAGCATTCTACTCTTTATCAATCTCCTTCACTACTGTACACTGTATAAAAAGCGTGCATGCATTACTTATCATATAAAGATTTTTATTTTATTTATTTTTTATTGGTCGGCAGTATCGAATTTGGGAACCTACAACCCCATAACTTTTGGTTCCTACCTGCTGTGCTCTACCTGCCACACACAGAGAGTATGATATAGTGTCATTTTCCATGTTCATTTTATAACATATCTATATCATGTAAAGCAGGACGAATTTTCAACAAAATGCAAAATAAAGGGTTTGAATATGTAAAGATAAAGATATAACCGGAGATCAGTTTATCATTCAAAGTATTAACCAATGACAACAGGCTATTGGTTGTTCAACAGGGGGCCATTATTTCCCTTTAAGTAGAATTATGGATTACATATTTATTTATGATATACTGTTTTTGTTTTTGTGTTATACAACAAATGTCTGAATGTAAGCAAGCAAACCTATCATCCGGATTAAGATATCATATCTGTAAGTGTAAGTGTATATATGTTTCTGTTTATTGTATTTATATAGAGGCTTTATGATTTGATAAAGCAAAAATATGACTGAAAATGAATTTCTCAAATTAAACCAGTTACTCTACCTTGCCACACTGACATTCCGTTGGTCAATATGGTGGTGAAGCTAAAAGCTAACCTTTTTTTTTACGGCATGATGGATGAAACAAATATGGCATGGGGGTTTCAGGATGTTTTGAATTATCACAATCCTTTATTTATATACCTATTTATGTGAATGTTGCTCTGCACCTATAATTAAAACTAATAGAGTTTGTAACATGTCAGACTACTTTCTTGGTCTTCTGCATTGCAAATGGTTAATTATTGGACTGTGTGTTAGAGCATTTTTTTCCCGTGGTGTCTACTCCCTGTGCAGAAGGTATGCTCAGTTAAATATATTTTTTGTATTACTTTTTTATATGCTTTTGATGTCTTGAGAAACACAGCTAATCTAACAGATATCTTTATTACAGCAAATTGGGCTACATTCAACTCCCAAATTCAATCACTATCACTATTTTCATTAATAATGTAAATAAATTCACTGATACAAGTGTAGTTGGTCTTTATTGAGTTACCATGAGTGACTCATCCAAGATCTTTGTCCCTGGGGGCCTTTATCAAGTTACATATTTACCAACTGTCATTCCACCCTTAATTGTTTCTCTCTGCACTTTTCTGTTTTTTTTTTCTACCTGTCAAACCCATTAATTTATTTTTGTTACCCTCGATTAAAGTCCATTCTACCTACCTTTTCAATTTCTTCAGACTTTATCTCTTTCTTGAACACTTCCAAAGTCTTCCACTTAATTCTATCTCATCCCTTATCCCAGCACTAAAAACCCCAAACATGTATTTATTAATATCTGCTTGAACTCAGACAGTATTCTAATGTCCCTACCTGTAAAGCTACTATTACTGTTTACCTAATCTCCTGTGATATGCGCTCAATGTCTACTTATCGAGTATACCTTTAACACTCTCTGATCACCATCTTCTAACCTGCAATCTGAATGTGCTCTTTACCTAGCTTCATGCAATTAACCTACACAAGTTTAGTGGTTACTTTTACTCTCATGATCTGTCTCAATGTCCCATCGATCTCCAACCTCTCTTCTCACCCATCTTGCACTTCTCTTCCCTAATCTAGCAACCACTATTTACAACATCAGCGTTTCAAATATCCTGGGATGTAGCTTTAACCATAACTTGCTTTTTATGGTATTTATGACAGTAAATCTGACACAACAATATCACCTCACTACCCATGCAATCTCTCAGGAATCCTATATGTATCTTGAAGGCTTTTCACTCTTCATTTCAAACACTGAACTGTAAATTCATGCTATAGTGCTACCATTCACCCTTCTTCTTCGCCTTGTAAACCTCCCTCATCATCATTTAACTCACTACTTCATCCCATCACAACATCCACATACACTAGCTTCCAGCTAAGTAAACTACTTTACTGATAAAGATTGCTAAAAAAAAAAAAGACAAGGAATCTCAGCACTTCCTTTTCTTCCCTCGTCAAATTCTTGACTTCAATACTTCTTATACCCTTCTGATCACCACGTATCTGATTGATTTTAGTACCCTCGCATCTTACTTGATTTATATTCTCCACCCTTGTAACATTCCAAAGTAACATTTTATCTCTCCATTTATCAGTCTTGGATATCTTCTCATTACATCCAGATATGAATCTTTACCTGAAGTCTCTTTCTTTCATCCTGGGAAGAATAAGGTCTAACTTTATGACTGCCCACTGATGAAAGCTCTCCAGAGCACATTTAATTGTCTTTTGTTCTCCAAAATCAAAATCTTCCTTTTCCATCTCACTGTCGATCAATAGTGTTACCATCAATGTTAACCCACAGGCTTGCTAAAAATGCAATTTTTGACTCTAACCTGTTTTATTTCCTTGTACGTCACTTTTCCAAATTTGCTTCTCTCAACTTAAAACAAGAAAAATGAACGTTCCTCCTCACAGTACATAATGAATGGTATTGCCCACACATCTCAACTTTTCTCCAATCCTTATACTGCATTTTTATATAATTTAGAATGTTCCACTCATGTCTCATCTTTACAACTTAACTTCATTATGTGCTCTAACCTTAATTCACCTTCTTTGTCTACAATACAGTATATCTGTTTATTTTACATGGCCCATTACCATCCTTTCTGATAATTGTATCACTGGAAACATATATCTTGTACCATTACCTTCAGAGGAATTATACCCCTATCCCATTTAGACTGTAGGTTGATTTGAGACGAACCACCTTTGTTCCTGTATGCTGAACAAGTTTTGTAAGAATATTTGTATTGTGGGCATTTTATAAATAATATTACAATTATTCTCAGGCAGTAATTGGGTGATACCATGCATATTTTTTCTTTCTCTGATATGGAGCTATGTAAATAATGTCCACTATATACTGGTAAAAAGTAAAATAGCATAATGGTTTATTACGACATCACCAGTCTATGGGGGCAACAGAAGAAACATAATGACAGGCAAGAGACATAGCAGCATGGAAAGACAGATGTTGCATACAGATATACCTTAAACTGGGTCATTTGGAACCCATTACCAGCTTTGTTCCATGTATTAATATCAATATTTCAGAATGCTTATCACTCTTTCTTTATTTTCAGTTACATTAGGCACTACACTCAGCACTTAAGTGTCATTTACAGTGTCTTGTATATGCAGGGCCGGCGCAATTGTGAACTAAGCATTCGCCTAGGGCGCCGGTCTGCTGAGGGCGCCCACCGATATTTTTCCTGGTGGGATGCCTGCCCCTGACTGGGGCCGCAGCACTGGGTGGGTGGCTCTTGAGCAGCCCCTAACGCCGGGCCGATCCTCAAGGTGCCCGAAGGATGCTAGGTAAGACAGTGCTAGGTAAGGCAGAGCAGGTACCTGCTTACCTTGATGGCAGGTGCCTGCTCTGCCAACAAATGCCAGTGACCTGAGGAGAGGGGGATGGAGAAGGCAGGTGGCGAGGGAGGCTGTTCTTGCAGCCTCTCACTTCTCTCACGGGCACCCTCTGTGATGCTGGGAGCTGGAATATGATGTCATTCTGGCCCCGGCTTACTAAACAGTGAGCTGGAGGAGTGATGAGCTGCCCCACACTGGATCCCAGGGAGGTAGGGAGGCTGGATGGGCCTCAAAAAATAAAATTGTGTAAGTCTGTGTGTCATTGAGTGTGTGAGTGTTTGACTGTCAGTGAGTGTGTATATGTGTGTGTGTGTGTGTATGTCTGTCAGTGAGTGAGTGTATGTATGTCAGTTAGTGTCTGCATGTGTGTGTATGTGTGTTTGCCTGTGAGTGGTGAGTGTTTGACTGTCAGTGTGTGTGTGTGTGTCAGTGAGTGTCTGCCTGCTTGAGTCTTTCAGTGAGTGTATGTATGTCAGTGAGTGTCTGTCTGTGTGTGTGTGTGTGTGTGTGTGTGTGTCTGTCAGTGAGTGAGTGTATGTATATCAGTGAGTGTCTGTCTATGTGTGTCAGTGAGTGTATGTCTGTCAGTAAGTGTTTGTGTGTCTGTCAGTAAATGAGTGTATGTTTGTCAGTGTGTGTGTGTATGTCTGTCAGTGAGTGTGTGTTTGTGTGTCTGTCACTGAGTGAGTGTATGTGTGTCAGTAAGTGTCTGTGTGTGTGTGCGTCTGCCAGTGTGTGTCTGTCAGTGAGTGAGTGAGTGACATGAGGGGCGGCAAAATTTAGCTTTGCCTAGGGCGGCAGAAATCCTTGCTCCAGCCCTTTGCATATGTATTCACCCCCTTGTGTGTGCCTTGAATTTAATTTCATTGAAATATTTGCCATTTAAACAATATACCTAAAACTTTGAAGTTGTCAATTATTTTGTGACACAAAAGTTAATTAAAAAAAAAATAAAGTGTGCTGGTTGAATAAGTATTCATATCCATTACTAAAAAATCCCAAATAAGCATCGACGCAATCAAATGCACCCAGATGTCACATAGTTAATTTAACTGTCACTTGGTCCCAAAGTAAAGTCACATGTCCAGACTTTGTTAGAGTTCATATCTAAACATAGAGCATCGAAATAAAGTTATAAAGTTATAGATAAAGTTATGGAAATGCACCAGGGTTGGGTTAAAAAAAAATAGAAAATAAAATCTAACACCTGGAACATTACAAAGAGCACTATTAAACAGATTATTGAATAATGAAAACAAGTGTAACTCTATCTCAAAAAGATTGTCCACCAAAATCCAGTGACTGTTTAGAGAGGGCATTGATCAGGCAAGTCACCATGAAGACAGTAATAATTCTGAAAGAGCTGAAGAGCTGTTGAAATTGGAAAAACTTCAATGGGCAACTATAACCCAGACATTCCAAAAAGCTGATTTAATGGGTAACTGGTAAGAAGAAAATCGTTGCTGGGATATCAAATACTGAAATACTATTTGGTGTTTGCCAAAAGGCATGCAGAAGACACAGCAAACTAGGGAAAATATTCTGACGAGAGCAAAATTTCAATTTTTGGCATTAGCATAAAATGCAATGTGTGGTGCGAAACCAACGCTGCTCGTCACCTCGAGAACACACTCTGCAGCATGGTGGTGGCACTATCTCATTGTGGTGATGCTTTTCTTGGCAGGGCCTGGTCAACTGCTTATGATTGGTGTTAAAATAAATAAAACCAAAAACAGGGCAATTGTAGAGGAAAATCTTCCACCATCTTTTCACCTTCCATCAGAATATTGATCTTAAACACATAGACAAATCTACACTGGAATGATTTAGATTTCAATAACTTGAAATCTTAGAATGACTCAGTGATAGCACAAAACCCAATTTGGTTGAACATCTGCATAAATACATGGAAATTGCTCTTCAGCAACTATTACATAGTAATCTAGGCTGAATAAAGTTCTAAAGCCCATCAAGTTCAACCTTCAAAGCCTATTCCTTTATGCTGTTGATACAAACAAAGGCAACAAAAAAACCCTACTATAGTAATTTTCAATTATGCCACAAAAGGGGATACAATTCTTTCTTGACTACATAATGTCATGATATCAGATTTTTTCCCTGGATCAGCAATCTTTTCACATACATATAAATTATATCCAGGAATATTCTGTTCTTGCAAAGAAACAGCTATTCCTTTAAAAAAAAATATATATAAATATATGGAAAAGACTTATTCTGAAATACTAACAAATGTAATTTCAGCAAAAAGTTATGCTATCATGTACTGACTAAAGGTGGTAAAAACATAAATTCAACTAACCATTACATGTTTTTCATATCAAATAATAGCCTCGTATTGGCCTCATGTTGGCCTTGATTTAATATTTTTGCATTTGTTTTTCCAATGATTTAATATTTTTTGTATAAAGTTTTACAATTATTTAATATCTTTAAAAAATATTATCTTGTAATATTTTCTTTTTTTAAATATATTGATATATTATTTTTTTTACATATTATATATTTTTTGATATTTGAATATTTTGAAAAATTATTTTAAAATGTTATCCAAAAATATTAAATCATTTAAAAGGTCAATCTAGCAATGGCCTCTATTTAATAAACTTTCCAGATGATTTAATAAGTTCCCCGTTAAAATCTATGGGATGGTATTTTTTTTTTTTTTTTTGTAAAAACAAAATCATTTGGAAAGCTTTATTAAGTCATTTGGAAAGTTGTTAAATTGAGGGAAATATTAAACCGAGGCCGCTATTTTCCACGATAAACTATTTTCACCTTCAGAGTTTTCAGCATGTAGTGTAAAAAGGTACAAATTCCAGTGAACTATACTTGATCTCCATGGTTAAAAACTACAAACTGTAGAAACATTATGTACAAACTGTAGAAACATTACTACAAACTGTAGAAACATCCAGGAAAACTTTATGTTTATGCAAAGAGATGAATGTCTATGACATTTAGACTGCATATTGAGTTAATTATTCCAATCCTTAAAAATTAACATTCATTTGATGTGGTCAGACTAAATAACAACGACATAGCACGATAAGTTTTATAATGCAACAAAGCTGCCAAGTTCCAGAAAACCCTGGTTTGCCCCTAGGGATTACATTGGCTAGCAGTGCCAAGCTGAAGGGGTACTTTGTGACCTTCATATGCCAACTACAGAGATTTTAATAAAAGAATTATGAGGTTGTAGGTGGGAAGAAACTCCAGGGAGTATGACACCCTATTTTTGTAACATGTACACAATTTCAAATACTAGTTAATAAATTCTAAATGGAACCACTGTAATCAACTGATTGCTGAGCAAACAAAAAATTAGTTTATTCTCTAATTAGTTTATTGGGACACTGATATTAAATGTAGGTGCAGGAAGGAGTGATTAATCAGCTGTTACTCATGTTTTCATTGTTTTTTATAATGGTGAGGCCAAAGAAAGTCATGCATAATAAGCGTATGCTGTTGATTGGTGTACATGTATAGTATACCAGTAACTCTGTCTTTTATAGACAGAGATATAGCTTCATTAGATTTGATTAAGGCTCATTAAAATCTAGGTCTTCCAAGAAGAAATTTACTGATATATAATAAGTAAAAAAGTATATATATATATATATATATATATGCATAAGTGTGTTTGTGTGTGAATGTTATAGAATTGTACAATATGAATAACATTCGAACACAAAAAAAGCTTAAGTGGTTGTACATTTGCCAAGTTAATTAGTAAAATTCACTTTTGTTTGCTATAACAGTGTTGTGTCAACACTTTAGTGAGTCAGGCAAAACACATTTATTTACAACAGTGACTAATAAAGACACTAAAGATAAAGTTACAATATGTGAAATGAATGATGACGATATAAAATACTAAAAATAAATCAGGAATGTTTTCTATATGTAAAGAGCAGAATGATGCAGGAGATATGGAGGGCTATCACTTGCCTTCAGACCCAATACTACTACAAGTGTTTATGTCACAGCATAATGCTACTTAATAGTGCATGCCAGCTTTAATTTGTCAGCTTTGTAATTGTGCTCAGTTTAGCATGCTACAATTCAAAGACCAAACAAAATTACAGGCATAGTGGGAACTGCACAAATGCTATCAGTGGTGGCATGAAGAGTCACACTGTTGGCTGGATTCTTTTAATAGAGTAATGCTTTTCTCTGCTTACTAAATAGAAGTAGGTCCATGGAAGTCTGAGGGACAATTGCTATTGAGTACCTAGAGTAGACTCAGCCAAAATGAAACGTTAGCCCTAATTAATGTAGCAAAGATTATATTTAAAATGAAAATGCCAGAAAGTTGTTTCAAAATTCCATGCATGTATCAGGCTTAGGCAGTAGACAACCAATTTTCATAAATGCAACATATGCTTTTTGCAAGAAAAGAATAGCATGACTGGGAGTGGCCAGTATGCAAGATGAGTCAAAAGTTAGTAACCAATCATCGTGCATAGCTTGGTCTATATCAATGGGGGTATAGGGGTATCTCATGATTTCTTGAACAGCGTCCATGGAATCCTAACTGCAGAATAAGGGGTTACAGAAATTAAGTATTTTTAGGAGTCTTACAAAGATCTGGGTGATTCCCGACTTACATTTTTCATAATGTTAACACCAAACCTTAAGATAATATATTGTGTTCTTACATATAACTTACCTATGTCAGAGCACTGTACGACACGGAGATGGCACTGGCAGCGAAATGGGCATGTAGGTCCTGTTGGTTGCTGTGGTGTAGCAAATTCACCATCACCAGAAATGACTGGGTCATCTTCGAGCATGAAATCAAACAAACCTCTTTGGTGAAAGGGCTTAGCCCAACAGACAGTTACAAGAAGTATGAGGATAGCTGTCCTCATGGTGTTAGATCTGCAGGTCAAGTACAGCGCAAATCCCTAGGGATCAGATAAAAATGTTAAAAGTGAATGTTTATACTGAGATGTGTTATTCGGAGAAATTCTAGGGTCTAGAACTATCCTTTTCTAGTCAAACAGAGAACTGTGCAAAACACAATTTTATACATTTCTAAGTTTTATACATTTCTAAGTTTACTATATACATTATACTCAATCTCTAAATGCATTGCTAGTTGATTTATCTAAATGATGTATCTATAGTACGGGAAGAAGTAATAAAATATTTGTTGGCTTTTCAAGATTTCTGATTTAGGACATTTAATGCAACATAGTATCATCAATAACAGCATCTGATGAATTTTAGCCGAAGGTTCCATCTAATAAAGTTACTCACTAAAGGCAAAGTTACAATGGGAAATAAATGGTGACCATATAAAATACAAAAAACAAGATCTATTTCTATAGGTAAAAAGTAAAAACACAACCCTTGAATAATAGAATTAAGTGATCTCTGGGACCTACTTTCCCACATTTCCCATCATCTAACCACATTTTCCTACATTTCCCATCATTTAACCGCAAAGTGTGCAGACAGTTATTCATCTTACTGTAAGTAGTTTATTTTTGTTGTATTTCAAAGACTTTCATAAAAAAATGGCATGGTTTCTTTAAATGGTTCCCAATGATACCTACACAAATGAAGCTTGGACTGGTTACATACTGCAAAATTTACAATTGTATAAAATTATTTTAAAAAGAAAATTCACCATAAATGTTATGTTGCAAATCATGCAAAAATGTTGATCCTCTAGTGCGGCCATGGATTGAAATTCAAGTTACATCCATAGGTTCTATATTTATTTAAGCATGAAGTCATTGCTGTAAAAAACCTGGGTCCAATAGTGAAGGGGGTACTGACATAAACCCTGAAGTCTGACCATTAATGGGAGGTATTTCTGCTGGTATAAATGTAATGAAAATATTAATGTCCTCTATAAATACATGTAAGCTGTTAACACATGTATAGGAGTTGTATATTTGATCAACAAATAAGATAATATAGGTCACATAGATAAATAAGATTATATAATGATAATTTTTTGTAAATCTGCTAGGTTTGGGCTCTATGTTTGAACACGTCTAATAAACAGATTGTTGAAAATTTGGTCTATACCAATTACGAACACATTAAACTGATAGTATGTAGCAAGTATTATGTATGCAGAAATGGCAGCAAAAATCATGAATTAGTTCCAGGTAATCTCTGATGCTGCAACTATTTATTACTATTTAAGTCCTGGAACACTTATTGAGCAGTTGGCCGACATGAGAAAAGTTGTGGCTGATTTTTAACACTATGACTAATGAAACATTAAGTATAATGCATTCAATGGAAAACACGACATTAGCCAGTCAGAAATGTAACAGTATTTGTAATAAACTTTGAATAACTTTGAATAAAACTTTGAAAGTTTAGAAAGCAAATTTGAAGGCTTGCATATGTCACAATGCTGTCTGTCTGTCTACCTGCCTGTTTGCCCTCCTGTCTGTCTGTCTGCCTGTCTGTCTATCTGTCTGTCTATCTATCTTTATGAAAAACCAATTAACTCTGCATATCATTTCTACAGTCTATCCTTATATAAACAGGAAGTGATATTACCACTTCCTTTTCCTCCCTATGAAGCAAGCCTGTAATCAAGATGACCTCTTTGTTCCTCATATACCAAACACATGTGCTATTCCTATTTGCTATTTTGTTTGTGAATCACTAAAGAAACAAAAACAAGGAAATGGGAATATGTATAAAGAAATAATGCTATTTATTGTAATCTAATAAAACGGGGTTGCCCGAAAGGTGGATCCCCATATGTTTTAAAACTACAGTTTCCATGCTGCTTTGTCATTCTAAAGCATTCTAAAGGTATGCAAAGCATCATGGGAGTTGTAGTACTACAACATCTGGAGATCTACCTATTGGGCACCCCTGCAATAAAATTATGAGTGCGCCACAAAAGTATGGCAAAATGCATCAATTTAATATTGCTTTTCTATAATGTTTTTGTGTGTGTGTGTGTGTGTGTGTGTTCATCCTTGATTGGCAAAATATAGAATTTGCTAATTGCTTTGACAGATGCTGAATTAAAACCTATATGTCTTTGCGACTGAACACAAGTTGTCCCTTACCATTAAATCTTAAGATAATGGCACAGGCATGCTGCAAACTTCTTTAGTGTGTCAAAGAAATCTAAAGTGGAAAAAATGTTGAATGTAATGTAAAAGGAGCTTGCTTGCCAAATCTTGGAAAACTGCCTGTGGTATTTGCTTTCAGCAACATTTTCCTTTCAAATTAATCATATTTATCTTACATTGTGTCATCCAGTTTGTGAGGACAAGATACAACTGCTCCATATAGGTGCAGTGATTCAATGAATTTAACTTTTCACTGACTGCAGATTGTCAAAGTATATCCCCCGCAGCAACTGTATATTGTCAAATGGAAAAAAAATGCAATAAAATGAAATTATATTGTATTAAGCATAAATAATACAATGTTTGGAGTGACACATATCTAGTTATTTACACAAGTGCCTAGTAAGTCGAAGTGTGCTTCTCATATACAGTAATAATGCATGTTTTATAATTTGCATTTAAAGTATATATATATATATATGTAAATACATTTTTTTAAAACTGTTTGTTTTACTGTCATTTTAGGCACAAGGCTAAATGAATGATGCACAAGCACAGCCATTCTATATATAGAACAGTTAAATGCATAGAGGTATACTTACAGTCTGGGATCCAATCAAATTGAATGTTTACATATTTATACTTCCTACAGTAAACATAAAACCTAAAGTACTTGAATGGAAACCTTAAACTAGCCATTTGTTTTAAAAATCTATTAATTAAAGACATTGTGCTAACTAAATTGCATTAGGGATACCTTTGGAGCAGGTGTAATTATTTTAGTCCAAATGCAATGATTTTATATAGTATAAAC